>CM076572.1:768779002-769390136 GCA_034641835.2 Pinus albicaulis
AGAGAATGCAGAGTATCTTTGAGGAGGCAGAAGTCTGGGACATTATGGTGCATACCACAAAGAACTTTGTAAATGTGCCTACTGATGCTACTTAGTTGGCAACATATAATAAAAAGAACAACAAGGGTAAGAGATTGATTCTAGACGGAATCAAAGACCATTGCATTCCTCATGTGAGAGGGAAGAGAAATGCTCATGAGATGTGGACATCATTGTCCAATCTCTACCAGAGTACCAATGAGAACCGGAAAATGGTCCTGAAGGAGAAGCTGAAGACCATTAAGATGGGTAATGATAGTGCAGCTGGATATCTCACAAAGATTACTAATGTGAGAGATGAGTTGGCAGCGATTGGAGAGGCCATTCCACCCACTGAGTTGGTGCGGATTGCAGTGAATGGCCTCCCTCGTTCATGGATGAACTTTGCTGATGGGGTTTGTGCACGTGAGACCCTTCCCACATGGGAGAGGTTTTGGGATGATTGCATTCAGACAGAGATCGGGAAAGGTTAGCTTGGGGCAGCCAAGCCAGTTGAGCAGGATGAGGATGTAGCACTGTTGGCAGGACACAAGAAAGGCAAAGGGAAGAAGCAGGCTTCCACAAGCAATGGTGGGGGCAAAGGCAAAGGTAAAGGTAAACAGGATAACACACAGAAGGACTATTCCAAGGTGAAGTGTTGGAATTGTCAGAAGATGGGACACTATGCAGTTGTGTGTTCGGAGAAGAAGAAGAAGAAGGGGAAGAACCAGAGCATGGCAGCTTCAGCAGAGGTTGAGGACTTTGCAGATCGTTTTGACCGGGAGTTTGGGTTCACTGCGTGTGAGTCCTCTAGTGCGGGATCATCTGCCATAGAGGTTCAGAGGGAGCATGCATTTCCCTCGATTAGCGGAGCATCTTCGGGTATATGGTATGTGGACAGTGGGGCTTCACGTCACATGACAGGAGTCCGTGAGTACTTCTCAGAGCTTTCAGAGAGTGGCACTGATGTAGAGGTAGTACTCGGTGATGACAGAGTTGTTAGAGCAGTCGGTGTGGGAACATTGACATTTCAGAGGGAGTCCAAACCTCCCTTGAAGGTGTCGGATGTTCTTTATGTGCCAGGGATGAGGAAGAACCTCATATCCGTCTCAGCTTTGGAGGACAGAGGATATGAGATACTATTCAGGGGAGGACAGGTGTTGATGTATCCCAGGGGCACTCCAGCTGATTCAACTAGAGTGATAGGTGTACGCCATGCAAAGGTGTACAAGTTTGCATTTCAGTCCCTTTTGGCATTGAGCAGTAGTACCGACAGCAGAGCTAGCAGTTCCGAGTTGTGTGAGATTTGGCACCGCAGGATGGGGCACATGTATCATGGGGCCTTGAGGACTTTGCGGGAGATCACTACAGGTGTGCCAGATTTCAGTACTGATCACTTTGATACTTGCAGAGGATGTGCGATGGGCAAGTTTGCCAAATCCCCTTATCCCAGCAGTGACAGCAGAGCGACTAGGATACTTGATGTGATTCATTCCGATGTGAGCGGTCGGATGTCTCATGTTTCCTTGAGTGGATATGAGTACTATGTGTTATTCATTGATGATCACTCCAGGAGGACCTGGATTTATTTCTTGAAGACCAAGAGTGAGGTCTTCAAGCGGTTTCAGGAGTTTAGAGCTCTTGTGGAGACACAGACAGGTCGGAAGATCAAGTCCCCGAGGTCGGACAATGGGGGAGAGTACACCCTTGGAGAGTTTGTTGACTATTGTGCGGAGGCAGGCATTAGGAGGGAGCTCACTGTTCCTTACAACCCCCAGCAGAACGGGGTTGCGGAGAGGAAGAACAGATCCATCGGAGGGGCTGCCAAAGCCATGTTACATGATCGGGGGTTGCCATTGTTTTTGTGGGCAGAGGCCTGCAACACAGCTGTTTACTTGCAGAACAGGAGTCCGCATCGTGCCTTGGGGCACATGACTCCGGAGGAGGCTTTTTCTGGGAAGAAGCCTGATATTGGTCATCTTCGTATCTTTGGGTGCATTACATACTCCTACATACCCAAGGAGAAGAGGACCAAACTAAAGCCCACCGCAGAGAAGGGTATCTTTGTGGGCTACAGTGAGACCTCCAAGGCCTTTCGGATTTACATTCCTGCGCAGAGGAAAGTTGTTGTCGGGCGGGATGTGAAGTTCGAGGAGGACAGGGCCTTTAGGAGGTCACGGGAGTTAGAGTATCTGGATCAGCCAGACCCTCAGCAGCAGTTGAGTCAGTCGCAGGGATCCAGTGGGCAGGGATCAGGAGGATCCGGAGGTACATCTATGACGATGTCAGGTCCGTCAGTGGGGAGTGGCTCACCGAGTCAGAGAGGTGGTGCTACGGGCAGCATGCAGAGCAGTCCACAGAGCAGTTCACTAGGGAGTCCACTGATGGACAGTTCACACGGTACCTCAGCATCTACAGGTTCAGGTGCAGGCAGGAGGACAGCAGACAGACAGTCAGGAGTTCAGGCTCCTGATGTTGAGGAGGAGGAGTTTTATTCTTCGGCGGGAGAAGTGTGCTCGGGGAAGAGGAAGCCCAAGTGGCTTCAGGACACCTTGAGAGATGCCACATCTGTTGCTGAGCCTAAGAGGCCGGTCAGAGAGAGCAGACCACCTGAGAGGTTTTGTAGCTATATGGCAATGGCTACCAGCATCCTTGACTCCGAGCCTTCTAGCTATGAGGAGGCAGCTAGCCAGCAGGTCTGGAGAGAGGCCATGCAGGAGGAGTATTCTTCTATCATGAAGAATGATGTTTGGGAGGTGGTGCCGAGGCCTGAGGGCAAATCCGTGGTTACTTCCGGATGGCTTTACAAGGTAAAGCATGCTGCAGATGGCAGCATTGAGATATTCAAAGTGAGGTTTGTGGCTAGAGGGTTCTCCCAGGTAGAGGGAGTTGATTATGAGGAGACCTTCGCTCCCGTGGCTCGATATACTTCGATCCGCTCCATTATATCGATAGCAGCAGAGATGGGTTGGAAGATCCACCAGATGGATGTGAACACTGCATTTCTCAATGGCTTCATACAGGAGGAGGTGTACATTGAGCAGCCACAGGGCTTTGAGGTGCATGGGAAGGAGTCCCATGTGTGCAGACTGAAGAAGGCCCTTTATGGCCTGAAGCAAGCTCCCAGAGCTTGGTACTCCGGGATAGATACTTACTTGCAGAAGATGGGTTTCACAAAGAGTGAGGCAGATCCGAACCTTTACTATATTGTGATAGGTGAGGAGCCTCTCATTCTGGTGCTGTATGTGGATGACTTAGTCATTACAGGTGCAGAGAGACTCATAGAGCACTGCGAGAGAGATCTTGCGGCGGAGTTTGAGATGAAGGACATCGGCTTGATGCATTACTTTTTGGGTTTGGAGGTGTGGCAGGAGGAGGGGCATTTCTTCCTGGGGCAGGGGAAGTATATTGTGGACATCATTGGCAGATTCCACATGGAGGATTGTAGACCCATGTCGACACCGATGATCACCAACTGGAAGAAGCTTCATGCTTCGGATTCCGAGTTGGTGGATCCCACATTGTACAGACAGCTGATTGGTTCCTTGATGTATTTGGTCAACACTAGACCAGATATTTGTTTTGCAGTCAACACGATGAGTCGGTTTATGTGTGAGCCTAGGAAGGTTCACTGGGTGGCTGCAAAACACATTTTGCGATACTTGCAGGGGACAGTGGATTATGGTCTGGACTACAGGCAGGGGGATGGAGTGAGATTGGCAGGTTACACTGATTCCGATTGGGCAGGTTGTGCTTCTGATAGGAAGAGCACTTCAGGGTGCTGTTTTGGGTTGGGTTCGGCAGTGGTGTCATGGTTCAGCCGGAAGCAGCAGTCAGTAGCATTGAGTTCAGCGGAAGCAGAGTATATGGCAGCCGGTCTAGCTAGTTGTGAGGCCATCTGGCTTCGCAAGATGTTGTTTGGCTTATTTGGTCAGCCGTTGAGACCTTCAGTGATTTACTGTGATAATCAGAGTTGCATTAAACTCACGGAGAATCCGGTATTTCATGACAGGTCAAAGCATATCGGGATCAAATATCACTTCATCAGAGACTATGTTCAGAAAGGAGCTGTGAAGCTTGAGTATATTCCCACTGATGAGCAGGTTGCAGATATTCTTACCAAAGCCTTACCACGGGGCAAGCATGTCTACTTCGGAGACAAGATGGGTGTGGTGAGGAACACCTTCCTCGGTAAGAGGGAGTGTTGAAATTTGGTTACCGGAGGACAGGTGGTTCCCTAAGGCTTTGATCTTTGGCCTAGGGAAAAGTGTCCAAAAGAATTTAATTTTTCTCCTAAAGTGACTTTATAATTTTTATAAAGTAAAATCTAATTTTAAAGTGACTTTAAGTGATAAAGTTACTAAAGTGACTTTATAAAGTTATAAAGTCAAATCTAATTTAAAAGTGACTTTAAGTGATAAAGTTACTAAAGTCTAATTTTAAAGTGACTTTAATAAAGTCAATGTAAAATTAGAAAGAAACAGTGACTTTGGAAATAAATGACTAAGTGGGTCTTTATTAAAGTGGGGTGAATTAAAAAATAGAAAGTGAGATTTAAATGAGCATTTAATCTCAGCCCTAGATCTCAATCTATTTCGGCCATTGGATTTAGGGATTCCCCAAAAGTCACTTAGGGTTAGGTTAAAGGAGGAAAAGGAGGAAAAGGTCATTCATTCTTTCATGAGCAGATTGAGAGAGGAGGAGAGGGAGCTGAAGAGTAATTTCTGAGCAGAGGAAGAGCAGCAAAGGCAGCACAACAAGTCCGTACAGCAAGAGAGCACACTTCCCAAGGCTGAAAAATCCGTACAGCAGAGTTTCATTGGCACATTAACCAAGGCAGAAAGTCCGTACAGCGTTTGCATGGTTTTCGAGAGAGGGCAACACTGTTTTCGAGAGCTGGAACAGCAGCAAGGAGCACGATTTTCAAGGCAGATTTTTCTGGGCACGAAAATCGAGAAAGGGGGCTGTTGTCCCATCCGTACGGTCATTCCTGGCACGCTTTTCGAGGCAGCTAAGACAACATTTAATGCTGTAATTTCTCTGAAAAATTTCTGTTTGCTGTTTGGCACGTTTTTCAAGGTGGAGGGTGGCACGAAAGTCAAGATAAGTGATTTTTGTGTTTGCTGTAATTTTCTGTGTATTATTGCTCACTGTAAAAGCATTTTTCAGAAATAAAAGAGAAGCTTCCAGACTGGTTTTCCCCAAGAGTTGTAGGGGGTTTTTCCAGGGTCACCTTGACCAAAAATCACTGTGTTATGATGTGTTGAATCGCTATTTGTTACTGCTGATATTTATTTCTGCATTTTCAGCATTTTGTAATTTTTCCAGAGTTTGTGTTTTCAGCAAAAGTTATTTTCCAGTTTGTTAAATGTATGGATATGGGAAAGGGCATTTAACTATTTTGGAGTAATAAGGTGAAAAACTGAAAACCGGGGTGGGAAACTATAAATTTCTACACCCTTTTGAGGGACCTGTGCCTCTTTCCCTTGGGGATATGGAGTCAAGGATGATAATGATTGAGAACTCGGCTTCTTGATCAAGGAGGCTCGGAAAGTCAACTTCATCCAATGTTAAGGGAAAAAGAAGAAAATTGACCTTCAAGCTGGTCGACCGAGTCATTACCGATTCCGAGTCATTACCTCGACCTGGTAGCTGACCGATTCCGTTTTTTAAAACATTGCATTAAACAAGCTAAATAAACACCCAATTCCTCATTCCAACGATGTAGCAACTAGCCCTAATTATAGCGAAGTTCAACATTATGCAGCAACAAAAATATATCATTAAAATTTACTTACAATGTTAGAGAGTATATCCAACCAGCATCACATTTGCAAAAAAAACAAAACTCCAAGATAAAAATGGCCCAAATCCATACATCAAAATTCATCCATTTATCCAAAATGATCCTCCAAGAAGAAATACGAAATTCTCTAAGAGTAGAGAGATCCCAGGTGAAGTGATGATACAAATGAATGTAGCTAACATCAATATATACCCTTCTAAGGAGTTTGAATTAGCCTATGAGCCTACATTAGCCCCTAATGATAAAATAATGTGCAAATAAAATCCCTATTGGTGACAAGCCCACCAAACTAGCTCATTAATGGAAAAAAAAAGCCTCACAGGGGGGCCAAATAATAATATGTACATGTCGTGGGGCCCTCCAAAGGCCTAATAATGTCCTAAAATACCATAATGAGGAATAAATTCCTCGGAATATGATAGACAAGGGGACGGCCCTTGTTCTCCAAGTAGTAGACATATGGTGCTCCCAATGGGTGTGGGGGCACAAAAATGACCCCATGGGTCTCCATACAAATCGAAGATGCCTGTAGATCCTCTACAAGGGCTCGAGTGATGGAATGAACGTTGCCATGACACCGTACACATCCTGGGACACCTGCTAAGCGTGTGCGGCTCCTGTGGGGCCTGTTGGGCATAGTGTACCAAGCACATCACCATCATCCGAAAAGAAGATCGCTTAGTAGTCCCTGAACATTAATGAGGATCTGTGGAGTGTTGTCTGCTATTGTGGAGGCCCATGGCTCTCTACGCACACCCTATGTGTGCCAATCTAGCTCTCTGGGGGTTAAGATCTCGTATAGGGAGACCAAACCCAAATGGAAACCACTTGCAATCTTGTATAAGATCCAATGCACCCCTAGGCTTCCAGTACAACCAGTCATTAGAAGAATTATGTAAAAGAGCTTACAAATCATGGATAACAAAGTGGACACTTCACAATGGCACACCCTTCCGTAGTGGTCTTTGGCATGTGCTAGTATCTCCATACTCCAAAGGGGGTTAGCCATGCACCTTATTAAGTGATTTCAGCCTTTAAAGGGGATAGTAGGTCCAAGGTACATCCTTTGAATGGGGGTGGTAAGTGATAAATAAGTGAAACGGAGTAGGGAATAAGAGGGGAAATCCTAGGCCACATATCGGGGCATAGGGGCATCCAAATAAGGGGGAAGCCCACACCAGGGTATATAATGTGTAGGAGGTAGAAATCATGGTACATGAGGTGTCTCGGCCTTGATTTTTCCACCCCTCTTTATATGCTTTATTCCTTTTATGAATTTTCTCTAATTAACTGCTCGGGACCCGAGGATAAGACCACGATGTGTCAGATATAGCAGTGATTACTCCTTTTAAGGTAGGGCGGTTCATTGCCCTCCAGGGGGTTGGGACAATCATGGGTTCTTATATGACAAAGGAAGCTCATCTAGGGCCTATGGAACCAGGGTGACGGCAATGGGTAAGGGGCAAAGCTCATGCATTGGCTTTTGCCCATGTGCTAGTTGTTTTTTTTGTCTCGACCATCTTTTGCATTTTGTGGTACAATTTCCTGTTAAATGTGGCCAATTATGCTTTTTATTTTCCTTTTAGCTGCCTCAACCTCCGGCTATTCATTCTAGGCCTGACCCTAGGTGGGGGCAAGGGGATAGGGAGGTTGACCCATATGTGGACCCAGGTGGAAGAGATGATGAATGAGAGGTTAATGAGTGGAAGGGGAGTAACACATGCAGATAAAGGAGTGGGACCATGCACCCAAAGTTAGGGTTTACCATGTAGTACCACCCTAGAACCAAATGGTCAATAAAGGAGATCCCACAGGACTAAAATGCAAGGGTAACACCCAAAGAGATCAAGGGGACAAGAGCACAGACTAAGCCCGCTCTTTCCGCCAAATCCCCCCATCAATCCATGTCCAGAAGTATCCATGATAAGTAAACCCAATACTCAATTACCAAATGACAAGACATACCTTTAGATTCAGGAGCCCCACCTTCAAACATACGATCAATACAGATGGGTGAGGGACCACATGGTTGGCTCATGTCACGGAGAAATGGCACAACGAGCTAGTAGGAGGCTGCAAGGGGTTGTTGGCTGTCGACTGAGGTCCATCATGGAGAAAAATTTCTCCTAGGCATATCACCCACGAAGTTGTGGGTAACAGGCCTCTAACATCCAAAAACATCACACTACAACAAATACCTACATATCATCAAAATCATTGCCTATCTTGGGATCTTTGTCATTAATATCACCCTCTAAACATTAACATAAGATAGAAAAAACGTCGCATGTCAAGTCAAGATTTTTTTTGAGTGATGGGTGGATTTTTAGTACAGTCATGATAGTGGATTTTGACAACCAATGTCACTAAAATCAAGGTACATAGAGGGCTTGGTGTTGTTGATTAAATACGAGTTCCATACCCTAGTACATGACAAAATCCAATGGAAACATTGCAATCCCTGAAATCCTAAAATCCTGAAAAAATGACAAGTTTGTTGGATTTTGAGTGAGATCTAAAATTCTACTTTCTCCATATGACATCCAATGAGGTCAGAACCACTCTCAAACATCCTGAGTCATTTCATAGTATAGTTAAACATTTAAGTAAAAGGATGAAAATAAAAGATAAAGGAGAATGTCATTTTTACTTTAAAGAACTTAACATTACCATGAATTGCATGTCAATACTAAGGCCATAGGCTTGAATATTGGGTTGCCCCACTCAAAAACTCTTGTTTCTTTGAAAAAAATTGTGTTTGGAACATCTTGTGAAAAAAAAATTACGAAAAAACTAGGGAGCAAATTTTTTTTCTGTATCGCTCCCAATTCGCTCACGCTCGGAGCATGCTTCGGGAGCGAATTTGAGGGTGGGGGGCTGCTCCCCCACAGCCCTGGGCTAGAATCCCCAGACATGATGTTGGGCTTTATAAGAAATCTAGCTCGGAGATTCCTATGAAGCAATGGAGGTAAAAGATAGAAAGAAAGAATAGGCAGCTGCAAACAAAGTTGAACATGCAGGGAGATCTTTAGGGCTATCTGCTTTCGAGAGTGAGCCTGAGGTTAGTGAGCAAGGCTCCACAACTTCACCTAGGCCATCATTTTTTGTTCCACGAACTGGACGTGGAACACAACCTTCAATAAAGTCAGTGATTAAAAAAAGAAGAAAAAGACAAACTTATGGGGAGGCGTCTTTAATGGAGTGATTACCTCTCAACATCAACAAAAACAATCCAAACAATGTGTGATGCTATTGTTTTTGTGGACCTAGGGTACAAAAGTGCTACATATGAGGAGTTGTAGGGGCCAATCCTTTAAGCAGAAAAAGACATCAACTCTAGATTGGCAGAGTTGAAGAAGTCATGGGAGGTCACTAGATGCACAATGATGCCTGATGGCTGGATAGATAGGAAGGGTAGGACCCTTATAAATTTTTTGGTACATTGTCCTAAAAGTACCATGTTTATCAAATCAGTGGATGCATCAACACATATAATGTTCCTTTTCCATGATACTGGAGTCTAGGTTACAATCTTACAATCACTGACGTCACCAATCCAAGTATCACAACAAACTACTTTGCACATCGAAACAATAAATAGTAGTAAATCAACATGTGCACAAATATAGACAACTCTTTACAATTTTTAACTACCCAACTTTGTTATATTAACAAACTGATAATACAACTGACTACGGCTCTCCTACCAAGGATAATGGCCCTCATACATCCACTGATACAAAGATAGACAACTAGGGTTTGGTGTCAATCCTTCAACAACCAATCTACCCTAAACAAGATACAACTTGACCTACTTGTTGATGGTGGCCACACAACCCTTTTAGTCCACGTACCCTGAACACATTTTCCTGGTACTTTGGCTCTGATCTGCAGCAACTCCAACCTGCCTCTATCAATGAACCAACTCCATTAGGTCACTGAACAAGGCTCCAACTGCTCTCTAGTTGATCGTTATTCCTTCAACACATCAACACATCGAGACCCTTATCGAGTTGTTCACAACTCCGTTTGTGAACAACTCTCAACTGCCCATTGTTGCTCCTCAGCTCCTTTGGGACTTCTTGCCGACTAGCTGCTCCTTAGTCCTTCAAGGAAACAACTCTTAGGGACTTCTTCCCACTAGTGCCTTCCTGTGCCACCCGATGAAGACACACTTAGGGCATGGAGGGTTGCCACCGATCACTGTCAAAAGTCCTTCTCTGACAATGAACTTGGGTTGATGTAATCGGCTACCTTGACCTCCTTCCTTTGTCCTTCAAGGATCAGTCCTAAGCTAACAAGTCTTCACCCTTCTTGAAGTTACCAATGCCCTTCTTGTCAACTGACCTAGGGCTACTAAGACCATCCACTTGTCACCCTCCTTACAGCCTTAGGATGACCTTCCAATTTTTTCCTCTTCTAGGACCTCATCCATTGAACTTTCCACAGAAGCTTGGCCCAAAAAACACAGCAAAACTTCAGTCAACCCAAATCAATATGAGAGTGGAATCACAGTCCAAGAATCAATGAAATTTTCTAGAGATATTCAGCCTTCAAAGAGATTAGGTCTATGGTAGAATGAATGCAAATAAGCCCAAGCCAAACTTCATTCAATGTAGTTACCAAAAAGAGAGTCAACACAACTGTAATAGTTTTCTTTTCTTCCTTCGGATGTGTGGTGTATCTCCTCCAATTGCAGATCGAAATGCTTGATCAATTTGTTGGTTGAAATGAGTGCTAACGAGCTCATATATATAGGTGTCATGTGAGGGCTAATTATCCCTAATGGTACCTGTTATTGCTCAAACAAGAAAGGGTCCTAGGATGGGATCCTATAGAGCAACTACTAGGTAAAGGGAAACAATGGCGTGATAGCCCACTGTCACCTCAGCTAAGGCTCCCTGCTCTTTACAAACTTTCACCGATGGGAGGACACCCAGTATAACGGGAATCACTAGATGAATAGATCAATAAGAAGATAAGGAGTGATTCTAAAGGCCTATTTGTTTAGTCAATTTAGTGTTCTAAATTGATAGTATAAATTATCGACCAGGGCTAGTAAACTGTTGAAGTGAAGTGCACCATATGTGCCTAAGTATCCTCTTCCTACTTCGTTGTGTTTAGTGTTTTTCCAATGTTTTTGGTTTTATGTCTAATGTTACTTTATGCTAAGAAGGAAAAACTAAATTAATAGCAAAGGGAAAGAAAAGGAAATGTTACTGAATGCACTAAAACATAATTTAATTGCAAGATCTACTCTAAACTAGAAATGATAAAAAAACAGAGAATGCTAATCCATGGATTGTAAAGCTGCGAAGAAAGTAACTCATAACATTAAACTTAGTCCAATTCGTTTCATTAGAGATATATTGGAACAAACTGAGAAAATGATTAGTTTTGATGTGATGAGGATCTCCTAGAAAACAATAACTTAACACATTATAGAGAAATCTTATTCATTGTTAGAGATTTGTTGGAACAACTTGAGAAAAAGATCATCTGTAACATAGTAAGGATCCCTATGCTAAAATAACTTATGACACTAGAACTAGATCTCATTCATGAATTAGAGATTTGTCGGAACAGTTTGTGAAAGATATGAAGCCTAATGTAACAAGGATCTCCTACAAACAAATAATCTGCAACTCACAATATTACTATTAAGTCTCATTCAGGAATTAGAGATTTCTTACAACAACTTGAGAAAAAGACTGTTTGTAATAATATGAGGATCTCTTATCTAATTGCAGAACAAAAAATGCCAATAACTCAAAATAATATAACTAATTCTCGTTCATACAATAGTGATATATTGGAAAAGCTGAAAAACAAGAATGGCTTATAAAATAATGAGGATCTTTTAAATCTAACTAACAGAACTGAAATACAATTAATTCAAAGTACTACAGCTAGATCTCATTCATGTAATAGAGATATATTGGAACAGCTTATGAGAACAAGATTGACTGTAATATTATGAGGATCTTCGACATAAGTAAACGACATAAAACATAATGCAAAAAGATGAACTCAGAAAACTGCCTAAGTAAGGGATATAACAAAACAGAATTAAAGATTACTTATCTAGAAAGCATGTAAAAGCCTCTTTAAATAGCAGGGGCCCTCTACTATCACATTGGCACACGAATCTTTAACTCCTTAAAGTTGTCTTCAGAACAACATCAAAGTTATGCTCCTTTAATTAAAATGCTCAGAAACAGAGTGTCACAGTGTTTGAAAACTAGAAATATCAACTGTCTTTCTCAGTTCACCGAGTTATTTTTATAGGCAATTACATAACTGATATTGAATAAAAATAGGCATAGGTGTCTTCTATAATCAAAATCAAACTAAAACTCCTGTTAAGGACTCGTGATTTGCTGAAGGCAAATCAAGAGTCCTTATCCTTATAGAAATCTGCTTCTTGGATTTTAGCTTTAACCACGTGCATAATCACTTCCAGTTTTTTTACTCAGCCTTCGTAGATGACACGGAATGATGCAGGAGAGTTTTGGAGTCTAGCCATATACGTCTTTCCCTCAGATGACACCTGTAACCTGTTTAAACACTAGATGGCTACGGAACATATGACTAGCTACAGAGTGACTGCATTTTGTAGCTAAAACTACTCAGAAATCATTAAGACAACAAAATCACAAAAGTACAACAAGTTAGTCATTGCATGTATTCTTAAAGTGATTTTAATCATTTTTATTGATCTTTTAGGCCTATTAATGATAAAGGATTGATGGAATGAAGTGGAGTTTGGTGAAAAGAAAAGACATTTTTAGGGCTCAACATACCCCCACTGCAAAACTTTTGCATGTCCTCATGCAATCAATCCATGTATTCTGAAACTTCAGCAAGGACATCTAGCCTCCTTTTTCTGCCTTGCTTGGTGTTCAATGGCATTCTAGGCTTCCTGATAAACAACTTAAACCTTAGATCTATAAGTGCCCTGTTCAATTTCTTGCTTTTCTTCTTCAGCTTCCTACTAGCCTTATACAATGTTTTCATTTGCAGAGATAGAGTTGTGTTCATGTCACTTTTCAGTTTGACTTGTTCCCTTAAAATTTCATTTTCATTTTTTATATGCCTATTCAGTATCTCCAATTCGTATTTGTCTCTTTTCAGTATTTCAATTGGAGGTTCTTGTGGACTGGAAGTTCTTTCTCTGTTTTCTGAGACTCTTCTTTCTAATGATTCAACATAATCATAGATCTGTTGTTGGGCTGGATCTACATCTGGAGTTCCTCTATCAGGGTCTTTTTCATACTGGTATTCAGGAGATTCGTCAATTGGTGTCTCTTCATCTTCAATATCTATGATCCCTGCTTGCTTGTCCCCTGTCTTCTTCATGATGCCTTTAAGCCTATGACTTCTTCTAAGTTTAGATGGTCTCTCATTTTTCTCTTCAGCATCCTTTCTTGTTACTTTTTCCTTTCTGATTTGTTTCTTAATTTTGGCCAATTTTTCAGAGATTACTTCCTCACTGTCTTCTTGTGTTGATATGTCGGTTTTGCTTTCAGCAACTTTTCCCCTCCTGCTTCTCCTTACAGGTTTTTCTTCAGACAGAGTTTCTTTAGGTTCTTCAAAATGATTTCTCAAGAGGAATTCATCCCAACTATCTCCTACCTTCTTCAAATGATACTCAATTAAAATTTTAATTAAGCCATGATGATATAAGGTAGTTTCTAAGAACTGAACCCTTTTCTGGACATTAGAAGCCATCCTTTTTAAACTATTGAGCAGAAAAAAGGGTAGATTTATCTCTTCATCTAGAAAATTCATCATGAGTCTAATGTGATAAACATATAAAGTGCCAAATCTCCCCTCACAGGTTATGAACTTTTGTAGAATCAACAACATATTCCTCCATTTATTTTTCAAGGCTGAACTAGAATGCCTTTCTTAAATACTGAAATGTCCATACCTGGTATTTTTAGCATCTGTCTCCAGGCTTCATTGTGAAATTCTTTGTTTTTAAACCAACACTCCCCTTGTCTCGGCAACTCTGTTGCTTCTGCTATGAATGACTCCGTGATGATGAACTTGATATCACCAATTTCGACCTCTGACCTGTTGAATGACCGGGCAAATGACTTGGTGACCTCCTTGTGATATCCATTGAACTTCTCCATAAACTTTACCCATCCAACCTGCTGTAATAACTCTTTAATCTGAGGGTAACCTTCAAGATATTTAGTTCCAATTGGCTCTGACCTTACAATAAGTCTCATTGCTTCTTTTCCTCAGCTTCAATTCATTGCTCTGTTTCTGCTCTCCTGTTTGAGGCGAAAATGGCTGTAGAGGGTTGTCTCACCCTAAAAATGGCTTCTTTTTTTCTGCAGACAGGAATTGGCTACGGAATATAATGGCATTGAGTGGATACGAAATGAGTGAAATAAGGTAAGGGTAAATCATAAGAATGATTGAGTTTAAGAGTTTTTCATGGAGTAAAAGACCGCGAAGAAATCTCATGAAGATTTTCAAAATCATCAATGAATGTTTCGATCTGATGACGTGACCTAATAGGTCACTTTCAGGTACTGACCGTTAACTTCTAATTAATGATGGTTTGATATGGAGCGGAATGGAAGGGATTTGTTCAAGGATTTTATGATAGGCTTTGATCACTTCAAATAATAAAATAACTTTATGAAACATACATATGATTTAACCATATTATATCTTTCATAGTTTGCTATCAAAAATAATTTCACACAGTTTTACCTTAGCTCTTTTTTATTTTTGCTGCTTTGATATGCTTTGTCTTTCATCTAAAAATTATTGATCTTTTAGACTCCATAATCCTTTTGACTCATCTTTTGTTTGCTGAAGTAGGTTTGCAGGATCAATGAGCTGCAGAATAGGTGGCTGTTGAATAGATAGCTGCAAAACAAATGGCTGTTGAATAGATGGCTGCAAAACAAATGGTTGTTGAATAGATGGCTGCAGAATGTACCTGTAAAAACTTTGAGACATGAAATGAAATGAAATATGGATGGAATGAAGTATGAAATGAAATGAGATGGATCATGAAATGGAGTGGAATGAAATATGAATGAAGTGAAATATGATGGAATGAGATGGATCATAAATGTGGAGTGGAATGAAATATGAAAAGTGAGTCTGCAACTTATGATTTTATGATACTTGATTGCAGAAAAAGAACAATTTTTGAAAATCTAAAGTGTTAGAAGAATTCTGATTTTCACCTTATCTTTTCTATATAAACATGCCAATCAATGATTAGTTTTCATGTTTATACTCTTTTTTTTTTTCTTTTTTTTTTCTTTTTTTAATTTGATTAAAGAAAATACAATTAAGTGAATGAAGAAGAAGGATTATTCTTCATTAACTTCACATCACTGTTCTCTTGGAATTTCTTGACAAATTCTTCTCTTGAAAGTGGCTTATGATACAATTTCAATCTGTGACCATTTACAAGAAAAACCACCTTATCTTCATCTATTGTCCTGATTTTTATTGCTCCATTGTCAAAGATTTTCACAATTTCATATGGCCCAAGCCAATAAGTTTGGAATTTACCTTGAAAATCTTTGAACTTTGAATCAAACAAGAGGGCCCAGTCACCTTCTTTAAATTTCTTTTCCTTAATGTACTTATCCTGCCATCTAGTCCTTTGTTGTTGAACTATACTTGTTCTCTGGACTGCATCTTGTCTGATCTCATCCAATTCATTAATCTGCTCCAATCTATGCTTTTGTGCCTCTGTTAGATCAAGTCCTAGCTAGACTGCCATTTTGAAAGTTTGAATCTGAAACTCTATGGGAAACAAGACTTGTTTTCCATAAACAAGTTCATAAGGGGTATGACCTGTTGTGTTTCTCCATGTAGTCCTGTAGGCCCACAAGGCTTCAGGAAGCCTGTCTGCCCAATCTCTTCTATGTAAATGAACAGTCTTTGTTAGGATCCCTTCAATGACCTTATTGGTAGATTCCACTTGGCCATTTGCTTGTGGATGATAGGAAGTGGATTTTCTGTGTTTGATTTTGTACTTCTCTACCATTTGTTCCACCAACTTCGATGTGAATTGAGCTCCTTGATCTGTAACAATTTCTCTTGGGACACCAAAACGAGTAAAAATATCCTCAAAAAAAAATTAACTACAGATGTTTCAGTAGTAGAAAGTAATGGCTTGGCCTCTACCCATTTGGTAACATAATCAGTGCAAACTAATATATATTTCTTTTGTCTTGATGGAGGATTACTAGGTCCTACAAAATCTAAAGCCTATTTCTCAAAAGGTTCAATATGTACCTAAGGCTGTAATGGCATCTCACCTGAAGGAGAAGGTTTCCCTACCCTTTAGCAGCGATCACACCTTTTGACATACTCTTTAGCATCTTTAAAGAGGGATGGCCAGTAATATCCTAAATGAAGGATCTTATAAGCTGTCATTTTATCAGCAAAGTGTCCACCACAAGGTTCATCATGACATGCCTTGAGAATCTCAGGCATCTCGTCTTCTTGAACACATCTCCTAATAATAAAGTCTGGACCTGTTTTGTATAACTCATTAGCAACCCATGAATATTTTGCACCGTCATAAATAATCTTTCTTTTATCTCTTGTATTCATAATTGAAGGAAATTTCCCTGAAACTAGATAATTGGCAATGTCAGCAAACCAAGGAGTTTGAGTAGAAATTGCAAAAAGATATTCATCAAGGAATTGATCTTCAACTGGAGTATTGTCTTTAATGTTCTAGAGTCTAGATAGGAAATCAGCCACTGTATTTTGTTTCCCAGGCCTATCTAGAATGGTGATGTTAAATTCCTGGAAAAGCAATAACCATCTTATGACTCTGCCATTAGTAACTGATTTGTTCATTAAATATTTAATTGCAGAGTGATCTGTGTGAACAAAAGTTTCATAGCCTGTTATATAGTGTCTGAATTTATTTATGGCATGAACAACAGCTAAGAACTCTTTTTCAGTTATAGTATAATTTAACTCCTAAGGGGTCAAATTTTTACTTGTATAGTAGATGGCATAAGGAATCAGGGCTTTTTGTCCCAATACAGCTCCTAAAGCTGTATCTGAGGCATCTGTTGAAATATGAAAAGGTAATTTCCAGTTAGGTCCCCTCAAAATAGGTGCTTTAGATATTTTTGTTTTCAGGGTCTCAAAGGCTAACTAGCAGTCAAGATTCCACTTGAATTCATAGTCCTTGGTAAGTAGTTTGAAAAGTGGAGATGTTATCTTGGTGAAGTTTTCTATAAATCTTCTGTAATACCCTGTAAATCCTAGAAAACTCCTATCATCTTTTTGACAACTTGGAATTGATAAGTTAGAGATGACTTCAACTTTTGACTCATCAACTCTGATCCCATCTCTTGAAATGTGATGCCCTAGAACAATCCCTTCAGTAAACATCATGAAACACTTCTCATGACTTAATGAAAGATTTGCTTCTTTGCATCTCTTTAAAACTTTTTCCAAGTTTGCTAAGGCTTCTTCAAATGTGTTTCCATAGACTGTGAAGTCATCCATATATACCTCTACACAGTCATGTATTAGATCTTAAAAGATTCCTAATACTGCCATTTGAAATGTTGCAGGTGCATTGCATAGTCCAAATGGCAATACTTGGTAGGCATAGGTACCCCAGGGACAGGTAAATGTGGTTTTGTCTTGATCTTCAAGTGCTACTTGAATTTGATTATAACCACTAAACCCATCTAAAAATGAAAAGTACTTTTTGCCAGCTAATGTGTCTAACCACTGATCTATGAAAGGTAGGGGAAAATGATCTTTAAGAGTGGCTTTGTTTAATTCTCGGTAGTCAATACATACCCTCCATTTACCATTTTTCTTTGGTACAATTACCAAAGGAGAAACCCACTGACTATCTGAAATGGGATAAATGTTGACATTTAACAATTTCTGCAATTCTTCTTTAACAATCTCCCTAAGTTTTGGATTCATCCTTCTCTGAGGTTGTCTGATTGGTCTACAATTTTCCTCTATGTAGATGTGATGAGTGCAAGTCTTAGGGTTTATCCCTTTCATATCAGTGTACTCCCATGCATATGCAGAAGAATGTCTCTGTAATATTTTGACTAGCTTTTCTTGTTGAAATTTCTCTAGGTTCTTATTTATGTTTAAAGTTTTACCTGGAAATATTTCAATTGTAGAGCTGCCAAATTTATCCATGGAGTAAAGAGACATCTGTCTTGATGATAAGAACTCAATGTTGGATTCTTCTTGAAATTGTTCATGTTTGTATTCTGAAGAGGATTCAAAATTTTCTAAGGTATTTAGAATCTGGCTATCTTCACTAATTTCTGAAATAGTGAAGAGAGGTTGTATGTCTTCTTCATCCTCAATCCATTGAGTATCATCTAACTCTGTAATTGTTCTTGTTGGAGGATACAAGGTAAATTTCTTGGTTGAACTACCATCAGAGATGTACATATCACCGGATCTACAGCTAATTAAGGCATCAGCTGTAGCTAACCAAGGTCTTCTTAATATAATAGGATGTCCTCCTAGATTATTTTTAGGAGTTAGGATCATAAAATCCACAGGATACTCCCAAGAATCTAAGGAAACTGGAATGTCTTCTATTACCCCATCAGGTTTAATCACAGATCTATCTGCTAATTGTAATAATGTGGGTGTAAAAAGAAGATTAGGAAGTTTTAGTTTATCCATTATTTGTCTACTCATGATATTAATTGCTGCTCCTAAATCAATAAGTGTGTTTTGGATCTCAGTTCCATTGATGTGTATTTTAACAACTGGATTTCCTGGGTCTAGATACTTTGGAATAGCAATCTTACCCATCATGATGTCTGCTATTTTTCCTACCAGTGGAATTTTCTTTGTCTCTTTTATTCTTTTTCCTGTTTTTTTCATGCTCAACTCCTTTATTGTCTTTGCTAAGATTGGAATTTCCTTGATAGCCTGTAATAATGGGATCTTAATACAAACATTCCTTAGCTCATCTAGAAAATCATAATTAGGCATCATAATTTGTTTCTCTATACCCTTATCAATTTGTAATCTTGCTGGAAAGGGAGGTGTAGAGGTGGATGTTGATGGCTGCTCTAATATAGGAGTTGAAATTACTGGTTCTTTTTGTTTTGATTTTTCAATATTTGGGTCTTGAAAAGATGTGCTATCTTCAAGACTTTTATTTACCCATAGAGAATCTTCCTCAGAGTTGTTTTTCTCTTGTATGATTACAGAAAGTTTCTTCTTTTCAAGTATTCTTCCAGACCTAAGTTGAACATCATTAAAGTCTAAAGGAGTGATCAAATAGGTTGGGAACTGCTGACCTTCTATCATGTATGTGTTCTGAGGATTTTTATTATTGGGGTTTGGTATAGGTTGGGCAAGTAACTGATTTGCTTTCTGAGGAAATGGTAATGGAAGTGGTGGATTTTGATGTTGTGGACTTTGTTGAGGGTTTTGTTGAGGATTTTATTGAGGACGGAAATTTGGATATGGTGGATAGGATGGTGGATATTGATAATACTGGGAGTATCTTCCATAGGGATTTTGTGCTCCTTGTGCCCAAGTTTGAAATTGATTTTGGAATTGGGGCCAAGGTTGCTGCCAAGAGTTCCAATTAGGTGGGGGCTAATTATACATTTGATCATTGAATCCTTGTACTTGAGATCCCTGCCAAGGTCTCCTAGAGACAAAATTGAGAGATTCTGTGGAATTTGTAGAGGTTTCTTCTTGAAAGACAGCTTTAAGACCAGGAAATGAAACACAACTCTTGGTCTCATGTTTTTCTGAACAAATTGCACAACTCTCTACTATTTTTGCATCCAAAGGGCACTCTCTCAAGGCATGCTTCTTTCTACATTTGGGACAAAAGATTGCTAAGGCATCAGATTCAGCTTTTTGCTTGTTTTGTAACTTAAGGGTGTCTATTTGTTCACTAAGACTCCCTAAAATGTCAGATTTGAATTCATGAAGCATATGTCCTATTTCTGCCCTACTTACTGTTCCAGAAGCAGACTTACTTGCCCTTGCAAGAGCAGGGTCTCTTGGTCCTTTTAGTGTTTTAGATTTCCCTCTTGAAAGGTTGATACATAATTCAGCTATTTCAGGTAATGTGAGCTGAGATATATCCTCTTTTCCCATCATATTAAGGATATCTAGCCATTCATCCCTAATTGTCTTCAACAAGAGAGCTTTCAAAGTATCTTGGTCTAAGCTTTCCATTTTTGCTCTCTTGATGTTATAGTTAAATCTTTCCAACAAATCTTCTAGATTTTCATCCTCTTTTGTACCATTTTGAACACTTCCTCCTTATGGTTGATTGGCATACAGTGATCCAAATACCTCTCTAGAAATGCTTGTTTCATATCTTCCCATGTCCTAATAGAACTATTGATTAAACTCATAAACCATTTTAATACTGCTCCTTTCAATGTTGAAGGGAATAGTTTAAGTTTTTGGGCATCTTGTAAGTAATCATAGGTTCTACATAGGACTTCAAATTCAAATAGGAAGGTTTCAGGATCTTCACTTTTGAGTCCATAAAAGTTTGGAAGGACAGAGGGTGAAATATTTTTCATAGTTGCATTGGTTTCTTCATCTATTATAGGGAACCCAAAGGAGCTTCCAATTTCCCTTCTACCTCTTCCTCTGCCTCCTTCTTCACCTCTACCTCCTTCTCCTTCTGCACCTCTACCTCTTTCTCCTCTTCCTCTACCTCTACCTCCTCCAGATAGTGTATGTTCTCCATTAAAAACTTCTCCTCCCCCTTCTTTTGCCATGATAGATTCTTCTGAACTGATATAAGGACTAGTTTGAAGAGCTAGTTGTTCTACTGGTTCTTCTACCAAAGGTATATTGTAGAAATGGTTTTCTTCTTCTTCCTCGATAGGAATCTCTAATTCTTCAGTTGGGATGTGTTCTCCTGTGGAGGTGAAAAAGGTTATGTCTCTAGTAGGGGTCCTTGGATCTTCTTCTATGACAGCTTCAGTAGATGAAGTGGGAGATCTCTTTGATGGAATATCTGATCTTAGGACTTCTGAAAGTCTATGACCAGTATAGTATGGAATGTGGGTTTGAGTTGGAGGTGTGCTGCCTCTTGGTCTTGGTGGAGCGAGTGGTGTTCTGGGAATCAAACTTCTGCTTCTTATAAATCTACCCCTTGAGTCTCTTTCTCTACGCATATCATTGTTTTTGGGAGGTAGGAAATAAGACTACCTAGTTAAACTTCCCCAGCAACGGCGCCAAAATGTTTAGTCAATTTAGTGTTCTAAATTGATAGTATAAATTATCGACCAGGGCTAGTAAACTGTTGAAGTGAAGTGCACCATATGTGCCTAAGTATCCTCTTCCTACTTCGTTGTGTTTAGTGTTTTTTCAATGTTTTTGGTTTTATGTCTAATGTTACTTTATGCTAAGAAGGAAAAACTAAATTAATAGCAAAGGGAAAGAAAAGGAAATGTTACTGAATGAACTAAAACAGAATTTAATTGCAAGATCTACTCTAAACTAGGAATGATAAAAAAAACAGAGAATGCTAATCCATGGATTGTAAAGCTGCTAAGAAAGTAACTCATAACATTAAACTTAGTCCAATTCGTTTCATTAGAGATATATTGGAACAAATTGAGAAAAGGATTAGTTCTAATGTGATGAGGATCTCCTAGAAAACAATAACTTAACACATTACAGAGAAATCTTATTCATTGTTAGAGATTTGTTGGAACAACTTGAGAAAAAGATCATCTGTAACATAGTAAGGATCCCTATGCTAAAATAACTTATGACACTAGAACTAGATCTCATTCATGAATTAGAGATTTGTCAAAACAGTTTGTGAAAGAGATGAAGCCTAATGTAACAAGGATCTTCTACAAACAAACAATCTGCAACTCACAATATTACTATTAAGTCTCATTCAGGAATTAGAGATTTCTTGGAACAACTTGAGAAAAAGATTGTTTGTAATAATATGAGGATCTCTTATCTAATTGCAAAACAGAAAATGCCAATAACTCAAAATAATATAACTAATTCTCGTTCATACAATAGTGATATATTGGAAAAGCTGAAGAACAAGAATAGCTTATAAAATAATGAGGATCTTTTAAATCTAACTAACAGAACTTAAATGCAATTAACTCAAAGTACTACAGCTAGATCTCATTCATGTAATAGAGATATATTGGAACAGCTTATGAGAACAAGATTGACTGTAATATTATGAGGATCTTTGACATAAGTAAACGACATAAAACATAATGCAAAAAGATGAACTCAGAAAACTGCCTAAGTAAGGGATATAACAAAACAGAATTAAAGGTTACTTATCTAGAAAGCATGTAAAAGCCTCTTCAGATAGCAGGGGCCCTCTACTATCACATTGGCACACGAATCTTTAACTCCTTAAAGTTGTCTTCAGAACAGCATCAAAGTTATGCTCCTTTAATTAAAATGCTCAGAAACAGAGTGTCACAGTATTTGAAAACTAGAAATATCAACTGTCTTTCTCGGTTCACCGAGTTATTTTTATAGGCAATTACATAACTGATATTGAATAAAAATAGGCATAGGTGTCTTCTATAATCAAAATCAAACTAAAACTCCTGTTGAGGACTCGTGATTTGCTGAAGGCAAATCAAGAGTCCTTATCCTTATAGAAATCTGCTTCTTGGATTTTAGCTTTAACCACGTGCATAATCACTTCCAGTTTTTTTACTCAGCCTTCGTAGATGACACGGAATGATGCAGGAAAGTTTTGGAGTCTAATCATATGCGTCTTTCCCTCAGATGACACCTGTAACCTGTTTAAACACTAAGATGGCTACGAAACATATGACTAGCTACAGAATGACTGCATTCTGTAGCGAAAACTACTCAGAAATCATTAAGACAACAAAATCACAAAAGTACAACAAGTTAGTCATTGCATGTATTCTTAAAGTGATTTTAATCATTCTTATTGATCTTTTAGGCCTATTAATGATAAAGGATTGATGGAATGAAGTGGAGTTTGGTGAAAAGAAAAGACATTTTTAGGGCTCAACACTATTCACAAGAGAGACTCAATTGTATGGCTTTCTTTCTTTGAAAGCAAGGTGATAGGCTCTCTAGGAAGGGCTAAGAGGATTCTCAAGGCTAGGGTTTGGGAATGTATCTTGTAAGATGATTCCTATGCCTAGAAATCCTTATGAAGACTTGGTCCTTATGTGATCTTTGTGGAATTAGAGTTGAAAGGTTGCGGGACCACACGGGACCAAGTAGACCCAGAATTAGGTCAAGGATGTGAAGCTGATAAATCAAGGGGCTTGACCTAATTATGGAAGAGAAGAGGATCAAAGGACAAATTTTCTTTGGAGAAATGAATGCAGTGATCCAAATGAGGACACTAGCCAAGGGAAACCTAGGGCAAGAAACGATCCTTGAGCTAGGGCTTGCTATATCTTGAGATTCCACTGTTGGAATTGCTTCAAATTTGGTGGGCCTCTACACGAAACCCTAACACAATTATCGACCAAAAATCAAAGTTCTTTTATGGCTACAATGAGATTTATTTGATGCCCTAGGTGACCTATGGTGGTTATGCCTAGAAAGAGGGAGGAGGCAAGAAAAAATGGCGTTTAGGTTACCACCAATGGACGCATTAGTTCCTTGCCTTTGGGAGCGATGGAGTCAAGATGAACTTATGGTTTGGAGAGATTATTCCCAATCAAGGAGACCTCTAGACAACTTCACATGGAAATTAGGGCATGAGAGCAACTACCAAACGATTTTACACTTTAATAATTGATGACTTATCAAGGTAATATGTAATAATTGATGACTTATCAAGGTATTTTCAACAATGATAACCTCTAGGAACATTCACCCATTCATACATGCCCCATGCAATGATGCAACACTATAAAAGATCAAAATTTCCACAATTTCGCATAAGAAAGCAGTAAATCTCAGACTTGTATAGCGAAAATCCCAACAACATTCATGTGACAAAGTAAATAACAAGAATAGGCATGAAAAGATTACATACTTACATGTACAAAAGAGTATATCCAATCATCATATTATGCCAAAAATGAAGCTCCAAGACAAGAGAGATAGATCCAAACATCAAAACTCATCCATTAACATCCAAACTCGTCCTCCAAAAGGGAATGTGAAATTCTCAAGAGCTACTAAGTCCCCATCAACTAATGATCATTAAAATGAATCATCTCACTTCTATTTATACAATCCTCTAAGGGATTCAAATGGCCTAATTTGGACTAATAATGCCCCTAAAATAAAACAATGTGCATAATAACAATACTTTTGGTGACAAGCCCACCAAAATAACTCAATAACATAAGAATAAGCCTCTCAAGAGGGCAGAATGATCAATAAGTGAGAAGTTGGGCCTTTGAGGAGGCTTAATGAAGTCGAAGGGGTGCCATGATGTAGAACTGGACTCCAAATATAATGGACAAGGGGTTGGCCCCTTGTTTTCCAAGCAAGGACCTGTAGTGCTTTCAAGTGGGTGCGGTGGCACAAGGACATCCTCATGGGTCTTCAAGAAATCCCTAACGGCTAGGTTGATAATATAAGCTCTCCCTCTGCAACGGGAGACATCCTCTGGACCCTGGAACATCTGTCGAATCTATGGTGCAAGTGTGGAGCTAGTTGGGCATGGTGAACCAAGTGCATCATCCTCATCCAAAAGGTGGAACACGAGCAATCAATGAGCATTGTTGGGGATCCATGAAGTAATCTTTACTATGGTGCAGGCCCATGGCTCTCAACGCTCACCCTACAAGTGCCAATGTGGCCCTCTGGAGGGCTAGGACCCCGTATAGGGAGACCAAGCCCCAAATGGAAACCCATCTGCAATCCTGCATAAGATTCAATGCATCCCCTTGCTCTTCAATACAAAAAATATTAGAATAATCAAGTAAAAGTGCTTACATGTCATGGAATCAATGGGGCACATCATGGTGGCATGCCCTTCCATAGTGGGCTTTGGCATGTACAAGTGTCTCCAAGCTCAGCAAGGGGGTTAACCAAGGACACTATTAAGTGGTTTCAACCTCTAAAGGGGGTGACATGTCCATGGTACATCCTTCCAGTGGTAGGTCGAAAATGATATAGTAATGGAACGGAGTGGGGATCAGGAGAATCATCCAGACCACATGTCATGGTACAAGGGTAGTTATAATAAGGGAAGCCCACACCTAGGTATATGACTATAGGAGGGAGCAAATTGTGGTACATGAGTTACCCTGACCTTTGTTTTTCCACCCTTCTTCATATGCCTTTTGCCTTCGATTGATTTTTCTTCATAATTGCTCGGGGCTCCAGGGGATGAGAGCATGTTGTGTAATATATAATAGTGGATACCCCCTTGAGGTGGGGCAGTTCATCGCCCACCAGGGGTTGGGAAAATCATGGGTTCCTCAATGATGGAGGGGGCTCATCTAGGGCCCATAGGAACCAGGGTGATGGCCATGGATAAGGGGTAGAGCTCATGTTTGGCTTTTTCCCACATGCGGAATTTGTATGTCCTAGCCATCTTTTGCATTTTATGGTACATTTCCTATTGAGAGTGGCCAAATTATGCTTTTTCTTTTCTTTTTAGCTACATCAACCTCCGAGCATCATTCTAGGCCCGACCCAAGGTGTGGACAAGGGGAGAGGGAGACTAACCCTATGTGGACCCAATGGACACATGTGGATCCGAATGGGAAAAGAGATGAATGGAGCTAAAATGAGTGGAAGGGAGTGATGTATATGGTGTCAGGAAGTGGGACCGCGCAAACAAAATCGGGATTTCCCATGTGTCACCCCTAAAGCTAATGGCCAATAAAAGAGATCCCGCAGGACTAGGATACAAGTTTAACCACAAAATCGGATAGTGGAGACGAGAGTACAAACCTAGCCCACCCTTTCCATCGAATCCCCCCACCAATCCATGCCCTTAACTGCCCATGACAAGTAAGGAAAATTACTCAATTACACCAATGAAAGGCATACCTTTGAGGTCGGAAAGCACACCTTCAAACATACAATCACAACAAGTGGGCGAGGGACCACATGGCTAGCTCAAGTGGCAGAGATAATGGCACATCGAGCTATCTGGTGGCTACAAGGGGATGTTGGTTGCTAGCTGAGGACCATCTAGGAGAAAAAATTTCTCCTATATACACTACCCACAGGTGGTGAGTCACAGGACTGACATGAAGATCCCTTTGGAGCCGACTCGTAGGTTTGTTTGGGCCAACTTGTAAATGACTCAAATTAATTTCCCATTTATGTTTTTGCAATGAGAAATGTTGACCATAACTACATTATTTTTCAAGATTCCCTCTTAGCTTGGGACGTAGTTTTTCATTCTCTCTCAAGTTCAATCTTCCCGACCAATTCATAGGTCTCACGGCCCACAACCTAAGGAAGAGAACACAATCCCAGTTTCTCTCTCTCAAACTCAACATAAGGAAAGATACATAGCATCCATCTCAAAGCATCTCCCTAACCACGAGCTCTCATGGCCAATGTTGCAAGAACCGTCCCTCGCCCCCAAGGATCAAGAGGCGGAATTGCGTCCTGTATGAATCCGCCACCAATCCTTCGCACCCCCGCTTTCAAAAAATTTCCCTACTTCGTCCCCGCTTCATGCAACGTTGCTCATGGCACACAACCTAAGGGACGAACCAACAAAGCATCTTCGGGCCCACAAGGTCTCACAGCACACATCCTATAGGAGGAATCATCAATACATCTCCCGGACAACAATATCTCACAACACACAACCTATAGGATAATACATCTCCCAGACCACAAGATCTCACGGCACAGCCTACAGTAGGAATCAACAATACATCTCCCAGACAACAATCTCTCATGGCACACAACCTACAGGAGGAATACATCTCCCGAACCACAAGGTCTCACAGCACGCAGCCTACAGGAGGAATACATCTCCTAGACGACAAGATCTCACGAAACAACCTACAGGAGGAATCAACAATACATTTCCCAGAAAACAATGTCTCACATCACACAACTTACAAGAGGAATACATCTCTCGAACCACAAAGTCTCACAACACGCAGCGTATAGAAAGAACACATCTCCCAGACCATAAGGTCTCACATCACACAGCCTACAAGAGGAATCAAAAATACGTCTCCCAAACAACAATGTCTCACAGCACACAACCTACAGTAGGAATACATCTCCCGAACTACAAAGTCTCACGACACACAGCCTGCAAGAGGAATACATCTCCCGGACCATAAGGTCTCATGGCACGGTCTAAAGGAGGAATCAACAATACATCTCCCGAAAAACAATGTCCCACGGCACATAGCCTACAGGAGGAATGGTCCATAATATGATGCTATGTAATCAATGCTCCCTCATCAAGGGGATTCTTAGTCATTCCAACAACCAGTTCATCATCAAAGATTTAACCATGGTGGATCTTATATATCACAGCAAACATTCAGTTATTCATCCAACTTCAGTAGGGGCCTCTCTCAGGAGCAAACATCAGTAGCTATCAACAAACAATAATAGAGCTTAGCAGTGGCTTCTCATGGAAGCAATCATCGGTAACCATGGAAGTGAGTATTCATAGTTGAATCCAGCAGATAATAAATGGCTTCTCTCAGAAGTGGACACCAACAAACCATAGTCAAATCCAACAAATGGTTTCTCACAGAAGCGGGCATCAAAAACCATAGTAGAATCCAACAGACCATAATCGAATCCAGCAGATAATAATAAACGGAAACAAGCATCATTAGATAGATCAACAAACCAATCAGAGAATCAAGTCAATATCAGAGTCTTGCAGCTTCTTCAAATCATTCATTAGGGAGATGTCAATGGACCTGCAGTCCATTGTGCAAAAGATATCACCAAGCTCATACATTTACAAAAGAAACTCCCTCTTACACATAAATCCTCTTTTTTCTTCAATCAGATTGATCTCATCTGCTCCCTCTGAGTACAAGGGCTATCACAAGTCTTCTTGTCATATTGTTCTTCTGACATTTTCAATGATTGCCACATCTTGGCAGTCTGCATTATGTACTTGCAAACCTCACTAGGAGGCTATGGAAGAACAAGAACAACCAAGCAATCCAAGAGACTCATAATGAAATAATTAATAGAAGCAATCAAGATAATACTTATCTTTTGAGAGTGTGTCAACTCCCTTTTGATCTTAGCCTTCTCAGATCAAGTCAATCACATCATCAAGAAGTCACATTATCAAGGAATCTACATCATCAATAAGAAGTTTTCATCATCAACAAAGAGTTCATAGAATCCAAATCATCAAGGAGTACATATCATCATCATCATCATCAAGGAGTCTATATTACAATCGTGTCCATATCTTCATCTTCATCAAGTAATCTAGTCCAATTCATCACCAACGAGTCCATGTTATCAACGAGTCCACAATATCATCATCATCAAGAAATACAGTCCAACGAGCCCATGTTATCAAGGAGTCCACATCATCAACGAGTCATTATCATCAAGAAATCTAGTCCAATTCATCATCAATGAGTCATTATAATCAAGAAATCTAGCCCAATTCATCATCAACAAGTCCAAATTATCACCATCATCAAGAAATCTAGTCCAATGCATCATCAATGAATCCATGTTATCAGTAAGTCCATATTATCAACAAGCCCACATTATCATCACCATCAAGAAATCTAGTTCAATCCATCATCAATGAGTTCATGTTATCAACGAATCCATATCATCAACGAGTCCACATTATCATCATCATCAATGAGTATCAACAAGGAATACTTATTATCATCAACAAAGAATACACATCGTCCACATCATAGAGTACACATTATCCATCATTAAGGAGTCCAAATCAACAATATCATCATCAATGAGTCCGCATCATCTTTATCATCATCAAGAGTTCCACATCATTAGTAACGATTTAAAAAACAAGGCAAAGCACAAAATACTTATCTTTTCAGATGATGACAGCGCCCTCTAAGGTCAACATTCCTTTGCATGATTTGCAACAAGGTTTTGATTCATATTTCAATCATCAATATGTTTTTGGAATGAATTCATCGACTGAAAACTTCAACATCAAGGTCCTTACAATTTCCTCTTTCCATCATGCTTATCATCATCTTGCTTTCTTTATTGTGTATCTTCAATTTTTCTTGACAAGTACAACCAAGAAAAATATACAAAAACAAGAGCATGATGTCAATTGTCAATACTGTCAATCTAGCGTTTTTCATGATTTCTCAAAAATGTGCTTCTAGGGTTTTGGTTACAAACCCTAGATATCTCATGACCTAACCCTTATTAGGGTTTTAGTTTTAGTTTCAACAAAAACATCTAGCCCTAGGGTTTTGACTTTCAATCCCTAGGTTTCATTTATTACTTCAATCCTTGCTAGGGTTATACCACATACCCTAGATTCTTTTTGCAAACCCTAGAGATCATGAACTAGAGCTTCATAAGAGGGACAAAACATACAAAAATAGGGTTTTCATTTTTCTAGGGTTTTTCCAATCCAAGTTCATCTAGGGTTTACAAACCATAGATACCAAAAACTTTAAAAAATTGTAGTCTATAAACCCTAGATTCTTTTCATGCAAAGTATGCTATAAAACCCTAATGCATTTCATCTCAGAATCTAATATGCATCATGTCATTATTATCTCTAGTAATTATGCCGATCCTTTATTCATTACAAGTTTGACATACATATAACAATCATACATACCTCATAGACAAAGACCATGTACCTTTGTCTTCCATGATTATCAGAAGTTGCTTCATTTGAACTATATTTTGTTTCAAAGCACTTTGTCCCTCATTTCTACTCACAAATTTATGGCATAGTATTCCTTCTTCATGCTTCCGAAGGATTACAGTCACTGTTGAACTTAGAGAGCCATTGCTTGATATACTTCACATTTTCCAAAAGCGATCATTGCTATTTCTGACAGATCGACAACTTCCTTTTTCTTTAGACTTTGATATGCATATGAAACTTGAACTATAGTAAAATATATGATGCGCCACAAGGTTTACTATCGAACAACTATCTCAACCATAAGTCATTGTGGAGACACAACCTCAATATAATAGCAAGATTACTGAAAATTCCAAGGTGCGAGACATCCATTGAACGCGGGATAACTTGAGATTACGGATCACAGATACGAGACAATTCTTTCCATATTGCAGTCACATTGTAATATATACAAGTCGATGCACTGTAATTCAAGACACCAATTCATGAGGCCAAGACTTATCATATTTCCCACTGAACTGTGAGTGAGCTACAGGTTTATGTTCATGGCACTTAACGAGCCATACGATCCACAAGTCATATATATTACAACCAAGCTTCTCCATCTTAGTGATTCCAAGACACTCATATAAATCACAATTCATTATTTTAGATAGATATATCATTCGTCTTACAGGCCATAATATTGATGTCATAGAAGGATTATATTCGATGCCATAAAATTAAGTTGCAAATCTTGTCATAATTTAATCTCAATCACAGAATATGCAAGCCATATGTGAGTAGTGTGATTCATAGAAGTAATAATTATACCAAACATCGCAGATGTATAGTGTGTTTCAGAAAGCAAACCTATTAATTTTAGATAACGATGGATGGTTTGTTCTATTCTTTAGAGCAATTTACTTCAATTTTTCTTATTAGCCCAATATCAATTTCAAGATTAGCAATCACATTAACTTGATAGTAAATCCGGATCGAACATAAACAATAAGCAGAAGACAAGCCAAGACAAGAGGACACAATATTTGGCAAATGCCAGGGAAAAACCCCAATGTGGGGAAAATCCTTGATCAAATCTTCATATTATTCTTCAAAAGTTCAGCAGAGAGAGAGAGTACATCATACAAAATTCACTTGCCCAAACACTGTCAAAAAAGTCCAGTCAAACAGCAGTCAACAGGATGCCCTTACCAGAAAGTCAATGTTGGTCAAACCAGAAGAAATTCTCCTCCAAATTAGCTCGGTCAAACCCAGACAATTCGGCCTCCAAAGACAGTCAAAGTCCACCCAAAAAAGTCCTGAAAAACTCGGTCATAATCAATCAATGCAGAGTCAACGTTGCGGTCAAAGGGTCTGCGGTCAACAGAGGTCAACCTGCTCCAAAAACCTTGGGATTTGTGCCAGCTAATGCGGCATCAAGAAATTGAACTTCCTGCCTGAAACCGAAGTCAAAAAGGTGGAGTTTACCCTCAGTCAACGCTAGTCAATGCACCTGCAATCAGCCCAAAACAGATCTGAAATTTCCTCTATAAATTTTCGATCAAACTACCACATGTGTGAAAAGAAGTTGCTCCTTTGTTGTACGACCCAATCAAGGGAGGAGAGAAAATGTGAGATGAGATGACGTCCAAATGAGGAGAATGTCTCTCTTATTTATACAATTCGATGAAGAGTGGAGACACATCTATTGGGGCTTCATGAGCCTACATTAGACTTCTGGCCGACCTTGACAATTTGCACGTGTGAGAATTAAATTCAAAATCACACTTCTGCTCTTCCAAACAAGATGATCTTTAGATCAATCTTGCACCTCTCGGAAAGAGGAATCCAATAAAAATATTGTCTCCATCATATGAGTTGTCCAAGGTGGAGTTTGGCCCTAGTTGTCAATTTTAACACTCCCTCTCAACTAGGGAGAAATCCACCTACCAATCCACCTGTCAACCTATACCATCTCTGACATCCATGCACTTCTCTGCTCTGTTGAAATATGAAGAAATAATGAAGAAGAATTTGATCGAGAGTGAGTAACAAGACCTTGCCACTCTCTACTGACCCAAAGTCAGTCCAGAGGTAAACCCTCATTCAGACTTGATCCCAGATCAAGTTGTTGAACACCATGCATCCTAGCACAGAGAGTACAACAATACACGATGCGTCCATCGGTAGTGCTATGGTCTCTATCCTCATTTCCCAACCCATTGGCCAAATGAGAGGTACTTCCCATGAGTCTCGGACTACGTGGGTAGGATGTTCGTTGGGGCACCAGCAAGAGAAGGTGAACCATTCATCCTACTCATATATCAACCAAAAGAGGGGGTATCATAGGGGGAGGTGAACCATTACCCATGTACACAACGCACAACTAGGGCAAGGTGAACCACTCAACCCATTGTCGCTCATAACTCCAAGAAGTCCTCCCAAGCCCCCTAGAGCTCCCAAAGCTCAATGTCCAACTCATGCAGGACCCTCATAGGAGGGTATGTCCACGACTCCAAGTCTCTCATGGAAGGTTAATAATTTGACCTTCCCCAGGGGCTTCGTGAGAATATCTGCGACCTACTCATCAATCCCAATGTGATGGAGCCTTACCGCTCCCTGTTGTACCATATCCTGGATAAAGTGGTACCCGATATCAATATGCTTGGAGCGGTTGTGGAACACGCAATTCTCAGAAAGACGAATCCCACTTTGGTTGTCACAGTAGATCATGGTGGTATCCAGCAAATGCTCAAACAGTTCACTAAAGAGCTTCCTCAGCCAAACAGCTTCACAATAGGCCATACTTGTTGCAATGTATTCGGCCTCGGCAGCCCTCAAAGCAACCGATTTTTGCTTCCTGCTCATCCAGGATATCGAAGCAGAACCTAGTGAGAAGCAACATCCAGATGTGCTTTTACGATCCACCACACTGCCAGCCCAGTCAGCATCAGTATATCCATGGAGCCTCAAGTGTATCTCAATCAATAGTTGATTGTGCCCCAGAGATATCTCAAAAGATTCTTGGCAGCAATCCAGTGTATGTGATGAGGCTCAACAATAAATTGAATCAACGTATTCACTGCAAAGCATATGTCTGGACGGGAGTTCACCAAGAACATCAGGCCCCCCACGAGTTGACGATACTTGGAAGGAATTCCCAAATCGGGCCCATCAGCACTTCCGCATAGCTTCTTAAAGTTGAGTTCCATCAGAGTAGTCACAGACTTACAGTCCACCATCCCAAATCTTTCAAGCAGCTTCACAATGTATTTTCCTTGAGAAAGGAAAATCTCACCTGGCAGGCCTCCAAGCCTAGGAAGTAGTGCATCAACCCTAGGTCTTTCATCTTGAATTCAGAATCCAACGCCATCTTGCATTGATGAATGAGAGGATCTACACCTGTCAGAAAGAGATCGTCTACATACAGCACCAAAATGAGAGGCTTGTCATTTTCAACCTTAAAGTAAAGGTTCAATCAACTTCACTTCTTGCAAACCCCAACTTCGTAAGATAGTTGTCAATCCTCTCATACAAAGCCCTGGGGGCTTGCTTCAACCCATAGAGGGATTTCTTCAACCTGCATACATGTGACTCTCGGTCCAGAACTTCAAACCCTTCGAGTTGTTCTACATAAACTTCTTCCTTAAGCGAGCCATGTAAGAAAGCAGTTTTGACATCCATTGGATGTAGATTCCATCCTTGAGAGGCGGCAAGGGCAATAATCGAATGAATGGTGGTATATCGTGCAACCGGTGCAAATATCTCATCATAGTGTATACCTTCCTTTTGCAAGAAGCCTCGAGCAACGAACCTGGGCTTGAACTTTTCAACACTCCCATCAGCTCCATGTTTGATTTTGTAAATCCATTTCGAGGTGACAAAAGACTTGTCCTATGATCTAGGGACCACATCCCAGACATTATTCTTCATGATTGACTCATACTCTTCGTTCATTGCATCCTTCCAAACTTGGTGCTTCATGGCTTCTTCAAACGTTTCAGACTCAAATTGAACAATGGTGGTCATGGCAACTAAGTACCCTTGGTACCTGTTCAGCTTCTTACTTTCACGAAATGTCCCCCTTGGTGCAATATGTCTCTCGACATCTTCAAGAGTGTCCCTGAGCCATGAGGGTCTTCTTTTGAAGAAGAAGGCTCGCCAGGAGGTGGATTAATGGGATCCATCGATCCTTCAACATCGAGCATCGGTTCATCCTCCGGTTATTCCTTCTTTCCTGCATCTTCATCTTTGTCTTTCTTTGAATTAGGAAGATATCTAACCTTCCCAAGGGCAGCATCTTCATCGAAGGTGACATCATGACTTATCTCCACTTCCTTTTGACCAGGCACATAAATTCTATATGCCTTTGAAGTTTCACTGTAGCCCACAAATGTTCCCTTCTTCCCAGAAGCATCCAGCTTGCTTCTCTTTTCTTTCGGCACATGAAAATATATGGGACTACCAAAAATTCTAAAATGAGAAACATCAGGTTTCGTACCGGTGAAAACTTCTTTGAGAGTTCTGGAGTCCAATGCTTGATGTGGGCATCTATTTTGAATGTACACAGCAGTGTTGGAAGCTTCTCCCCATAAGAACTTTGGTAGCCCTTGGTCATGAAGCATGGCACGAGTGGCTTCAATGATGGTTCAATTCTTCCTTTCGACAACTCCATTTTGTTCAGGAGTATAAGCAGTAGTGGTCTCCCACTTAATGCCAGCTTCCCTACAATAGTCATTTAACTCATTTGACTCATATTCAGTTCCATTATCGGTCCTCGATACTTTGATCTTCTTCCCTATTTGATTTCCAACCAAGGCTTTGAAAGAGCGGAACCACTTGAACACTTCATCCTTCTTCTTCAAGAAGTAAATCCAAGTTTTGCGAGAGAAGTCATCCACAAAAATAGCATAATACAAATATCCTCCCAAAGACGTTATGGGCAACATACGAGATAAATCAGAATGGATTAATTCAAGAATGTCGGTAGTCATGCTATCACTTGAGGGGAATGGTCCCCTTGTATGTTTCCCTTCGGCACAACCCAGACAAACACCTTCATGATCAACTTTAAAATCAGGCATACCTGTGACCATCTTCCTAGCATCGAGAAGAGCTTTATAATGAAGGTGAGCAAACTTTCGATGCCATAATTCGGATTGAAGAGAAGTGTTGCATGTCATGGCTCCCAACGGACTTCCTCCAACCTGATAAAGGGTATCAACCCTGAATCCAAGAGTGAATGCATCTTTGAAATTTCGTTCCAAACACGTACATTTCCATCAATGAATGCCACTTTGAATCCTTTGTCTTCCAAAGCCGAAATAGATCCCAAATTCTTCATCAAGTCAGGTATATATAATACATCTTGTAGATGAAGGATTTGACCTTGACTTAGATGAACAGTAACAGTCCCTATCCCTTTCATGGGATAAGTGGCATTATCTCCAAGTATGATCTCCAATTTGGTTTCCTTTTCAATCAAATGTGAGAGGGCCTCTTTGTACCCAGTGAAGTGCCTTGAGGCACCACTATCAATCAACCAATTATCCAAGGTGTTCGGAGGAGAGGTAGTAGAGAGGGCAAATATAAGATAAAATTATTTTTTCTTGTTATCTACAACATTAGATTCATCATACATGGAGTTTCTCGATCTCTTAGAAGTTTCACCATTTCCATATCGAGCAGTAGGAGCATTTCTCTTTTCCTTTGTTATTGAACCTGTTATTTCTTTGATTTCCATTTCCCTTGAAATTGTTTTGATTGTGATCATCATCTCATGGTGTATCCCTTTTATTAGGACAATCTCTAGCATAGTGACCAAAATTGTTACAATTTAAACATCTACCCTTTCTTCCTTCTTTGAATCTCGGTCTCCCTTGACCTTGTATCCTTGGACCAGCATTGTTTTTTTTTTTAGCATGATCGGAGAATTAAGTAGGATCATTCCTATTTGAAGGCATGTCTCTCTCCATCATCCTTGTCTCTTCTAGAGTGCATCTAGTCAACAATTCATCAAAACCTGGAATCATGTCATTGTCGAGGATAGTGGATTTGAACACATCCCATGCTCGAGGAAGGCCTCTAAGTGCAATAAGAGTGAGCTCCCGGTCAGCAATAACCTCTCGAATAGATAGAAGATCATTTTTTTTATTTCGGTAATCCTCATAAAGTAGAATTGGATGGATTCCCCTCTATCCATCTTGATGTCCTTCAGCGTGTTCTTTAGAAAGAGGATTTGATTTGCGTTGTTAGCCTTGAACATGCTAACCAACTTGTCATACATCTCCTTAGATGTCCCCAACTCAGAGATGTAAGCAACCAAATGCTTTTGAATGGAATCCCTGATGATCTTCTTAACTTTGACCTTGCCTTTCTTGTACTTTGTTTTAGTGGTTGCTGGTGCATTTGAAGGAGGCTCAGCAATCCTTCCCTGCAAAATAATCCGTGACTTCATTTTCTTCCAAAGTTCAGTTTAGAGACATCTTCCATGCATGATAATGAGACTTATCATTGAGCTTGTCCTCAGATTTGAAATAAGATGAGGAAGCCATTGACCCTTGTCCTTGTCCAACAAATCTCAATGATTTCTTTTCTCACTCTTGCTTCGGCTTTGTCTTAACCTCGGTTTTGATACCATGTTAATTTTCGATAACAATGGTATGTTATATGCTTTAGAGCAATATACCTCAATTTTTCTTATTAGCCCAATATCAAATTCTAGATTAGCAATCACATTAACTTGATAGTAAATGCAAATAGAACATAAACAATAAGCAGAAGACAAGCCAAGACAAGATGTTAAATTTAGATAACCATGGTGTTCTATGCTTGATGCACTTTTAATTCAATCTTTCTTAGGCCCGATTCAAAATAGCAATCACATAAACATGAAAGTAAAATGCTGATAGAACACAATAATAGATCAATAGAAGAAAAGCCAAATACAGATCAGATTTACAATTCCATTTGTCCAGCAAAGATATGAGATATTGTTGCGTTACGGTGGTCAGCAAGATGCTTCAACCAGCAAAGTCTTTCTCGGTCAGCTACTCCTTCATGTGTCACACCCACAGCCCTCAAAGACAACCCATCTCAAGTCAACGCAAGTCAACCCAAGAACAGCGCAGCAAATTAGGGCTTCGGTCAAATAGCCCAGAATTCCTCGATTTTAGTGCCCAACAGTACAGCCTCTTAAAATCGGATTTTTTGCAGAGTTTTGAGGTCAAACGACCAAGGGTTGACCACGGTCAATGTTGGTCAATGCTACTTCAAAAGTGCCCTAAACAGATCCGCAAATTTTAGACTTCTTCTCCACACGTGTGAGGGGAAAAAGGCCTCCAAAGGCTATCGACCAAATCAAATCACAATGAGAGAATGTGAGATGAGATGATGATCAAATGACCTCCAAGTCTCTCCAATTTATATCCATCAATGAGGGTGTGTGACACATCTATTAGGCATGTGAGCCTACATTACAAATCTGGCCGACCTTGCACATGTGGAAAGTAAATTCAAAATAAATGTTCTACTCATCCGATCAAGATGATCTTTAGATCAATCTTAAACCTCTCTGAAAGAGGAATCCAACAAAAATATGACCACTGTCATATGAGCAGTGCAACATGGAGTTTGGACCTAGTTGCCCAAAATTAACACTCCCTCTCAACTAGGGAGAATTCCATCTGTCCACAAGTGCCATCCATCATGTACCAAACCAAACATCGTGCGTCATCCCGCTGTAACTTGCTTTGCTGGCTCTTTATTTCAAAACAAAACGTGAGTCACAAAGACATCACACACAGTTGACCTGAAGTCAGCTTAGAGGTAAAAACCTCTCTTGGACTCAAAAGAGTCTCCTACTAACCCGAAGTTAGTTTACTGACCCGAATTCAGTTTAGAGGTAAAAACCTCATCATACTTGATCCCGGATCAAGGTGTTGGACACGTGCCATCCTAGACATAGAGAGTACGGCAATCTCCGATGCGTTCATCGATCTTGCTATTGGTCTCTATCCACATTTCCCACCTCATTGGCAAAATGAGAGGTACTTCCCATGATTCTAAAACTTCGTGGGTAGGATGCGTGCAGGGCACAGATCAGAGAGAGGCAAACCAACTCAATATCATAACGATGGGGCAGAAGCACAACAAGGTTTGGCAAGCCTAGCCCCGTATGTGCTTATAGCTCCAATAAGCTATCCCCAAGCCCCCTAGAGCTCCCAAAGCTCATAGTCCAACTCAATCAGGACCCTCAGAATAGGGCCTTTCCACAATTCCAAGCTTCTCACGGAAGGTTAGGAACTTGACCTTCCCTAGGAGCTTCGTGAGAATATTCGCGACCTGCTCATCAATTCCTATATGATCGAGCCTTATGGCGCTTCGCTATACCATATCCCGGATAAAGTGGTACCTGATATCAATATGCTTAGATCGATCGTGGAACACAGGAAAGACGAATCCCACTCTAGTTATCACAAATGATAATGGTGGTATCTAGCACATGCCCAAACAGCTCGCTAAAGAACTTTCGCAACCAAACAGCTTCACAACAGGCCATACTCGCTGCAATGTATTCGGCCTCAATAGTGCTCAAAGCCATCGACTTTTGCTTCCTACTCATCCAAGATATTGAAGCAGAACCTAAGGTGAAGCAACATCCAGATGTGCTCTTGCGATCCACCACACTACCAACCCAATCGGCATCAGTATATCCATGGAGTCTCAAACTCCCGGCAATGTATCTCAGCCCATGGTTGATTGTGCCCTGAAGATATCTCAATAGATTCTTGGCACCAATCAATGTGATGAGGATCAACCATATGTTGACTCAAAGTGTTCACTGCAAAACATACGTCCAGACGAGAGTTCACTAAGAACATTAGGGCCCGCACGAGTTGTCAATACTCAGTAGGATTTGCTAGCAGAGGCCCAGCAACGTTTCCACTCAACTTCTTAAAGTTGAGTTCCATCGGTGTCGACACAGACTTACAGTCCACCATACCAAATCTCTCCAGCAGCTTCACAACATATTTTCCTTGAGAAAGGAAAATCTCGCCTGGCCTCTACCAGACCTCCAAGCCTAGGAAGCAGTGCATCAGTCCTAGGTCTTTCATCTCAAACTCGGAAGCTAGCTCCCTCTTACACTGATGAATGAGAGGGTCAGCACCTGTCAGGAAGAGATCGTCCACATAGAGAACCAAAATGAGAGGCCTTTCTCTATCAACCTTAAAAAAAAGGTTCGGATCAGCATTACTTCAAGTGAAGCCCAGCTTCATCAAGTAGCTATCTATCCTCTCGTACCAAGCCCTGGGGGCTTGCTTCAACCCATAGAGGGCTTTCTTCAACCTACATACATGGGTGTCTCTATCTCGGACTTCGAACCCTAGACGTTGCTCCACATACACCTCTTCCTTTATAGATCCATGCATAAAAGCGATCTTCACATCCATCTGATGTAGACTCCATTCTTGCGTCGCAGCAAGGGCAATAATAGATCGAATGGTGGTATAGCGGGCCACAGGTGAAAATATATCATCATAATCTATGCCTTCTTTTTTAGAGAAGCCTCAAGCAACAAATCTTGCCTTGTACTTTTCAGCACTTCCATCATATCCATGCTTGATCTTATAGAGTCATTTCAAGGTGACAACAGATTTGTCCTCCGGTCTCGAGACTACTTCCCAAACATCATTTTTCATAATGGACTCATACTCCTTGTGCATAGCATCTTTCCAAACTTGATGCTTTATAGCTTCTTCAAATGTTCCAGGCTCAAATTGTACTATTGTACTCATGGCTGCTAGATACCCTTGGTATCTCTTTGGCTTCTTGCTTTCACGGAATGTCCCCCTCTTCAAGAGTATCCCAAAGCCATGAGGGTCTTCTCTTATTTGAAGGAGGTGGATCAATGGGATCCATAGGTCCTTCAACATCGGGCATCAAGTCATCCTTCGGCTCTTCCAACTTCCCTGCTTCTTCATCTTCTTTTTTTTCCTTGGAGCTAGGAAGATTTCTTACTTTCTTGAGGGCAGCGTCTTCATCGAAGGTGACATCGTGGCATAGCTCCACTTCTCTTTGACCAAGCACATAGATTCTATATGTCTTCGAAGTCTCACTGTAGCCCACAAACATTCCCTTCTTTCCAGAAGCATCCAGCTTGCTTCTCTTTTCTTTCGGCACATGAAAGTAAACAGAACAACCAAAAACTCTAAAATGAGAAACATCAGGTTTCTTACCAGAGAAGACTTCTTCAGGAGTTTTGGAGTCTAGAGCGGAATGTGGGCATCTATTTTGAACATACACAGCAGTGCTCGCAACTTCTCCTCATAGAAACTTCGGAAGACCTTGGTCACATAGCATGGCGCGGGCAGCTTCCACAATGGTCTTGTTCTTTCTTTCAGCAACACCATTTTGCTCAGGGGTGTACGCAGTTGTGGTCTCCCTATTAATGCCAGCTTCTCTACAAAAGTCATTAAACTCATTTCACTCATATTCGGTCCCATTGTCGGTCCTCAAAACTTTGATTTTCTTCTCGGTTTGATTTTCCACCAAGGCCTTGAAGGTACGGAACCATTTGAATGCTTCATCCTTCTTCAAAAAATATATCCAGGTCTTGCGGGAGAAGTCATCTGTAAAAGTCATGTAATAGGAACATCCTCCCAAGGATGTCATGGGCAACATACCAGATAAGTCAGAATGTATCAACTGCAAGATATCAGTTGTCTTTGTGACACTTGAGAGGAATGGTCCCCTTGTATGCTTTCCTTCAGCACAACTCTGACATATGCCTTCATGATCATCTCTAAATTCGGGCATCCCTGTCACCACCTTCCTTGCTTCGGGAAGGGCTTTGTATGGAGGTGTGCAAACCTCCGATGCCATAACTCTCTTTGAAGAGTTGTATCACATGTCATAGCCCCCAATGGGCTTCCTCCAACCTGGTAGAGTGTATCAACTCTAAAAATAATAGAAAGAGCTTCCTTGAAGTTCTTGTTCCAGATAAGTACCTTTCCATCAACGAATGCCACCTTGAACCCTTGTATTCCATTGCCGAAATGGACACAAGGTTCTTCTTCAAATCAAGTACATACAACACATCTTGTAATCAGAGGACTTGACCTTGAGATAGATAGAGGGTCACAGTCCCTGTCCCTTTCATGGGATAGGTGCCATTATCTCCAAGGATAATTTCCAGACTAGTATCCTTCTCAACCAAATCAGAAAGGGCTTCTTTATAACCAGTGAGGTGCCTTGAAGCACCACTATCAATCAACTAGACATCCAGGGTGTCGGGTGGAGATGCAGCAGAGAAGGAAGATACAAGAATAAATTCATTTCTCTTATTATCAACAACATTAGACTCATCATACCTGGAATTTCTTGACCTCTTGAAAGGTTGCCCATTTCCACTACGATCAGAGGGAGCCTTCCTTTTTCCTTGGAACCTGTGTTCCTGCCATTCCTTCTCGAGTTGTTGTTGTCATCATCCCTGGGAGAGTCCCTTCTATTAGGGCACTCTCTTGCATAGTGACCAGTCTTGTTACAAGAGTAACATCTTCCCTTCCTTCCTTTAGGCCCCGCTCTACCATGGTTTTGATTTCTCGGGCCACCATGGTTCTTCTTTGAATGAGCAGTGAAGGCAGTAGGGTCACTTCCATTACCATTAGAGGCATACTCCATCTTTCTTGTTTCCTCTTGAGTGCATCTCGTCAATATTTCATCAAAAATCAGGAATCACATTATTATTGAGAATAGCAATCACAGGGGAGACCTCCAAGTGCAATAAGAACCATCTCTCGATCATATATTGCTTCCCCAATAGCTAGGAGGTTATTCCTTATTTCAGTGAGCCTCATAAAATAGGATTGAATAGATTCATCCTTACCCTTCTTGATATTCTTCAATTGATTCTTGAAGAAGAGGATTTGATTAGCATTGCTAGCCCTGAACATGCTCACCAGCTTATCATACATCTCCTTAAATGTCTTTAGCTCAAAAATGTAAGCAACCAAGTGCTTATGAATAGAATCCTGGATAATCATCTTTGCTTTGATTTCCCTTTTCTATACTTAGTCTTCTTGGCAGCAGCTGCATTTGATGGAGGCTCTCGGATCTTCCCCTGCAAATAGTCCATGACATCTTGATCTTCCAACACCAAATCCAAGGACATCTTCCATGCACGATAATCAGACTTATCAGTCAATTTATCATCAACCTTGAAACCCTTGTAGGTTGAGGAGGCCATTTTTCTTTTATGGGATTCCTTCCTTCATTGATTGCTTCTAACACCAGCTTGGACTCTTGGAATTTGTCTTCAACTCAGCTCTGATACCATATTAAATTTAGATAGCCATGGTGTTCTATGCTTGATGCACTTTTACTTCAATCTTTCTTAAGCCCGATACAAAACAGAAATCACATAAACATGAAAGTACAATGTTGATAGAACACAATAATAGATCAATAGAAGACAAGCCAAATATAGATCAGATTTACAATTCCATTTGTCCAGCAAAGATATGAGATATTGTTGCGTTACGACAGTCAACAGGATGCTTCAACCAGCAAAGTCTTTCTCGGTCAGCTACTCCTTCATGTGTCACACCCACAGCCCTCAAAGACAGCTCATCACAAGTCAACGCAAGTCAACCCAAGAACAGCGCAGAAAAGCCAACGCAACAAACTAGGGCTTCGGTCAAACAGCCCGGATTTCCTCGATTTTAGTGCCTAGTTGTACAGCCTCATAAAATTGGATTTTCTACAAAGTTTTGAGGTCAAACGACCAAGGGTTGACCACAATCAACGCTGGTCAACGCTGCTGCAAAAGTGCCCTAAACAAATCTGCAAATTTCAGACTTCTGCTCCACACATGTGAGGGGAAAAAGGCCTCCAAAGGCTATCGAACAAATCAGATCACAATGAGAGAATGTGAGATGAGATAATGATCAAATGACCTCCAAGTCTCTCCAATTTGTATCCATCAATGAGGGTGTGTGACACATCTATTAGGCATGTGAACCTACATTACAAATCTGGCTGACCTTGCACATGTGGAAAATAAATTAAAAATAAATGTTTTGCTCATCCGATCAAGATTATCTTTAGATCAATCTTGGACCTCTTCGAAAGAGGAATCCAACAAAAATATGACCATTGTCATATGAGTAGTGCAACATGGAGTTTGGTCCTAGTTGCCCAAAATTAACACGAGGACACAATATTTGGCAAATGCCAGGGAAAAACCCCAATGTGGGGAAAACCGCTTGATCAAATCTTCTTATTATTCTTCAAAAGTTCAGCAAAGAGAGAGAGTACATCATACAAAATTCCCTTGCCCAAACACTGTCAAAACAGTCTAGTCAAACAGCAGTCAACAAGATGCCCTAACCAAAAAGTCAACGCTAGTCAAACCAGCAGAAATTCTCCTCCAAAGTAGCTCGGTCAAACCCAGACAATTCGACCTCCAAAGACAATCAAAGTCCACCCAAAACAGTCTTGAAAAACTTGGTCAAACTCAGTAAACACAGAGCGGAGACAACATTGTGATTAATGCAAGTCAACCTGCTCCAAAAACCTCATGATCTGTGCTGGCTAATGCAACCTCAAGAAATCGAACTTCCTGCCTGAAAATCGCAGTCAAAGAGATGGAATTGACCCTCGGTCAATGTTGGTCAATGCCTCTGCAATCAACCCAAAACAGCTCTGAAATTTCCTCATGAAATTTTTGGTCAAACTGCCACACGTATGAAGAGAAGTTGCTCCTTTGTTGTACGACCCAATCAAGCGAGGAGAGAGAATGTGTGAGATGAGATGATGTCCAAATGAGGAGAATGTTTCTCTTATTTATACAATTTGATGAGTGGAAACACATCTATTGGGGCTTCATGAGCCTACATTACACTTTTCGCCGACCCTGACAATTTGCACGTGTGAGAATTAAATTCAAAACCACACTTCTACTCTTCCAAACTAGATGATCTTTAGATCAATCTTGCACCTCTGGGAAAGAGGAATTCAATAAAAATATCATCTCCATCATATGAGTTGTCCAAGGTGGAATTTGGCCCTAGTTACCAATTTTAACAGAACCATTGATCCATTGTGAGTTGTTGTTCAAGATGTCTGACAAACCAAATTGAGCATTATGTGATTTTATGTATGCAGACATGTCATCGTGCCATTCCACAGAAAATACAATCATTGAAACAAAGTTTTTTATAGCGCAACAATGCCATCGAGCTTCATTGTGATGCGAAACATTTGACATGAATGAGCCAGCCCCAGAGTGCGAGCTATATCAAGATTGAGCCACTGTTTATTGATTTGAGCCTTAACCAAAAATGCACCAAACCTTGATTCAAAAGCCAATTGAGTATTTTTCAAGCTTTCTTTTTCCAAATCTTCGCTCTGATACAATATTGAAATTCTAGGGTAGCTAAAACTAGAATAGTTTTTCATAATAGATAATTACTTCAATTGATGCAATCAGTTCCTTCTTTATACTTCAATCAACAAGTAGATATACATGACAAACTTCAATCATAGAATTATTCAATAAGAGCGGTAAACAAAGATCACAATGAGCAATGAACAATAAAACATAAGCAAGAGACAAGAGACACCAGGATTAGGCTCAACACCATGGAAAAACCCACAAGGGGAAACCCAAAATTCTTTCCTTGTGTGAGAGAGATTTTGTCCATCAAAGTTACATCAAAATGTCCCAACAAATCCAAACTGCCTTCAGTGAAATATTAGTCAAATTCTATCAATATATCAACTCCAAATTCATTGCTTAATAAGGCCAAAATTAGGGCATGTAATCATTGTTACTAGAGGCCGAAAATAGTGTCGAGCTTTCCACAAAAGCTTGGCCCAAAAAACACAGTAAAACTTCAGTCAACAAAGATCAATATGAGAGTGAAATCACAGTCTAAGAATCAATGAAATTTTCCAGAGATATTTGGCCTTCAAAGAGATTAGGTCTGCAATAGAATGAATGCAAATAAGCCCAAGCCAAACTTTATTCAATGTAGTTACCAAAAGGAGAGTCAACGTAGTTGTAATAGTCTTATTTTCTTCTTTCGCGCGTGTTGTGTATCTCCTCCAATTGTAGATTGAAATGCTTGATCAATTTGTTGGTTGAAATGAGTGCCAACGAGCTCATATATATAGGCATCATGTGAGGGCTAATTAGACCTAATGGGGCCGAAATGAAGATCCCTTTGGAGCCGACTTGTAGGTTTGTTTGGGCCGACTTGTAGGTTTGTTTGGAATTAAATCCTAACTCAAATTAAATTCTTCTTTATGTTTTTGCAATGAGAAATGTCGACCATAGCAACATTATTTTTCAACAAAAGGACCATCTTCATGCCACGTAATTGAGAAGTCATGACTCATTAGAATTTACTAATTTATAATTGTAGATTTTTTAAATTCAATTATGTTTTATTTGAAAGTTTAATTATGTTTTAACTTTTCTTTATTTTGTTGTAGATATTTGGTAGTGAAGCTATGGTGCAAGGGCACCAAATTTGCAAAAATTGACCACCAGAATCTTCAATCAGAGTTGTAGCACTTCGAGGTGTGAGCACAATTGGAGTGTATTTGAGAAAATATACTCAAAGAAGCGCAACATGTTCTAACTTTCAACTTCGACTAAGCAATTACATTTATTGTAATTTATGACCCACAAGTTTAATGATACTTTTACATGCTGGAGTTCTCATGCCTTAGTGACTAGGTGTATGTCCATTACAATGTCCAACTACAAGTGAAGCAAATAGAGAAAACAATGGATGTGGATGCCATTTCCTTAGACAATATTGATCTATTGTCTAAGTGGAGGGTGGAGTCTAAGGTTCCCAGCATGGAGGAGTGTTAATTTTAGATAACAATGGTATGTTTTATGCTTAAGAGCAACTTACTTCAATGTTAATGTGATTGCTAATTCGTAAATTGATATTGGGCTAATAAGGAAAATTGAAGTAAATTTCTCTTAAGCATAGAACATACCATTGTTATCTAAAATTAGCATGGTATCAGAGCCCAGGTGAAGACAAAGCCCAAGCAAGGGTGAGAAAAGCAATCACTGAGATCTGTTGGACAAGGACAAGAGTCAATGGCTTCCTCATCTTACTTCAAATCTGAGGATCGTTGAAAAGTGTAACTAGGTTCGGTCTTAATAATGACTTGTAATTATGAATTTATGTAATGAAGAAGACAAAGATAATAAAATGTATTTTGTAATGCTTGCTTCATGGGTTTCATGAACAAGGAGTTTTTATAGGTCAAAGACTTTTTCTTGATGTCTTTAGAATTCTGTCATCTTGTCATAAATATAAATAGAGTCATTTTCATGTAAATGAAGTCATGTTACACTTGGAAAAAAATGTAAAAGTGATCATCCAAAGGCCTTGTCACTAGGTGTCTCCAAGTCGGCCTAAACCTTATGAAGCTCCTCCTAGATGAAGTTGGCTCTCCCTCAAAAGATCATGTCGGCCAAGAGACAGGAAGACAGTCGCTATATATAGCATAACTCGACCTCATTGTACCATCATTAATTCGGTCAAGATTCCAGAGCTAAAGTGTGAAGAAGGGACTACAATACATGCGAAGTTAGGAGGCACATCAGCGAAGGAGTAAAAGGGCTACATATATCTTTGTCTTGGGTCTATCCATATCTTGCATATCTCAGAAGGGCCAAGCCTATTACAGCGTAAGGGAAGCTCGGCCTAGGGATTAAGGTGACTCATAAAAGAGTCAAGGAAATAATCGAATAAGAGGTATATGAACCGAAGAAGGAATCTGAAATTGAGCAAGAAGGAACCAAGAGAAGAGGAGACTAAAATCTATGTCTAGGGCTACAGCAACAAGGAGACTAAGACTCTCCTTGTGTATATCGAGAAATGTGGTGTAGTATGGTGCAGAAAAGAGAGGGATTGATATTCTCAAGAAGAAGCAAAGAAGAGCAGCTCAAGAAGAACATCAAAGGCTAGTGACAAGGATCTTGTCTATCATGGTACTTGTCAATTGAAGATAGATAAGAAGAATTACTTTCGAGTTTTCCCCTCCAAGAGGGAGAGGTTTTGGCCCTGGCTTGAAGAGCCTAAACTTTGTGTCTCTTGTGTTTTGATAATTGACTTGATGAAATACATAATAAGCTAACGAAGATAAGATCTAAGAGAAAGAAGCATAACAAGTATAACACAAGTAGTTATCAAGTAAGACAATTGAATTAAACACTACCCTACTAAATTCTCAACATGGTTTCAGAGCTAAGGTGTTGAAGACTAGAAAGGGTTATTTGACAAGAAGACACTCAAGTACCAAGAGATCAAGAATTAGTTTTCTAGAAGGCAACAAAGAAAAAGTTTATGATCTACATTAAAGAGACAATCTTCAGATTCTAAAGAGGCAGTTTAGAGAAATTGGAAAGCCATCTTAAGAAGATCAACAACCTTATTCAAAAGGACCTACACATCAAGAAGGTAATCTTTACCATCAAAGATTCTAAGGATACTTGGTGTTGAAGCCTAATCAAATTGTTGGAGATATCAACAAGCCACCATTTGTGTTGAAGACATTGTTCAACACCATTGAAGACTCCATCAAATTATTATTCTGCTAAAGACATCAGCAAGCCATCCTTGAAGGATTCAAGGTGATCTAGCCCTCTTCACATCTCTTGAAGAATCCAATCTAAGAGGGAGTTCCTACTGTCTTGTACATCATCATCATCAAGGAATTTGATGGTAGAAGAAAGCATATACTCAAGTAAGTATCTTACTGTCCTCATCTGAATCTGTCAAAATGACTTTTTGCAAGGAAAGCAACAATTTGTCTGGGACTGGAAACTTTTGTGCATGGAAGATAAGGACAGATCTAAACTTAATTGAAAATGAAGTAATGGGCTATGTCAAAGGATCTTCAGTTGAACTGTAAAAAGAAGATACTCAAGCTTATACCAAATACATGAAGGGAGACATAAGAGCCCGAAGGATTCTTATAGAATCCATAAAGGAATCTCTCATTCCCTATGTATCAAATCTAGAATCCTCAAATGAAAAATATGATAAATTGGTGGAGCTATTCTCGATAAGTACTACAAGGGAAATAATGTCTCTAAGACAAGAAATATACAAGTTGAAGATGTCAAGAGAGGAAGGAATAACTTCATATTTTATGAAGATTTCCTCAATTTGAGATCAACTGCAAAAATTAGGAGAAGCAGTGTCCGATGGAGAAATACTCACTATGGTACTAAATGCTCTACCAAAGTTATGGGGAAGCTTCACTTCAATCACCTATGGGAAGAAGCAATGCCATTTCAGGATCTATGGTCTTTATGCAAGACGGAAGAAACTAGATCCAATAAAGCCAATACTACTAAGTCAAGAAGGAAAGGAAAATTTGGAAAATTTGGTCCTCAAAAGAAAGAAAGAAATATGGGTAAAATGCAATGCTATGGTTGTAATGAACCTGGGCATTGTAGAAGGAATTGTCCCAAGTCTAATACGAACAAAAGGAAAAAGGAAGAAGCCCATATTGTCGAAGAAAAGGAAGAACATGATGCAAATAAATCTAAGAAAGAAGAAGTGAAATATCTCTACTATGATTGAGATGATCTTCCTCTTTAGGAGGTGTTTTTCGGTTGTAAATAGTATGTTAGGAAGCATTGTATATTAGATAAATGCATCATTAGCATCATAATAGAAGCATTCAAAAGTAAGGAGTACTTGTCATGGGAGGATGTCTGAAAACATTTATGTGACATCTATGCTATGAAATAAAAGTGACTCATGGGAACCTCACTGAAACCAACATTTATAGAAGGCAATCATCAAGATCAAGGGTCATCATTCAACAATCAATAAGGAAACATGTGCTGACATTTTCTAATGGAATCCTCTTTTGGATTCACTAGTTATAAAGAAAGCAAAAGGTTTCATCAAAGTTCTATCTTGCAGAATTCTGGGATTAGGATATGATGACATAGTGATGAAGCAGGTCAAGGGAATGAAACTCTTCATTCTAAGAAAACCTGTTGCAGGATGACACAATAGGAATAGAATAAGGTACATGTATACATATGTTGACATCGGATGTTATGAAGTCATGTCATGTGGTTGCAGGTAATATACTTCTATCTTTAGAAGTATGATCAAAATAGAAAATAGAAACTCTTCCGATGCACAGGTTGCTGAAAGGCATGACCTACTCTAGATGAAATCAACATAATATTTCCTCATATGGAATATGATGTGATTGTACATGATCAAGGAATTGCACAGTGGAAGTTCCTGGGAATGAAATAAAATTGTGTGAAGAAACAAAAAGGAAGAGATCGTGAGAAGTACAACCATGGAAAGAAGCAGTCAACATCCAAGGAATCCAAGAAGATTTGACTAGGAGATCTCCTAGGAAGATCTGTGGACTCTGATAGAAGTCTGGAAAAGATGGAGACCCTTGACAATACATATCTTTAGGAGATGCGTCAATCTATAACAAAGGATGTCGATGCCTACAAGAAGATGTCATGGTAAAAGATCATCACTAAGGTAACTTTTAAAAGTTAATATGTATTAACTAATATCTGATGAGCTTATGCAGAGCCACCAAAGGGAAGTATATGTCGTCCACAGGTTGACAACCATATGGCAGGATGAAAGATCCTTGGAAGAAGTATCGTTAGAAGGAATGCAGCATGGCATGAGGCTAGACCAGATAAGAAGATTGATGGATCACTTTCTGGTACATGAATTGACTCTTGGATGAAAGTGATGGATGATCTGTGCCCTATGTAGAGATCCCAAAGATGAAGACTCCTCAACATCAAAGAAATTCATGACATCGAAGAAAGGAGTTCTTCATAAGCACCTAGGTGTTTTCATCATTGTTGTTGTATGTCCCTGGCTAAGAGGGAGCTTGGAAGCAAGTCCCCGGGAGCCTGGACAAGTCCTTGGATAAGAGGGAGCTTGAGAACATTCCTTTATAGGAATGGGTATGTCCTCCCTAGTTAAGAGGGGGACATAGACACATCATTCTGGTCTTCACTTGGGGAGATAGAATGGAGGATTGGGTAATCAACTGGCATCCGATACTCTTTTAGGGAATGTATTAGGAATCCAAGTAAAGAGTAGTCGTGGAAGGATGGATATTCTTTGACGATTAGCTATCCCGATAAGATTAGTCCTAGGAGGTCATACTCGATGAACACTCGAGTCGAGTATGTACCTTGGAGACAATGATGAAGGTGTCTATAATCATTGGTCTCACCAGCATTGTAGTTCATGGTCTCCTGGAGAGATGGAGTTGTTAGTCAAGGCCTTGCACTGTAACAATGTTGGTTAATATGACACTATAACAGATGGATTACCAAGCGAATTCTTCTTATGAGATTCTTCAGGTTGAGAGTGACCATGTACCAGTATGAATACCTCCCTAGTTAAGAGGAAGTGTTGAAAAGTGTAACTAGGGTCGGTCTTCATAATGGCTTGTAATTATGAATTTATGTAATGAAGAAGACAAAGATAATAAAATGTAATTTGTAATGCTTGCTTCATGGGTTTCATGAACAAGGACATTTTATAGGTCAAAAAATTCTTCTTGATATCTTTAGGATTTTGTCATCTTGTCATAAATATAAATAAAGTCATTGTCATGCAAAATGAATTCATGTTACACTTGGAAAAAGATGTAAAAGTGTTAATTTTGGGCGACTAGGTCGAAACTCCATGTTGTGATGCTCAAATGACGATGCCAATATTTTTATTGGATTCCTCTTTCAAAGAGGTGCAAGATCGATCTAAAGATCATCTTGATCCGATGAGCAAAACATTTATTTTGAATTAATTCCACTTATGTGCAAGGTCGGCCAGAATTGTAATGTAGGCTTGGAGCCCCAACAGATGTGTCACACACCCTCATTTTCACCGATCACTCATCACACATTCTCTCTCTGCATCTGATTGGTTCGATCATCATCTTGGAGGCTTCTCTTCACTCACACGTGGGAAAAAGCAGCAGCTAGGGTTTCGGACTGTTCTAGGGTTTCCAAAACAAAATTGACCAGCTTTGACTTTGGTCAACGCTTGGTCAAATTGACCCGAAACTCTCCCTAAACTTCGATTCCTCAATCTGCATTTTTTGGCACAAAAACTGAGGCTAGACGTTGACTTTGACTTGGCTGCGTTGACTTTCTGCCGTTGTTGTTTTGTGTTAGTCGTTGACTGAACAGCGTTGCCTTTTGTTGACTTTGGGTTGACTGTTGTAGAAGCTGTCCGAGAGGGTTGTGTGACACATTCTAGTTGGCTGGCCGTGAAGAGACTTTGCTAGTTGAAGCATCCTGTTGACCGTCGTAACGCACCACATCACATATATTTTGTTGATCAAGTTAAGTGTATTTTTAAATGTTCCACCAAGTCCCCTAGAGGTGGGAGCGAGGGGGCGAGGGAGCGGCCTATGCAAAAGCTCCCTACCAATTTCCAGGAAACGTGGGGGGACGTCCGGGTCATAAAAATTATAAAATATAAAAATATATGATATATCATTGAATATTTAATATTTATAATGTAACTATATTTTTGCAAGAAATGTATATACACTCATCATACACTTACATCAAGAAAGATAAATCATAAATGATAAAATTATAAATCGATGAATGATGAATCATATATGATATAACTGAAACAAATTTAAAACTTAAAACTTAAAACATACATCACACAATCATACATGTAAGTTTGCAAGTTTGTAACTGTATAATCATTAATGTAACTACTAACAATGTACAATGAAAATAAAGTTTAAGATATCATATAACATATTATATCAAGGTTCAAAATAAAGTTTAAACTGAAGTTTACAACTCAAGTCTGAAACATAAAACTTAAAAGAAAATAAGTTATGTCCGAAACATAAAGCATACAGCATAACATATGAATATCAAATGATATCATCATAAGGATAAATGAGCATAAATGCCCAAGGTAATGCCCCACTAGTCTCTGCATCCAGCGGTTGCACGAATATATCAGGATCAACCATGTCACCATTTGAATCAGAATCACTTGGATTCTCAAACATGCTAAGTGGCAAACCAACTTTTAACATGAAACCATAAACTAAAACAATGAAACAAACTTTTAACACAAATAAAATTTTAACCTTAAAAAAAAACCTTTTATTTTTTTATTTTTTTCATTTAAAAAATAGTTTTTTTTTCAATTTCGGGCCCCTCACACCCCCCCACGCCCCCTCGACCCCTAAATTTGAGGAAACGTCCCCCCTCACGCCCCCCTTAGTTTCCTGATTTTTGGGGGCGTGGGGAAACGCCCCCTAGAAGTCCCCAAGACCCCAGAGCGCGAGGGGGCGAGGAATCTAGACCCCTATGTGGGGGGACGAGACCCTGTGTAACACTAGTATTTTTGGCTTGTCTTCCGTCGATCTATTGGTATGTTCTATCAGCATTTTACTTTCATGTTTATGTGATTGCTATTTGATATCGGGTACAAAAGTAAAGTTGCATCAAGCATAGAACATCTAGTAAAATTTACATGGTATCAGAGCTAAGGTGAAGACAAAGCCCAAGTTTGTATTGAGAGCAGTCACCGAAGAAGTAGCATTTGTCAAGGAGCCATGGGTACCTCAAATTATAATGGCTTCAACTCTGATGACAAGTTGACTGGCAAGGCTGACTTTATTGCCTGGAAGATGTCTTTGGATTTAATGTTGGAAGACCAAGATGTCATGGACTATGTGCATGGTAAAATCCAAGAGCCTCCATCATCTGCACCTACTGCCACCAAGTCAAAGTATAACAAAGGAGAAATCAAAGCAAAGTTGATCATCCGAGATTTCATCCACAAGAGTCTAGTTGCCTACATCTCTAAGCTACGCACATCTAAGGAGATGTATGATAAGTTGGTCAATATGTTCAGGACCAACAATGCAAATCAAGTCATTTTCTTTAAGAACCAATTGAAGAATCTTAAGAAAGGCAGGGATGAATCCGTTCAATCTTATTTTTTGAAGTTGACCAAAATCAGGAATAATCTTCTGGCCATTGGGGAGACAATAGCTGATCGAGAAATGTTTCTCACCGCACTTGGAGGTCTCTCCTCTGAATGGCATGTATTCATTACTACTATTCTCAATAACAATGTGATTCCTAATTTTGATGAAGTATTGTCAAAATGCACTCAAGAGGAAACAAGAATGATGGAATATGAAAATGAAGGTAATGTTGCCTTCACTACTCGTGCTAAGAAGAATAACAATGGTGGTCCGAGGAACTATGGAAGAGCAGGGGCCCAAGGAAAGAAAGGAAGATGTTACACATGTAACAAGACCGGCCACTATGCTAGAGAATGCCCTAATAGAAAGGATTCTCCCAAGGATGATGACAACACAACAACAACAATAGGAGGAATGGCAATCAAAGGAACAACAGGTTCAAAGGAAAGAGGAAGGCTCCCTCTGGTCGCAATGGAAATGGGCAACCTTTCAAAAGGTCAAGAAATTCCAGGTATGAGGAATATAATGTTGTTGATGATAAGAAAAATGAATTCATTCTTGTATCTGCCCTCTCTGCTGCATCTCCACCCAACACTATGGATGTCTGGTTGATTGATAGTGGTGCTTCAAGGCACCTCACTGGGTTTAAGGAAGCACTTTCTGATTTGGTTGAGAAGGATACTAATCTGAAAATTATCCTTGGAGATAATGCCACCTATCCCATGAAAGGGACCGAGACTGTGACCCTCCACTTATCTTATGGTCAAGTCCTCCGGTTGCAAGATGTACTATATGTACCTGATTTGAAGAAGAACCTTGTGTCTATTTCGGCCATGGAAGATAAAGGTTTCAAAGTGGCATTCATCGATGGGAAGGTATGCATCTGGAAGAAGAGTTTCAAGGAAGCTCTCACGAAGGGGTTTAGAGTTGATACATTCTAACAGGTTGGAGGAAGTCCACTGGGGGCTATGACATGTGATACTATATGTCAAAGAAAACTATGGCACTGGAGGTTTGGACACCTTCATTACAAAGCCCTTCCCGAAGCAAGGAAGGTGGTGACAAGGATGCCGAATTCAAAAATGATCATGAAGGGGTATGTCAGGGTTGTGCCGAAGCAAAGCATACAAGGGGACCTTTCCCCTCAAGTGTCACAAAGACATCTGATGTTTTGCAATTGATACATTTTGATTTGTCTGGTATGCTGCCCGTGACATCCTTGGGAGGATGTTCTTAATATATGACGTTTATAGATGACTTCTCTCGCAAGACCTCAACATACTTCTTGAAGAAGAAGGATGAGGCTTTCATGTGGTTTCGTACTTTCAAAGCCTTGGTTGAAAATCAAACAAGGAAGAAGATCAAGATTTTGAGGACCGATAATGGCACTGAATATGAGACAAACGAGTTCAATAACTTTTGCAGAGAAGCTGGAATCAAGAGGGAGACCACAACCGTATATACTCTTGAGCAAAATGGCATTATTGAAAGAAAGAACATGACCATTGTGGAAGCTACCCGTGCCATGCTATGTGACCAAGGTCTTCTGAAGTTTCTATGGGGAGAAGCTGCGAACACTGTTGTGTACATACAAAATCGATGCCCGCATTCCGCTCTGGACTCCAAAACTCCCAAAGAGGTTTTCTCTGGTAAGAAACCTGACATCTCGCATTTTAGAGTTTTTGGTTGTCCCGTTTATTTTCATGTGCCGAAAGAGGAGGAGCAAGTTGGATGCCTCTGGGAAAAAGGGAATGTTTGTGGGCTACAGTGAAACTTCGAAGGCTTATAGAGTCTATGTGCCTGGTCAAAGAGAAGTGAAGATTTTCCACGATGTTACCTTTGATGAAGATGCTTCCCTCAGGGAAGTGATAAATCTTCCGAGCTGTGAGGAAGATCATGAAGTAAGGTCTGGGAATCAGGAAGAACCGAAGGATGAGATGATGCCCAATGTTGAAGGACCAATGGACCCCATTGATCCACCTCCTTCAATGAAGAGAAGACCCTCATGGCTCCAGGATACTCTTGAAGATGCCAAAAGACATATGGCGCCAAGGGGGGCATTCCGTGAAAGCAAAAAGTCGAATAGATACCAAGGGTATCTAGTAGCCATGAGTACAATCGTACAATCTGAGCCTGCGTCGTTTGAAGAAGTTGTGAAGCATCAAGTCTAGAAGGATGCTATGCACGAAGAGTACGAGTCCATTATGAAGAATGATGTCTGGGATGTGGTTCCGAGACCAGAGGACAAAGTTGTTGTCACCTCGAAATGGCTCTATAAGATCAAGCATGGATCTGATAGTAGTGTGAAAATTTCAAGGCAAGATTTGTTGCCCGAGGCTTCTCTCAAAAGGAAGGCATAAACTATGATGATATATTTGCACCTATGGCCCGATATACCACCATCCAATCTATCATAGCCCTTGCTGCTATGAAAGGATGGAATCTTCATCAGATGGATGTGAAGACAGCCTTTCTGCATGGTTCGATAAAGGAAGAGGTGTATGTGGAGCAACCTCTGGGGTTCGAAGTCCAGGATAGAGACACCCATGTATGCAGGTTGAAGAAAGCCCTCTATGGGTTGAAGCAAGCCCCCAGGGCTTGGTACGAGAGGATAGATAGCTACTTGATGAAGCTGGGCTTCACTCGTAGTAATGTTGATCCAAACCTTTACTTCAAGGTTGAGAGACAAAAGCCTCTCATTTTTGTTCTCTATGTGGATGATCTCTTCCTGACAGGTGTTGACCCTCTCATTCATCAGTGTAAGAGGGAGCTCGCTTCTGAGTTCGAGATGAAAGACCTAGGACTGATGCATTACTTCCTAGGCCTAGAGGTCTAGCAGGAGACCTGGCGAGATTTTCCTCTCTCAAGGAAAAAACATTGTGAAGTTGGTGGAAAGATTTGGAATGGTGGACTGTAAGTCCATGTCGACATCGATGGAGCTCAACTTTAAGAAGTTGAATGGAAGCGTTGTTGGGCCCGTGTTAGCAAATCCTACTGAGTATCGTCAACTCGTGGGGGCCCTGATGTTCTTAGTGAACACCCGTCCGGACGTATGTTTTGCAGTGAACACCTTGAGTCAACACAGGGTTGATCCTCGTCACATTCACTGGGTTGGTGCCAAGAATATGTTGAGATATCTTCGGGGCACGATAAACCATGGGTTGAGATACACTACCGGGAGTTTGAGACTCCATGGATATACTTATGCCGATTGGGCTGGCAGTGTGGTGGATTGCAAGAGCACATCTGGATGCTGCTTCACACTTGGGTCTGCTTCGATATCTTGGATGATCAGGAAGCAGAAGTCGGTGGCTTTGAGCACCGCTGAGGCCGAATACATTATAGCGACTATGGCCTATTGTGAAGCAGTTTGGTTGCGAAAGCTCTTGAGTGAGTTGTTTGGGCATGTGCTAGATACCACCGTTATCCTTTGTGATAACCAGAGTGGGATTCGTTTGTCAGAGAATCCCGTGTTCCACAATCGATCCAAGCATATTGATATCAAGTACCACTTTATCTGAGATATGGTACAGCGAGTCGTCGTAAGGCTCGATCATATAGGAACTGATGAGCAGGTCGCAGATATTCTCACAAAGCTCTTGGGGAAGGTCAATTTCCTAACCTTCCGTGAGAATCTTGGAATCGTGGAATGACCCTATTCTGAGGGTCTTGTTGGACGATGAGCTCTGGGAGCTTCAGGGGGCTTTGGGGATAGCTTCTTGGAGCTATAAGCAACCACAAGGCTAGGCTTGCCAAACCTTGTTGGTGTGCTTCTGCCCCACCGTTATGGCATTGAGTTGGTTCACCTCTCTTTGATCTATGCCCCGTATGCATCCTACCCATGGAGTCCCGGACTCATGGGAAGCACCTCTCATCTTGGCCAATGAGGTGGGAAAAGCTAGAGACCAGTAGCAAGACCGATGGACGCATCGGAGATTCTCGTACTCTCTATGTCTAGGATGGCACGTGTCCAACCACTTGATCTAGCATCAAGTCTAGTGAGGTTTCGGACCTCCAACTGACTTCGGGTCAGTTAAACCAACTTCGGGTTGGTATGTGACTCCTTTGAGTCCTATAGAGGTTTCGAACCTCTGAGCTGATTTTGTTAGCCGGGAGTGATGTCTTTGTGACTCACCTTTTTGTTCTGTAATAAAGAAGCCAGCAAAGCAAGTTACGGCGGGATGACGCACGATGTTTGGATGGCACAGGTGGATGGGGTTCTCCCTAGTTGAGGGGGAGTGTTAATTTTGGGCAACTAGGTCCAAACTCCATGTTGTGATGCTTAGATGACAATGCCAATATTTTTATTGGATTCCTCTTTCGGAGAGGTGCAAGATCGATCTAAACATCATCTTGATCCGATGAGCAGAACATTTATTTTGAATTAATTCCACATTTGTGCAAGGTTGGCCAAAATTGTAATGTAGGCTTGGAGCCCCAACAGATGTGTCACACACCCTCACTGATGCATATATATAGGTCAACGTTGGAGGTCATTTTCATCGATCACTCATCACACATTCTCTCTCTGCATCTGATTGGTTCGATCATCATCTTGGAGGCTTCTCTTCACTCACACGTGGGAAAAAATAGCAGCTAGGGTTTCGGATTGTTCTAGGGTTTCCAGCACAAAATTGACCAACGTTGACTTTGGTCAAATTGACCCAAAACTCTCCCTAAACTTCGATCTCCTCAATTCGCATTTTTTGGCACAAAAACCGAGGCTAGACGTTGACTTTGACTTGGTTGCATTGACTTTTTGTTGTTTTGTGTTGGTCGTTGACTGGATAGCGTTGACTTTTGTTGACTTTGGGTTGACTGTTGTAGAAGTTGTCCGAGAGGGTTGTGTGACACATTCTAGTTGGCTAACCGTGAAGAGACTTTGTTGGTTGAAGCATCCTGTTGACCGTCGTAACGCACCGCATCACATATATTTTGCTAATCGAGTTAAGTGTATTTTTGGCTTGTCTTCTGTCGATTTATTTGTATGTTCTATTAGCGTTTTACTTTCATGTTTATGTGATTGCTATTTGATATCGGGTATAAAAGTAAAGTTGCACCAAGCATAGAACATCTACAAAAATTTACAATAAGTGATCCTCCAAAGACCTTGTCACTAAGCCTCTCCAAGTCGGCCTAAACCTTATGAAGATCCTCCTAGATGAAGTCGGCTCTAGCTCAAAAGATCATGTCAGCCAAGAGACAGGAAGACAGTCACTATATATAGCATAACTTGCCCTCATTGTAGCATCATTAATTCGGTCAAGATTTCAGAGCTAAAGTGTGAAGAAGGGACTACGATACATGCTAAGTTAGGAGGCACATCAGCGAAGGAGTAAAAGGGATATATTTATATCTTTGTCTTGGGTCTATCCATATCTCGCATATCTGAGAAGGGTCGAGGCATATTATAGCGTAAGGGAAGCTCGGTCTAGGGCTTAAGGTGACTCATAAAAGAGTCAATGAAATAAGCCAATGAGAGGTATAGGAGCCAAAGAAGGAATCTGAAATTGAGCAAGAAGGAACCAAGAGAAGAGGAGATCGAAATCTCTATCTAGGGCTACAGCAACAAGGAGACCGAGACTCTCCTTGTGTATACCAAGAAGTGTGGTGCAGTGCGGTGTAGAAAAGAGAGGGGTCGAGATTCTCAAGAAGAAGCAAAGAAGAGCAGCGCAAGAAGAACATCGAAGGCTAGTGACAAGGGTCTTGGGAGGACACTTTGTTTTTGGGTCTATGTCATGGTCATGGTACTTGTCAATTGAAGATAGATAAGAAGAATTACTTTCGAGTTTTCCTCTCCAAGAGGGAGAGGTTTTGGCCCTGGCTTGAAGAGCCTAAACTTTGTCTCTTTTGTTTTGATAATTGACTTGATGAAAGACATAATAAGCTAATGAAGATAATATCTAAGAGAAAGAAGCATAACAAGTATAACACAAGCAGTTATCGAGTAAGAGAATTGAATTAAACACCGCCCTACTCAATTCTCAACAAGGACAAGCTCAATGATAAATCTGATTATCATGCATGGAAGATGTCTCTAGACTTAACTTTGGAAGAGAACGATGTCATGGATATGTGCAGGGAAATATTGTTGAGCCTCCTTCAAATGCACCAGCTGCAACTAAAACAAAGTACAAGAAAGGAGATGTCAAAGCTAATAAGATCATCAAGGATTCCATTCAAAAGCATTTGGTTGCTTACATCTCTGAGCTGGGCACATCTATGGAGATGTATGAAAAATTGGTTAGCATGTTCAAGGCTAGGAACACAAACCAAAACCTCTTTCTCAAGAAAAAGTGGAAGGATGTCAAGATGGATAGAGGGGAATCCATCCAATCCTACTTCATGAGGATTACCAAAATCAAATATGATCTTCTATCTATTGGAGAGGTTATTGTTGATCGGGAGCTCACCCTTATTGCCCTTGGAGGTGTTAAGAAACCAGCCCTTACAGGAAGTCTTCCCCGAGCTTGGGATGTGTTTAATACCACTATCCTCAACAATGACAGGGATTCAAAGAAGGAAGAAAGGGAAGATGCTTCAATTGTAACAGGTTTGGCCATTAATGTAGAGGGTCTCCTAATAAAAGGGATATAGCACGAGATGATGATCACAACCACAACAATTTCAAGGGAAATGGAAATCAAAGAAATAATAGGTTCAACAACAAAGGAAAGAGAAATGCTCCAGTTGCACGATATGGAAATGGTCGAACTACTAAAAAGTCAAGAAACTCCAAGTATGAGGAATCCAATGTTGTATATAAGAAAAATGAATTTTATCTCATCTCTACCCTTACTACTGCCTCTCCTCCGGACACATTGGACAATTGGTTGATTGATAGTGGTGCCTCAAGGCACTTCACTAGGTATAAAGAGGCCCTCTCAAATTTTATTGAAAAGGGAACCAATTTGGAAATCATACTTGGAGACAATGCCACCTATCCCGTGAAAGGGACAGGGACTGTTACTCTTCATTTAAATCAAGGTCAAATCCTTCATCTACAATATGTATTATATGTACCTAACTTGAAGAAGAGCCTGGTATCTATTTCGGCGATGGAAGGCAAAGGCTTCAAGGTAGCATTTATTGATGGGAAGGTACACATTTGGCAAAGGAACTTCGAGGATGCTTTTACTCTTGGATTTAGGGTTGATAGCATTTATCAGGTTGGAGGAAGTCCTTTGGGAGCCATGACATGCAACACTTCTCTTTAATCCGAATTATGGCACTGGAGGTTTACCCACCTTCATTATAAAGCTTCCCAATGCCAGGAAGATGGTCACAGGTATGCCCGAATTCAAAGTTGATCATGATGGTGTTTTTCATGGTTGTGTCGAAGGAAAACATACAAGGGGACCATTCCCCTCCAGTGACAGTAAGACTACCAACATTCTACAACTGATCCATTCTTATTTGTCTGGTATGTTTCTAGTAACATCTTTGCGAGGATATTTGTACTATGCTATTTTTGGGAATGACTTCTCTCGCAAAACTTGAATCTATTTCTTGAAGAAGAAGGACGAAGTGTTCATGTGGTATTGTTGTTTCAAAGCCTTGGTTGAAAATCAAACAGGGAAGAAGATCAAAGTATTGAGGACCGATAATGGAATCAAATATGAGTCATATGAGTTCAATGACTATTGTAGGGAAGCTAGCATTAAGAGGGAGACCACTACTACTTATACTCCTGAACAAAATGGAGTTGTCGAAAGGAAGAATCGAACCATCATTGAAGCCAACCGTGCCATGCTTCATGACCAAGGCCTACCGAAGCTTTTATGGGGAGAAGCTTCCAACACTGCCATGTACGTTAAAAATAGATGCCCACATCAAACATTGGACTCCAAAACTCTCAAAGAAGTTTTCACTGGTAAGAAACCTGATGTTTCTCCCTTTAGAATTTTTGGTAGTCCCGTGTATTTTCATGTGCCGAAGGAAAAGAGAAGCAAGCTGGATGCATCTGGGAAGAGAGGAACATTTGTGGGCTACAATGAAACTTCAAAGGCATACAGAATCTATGTGCTTCGTAAAAGGGAAGTGGAAATAAGTCATGATGTCACCTTCGATGAAGATGTTTCCCTTGGAAAGGTTAGAGATCTTCCTATTTCAAAGAAAGACAGAGATGAAGATGCAGGAAAGCAAGAAGAACCGAAGGATGAATCGATGTGCGATGTTGAAGGGTCAATGGATCCCATTGATCCACCTCCTAGTGAGCTCTCTTCCTTGAAAAGGAGACCCTCATGGCTCGAAGACACTCTCGAAGATGCCGAGAGACATATTGCACCAAGGGGGACATTTCGTGAAAGTAAGAAGTCAAACAGGTACCAAGGGTACTTAGTTACCATGAGCACCATTGTTCAATTTGAGCCTCAAACGTTCGAAGAAGTCGTGAAGTACCAAGTTTGAAAGGATGCAATGAACGAAGAGTATGAGTCGATTATGAAGAATGATGTCCGAGATGTGGTCCCTAGACATAAGGACAAGTCTATTGTCACCTCAAAATGGCTTTACAAAATCAAACATGGAGTTGATGGGAGTGCTGAAAAGTTCAAGGCCAAGTTCGTTGCCCAAGGCTTCTCTCAAAAGGAAGGTGTGGACTATGATGAGATATTTTCATCGGTTGCCCGATATACCACCATCCGTTCGATTATTGCCCTTGCTGCCTCTTAGGGATGGAATCTACATCAAATGGATGTCAAAACTACTTTCTTACATGGCTCGCTTAAGGAGGAAGTTTATGTAGAACAACCTGAAGGGTTTGAAGTTCTGGACCGAGAGTCACATGTATGCAGGTTGAAGACAACCCTCTATGGGTTGAAGCAGGCCCCCAGGGCTTGGTATGAGAGGATCAACAACTATCTTATGAAGATGGGCTTGATCTGAACCTTTACTTCAAGGTTGAAAATGACACGCCTCTCATTTTGGCGCTTTATGTAGACGATCTCTTTCTGACAAGTCTAGACCCTCTCATTCTTCAATGCAAGAGGGACTTGGCTTCTAAATTCGAGATGAATGACCTAGGATTGATGCACTACTTCCTAGGCTTGGAGGTCCAGCAAAAGCCAAGGAAAATACATTATGAAGTTGCTTGAAAGATTTGGGATGGTGGACTGCAAGTCTCTGACTACTCCGATGGAACTCAAATTTAAGAAGCTATGTGGAAGTGTTGTTGGGCCTGATTTGGGAAATCCTTTCGAGAATCGTCAACTCGTGGGGGCCCTAATGTTCTTGGTGAACTCTCGTTCGGACATATGCTTCCCAGTGAATACGTTGAGTCAATTTATGGTCGAGCCTCATCACATACACTGGATTGCTGCGAAGAATCTTTTCAGATATCTCCGAGGCACAATCAACTATGGACTGAGATACACTGTCGGGAATTTGAGGCTCCATGGATATACTAATGCTAACTGGGCTAGCAGTGTGGTGGATCATAAAAGCACATCTGGATGTTGCTTCTCTCTAGGTTTTGGTTCGATATCCCGGATGAGCAGGAAGCAGAATTCGGTTGTTTTAAGCACAGCCGAAGCCGAATACATTGCAGCTAGTATGGCATGTTGTGAAGTTGTTTTGTTGAGGAAGCTATTTAGAGAGTTGTTTTGAGTATGTGTTGTATACTATGGTGATATTTTGCGACAACCAAAGTGGGATTCGTCTTTCAGAGAATCTCGTGTTCCACGATCGCTCCAAGCATATTGATATTAGGTACCACTTTATCTGGGATATGGTACAATGGGGAGGAGTAAGGCTCCATCACATTGGGACCGATGAGCAGGTCGCAGATATTCTCACGACTTAACCTGGGGAAGGTCAAATTCTTAACCTTCCATGAGAGACTTGGAGTCGTGGAAAGACCCTCCTATGAAGGTCCTGCATGAGTTGGACATTGAGCTCTGGGAGCTCCCGGGTGCTTGGGGGTACTTCTTGGAGCTATGAGCGACCATAGGGTGAGTGGTTCACCTTCCCCTAGTGGTGCGCTGTGTATAGGGTGAGTGGCTCACCTTCCCCTATGATACCCCTTTGTTGGTTGATATATGAGAAGGATGAGTGGTTCACCTTCTCTTGTTGGTGCCCCAGCATACATCCTTCCCATGGAGTTCGAGACTCATGGGAAGTACCTCTCATTTTGCCAATGAGTTGGGAAATGAGGATAGAGACCATAGAACTACCGATGAACGCATCATGTATTGTCGTACTCTCTATGCTAGGATGCATGGTGTTCAACAACTTGATCTGGGATCAAGTTTGATTGAGGTTTTACCTCTGGACTAACTTTGGTTAGTGGAGAGTGGCAAGGTCTTGCGACTCACTCTCGATCAATTCTTATTTATTATTTCTTCATACTTCAGCAAAGCAGAGCAAAGGAGTACTGGGATGACAGAGATGGTATAGGTTGATGGATGGATTGGCAGGTGGATTTCTCCCTAGTTGAGAGGGAGTGTTAAAATTGGCAACTAGGGCCAAACTCCACCTTTGACAACTCATATGATCAAGATGATATTTTTATTGGATTCCTCTTTTCGAGAGGTGCAAGATTCATCTAAAGATCATCTTGTTTGGATGAGCAAAAGTGTGATTTTGAATTTATTATTCACACGTGTAAATTTTCAAGGTCGGCCAGAATCTAATGTAGGCTCATGAACCCCAACAGATGTGTCTTTTCACCCTCATCAAACTGTATATATAAGAGTGACCTCTTGCCTCATTTTGCCATCATGTTGAAAAGTGTAACTAGGTCGGTCTTCATATTGACTATGTAATTATGTATTTTATAAAGAAGAAGACAAAGATAATAAAATGTATTTTGTACTTGCTTCATGGGTTTCATGAGCAAGATTTTATTATAGGTTAAATAGACTTCTTCTTGATGTCTATCTAGGGTTTTGTCTTCTAGATATAAATGTAATAAGTGTCATATATGAAGGGTCTAGAGATATATGCTCCAAGACCTTGTAGAAGAATGGAAGTCAAGCTAAAAGACAAGCTCACAAACAGCCCTCAAACATCGATGGAAGTCAAGCTCTATATGCTGTGAAGAACACCTCTCTCAACGCTGGAATAACCTCTCTCCAGTCGACCTAAATCTCAGTGATGATGTTGGCTCTATAAGGGTCTGTTTGGTCGGCCTAGAAGCAAGTAACAGTGCAATATATATAACACTGTTCTGCGGTCCATCACACTCAGGAATTTCAGTCAGCTCTGAAAGCAAGTGCGGATTATCTCTGGGAAGAAGACAGTGTTCAGGATCAGAAAAGAGTGTGGATTTTTCTATGGAAGAGTGTGACCATATGCGGACTAGTGGACAGACAGAAGTGCAAAAATATTTGTTTGCGTACTTCAAATCAGGAATAAGTGCGGGCTTAATACATCGAGGAATTGTGAATACATCTGTGATGTTTACAATGTGAACAAATCTGTTATAAATGTGAATTAAAGGCAGTGTTTAAGGTGTAAGGTGCAGATTTATTCTACGTATTATTTGGATACAGTGAATGTGTATTAATGAGAAGAAGCTGCAGACAAAGTGCGGTCAATCCTGTGACTAAATACGTAGCAAGGGTTGTGGCTTATCCGCAATAATATACACTTTGAAAGATCTAACATATACAGATCACTCTACAGGAAGATATTCATATGATGTAAAGTTAAAGGACTGAAGTTTGGTTTGATGCGGAGTTTAAAGGCTATATCTGAATTACAGTGCAAGAATAGAAGGAACCTATCTAAAAGAAAGTAATATGTTTCAAAGGAATATTGTTTCATGGATGTGCAAAGTAAAGTATAAGGTCTCAAGTGACCTTGTCTTCAATATCTGAATAAACGAAGAAGAGGTTGGGTAACCAACAATGAATCAAGAAAGATAGAGACTGAGTTCTCTAGTGTTGGTGCATGTCAGTGCAAGTTGTTGCAGTGGAGAAGGATCAGCGTTGTGAATATAGAAAGAAGTGTTGACAAGGTCTTGGAAGCATCTCTAAGTCAAGGGTCTGAGTCTTGGTCATGGTACTTGCCATTTGAAGATCTATAAGAAGAATTCTTTGCGGGTTTTCCTCTCCAAGAGGGAGAGGTTTTGCCCTGGCTCTAGGACCTTAATTTCGTGTCTTGTGTATTTTGATAATTAACTTGATGAAAGACTAAATAAGATAACAAAGAGAAGACATAAGTAACTCAAGTAAGCTCACAAGAAATTATCAAGAAGAGAATTTGAATTAATCACTAGCCCTCCAAATTCTCAACATGGTATCAGAGCTAAGGTGCTAAATGCAAGGGCTGCTTGACAAAGGAGACACTACAGGAAGCAAAGATCAAAGTCTGGATTGAAGAATCAAATCAGTTTGCAAGGAAGACTCTCTAGCTATATCAACTCATTCAAGTAAGTAATCTTTTCCATCAAGGATTTACATTCAAGGTAGTGGTAGAAGAGGACATCATCTTTTGAAGGCATCCTTTACCATCAAGGATCGAAGATCACCTAGATTGAAGTTTTCTATCTAAGAAGAAGCTCCTAACTTCTCCATCAAGGAAGATGCTAAAGGAGAAAGTCACTTACTCAAGTAAGTATCTATGACTTTATCTAAATCTATCAAAATGTCTTCTTTGCAAAGAAAGCATGAAACTGGTTAGGGTTTCAAACATTCTTGCATGGAAGACAAAGACAATGAAGTCATGCCAAATACATGAAGGGAGATATAAGAGCCCAAAGGATTCTTACAAAAGACTCTCTCATCTCCGATGTATCAAATCATCAAAAGGAATACATGAGAAATTGGAGGAGCTATTCTCTGTGAGTATTGCAGGAGAAGCAATCTCTCTGATCAACTGCAGGAACTAGGAGAAGTAATGTTTGACTCTAAGATGACTACAGTGGTGTTGAATGCTCTACCAGAAGAATGGGGAAACTTCACTTCAAGATTATACGGGAAGAAAGAAGCCACACCTTTCCACGATTTAGGATCTCTATGTAAAATAAAGGGAACAAGATTGAAATCCAAAACTATTACAGGATCAAGTGAAGGGAATCAAGCCTTTGCATACATGTCCAGGAAGAAAGGAAGATTCAGTAAGTTTTGGTCCTCAGAGTAAAAGAAGAAATACGGACGGAACAAAATGCCTTGGATATGATGAACTTGGGCATTATAATAGAAATTGTCCTTAATCTGAAAAGGACAAGAGAAATAGGAAAGAAGCCAATGTCTCTGAAATGGCGAAAGAACCTGATGCAAAAATCTAAGAAAAAAGAAGCGATGGATCTACACTACGATTGAGATCATCTTCTCCTTTAAGTGATTTTTGTTGGTTGTATAGGAAGCAGTGTAGCATCCATATCGAAGCATGGTAGGACCTCCTGGTAAAACATCTCCTAGAAAACCTCTCTGATAACTATACTAATGGAAGGCGACAAGATCAAGGGTCATCATGAAAACAGGATTCTGGGATGTGATGACATATTGATGCAGCAAGCCAAGGGAATGAAGTGTTGGACATCGGATAAACCAACGCTCCCCGTGTGTTTCGCGACATGGACTAACCGCCTTTCGTGGATCTTTATCTCTGGCGATGCAATCGTTGACTAACACCTACAGGTTTTGGTCTAACGGCAATCATGATTCCCAACAAGTGGTATCAGAGCGTAGGTCACGAGTTCGATACACACCCGGCTCGCGTTGGGGGGGAAATTGTTGGACATTGGATAAACCAATGCTCCCCGTGTGTTTCGCGACATGGACTAATCACCTTTCGTGGATCCTTATCTCTGGCGATGTGATCGTTGACTAACACCTGTGGGTTTTGGTATGAGGTGTGTATATATGTATATGCTGACATTGGATGCAGTGAAGTCATGTCATATGGTTGCAGGTAATAGACTTCTATATTTAGAAGTATGATCTATGAAGGAGGATCTCTCGGTGCACTAACAGATAAAATCAACATTATATATATCCTCATGGAATATAAGGTGGTTGTATATGAATGAGGAACTGGAAATGTGTAAGTTCCTGGGAATGAAGAATGTGCAGGAAGGAAGAGAACATGAAGTGCAACCACGTCAAGAGGCAGTTATCATCCGGAAGTCAAGAAGATGTGACTAGGAGATCTTCTGGGAGGATATGTAGACTCTGACAGAAGTCTGGTAAAGAAGAAGACTCTTGACAAAACATATCATAAAGAGATGTGTCAATCTAAATAAAGGATGTCGATGCCTACAGTAAGATGTCATGGTGAAAGATCATCACTGAGGTAACTTTTGTTTTAAAAGTTCATAAGTATATGTTTATCTGGATGAATTTGTGCAGGGCTGCTAATCATGAGAAAGGATGTATGATCCTTGGAGATGATTTGAAGGAAAGCAGCATGGCATAACGGTGAACCAGATGAATCACTTTCTGGTAGATAACATGACTCATGAATGAAAGTGCTGGATGATCTGTGCCCTATGGAGCTAAAGTTGAAGATTCCTCAATATCAAATTCCATGACATCGAGGGAAGGAAATCTTCATGAGCAGCTGGGTGTCTCACCATTGCTGTTACAGGTCTCTGATTGAGAGGGAGCCTGGTGATCAGTTTCTTACTTGGAAGAAACTGGGCAATTCCTAAGAATGAGCTTAGGTACATTCCTTATACAGGAATGAGTACATTCCCTTGTGGAATAGGTCCTCCCTGACTGAGAGGGAGAGATAGGCACATCATTCTGGCCTTCACTTGGGAAGACAGAATGGAGGATTGGGTAATCATCTGGCATTCGATACTCTTTGTGAATGTGTTAGGGCATTCAAGATAAGAGTAGTCGGGGACCGATATTCTTTGAGGGCTAGCTACCCAAGAGAAGAATAAGAAGGTCATACTTTAGGAACACCCGGGTGGAGTATGCACCTTGGAGAGACAATGACTATGGTGTCTATAAGTCATGTGTCTTGCCAGCATTGTAGCCCATTGTCTCATTGACAGATGGGGTTGTTAGTCAAAGCCTTGCACTAGGACAATGCTGGTTGATATGATGCTATACAGATGCGAATACCAATCCGATTCTTCTTATGAGATTCTTCAGCTTGAAAGTGACCATGTACCTGTATGAATACCTCCCCAGTTAAGAGGGAGTGTTGAAAAGTGTAACTAGGTCGGTTTTCATATTGACTATGGAATTATGTATTTTATAAAGAAGAAGACAAAGATAATAAAATGTATTTTGTACTTGCTTCATGGGTTTCATGAGCAAGATTTTATTATAGGTTAAATAGACTTCTTCTTGATGTCTATCTAGGGTTTTGTCTTCTAGATGTAAATGTAATAAGTGTCATATATGAAGGGTCTAGAAATATATGCTCCAAGACCTTGTAGAAGAATGGAAGTCAAGCTAAAAGACAAGCTCACAAACAGCCTCAAACATCGATGGAAGTCAAGCTCTATATACCGTGAAGAACACCTCTCTCAACTCTGGAATAACCTCTCTCCAGTCGACCTAAATCTCAGTGATGAAGTTGGCTCTATAAGAGTCTGTGTGGTCGGCCTAGAAGCAAGTAACAGTGCAATATATATACCACTTTTCTGTGGTCCATTCACACTCAGGAATTTTGGTCAGCTCTGAAAGCAAGTGCCGATTATCTCTGGGAAGAAGACAGCATTCAGGATCAGAAAAGAGTGTGGATTTTTCTATGAAAGAGTGTGACAATATGCGGAATAGTGGACAGACAGAAGTGCAAAAATATTTGTTTGCGGACTTCAGATCAGGAATAAGTGTGGGCTTAATACATCGAGGAATTGCGAATACATTTGTTATGTTTAGAATGTGAACAAGTCTGTTATAAATGTGAATTAAAGGCAGTGTTCAAGGTGTAAGGTGCAGATCTGTTCTACGTATTATTTGGATACAGTGAATGCATGTTAATGAGAAGAAGTTGCAGACAAAGTGCGGTCAATCCTATGACTAAATACGTAGCAAATGTTGTGGCTTATCCGCAGTAATATACACTCTGAAAGGTCTAAGATATACGAATCACTCTACAGGAAGATATTTATATGATGTAAAGTTAAAGGAATGAAGGTTGGTTTGATGCGGAGTTTCAAAGCTATATCTGAATTACAGTGCAAGAATTTACCTTCCTATCTAAAATAAAGTAATATTTCTCAAAGGAATATTGTTTCATGGATGTGCAAAGCAAAGTATAAGGTCTCAAGTGACCTTGTCTTCAATATCTGAATAAACGAAGAAGAGGTTGTGTAACCAACAATGAATCAAGAAAGATAGAGACCGAGTTCTCTAGTGTCGGTGCAGGTCAGTGCAAGCTGTTGCAGTGGAAAAGGATCAACATTGTGAATATACAAAGAAGTGTTGACAAGGTCTTGGAAGCATCTCTAGGTCAAGGGTCTGAGTCTTGGTCATGGTACTTGTCATTTGAAGATTTATAAGAAGAATTATTTGCGGGTTTTCCTCTCCAAGAGGGAGAGGTTTTGCCCTGGCTCTAGGAGACTAATTTCGTGTCTTGTGTATTTTGATAATTGACTTGATGAAAGACTAAATAAGATAACAAAGAGAAGACATAAGTAACTCAAGTAAGCTCACAAGCAATTATCAAGAAGAGAATTTGAATTAATCACTAGCCCTCCAAATTCTCAACACATCACTCACTCACACATTCTTCTCTCTCCAAATCTGATTGGTTTGTACAGCTTCGGTTCTCTCTCTTCCTCTCTCACATGTGTGTCTAAAGGATGCATTTCAGGAGTAGAATTGCAAACCGTTAACCATCATTGATCGAGGGTCAAACCTTCCCCTTTGTGTTTTTAAGGCAGAAATTCCGATCTCTAGAGGCCACATTCTTTGGCACGAAAATCGAGGCATTTGGTATAGTTTGACCTGCGTTGACTATAGTGTTGACTGAAGTTGACCGAGTTTGACTGAAGTTTCAGGTACTGTTTTTGGGCTGACTTTGACCGTGTTGTCTTGGGGATGTTTTGTTGTTGATTTGACCAACATTGACGTTCTAGTTAGGGATTTTGGTTGACTGATGTTATGACAAGGCTGATTTGATAGTGTTGGGCATGTAAAATTGTATTGTATACTCTCTCTCTGTTGAATTATTGAAGAATAATAAGAAGAATTTGATCAAAGGGTTTTCCCCACATTGGGGTTTTTCCCTGGCATCCGCCAAATATTGTGTCCTCTTGTCTTCTCTTCTCTTATGCTTGTTGTTAATGTTCTATCTGCATTTACTATCAATGTAAATGTGATTGCTAATATGGAAATTGATATTGGGCTAATAAGGAAAATTGAAGTAAATTTCTCTTAAGCATAGAACATACCATTGTTATGTAAAATTATCAAGGAGTCACCTACATGGTTAGAGTTGGAACGATTAGTAGTAGAGGGGCAGCAACAGGAGGAGGAGGAGGAGGAGAATGTGGTAGCATCAACACCATCTTCTACAGATATAGGAGAGCACAATTCCATACCCAACAGTCTTCATTTGACATTAGGTGCAAGGCCAGAGCCTTCTATTGCTAGGGGCAGGCCTGGCAAACAACCCATCATCTTTTCTTGTAAAAGGGGGAGAGGGCACTGATCTTAGATTAGCTAGCTACTAGTTTTGATTGTTTTGCTACAAATAACTCATGATGATGAGATACATTTATATATGTGATGTTATTTTGTATTGGTTCTCATTTGAGTCCTTGATTGGACAACTATCAGGGATCAACAAAATTTGGCATTGCCTTTGATGTATAATTTTTATTTGACATCCACTACATCATATATATTAGTGCTTTCTTCATAGTTATGTGCCAATGTGTTTATTTCATGTTGTTGTTGCTTTATATATTTAAAATTCTGAATATATATATAAATATATTAAAATAAAAATGAATATATTTTGCATTTTTTAATGTTTGTCGCAGTTTTCTGATTTTTGCCGATTTTTTCACCGATGTTGCTGAAAATTTGTTTTCAGGATTGTCGCCGATTTTTTGTCGATGCCAACTTTTTCAACACTGGTTCTAAGCTCTCCACTTCTTTCGCTAAGCCTATCTCCATCAACCAAGAAATAGGAGAAGTAAATTGGAAAGAAATAAAAGATAGAAAGTGTTGAGATTTATAATGGTTAGCAAAAAGTTGATAGAAACAAATCTCAACTAAACTTTGAAATAGTGTCCTCACAAGTGTACTAGAGAGATAGGTCTAGTGCACTTGGAAGAAAGTGATAAAGTCAAGCACAAGTGTTGAAAAGAGAAATATGCAAGCGTACCTAAGAGAAAGATGCTAATAAGAGAGAGCACCAAAAGTAAGTGACCTCAGGCTTATAACATTTTATCTATGTTGCACGAGTTTTCAGTATGCAGATGCTTCGGGTACGCCGGAACAAGTATCCGGTATGGCTAGAAGCTTTTCCCAAATTTATAGGAAACGTCAAGTTGGGAGCGAAAATAATTTAATATATTAAAAATAAAACTAAAATAATTAATTTAAAAATAAATATATATATATATATAATGATTAAATGTACATACCAAATTAAAAAAAAAACTTTCAACATATAAGTAAATTTCCATGGCACGATTTATGTGCTTATATACTAGATGGAAATTTCATACACCTCTTCCCTACGTCGTTGCAAATCCAAGCTGTCGTGGCCAAGATTGTCGCGGAAGAATTTTGGTCGCCGTCAGATTACAACTCGGCATCTTTGTCCTAATTTCTCCCTTAGATTTGGCTATGGATGATTTTGGGTTTCTCCTTCAGCCGACGAAAGACAGGAATTTTCTAAACAAGAATCTAAGTTTTGCATGCCTACCGGAAATTTTCCAAGATACCGAAACGTCCAAATCTTCCCAAGGGAAAAACATGATACCATCTCAGCAAAACGAATCATCATATTCCTACTACGATTCATATCACGGCTACCAGTCAATACCTATCATTTCCCTCAGCAGAGTTGGAATATATTATGAATGGACATGAGAAGTATCGATAGTGTTGTTGAATCCAGCTCCCCTTTAGTAGATTGCTCCACCTCCGGAGACAACGGGATGGAGCCAATTTCAAATGCGCTTCACCAAATTGATATGCTATATAGACAATGCACGGTTATTCTGTTTTGGAACAGATTCCAAGAACCCGTATATATATATATATATATATATATATATATATATATATATATATATATATATACAAAAATATATGTGCATATAGGGTTGATTAAGCAAGCGGTTCGTCCCCTCACTCATCTGAATGAGAGAGTGATCAAATCCCTCACCCTTGCCCCCACAAAGGGAGGTCAGGTTGCTCTTGCCTCTAGCCAACTCGTCGTGATATCGTTGATTCGGGTTGTTTATTTGGTCGTGCCTAGGAAACTAACAGAAAAATAAAAAATAAAAAATAAAATAAAATAAAAATAAAAATAAAAAATTCATGCTCCCAAAATCTGCCCAGTCAAGTTCCTAAAATGCTCCAAAGTACCCGCAGACGCTCCCCATGGTTTTGGAGTGTTACATGTTGAAGAATGTAACTAGGTTTAGTTTCATTATTGTATTTGAGCCATAATGAACTGTATTTATCAAAAGAGTTTCATAATTGTATTTGAGCCATAATGAAATGTATTTATCAAAAGAAAAAAAAAATATTATTATTATTACTATGACTTATTAAAGCATGGGTTTCATGCTTGGGTCATCATGTTTTAGGTCAAAGTCCCCATTGAGGACTTCTAGGTTTTATTGAGCTTTTGAATCATGTAAAAAAAATTATTATTGAGTCAAATATGTCATTTGTCGCCTCTACACCAAGTCGACCCTCACCTGTTCAAGTCGGCCTACATGAGGGTAATTTGAACTCTAGAAGAGGCTATATATACAATGCAGTTCAATTCATTTGAGGCATCCACTCACAAGTTCGATGTACAAGCAAAAGAAGTTGCAGTGTACGAAATTGCAGGAGGAGAAGGAGTACAAGATCGAATTTTTCTGAGTCTTCTCTCTCACATGTGTGAACTTACTGGGTTATTGCATCAAGGTCGAAGTTGTTGCATCAAGGTCGAAGTTACTGCATTAAGATCGAAGTTGCTGCATCAAAGTCGAAGTGCTACTACATCAAGGACGAAGTTGTTGCTGCATCAAGTCGAAGTGCTACTGCATCAAGGTCGAAGTTGTTGTTGCATCAAAGTCTAAGTGCTACTGCATCAAGGTCGAAGTTGTTGTTGCATCAAGATTGGAGTTGTTGCTAGGTCGAAGTTGTTGTTGCCTCTAGATCGAAGTTGTTGCTACCTCTAGATCAAGATTACTACTAGATCAAAGTATTGTTGCTAATGTTCTAGGTCAAAGTTATTGCTAGAAGGTCATCATCTGCAAGAGAAGGGAAGGGTTGACTTGGTGATTGGAGTGTTCAGGTCAAAGATTCTTGGATCATCTCGTGAAACTATTGAAGGAAGAGTTGTTGACTGGGTTTTCCCCTAGAAAGGGGTTTTGCCCTGGTTGTCCACCTACATCTAGTGTCTTTGATCTTCGTGCTTTCGTTTGGTAATTGCTTGATGAATTAAGATAAAAGAAAAACACAAGAAAGTTAATAAGAACATAAGAACATCACAAGTAATTATCAACGTAAAGAAAATCTTTCTGCCTTTCCGATTTTCCAACATTTCGTACCCGCTCTGTAAATTTATGTAGATGTTCTACGCTTGATGCAACTTTACTTTCTCTTCAATACTAGACAGCAATCACATAAATCATTAAGTAAAATGCTGATAGAACATACCAGTGGATCAACAGAAGAAAAGCCAGAAAAATACATATTTGTTGGTGCGTTATGGCGATCAGCGGGATGCTTTAACCAACAAAGTCCCCTTGGTCAGCCAGCCTAGCATGTGTCACAACAACCCTCAAAACAGCCAAACAGTCAACTCAAAGTCAACGCTGCCCAGAAAATTCAACACAGAACAGCAGCAAGTAAAAGTCAACGCAACACAGTCTACGATCAACCTTTGACCTCGATTCTTGTGCCAAAAAGTACAGACTGCATAAATCGAAGTCTATGCCAAAATTCAGCTCCTTTAGACCATGCGTTGACCAAAGTCAACGCTGGTCAAACCTGCGGTAGAAACCTTAGCTACAACAGAAAATATTTTCGTCCTTCTCCCATGTGCAAGGAAAATTTTAAGGATGGAAAATTATTTTTAAGTTTAAAAAATTGGCGAATCTCACTAGTCTCTAATGTGAAAAATATAAAATGTTTATTGATGTATTTGTAAAATTATTCAAATTTATAATGATATTATATATATTATCTATATAATGTTGGCAATTTTTAAGATAAAATATTTTATATTGTAAAATTTAGGCGAATCACTTTGATAAAAAAATGGAAATTGGTGAATCTTTTTTTTGGAAAAACCATGGAAAATTAGCCCACCTGCGAATATTAGCCCCTAAAATTTTCCATGCCCACGTGTGAACTGCAGATTTGCCTCCAAGTAGCTCGAACCAATCAGTAGTGGAGAGAGAAATATGTGAGATAAGTGAAATCTCCTCCAACGTTGACTTTATTTATATCAATCACGAGGGTGTGTGGCACATTTGCTGGGGGTGTAAAACCTTAAGGCCAACCTGCACATATTTTGAAAGTATTAAAAATAAATTCAAAATAAATGTTATGCTCATCGGATCAAGATGATCTTTAGATCAATCTTGCACCTCTCCGAAAGAGGAACCCAATAAAAATATTGGTGTCTTCATCTGAGCATCACAACATGGAGTTTGGACCTAGTTGTCCAATTTAACACTCCCTCTCAACTAGAGAGAACTCCATCCACCTGTGCAATTAAACATCATGCGTCATCCCACCGTAACTTACTTTGCTGGCCTCTTTATTTCAGAACAGAAGTGGGTCAGTCACAAAGACATCATTCTCGACTGACAAATTCAACCCAGAGGTCCGAAACCTCTATAGGACTCACAAAGAGTCTCATACCAACCCGAAGTTGGTTACCTGACCCGAAGTCAGTTGGAGATCTGAAACCTCACATGGACTCAAAGAGTTACATACCAACCCGAAGTTGGTTTATCTGACCCGAAGTCAGTAGGAGGTCTGAAACCTCACTAGACTTGATCCTAGATCAAGTGGTTGGACACGTGTCATCCTAGATAGAGAGTACGGCAATCTCTGATGCGTCCATCAATCTCTGCTACTAGTCTCTAGCTTTACCAACCTCATTGGCCAAATGAGAGGTGCTTCCCATGAGTTTCTTTGCTACTAGTCTCTAGCACCACAAGGTTCGGCAAGCCTAGCCCCGTGTGTCCTTATAGCTCCAAGAAGCTATACCCAGAGCCCCCAAGAGCTCCAAGAGCTCATCGTCCAACAGGACCCTCAGAATAAGGTCGTTCCATGATTCCAAAATTCTCACGGAAGGTTAGGAACATGACCTTCCCCAAGGGCATCATGAGAATATCCGCGACCTACTCATCAGTTCCTATATGATCGAGCCTTACGGCGCCTCACTGTACCATATCCGGAATAAAGTGGTACTAGCCATCAACATGCTTGGATCATTCGTGGAACACGGGATTCTCTGACAAATGAATCCCCCTCTGGTTATCACAAAGGATAACGGTGGCATCTAGCACATGCTCGAACAACTCACTGAAGAGCTTTCGCAACCAAGTGACTTCACAACAGGCCATACATGTTGCAATGTATTCGGCCTCAGCGGTGCTCAAGGCTACCGACTTTCGTTTGCTGCCCGAAGCAGATCTACTTGTGAAGCGGCATCCAGATGTGCTCTTGCGATCCACGACACTGCCATCCCAATCGGAATCAGTATATCAGGGAGTGTCATGCTCCCGGCAGTGTATCTCAGCCCATGGTCTATCGTGCCACAGAGATATTTCTAGAGTTCCTTGGCACCAACCTAGTGAAAGTTATGATCAACCATGTGTTGACTCAAAGTGTTCACTGCACAACATACATCCGGACAGGGGTTCACTAAGAAAATCAGGGCCCCTACAAGTTGACAATACTCAGTAGGATATGCTAACACAGGCCCAGCAGTGCTGCCACTCAACTTCTTAAAGTTGAGCTCCATCGGTGTCGACACGGACTTGCATTCCACCATACCAAATCTTTCCAGAAGCTTCATAATGTATTTTCCTTGAGAAAGGAAAATCTCGCCAGGTCTCTGCCAGACCTCCAAGCCTAGGAACTAGGTCCTTCATCTCGAACTCAGCGAGCTCCCTCTTGCACTGATGAATGAGAGGGTCAGCACCCATCAGGAAGAGGTCATCCACATACAGCACCAAAATGAGAGGCTTCTCCCTGTCAGCCTTGAAGTAAAGGTTCGGATCAGCATTACTACGAGTGAAGCCCAGCTTCATCAGGTAGCTATCTATCCTCTCGTACCAAGCTCTGAGTGCTTGCTTCAGCCCATAGAGGGCTTTCTTCAACCTGCAGACATGGATGTCTCGATCCTGGACTTCGAACCCCAGAGGTTGCTCCACATATACCTCTTCCTTTATCACACCATGCAGAAATACGGTCTTCACATCCATCTGATGGAGAATCCATCTGATGGAGACTCCATCCTTGCGTAGCAGCAAGGGCTATGATAGATCAAAAGGTGGTATATCGGGCCACAAGTGCAAATATGTCATCATAGTCTATGCCTTCCTTTTGAGAGAAGCCACGGGCAACGAACCTTGCCTTGAACTTTTCAGCACTTCCATCAAATCCATGCTTGATCTTGTAGAGCCATTTCGAGGTGACAACTGCTTTGTCCTTCGGTCTTGGAACCACATCCCAAACATCATTCTTCATTATGGACTCGTACTCTTCGTGCATAGCATCCTTCCAAAATTGATGCTTTACGGATTCCTCAAAAGATCCAGGCTCAAATTGTACAATAGTACTCATGGCTGTTAGATACCCATGGTATCTACTCGACTTCTTGCTTTCACGAAATGTCCCCCTTGGAGCCATATGACCCTCAACATCCTCGAGGGTGTCCCTAAGCCATGATGGTCTCTTCCCCAGTGAAGGAGGTGGATCGATCGAGTCCATCGGTCCTTCAACATCAAGCATCATCTCATCCTTCGGTTCTTCTTGATTTCCAGGCCTTGCTTCATGATCTTCCTGGGATCTCGGAAGATTGACTACTTTCTTCAGGGAAGCATCTTCGTCAAAAGTGACATCGTGGCATATCTCCACTTCGCTTTGACTAGGTACATAGATTCTATAGGCCTTCGAAGTTTCGTTGTAGCCCACAAACATTGTGGTCTCCCTCTTGATGCCAGCTTGTCTGCCAGCACTTCCACCAAGGCTTTGAAGGTACGGAACCACATGAAAGCCTCATCCTTCTTCTTCAAGAAGTATATCCAGGTTTTGCGAGAGAAGTCATCTATGAACGTCATATAATAAGAACATCCTCCCAAGGATGTCACGAGCAGCATACCAGATAGATCAGAATGGATCAATTGCAAGACATTAAATGTCTTTGTGGCACTTGAGGGGAAAGGTCCCCTTGTATGCTTTCCTTCGACACAACCTTTACATACACCTTCATGATTATTTGAAAACCCGGGCATCCCTGTCACCACCTTCCTTGCTTCGGGAAGGGCCTTGTAGTGAAGGTGTCCAAACCTCCGGTGCCATAGTTCAGTTTGTCGGATGTATCACATGTCATCGCTCCCAGTGGACTTCCTCCAACCTGGTGGAGTGTATCAACTCTAAACCCAATTGTGATAGCTGCCTTGAAGCTCTTCTTCCACATGCGCACCTTTCCATCAGTGAATGTCACATTGAAACCTTTGTCTTCCATGGCCGATATAGACACAAGGTTCTTCTTCAAATTAGGTACATAGAGTACATCTTGCAAGCGGAGGACTTGAACTTGAGACAAGTGGAGGGTCACAGTCCCTGTCCCTTTCACGGGATATGTGGCATTATCTCCAAGGATAATTTCCAGATTAGTATCCTTATCAACCATATCAGAGAGTGCTTCCTTGAACTCAGTGATGTGCCTTGAGGCACCACAATCTATCAACCAGACATCCATAGTGTCGGGTAGAGATGCAACAGAGAGGGCAGATACAAAAAAGTATTCATTTCTTTTATCAACAACATTTGATTCCTCATACCTGGAGTTTCTTGACCTTTTGAAAGGTTGATCATTTCCGCCGGAGGGAGCCTTCCTCTTTCCTTGAACCTGTTGTTCCTTTGATTGTCATTCCTTTGGTTGTTGTTGTTGTGATCACCATCGGGAGAATCCTTCTTGAAAGGAAATTCTCTAGCATAGTGACCTGGCTTATGACAAGTGAAACACTTGCCCTTCTTTTCTTGGGCCCCTGCTTTTCCTTTGTTCTTTGGACCACCAAAGTTCTTCTTTCTAGAATGAGCAGCGTAGGCAGCATTTCCTTCATTTCCATACTCCTTCATTCTTGTCTCTTCTTGAACGCATCTCGATAGTACAACGTCAAAGTCAGGTATCACATTATTATTTAGAATGGTAGTGTTGAACACATGCCATTCGGATGGTAGCCCTCCAAGTGAGTACCATCTCTCGATCAGCTATTGTCTCCCCAATAGCCAGCAAATTGTTCCTGATCTCAGTCAGCTTCAGAAAGTATGATTGAACAGACCCATCCCTGCCTTTCTTCAGATTCTTCAATTGATTCTTGAAGAATAGTACTTGATTTGCATTGTTGGCCTTGAACATGAGGACCAACTTATCATACATCTCTTTGGATGTGCCTAGCTCAAAGATGTAGGCCACTAGACTCTTATGAATGGATTCCCTGATCATTAGCTTTGCTTTGATCTCCCCCTTCTTGTACTTTGTTTTGGCAACAGCAGTAGCAGTGGATGGAGGTTCTTGGATTTTACCCTGCACATAGTCCATGACATCTTGGTCTTCCAATTTAAGATCCAATATCATCTTCCAAGCATGGAAGTCATCCTTCCCAGTCAATTTGTCATCCTCCTTGAAGCCATAGTTTGTGGAACCCATTTTCTTCTTCGGTGATTGCTAAATAGGGCTTGTCTTCACCTCAGCTCTGATACCATGTAAATTTATGTAGATGTTCTATGCTTGATGCAACTTTACTTTCTCTTCAATACTAGACAGCAATCACATAAATCATTAAGTAAAATGCTGATAGAACAAACCAGTGGATCAACAGAAGACAAGCCAGAAAAATATATATTTGTTGGTGCGTTACGGCGATCAGCAGGATGCTTCAACCAGCAAAGTCTCCTTGGTCAGCAAGCCTAGCATGTGTCACAACAACCCTCAAAACAGCCAAACAATCAACTCAAAATCAACCCCAAAAAAGTCAACACTGCCCAGAAAAGTCAACGCAGAACAACAGCAAGTAAAAGTCAACACAGCACAGTCTACGGTCAACCTTTGACCTCGGTTCTTGTGCCAAAAAGTACGGACTGCATAAATCGAAGTCTATGCCAAAATTCAGCTCCTTTAGACCATGCGTTGACCAAAGTCAACGCTGGTCAAACCTGCGGTAGAAACCCTAGCTGCAGCAGAAAATATTTTCGTCCTTCTCCCACGTGTGAACCGCAGATTTCCCTCCAAGTAGCTCGAACCAATCAGAAGTGGAGAGACAAATATGTGTGATGAGGAGATGAGTGAAATCCTCCAACATTGACTTTATTTATATCAATCACTGAGGGTGTGTGACACATTTGCTGGGGATGTAAAACCTTAAGGCCGACCTGCACATATTTTGAAAGTATTAAAAATAAATTCAAAATAAATGTTCTGCTCATCGGATCAAGATGATCTTTAGATCAATCTTGCACCTCTCCAAAAGAGGAACCCAATAAAAATATATCACAACATGGAGTTTGGACCTAGCTGTCCAATTTAACACGCTCCCAAGCACCCAGGAGCGCAGCAGTGTTGGGTATGTGCTCTCCAATGGCTAGGAGCGGTACATGTGTAACATAGGTTTTTATATTTCAGATCAAGAACATCACAAGGTAAGATAATACAAATAAGAGCTTGCGTTGTGTATCTATACACAAGTTAATCAAGGTGTTCCTTGAAGAGGTGTTATAACTTATGAGCCCATAAAACAAGGACACACACCCCATGAGGGCTGTGAGCCTCCATATCAAACTTGACTAGGTCAACTATAAACATTCATCATCATAGTATCATACATAAAAGAATAAATAAAATCATCTCAGCCATAATTACAAGTACACAATGATACACATGAATGGGTCATAACCATATGTACAAAGTACCCCAATAATTCCAATTTCCAACATCCCCCCTTGAGATGAACAAGGGGCCACGAAGTAAATAAATGCTCTCGAAAGGTTTCCAATAAATGCTCTTAGAAGTGGAAGATAATGCAAAAAATTAACTTACCGATGATGTTCACAGAACTCAGGTGAAAGAAGACATTTCAGAATGTATTTATTATGTGCTTGAAGCTTATGCAATGGCTCGAAGTTCGTCATTGTCTGTAGCATATCACAGAAAATGCATCACCTGAGTGTGAATGTTAAAGACAATTACTTGTATAAAATACATGGCCAAAATAAAAAAGCTAAATATAGTCACTTAGCATAGAACATAAACACACATTCACAATCTCTTCGAGTTTGTCTAATTTATCTCTCACAACAACTGAATCTCTTAACTACTATAATTAACGGTTATGTAACCATGTTGTTTTCAAGTTATCCCATAAGAAAAAGCAAATGGCAAATGCAATGGGACCTGTGTTCCACGCATCAACCTCCAAACATAGCATGTTCCATTATTATTTGCAGCTACAACCAGACTTCCATCCCACATAACTGTCAATGATCTTACAGCTGTATCCTCTGGAACCTGCATCAGAAAGACAGGATACTCAGCTCAATCACTACAGGATAGTTTGGTCTGTCCTGCGATAGTTTCAAAAGGAAACTTCAGTGTAGGTTTAACTCACCCTACTGACCTAAACAAATTCAACAGAACTTTCATATGGTCACTGTAAGCAGCAAAAAAAAATACTTATGCATGAGTTATGCCTTACCAGTTCACAACTGCAAGAATTTGCATTGAGATCCCACACACGAATATTTCCATTTTGGTCCCCTGATATCAATTCTGTCTGAAAAGTTGAAAGCAGGATCCAAACAACATGGATGAATTCCTATCAATATTGATCTTTTCCCAATTTGAATGTAAATAGTCAAAGATCAAAACAAAAGGATCAAATATGTATATGATTGTCTCTTTCAATAATTATACAAAACAAATATCTGCCTCACACAGACCTTTAAATTCTAACTACAGATAAAGTATAGACCTTTTTGGACATTAAATTGCAGTGGAAACTTGCAAAATCTTGAAAGCATGTTATCCGGGTATTTTGATCAATAAAAGAATGCTAGCCAGTTTAAGTTCAATTTATCTTATGCAAAATGCTTGAGAGCATATTAACATATATCTTAATTCTACAAAAAGTGGGAGTGGCAATGATTAAATTCTGTTCATAAACATTAAACGTTTTCTTTCATTTTTCTTCTTCTTTCTTTTTTTTCTTCTTTGTTGTTCATTTGACCAATTCGGATCAGCACATATTTCTCTCTTCTATTTCAGCCACACATGCAAAGTCAAAAGAGAAGATTCTTGGAGGTTTGACCGAGCTAGTTCTTTACTATTTGACTGAGTTTGACCTGCTGTTCGACTGAGGTTTCTGGCCAAGTTTGACCACAGAAGAGGACAATTTGACCACAGGTTTGACCGCAGGTCCAAAGTTGACCTGGCCGAAAATTTTACCAGATTTTACTATTTGAGTGATTTGACCAGCGTTGACTGGCTAGAATCTTGACCAGGTTTGACTGGTGTTTGAACTTGGATTTTGACACAGATTTCGAGACAATTTTTGTAATTGTAAACCTTGCTGAAGAATAATTTCTCCTAGAAGAAAAGTTGTTGGGTGGATTTCCATGGGTAAATTTGTTCTTTCTATTGTGCAGATGTCTCTTTATGATCTCTTTTCTGTATCTAGAGGAATCGGCAACTGGGCTGGTCTCATACTTGTGTGACACAGGGTCAATTCCAACAACTACCACTATAACCTTTAGGTGTCTATGCATGCCCCTTCCATAGGCACAGGTCAATTGGGGGGTTTCTTCAAACCTCCTCACACATAACACTTCATTTTCACAGCCATTGCCAATTGAGCTGCCCCCTGGGGGGCTTCATAAATTATTAAATCCTAAACTTCTCCCAAAATAGGTTATTGAATTCTTATAATACTTTTTCGAGGAAGTACTTTTAAGAGGCCAATCCTGCAACATACCTGATTTGGATGCAAGACAACAGTATTAACAGCAGCCCGACTTTCATACTCTCTCTGGAAACCTGGAGCTCTGAAAATGAAAGGAAAACGGATCAGAAAGTGAAGGTAAGAAAACAAAATAAGATCTATAAACAGAACGGTAATACAGACAAATTCGCAATCAAAATACGTGAACCCAGTAGTAGTAAGATAGACCAGCACCTATGGACATAAAGCTAAAACATTTACAACCAGTTACAACTTACAACTTACCACCTAAGAATGCATGGTCCATTTTTCATTTTCGGAGGCACTCTTTTCAGCAGCACAGCACCAGGAAACATGAACTTTGGGAGTTTGGTACGAGTCATGAGAGTGTATCGGAAATCTGGTTCAACCATAATCTTTTTTATCATGCATAGGAGAGATAGTTATGGAGATCGATCTGGTATCTTCCTTTCACATGTTGGAGAATGTTTACATGTTTGGAGGTTTGTTTTGTTATTGGGTTTTGCACATCCAGCAGCAGTTCACCGTTTGGGGCACTTATCTTTAGGCATATTTCATCTTCAGGGCACTTTGCTACATATTTTGATGCATGTTTCACCATTAAGGATATCTTTCATATTCTCCAAGGAGATCTACATTTTTTGGGGGTACAACTCACCACTGAGCGTTGTTGTTGAACTTTGCACTCTTCACACGGTAAAATGCATACTTATGTTGATTTGGGTACATCGAATGTGCTCTAAGTCTCAAATTTGGCAGGGAGACTTAGATACATGTATTTCAAAGAACCCAGAAACCGTTTGTGAAAATTCCACTCAGAACGAATTTTATTAAAATAATTAATTATTTTTAAAGGAACCCTAAGTCTAAACTTAGGAAAATAAAATAAGTAATGGGTATTAATAAAACAGAGTGTGAATGTTCTAGAAAAAACGGAGATCAAGTCAAAAGTTAATCTTAGCCGTGGATTAGAGATTTAATCTCGGTCGTTGAAGTTTCAACGAGAAGATTATAAGAAGGACGAGAAGGGTCATTTGAAAAACATATCGTCGAAACGGAGAAAGAATCCAGAGATCGAAATTCTTTAGTGACCAGTGCTCAGGGAGAAGATCGATGAAGAGGATTCTCACAAAGAGAGGCGGGGATAATTTCCAGAAGGATGAATTCCGGATTTGGAGAGTGCATAGAGAGGAGGCAGCAGAAGCCACAGACAGCTGCACAGAACCAATGACGCAGAGGCTACGCTGGGACTGCACAGAGCTGCAGAGGGAGTTCCATTTTCTATTGAGGAGACAGCAGAGGGTCAGTGCCAGTTCCTGGAGGGAGTTTTCGGAAGGCAGAAGATTCCAGTTTTCAGCCAACAAAGAGATCCAATGCAGAGACAGAGAGCAGTTTTAGTTATGACGCAAAGACTGCGTCGGTGACGCACTCACTAAGCAGAGGCAGTGCAGAGCAACTTGTTTCAGGTGCAGGTCAATGCTGGATTCCCGTGGCAGATTGAGATTTGTCTCACGAGACTTTGTCAGATTTCTCTATATGATTTGTCAGATTCGACAATCATAGATTTGTACTTAGAAAATTACTGCATAATATACAAACCCTCAGTTTTTGTGCCTGTTTTCCCACATTGGGTTTTTCCGGGGACAATTGTCCAAAAATAACGGTGTTAATGTGTGTACACTTGTGCTTGTATTTTTCCTTGCATTAGTTTATTGTGAAGACTGCAGTGTATTTTATTTCGATATTTTATGTTAAATAATTTGATCAGTTAGACAAATAGAAGAAATTTAATCAGTTGTTGCAGTAGGATTCGGGTATTGGTATTTTCACAACTTATAGGAAAGTGCCTTGCACAAGAAATTGACAACTTGCTTGTGTGCATGTTTTGAGGAGGAATCTAAGGCATAGTTTGGAGGAGTGTTCCCACATTCTAAGGCATCCAAGGCTTATTTTATGGATAGAAAGGGTCAAAATAGTTGAATGAAGAAGTGACATAGGAGGGTGCCATCTGGCATAAAAAGAGGATTTGAACCACATGACTGTCAAAAGAGGAATGGTCTTTAAGGAAAGAAGACACTTGGCATCTTGGAGAAAACCTGAACCGTAAATGAAGCTACTAGAGTACTGTCGCCATTCCTAGGGTTTCTATATGCCTATAAATAATATTGAAGATCATTTGCAAAACATGAAGAACAAGAAGGAAACCCTTTCCCAACCTCCCAAGAGGCCAAGAACACTGTTTATTTGCAAGTATATGGGAACTAGGGATAATTAACAAGTTGGATAGCAACTTCGGTTGCTTGTTTCTATGAGTCTCTTTTGTTATGTGGGCTGCTAATATATCTTTGTTGTTGTTTCATGGTTGTTTATTCATCTTAAATGATAGTTTTGAGTTTAAGGAGAAGGTTACGATTGTGGTCTATGACCCTCCTCACCTGGGGATGTAAATCTGAAATTATTTCTTGAAGTCTGCTTGCTATCCTCTTTAATTGATGGTTACACTGTTCATTGGTTGAGATCTATTTGATTATGGAATAGTATCTTTTAAGAGCGTCTCATTTCAATTGAATACGTTAATAGGATTCATTTGAATTAGTAAAAGTATATCTTTAATAGCCTTGTTGATTTTCTTTTATTCTTTTCAAACCCTCTTGTTATTATTGCTTCGACTCCATAGCCCAAAGGACAAGGCACTTGCCTTCAATAATGAACAATAGTTTAATAACAAAAGATACAACATAAGAAGGACATGATTTGAAATCCATATAAGATAATAAGTGACAAATAATGAATAAGACATAGATTGATTGCCACAATGCCATTTGATAGTATACTTATAAGTATTGACTAGTCACGATGGTGAACAACCATGTCCCTTAGTTAGGTCATGTCCCTTATTATTGTTGTTATTTTTGTTGTTGTTTCTACTTGTTTATTTATATATTTTATGTTCATTATGTTGCCTATCCCCTCTATGTGTTGGCCTACAATGCCTTGTCATAATTTTTCATTCTTGAGGTTGAAGACACAAGATGATATAATATTTTAAATGTTGAGAAATTAGGGCGTTTAATTCAATTTCTCTTTCATGATAATTACTTGTGAACTTGTTATGCTTCTTTTACTTAGATCATATCTTTGTTAGCTTATTATGTGTTTCATCAAGTCAATTATCAAAACACAAGAGACACAAATTTTAGGCTCTTCAAGCCAGGGCCAAAACCTCATAAAGATTCTGCATCATAAATCAAGCAGGAATCGACATGACATAAAGCATCCTACAACATTAATCTCCCCCTTGGAGAGGAAAACCCAAAAGCAATTATTCTTATAGATCATCCATTGACAAGTACCATAATCATGACATAGACCCTTGACACTAGTATGCCTCCAAGACCCTTCTCACTGCTCTTCTCGGCTTCTCTAGCTGATCTCTTCTTTCTGCACTGCACTGCACCTTAACTAGGGAAGCTCGGTCCCTAATCCAGCAGCCCCAGACTGTGTGCTTCTTCTTGGCTTCCTTTGATCTTATCCTTAGCTTCCTGGAGTCTTCTTCTCGGCCTACTTCCAGCATCCTTTAGACATATTTGAAGCTCAAGATCGAGCCTTTCTTCATGCTATTATAGCCTTCCTCTTTACTGTGATTACCTTCGGCCTCTCTGAGATATGTGAGGTAAACTTGCAGACCAAAACAGAGATATGATAAGACTTTCTTCCTTCGATAACACACCTCCTTTCTTGTGCTAATCACATATCCTTTCCTCGTTGTATTACCTTCTTCTTCACGCACTGTTCTACGCACTAGAAGACAAACTTATCTTTTGTTGTGATAGCCTTCTCCCTAAAATGTGTGAGGCAATATAGACCCAAAACAAAGGTAAGTACACCTCTTCTTTTCTTCGCAGATTAGCTGTGAAAATTTCTGAACCTTATACTTATGCAGAAATCATTACTGTTAATCTCGTTATGCTCCTCCTACTTAGATAAGTTATTAACTGAATAAATTCAAGTTAAAATCGAAGCAAAACACATAACAGATCTTCACCAATTCAGATCTAGAACAAGTTCATGCACACATAGACAAAGTGATACAAATATTTTTTGGACAAATAGTCCCCAGAAAAACCCAATGCGGGAAAACCGGTCTTCTGGCTGCTGAAAGGTTTTATTATTAAGAATTTTCTGAATACAACAAATCTGGGTCCCAGATCTGGAAAAGCCGACAGAGAAATAATAGATCTACAGCTCACTGGTTGTTCTAAGGCCAAAATAATCACTGATCCACACCCTCAAACGGGATTTACAGAACTCAGCCAAGATTAGGGCCTAGAAACCCCAGCGCTGTCTCGGAAAGCCTCTATGTCCCTCAGTGCTGCTCCAGAAAGGGCTGCATTACCCCAGACTGGGTGACGCAGTCCTTACGCTGCACCTTAGGGTGTCTGCGTAACCCCTGAGGGCTTCCAGTTGAAAATGACGATGTCCTTGAGAGACTGCGCTGTCCTTGCTACTGCTGCTCTCCTGCTTCTCTGCGCTGTCTCTCTGAGTTGATCTCTGCCTCTTGTTGATTCTAGACCCCGGGATCAGATCATCCCCTTGGCCTAAATTCCCCTCTCTGCAGCTGAAACACTTATGAGAATTCTTAGCAAACTCGCCCTAGAATCTCAGCTTAGCTTCAATGCTCTACCTTTGTGTGTCTTTACAAATGACCCCAAGCCTTACCTTTATAATTTTCTCATTGGGAAACCAACGGACATGATCAAACCTTGAATCAATGGCTAAGATTAAAAGAAAGCTTGATCCGTGTGACTTAAGACAATTTCATCACATGTTTAATTAAATTTACTTTAATTATTTAAGTTCCCTAAGTTTTAACTTAGGAAATACATTAAAATAATTAATTAAATTAATATCTCCTGAACCAGATGATATTTCCCAAATCCATTTCTGGGTCTTGTAGATCAAGTGTACTCTAGTCCTTCCTCAAAATTTGGGAGCTAGAGCACCACTGATGCTACCCCAAATACACAAAATCTCAACCCTTTTAGCATCAAGAGTGTGCTCTAGCAATACATCACACTATGCATTACAAGACTTTGGGCACTGGTTCTGTGTTGCTGATGCTTGGCTTGCTGCCACTCAACTCTGCACTTCTGTTGCCATTCTGTACTGCTGCCCATGACTCTGCCACTACCACTGCAACCTATGTACTGCAGCTCCCTCTCAATATATTGCATTTGTGTTGCACATAGCACTGCCACTGTTGATCTGTTGCACTGCAACTTCAGTTGTTGAGAGAAACAACTGAATCTCCTACCCAATCTTTGACAGACAAGTCATATGGGCTACATCCTCAACACTGAAGCTCCATAGGCTACAAATCTGTGCTGGCATCTGAAGGATGATGCACATCTACAGCTCTACACTGCGTAAGTAGACTCCCTCTGCACTAATGAAGTCACATCAGCCTCTTGTGTTGAAATCTCTCACATTGTTGCTACACTGTGTTGTCCCTTTGAAGCCTTCTGTGTTGCTGCAGCTCTGCTCTATGCTGCTAAAGTCACATCAACCTCTGCGTTGTTGCTGCTTCTACGTTGTTGTTGCTCTGCTCTGCGCTTCTCCTCCCAATGTTTAGTTTTGTCAGTGCTTCATCTGTTATCTATGTACCCACTGCTTGTAATATTCCTAATTAGCAATGGCTAATTGGAATATTCGATTTTGCTCAATTTTGCCTTCTATAGTTTATTTATAAATAAAAAGGTGAGTAAAGGGGGATATAACTAACTTTGGGAATAAAGTCACTCCCTAGTAGCACAACGTTGTAACTTAAAGGGAGCCAAGGGGGGCCAAGGACCACGTAGAGAGGGGGCCCACGTATGCACTAGGAGGGACTGCGCAGATGGAGAGGAGCGCGTGGCAAGAGGGAGGCTACGTTGAGGAGATGGGCCTTAGGGTTTTGAGAGAGGCCAACGTTATAAGAGAGGGAGGAGCCTCCTCATTTGATCATTCGAGTTTATGCATTTGAGCTAGTCAATTCGACTTCTTGAGCACGATGGTTGTTTAGCCTGTCTGCAGCACTATTTAGTGCATCGAGTGTCTCCGATCGAAGATCTCACCCTTAGCCCCGGGGGACTTCGAGTGTCTGCTCGGGCAACGTAGTTTCATCATTATTTTGTGGGAGGATTGATGTTTGGGTTTTCTTGCGGAGCTGGGCATTCAGAGACTGCGCAGTCTTGAGAGGGAGGACGCAGTCCATTCTAGGGGAGCTCCGAAGTGAGTTTCTTGCAGGGCTTTTGAGCTTGGAGATTGAGCAAGGGATCAGCCCTTGCCTGTTGGAGGATTTTGGGGGAGTTTGAGGCTGCATTTCAGTGGTTTCTATTCAGCCTCTGCACAGAGCCTTGGAGGATAGCGTAATTCCCCAAGGGGGTGATTTTCGGGGGTCAGCCATTTCAAATATGATTTCTGGGTTTTGCTGTGATTGGTGAGTAGAGGTAGATTCCAGATTTTCAGCTCATTCCGGCGAGGGGATCAGCCCCAAATCATCAGTTCATTTCATCAGTAGCAGCTACACGGCAGTTTTCCAGCAGCTGGGACGCAGTTCAGAGAGCAGCCATTTCTTGGACATTCTGAGAGTATTTCTTCACTTGCCTTGAGCAAGTCTAGGTGCCATCACTCTGATCACCTATTGTACTTCATTATATTTCTTAGTATAATAAAATGGCTTAGCATTCTCTCTCTATATTTCTGGAGCATCTATTATACATTCTCTCTATGCTATTGTATGTCTGCATTACTGTTATTTTTATATCTTCGGGCATTCTAGTTCTATACCACTTGGTGTGTTTTCCTCATACTCTTAGACAGAGTCTGGAAAGGACCAGGTAGCCTCCAGATCTCACCCTCTTCTTAGAGGTGAAATATCTGGTAAACACCCTCCCAGTCCATCTCTAGTTGGAGTTTGCTTGTGTTTGAAGGATATCCCTGAAAAGGGATATTACAGTGGTATCAGAGCATAGTTCTGGCTCAGCCTGTGGAGCTAGTTGTCTATGACACCGGGGAAGAAGCCCTACATTTGTTACAGAGGCAGGAAGTACAGAGATCTTGAGCGTAGGTTGGAGAACACCTACGGAGAGGGAGACTGTGTTCGGGTGGTGGACACGGAACAGGAGGAGCCTGTGATAGACGCAGAGCAGGAGGAGCCTGTGTTAGATTCAAAGCAGAGAGAACCGATGGCAGATGATAGTGAGGCAAAACAGTTTGGGGAGGCACTCCTCAAATCGGTGTAGGATCTAGCGAGACATATTGAGGTGATGGGTCAGAGATTCACCGCTGTGGAGGCTAGACAGCGTGAGACCCCACGGGTTTTCTAGGTAGGTGAGGGATCGGGTACATCCCACCATTTGCCGGAGCATGGTGCTACTCAGCGTGATACTACTCAGTAGATGGCTTCACATGCACCTACACGCTCTACCATGCCCACTTTTTTGGGGGCAGACACAGGGGCAGGAGCCCAGCAGGGGACAGAGCCCAGCCATATGGGCGATTATTTTGCAGAGTATCAAGCCTATCGGCAGGAGTTCAGGGATGCTCTCTCGTTCAGAGATTTTGTTCAGCTCCAGCGGGACAGTAGACCCCGCGACCATCATAGAGGGCACCGGCATTATCATGATGGAGATACCCACCGCACAGCTAGCAGATTCCACTTGCCTACGTTTGATGGTTCATTAAACAGTTTGGCGAAGTCTTGGGTGGAGAAGTTGGACATCTATTTCCAGCTTAACCAAATGTCGGAGACGAAGGCCATCAAGGTGGCGACATTACATTTGGATGGTGAGGCCCAAGACTGGTGGTTCCATGGGATGGTTACACTCAGACATTCTACAGTGACGACATATGCCGAGTTCACCAGGAGGTTGATAGAGAGATTTGACCGAAGGGATCTGGAATAGCAATTTGTTGAGCTGACGAGGCTCAAACAGACCGGGACCCCAGAGACATACATTGCAGACTTGCGAGTTTCAATGATGGTGCCAGATCTATCCGCGGCGCGGATGATCTACATGTTTGTTGAGGGGTTAGCAGAGCCACTTCGAGGTCTAGTCAAATCTACTAGACCAGCCACACTCCAGGATGTTATTAGCAGGACCCGGGATTTACAGGATGCCTTACCCAGGACCCGGACACCTTACCCCCAGAGACAGGCTTTCCAGCCCAAGGGGAAGGACGTGAGGATTCCGCCTCCAAAGGGGAATCCAGGACAGGCACAGATGGATGATGATGCCAGGAGGGAGCTGAACAAGAAGCGGTTGTGCTTTACCTGTCAGGAGCCGTGGGCACCGGGACATAGATGTGCTGCTGGCAAAGCACATTTTATTGAGGTCTTCTCTGAGAGCAGCGGGGAAGAGGACGAGGAGGATGACGTGGAGGTCGGAGACAGTCATGCAGCGCAGGATCCTTTGCCACCTTCACCACCAGCAGCAAGTGGTGCGGCTTTTGCACCTACCGGAGGAGCCCTTGCAGCATTGCGAGGAGTTCCCAAGTATTTGACGTTGTGCGTACGGGGGACAGTACGTGGCCAGCGAGTATCAGTTTTGGTTGACAGTGGGGCAACCCACAACTTCAACGATGCACAGATGGTTGAGCGGAGAGGTATTCAGACTGAGAGCTTCGATGGATTTTCAGTTTTGGTCCCAGGAGATCAGACCATAATGTGTGCTCGTTATGTTCCAGAGCTATCAGTGACGACGGGCACCTACACACTGACTGATCACTTTTTCGTGGTCAATATTCCGGACACCAACATGGTACTGGGTGTTCAATGGCTTATCACTCTAGGGAAGGTCACTACAAATTGGAAGGCCCTAGAGATGGAGTGGGTGATGAGAAGACAGGGAGGCATGAGAAGATACGGGGACAGCACACATATCCGCCTCAGACTGTTTCGGCTCATTAGATGGAGGCGGTCTTCTATAAGGGAGACGTAGAGTGGGCAGTGGAGCTGCGTGCATCAAAGGCAGGGACTACAGGGCAGACGGTGCACCCAGAGATACAGTCCATCCTTGACCAGTATGCCACAGTGTTTGGGGATATTCCGTCGGGACAGCCACCAGACCGGGGGTTTGAGCACACCATTGAGCTTGAGCAGGGCATACAGGCAGTGATTACTACCCCCTATAGGCATTCCAAAGCCTATCGGGATGAGATTGAGCGGGCCATCCAAGAGTTGCTGGCTCTTGGGCACATCCGGCCGAGCACGAGTCCTTTTGCTTCTTCCGTGGTGTTGATGAAGAAGAAGGACGGCACCTTGAGGATGTGTATTGACTACAGGGCCCTGAACAAGAAGACCCTGAAGAACAGGTACCCTATACCCAAGATCGATGAGTTGATGGATGAGTTGAGAGGAGCCCAGTTCTTCTCAAAGATTGATTTGAGATCGGGGTACCATCAGATTCGCATGAGGGAACAGGACATTCCCAAGACCGCCTTCAGGTGTCACTATGGGCTCTTTGAGATTTTGGTGATGCCCTTCGGGCTAACCAACGCCCCAGCGACATTCCAATCTTGCATGAATCACATCTTCCGCAGTCACTTGAGAAAGTTTGTGTTGGTGTTCTTTGATGATATCCTCATTTACAGCAGGACTTGGGAGGAGCATCTCCAGCACATTGAGGCAGTGTTGCGCATTTTGGAGGAGCAGCAGTTCTATGCCAAGCTCTCCAAGTGTGAGTTTGGGTTGACGGAGATGTTGTACTTGGGACATATCATAGGGGTGGACGGAGTGAGAGTCCACGAGGAGAAGATCAGGGCCATCAGAGATTGGCCGGAGCCGAGGAACGTGACAGAACTTCGAGGATTCATTGGCATTTGTACTTATTACAGGAAGTTCGTCAAGATTTTCTCACAGCTTGCTGCACCCCTTACAGATTTGACGAAGAAGGGGGCGTTCAGTTGGTCGGATACAGCGCAGCAAGCCTTTGACAGGCTCAAGGAGGTGATGAGCAGTTGCCCTGTGCTTGCATTGCCGAATTTTACGCAGCCATTTGTTTTGGAGTGTGATGCGTCGGGAGAGGGGATCGGCGCAGTATTGATGCAGGGAGGTCACCCTATAGCCTTTGAGAGTCGAAAGCTCCTTCCACACGAGAGGTTGTATTCTATATACGACAAGGAGATGTTGGCCATTATGCATGCATTGGCCAAATTCCGGCAGTATTTAGTGGGTAACAGGTTCAGGGTGAGGACTGATCACAACAGCCTCAGGTTCTTTTTGGAGCAGAAGCAGCTACAGGAGAGGCAGCAGAAGTGGATCAGTAAGATCCAGAAATATGACTTTGACATTGAGTATGTCAAGGGTAAGAACAACGTGGTAGCAGATGCCCTTTCACGTAGACCAGCCACGTTGTCTCTTATGAGCTTGGATACATACTGGAGGGCTCGACTTTTAGTAGAGTACTCCAAGAACAGATTTGCATGTGAGGTTCTGGATGGACAGTTGGCGGATGATAGGTATAAGGTGGTCGATGAGATCATCTACTACAGGAACCAGATCTTTTTGACTGAGGGATCTCAGCTCAAGAAGAAGATACTTCAGGCATCACATGATTCACCATTGGCCAGCCATCAGGGGTTTACCAAAACCTACAAGGCCATTAGAGAGAGGTTCTCATGGAAGGGCCTCAAGGAGAACGTACTCCAGCACATCAGGGACTGCAATGTTTGCCAGAGGAACAAGGGGGAGATGAGCCATCCCACAGGATTATTGCAGCCTCTTCCCATTCCGAAGGGGAAATGGGAGAGTATTTCGATGGACTCCATCACAGGGTTGCCCATGGTGCAAGGCAAGGATTGTATCTTTGTCGTCGTTGATCGACTGACAAAGTATGCACATTTCTTCGCCATATCCGCGCACTACACAGCATCACAGGTGGTCGAGTTGTTCTTCAGAGAGGTTTTCAGGCTAAATGGTCTTCCTAAGACCATCATCAGTGACAGGGACAGCCGCTTCATGGGCGGATTTTGGCAAGAGCTTTTCCGGTTGGTGGGGACGGAGTTGACACCGAGTACCAGTTATCACCCACAGACGGATGGGTAGACAGAGATAGTTAACAAGTGGCTGGAGGGCTACTTGCGTAACTATGTCAGTGGGCAGCAGTGAGCATGGCTGAAGTGGCAGCATCTGGGAGAGTATTGCTACAACACTACACATCACATGTCCATTGGTATGTCTCCATTTTACACTTTGTATGGATATCATTCTTTGACTTTTGCTGATGTGATGTTTGGTGCTAGCAAGGCTCCAAGAGCCAAGATTTGGATCCAAGAGAGTCAGGATATCCTCCGAGCTCTCAAGGATAATATGGCTATAGCGCAAAACCAACAGAAGCTGTATGTCGATAGAGGTCGGGTGGAGAGACAGTTTGAGGTAGGGGACTTGGTCTACCTGCGATTACAGCGATACCGACAGTTGTCACTGAAGCAGAAGGGAGCTGAGAAGCTCAAGCCCCGCTTTTATGGGCCATACAGGGTGATACGCAGGATTGGGCAGGTTGCATATGAGTTGGAGCTGCCCCAAGGCAGCAAGATTCATAACGTTTTTCATGTGTCATGCCTGAAGAAGGCACTGGGGTAGCAGGTGACAGTGACAGATGAGCTACCAGCCACGGATTATGAGGGGCATTTGGTGTTGTAGCCAGAGGCTATTATTGATACGAGGGAGAGGTAGCTACAGAGCAGGACAGTCCGGGAATTCTTGGTAAGGTGGAAGAATATGCTGGATGAGGATGCCACTTGGGAGAGTGATAAAATTTTGCAGCATTCATTACTTCAGTTGCTTGAGGACAAGCAACATTTTGCCGGGGGAGACTGTAATATTCCTAATTAGTAATGGCTAATTGGAATATTCGATTTTGCTCAATTTTGCCTTCTATAGTTTATTTATAAATAAAAAGGTGAGTAAAGGGGGATATAACTCACTTTTGGGAATAAAGTCACTCCCTAGTAGCACAACGTTGTAACTTAAAGAGAGCCAAAGGGGGGCCAAGGACCACGTAGAGAGGGGGCCCACGTATGCACTAGGAGGGACTACGCAGATGGAGAGGAGCACGTGGCAAGAGGGAGGCTACGTTGAGGAGATGGGCCTTAGGGTTTTGAGAGAGGCCAACGTTATAAGAGAGGGTGGAGCCTCCTCATTTGGTCATTCAAGTTTATGCATTTGAGCTAGTCACTCCGACTTCTTGAGCACGCTGGCTGTTTAGCCTGTTTGCAACACTGTTTAGTGCATCGAGTGTCTCCGATCGGAGATCTCACCCTTAGCCCCGGGTGACTTCGAGTGCCTGCTGGGGCAAGGTAGTTTCATCATCATTTTGTGGGAGGATTGATGTTTGGGTTTTCTTGCGGAGCTGGGCATTCAGATACTGCGCAGTCTTGAGAGGGAGGACGCAGTCCATTCTAGGGGAGCTCCGGAGTGAGTTTCTTGCAGGGCTTTTGAGCTTGGAGATTGAGCAAGGGATCAGCCCTTGCCTGTTGGAGGATTTTGGGGGAGTTTGAGGCTGCATTTCAGTGGTTTCTATTCAGCCTCTACGCAGAGCCTTGGAGGACAGCGTAATTCCCCAAGGGGGTGATTTTCGGGGGTCAGCCATTTCAGATATGATTTCTAGGTTTTGCTGTGATTGGTGAGTAGAGGTAGATTCCAGATTTTCAGCTCATTCCGGCAAGGGGATCAGCCCCAAATCATCAGTTCATTTCATCAGTAGCAGCTACATGGCAGTTTTCCAGCAGCTGGGACGCAGTTCAGAGAGCAGCCATTTCTTGGACATTCTGAGAGTATTTCTTAACTTGCCTTGAGCAAGTCTAGGTGCCATCACTCTGATCACCTATTGTACTTCATTATATTTCTCAGTATAATAAAATGGCTTAGCATTCTCTCTCTATATTTCTGGAGCATCTGTTATACGTTCTATCTATGCTATTGTATGTCTGCATTACTGTTATTTTTATATCTTCGGGCATTCTAGTTCTATACCACTTGGTGTGTTTTCCTCATACTCTTAGACAGAGTCTGGAAAGGGCCAGGTAGCCTCCAGATCTCACCCTCTTCTTAGAGGTGAAATATCTGGTAAATGCCCTCCCAGTCCATCTCTGGTTGGAGTTTGCTTGTGTTTGAGGGATATACCTGAAAAGGGATATTACACTGCTCCACTTGTCCTGCTATTGTCTTAAGGCTGTCGTAGCTCACATGTGATCCAAGAGATGAGTTGCACAAGGATCCCGCCTTATACTATGTAACTCCTCTACATATCCATGTCGCCCCACCTTCGTGGTTCACGAGCGCTCATGGTTGCATCATCTTCTGACCCATCATCTGCCACAGCAGCCTTGGAAGAAGAAGCTTCCTTGTCCTTTTTCTTCTGAGGACAATAGGTAGCAAAATGTCCCATTTCACCACACTGGAAGCACTTGATCTTTGACAGATCCTTCTTCTTCTTTCCCTGTTGCCTCTTTGATGCCAAACCTGCATCTTCTTCATCTTCCTTCTTCACTTTGTTCAATCCAGAGTTGTGTTGCTTCTTGGTGAATCTGCAGAGTTCTTCTTGACGCAGAATAAACCACAATTTGTCCCAATCTGGGAGGTCCACTCTGCCCAAGATACTTTGGACAAAGGTTTCCCACTCATCTGTGACTGCATTGAGGGCAGTCCTGACTATCACATCGTCTTCCACCTTAGCACCCGTTGCAGTCAACTGGTCTCTGATTGACTGCAATCTGAAGAGAAAATGCTCCATGTATTCTCCCTTGGTCATCATGAATGACCTCATCTGTGTCTCCAACAACATCTTCCTTAGGACAGATTTTCCCTCATATAGGGAGATTAAGGCCTTCCACATCTCATTAGTTGTCTTCTTCTCAGCTAAGTGTGGTACAATATGGTCCTTAATTTCATCCATAATCAGCCGCTTGGCATGCCCAGCTGCTTCCTTATGCTTCTGTAGGAGATCTGGATCGGTCGGTGTGGCCAGAGTTTGCTCTGCATGGTCTCTAAGATTATATGCCTCAAGGACTATCAAGATCTTTGCCTTCCAAACTGAAAAGTTGGAGAGGCCATCCAATCTGTCCTGATCACGCAGTCCATGAGGATCCATCTGCTCAGAAATGTGTCGGAACTTCCGTTCCTCTTTGCTAGAGAACTGGATCTAAGGCGTTTGGCGAAACAGGCACCTTCTGCTCCCTCTGACAACTGATTGCCCTCCTTGGAAATCTGCCAAATCAACAATGATCTAGCTCTCTTTGATCCTCAGATCAAACTACAAGTTTCTTTGGCTAGAAACTCTCTGAGAAGTTGATCTCCTCCCGCTCTTTGTCACTTGTCCTTAGGCTAAAAATATGAAAACTTCAGATATTTAACCCCACCATCACCTTCTGAATTTCTACAGCTAATCTTCAGTCTTTCCTGGATCTGACGGATTCAGATCTGCATCACACTGGCAGGCTTCAGATTAATCGAGCGTTGTTTTTGAGTTGCCTCTGCGCAGTAATTGTGTGGGCTTGCTAGGAGATAGCATTAGACTGTGTCACCCCTCCCTCTGCGTGAATTTGCCTCTGAAAACTGCGCTGTCCCTTCAAATCTGCGTTTCTGCTGCTTTTCCAGCTGCTTTCTGCAACTAGAACCTTCAATCCCTTTCTGGTGACCCTCCTAGATCTGCGATTGCTCTAATACCATGTGAAAAATTCTGAATCTTACACTTATGCAGGAATCATTATTGTTAATCTGGTTATGCTCCTCCTACCTAGATAAGTTATTAACTGAATAAATTCAAGTTAAAATCGAAGCAAAACACATAACAGATCTTCACCAATTCAGATCTAGAACAAGTTCATGCACACATAGACAAAGTGACAAATATTTTCTGGACAAACAGTCCCCGTAAAAGCCCAATGCGGGAAAACCGGTCTTCTGGCTGCTGGAGGGTTTTATTATTAAGAATTTTCTGAATACAACAAATCTGGGTTCCAGATCTGGAAAACCCAACAGAGAAATAATAGATCTACATCTCATTGGTTGTTCTAAGGTCAAAATAATGACTGATCCACACCCTCAAACGGGATTTACACAACTCAGCCAAGATTAGGGCATAGAAACCCCAGCGCTGTCCCGGAAAGCCTCTGCGTCAGCCTCTGAAGCCTCTGCGTCCCTCAGCGCTGCTCCGGAAAGGGCTGTGTTGCCCCAGACTGGGTGAAGCAGTCCTTACGCTGCCCCTTAGGGTCTCTGCGTAACCCCTGAGGCCTTCCAGCTGAAAACCGCGTTGTCCTCGAGGAATTGCGTTGTCCTTGCTGTCGTTGTTCTCCTACTTCTTTGCGTTGTCTCTCTGAGCTGATCTCTGCCTCTTGTTGAATCTAGACCCCGGGATCAGATCATCCCCTTGGCCTAAATTCCCCTCTCTACAATTGAAACACTTCTAAGAATTCTTAGCAAACCCGCCCTAGAATCTCAGCTTAGCTTCAGTGCTCTGCCTTTGTGTCTTTACAAATGACCCCAAGCCTTTCCTTTATGCTTTTCTCATTGGGAAACCAACGGCCATGATCAGATCTTGAATCAATGGCTAAGATTAAAAGAAAGCTTGATCTGTGTGACTTAAGACAATTTCATCACATGTTTAATTAAATTCACTTTAATTATTTAAGTTCCCTAAGTTTTAACTTAGGAAATACATTAAAATAATTAATTAATTTAATATCTCCTAAACCAGATGAAATTTCCCAAATCCATTTCTAGGTCTTGTAGATCAAGTGTACTCTAGTCCTTCCTCAAAATTTGGGAGTTAGAGCACAACTGATGCTACCCCAAATACACAAAATCTCAACATTAGCCTCCTATTCTCGCATTAATGTAGACACAAACTTCACACTTCTATCACAGACTTGATCTGAAATTTCTTGCTCCATAATGAGGCCGCATCATCCTTTATATAGTGACTGGATTTTAGCTTGTAGGCCGACATGAAGTTTGTGCGTAAGACGACTTCATCAAAGAGAATTTTCATCATCTTTAAGCCAACCTGTGGAGCATATTGACAAGGTCTTAAAGGCATACATTTACATCAATAATTGTCCTTTATAAGTGTAACAACACTTCATATACATGACTCTAAATTATATATTTATGACAAGATGACAAATCCCTAAAGACATCAAGAAGAAGTCTCTGGCCTATAATAAAAACTCCTTACTCATTATGTGAAAATTTTACTGTAGTATCTTGGTTTATTTCTCCTACTTGATTTAAATTAATACAAGTTATTTCCAGAAATGAGATTTAGAAAATACCGAAATAAACACAACTACAGCCTACACATGCAGATTATTTACTAAATAATATGCTCATCCAACAAAGTGACACATGGATTTTTGGAAATAAGTCCCCAGAAAAACCCAAAGCGGGAAAACCGGTGCAGCAGATATGAGAGTTATTTTATTAAGTAGATTCTGAGTACAGTAAATCTGGGTTCCAGAACTGAAAACCCGACAAAGAATAAAAGAAATCAAATCTGCAGCTCACCTGATGTTCTAGTGCCAAATATATGACTAATCGACACCCTCAAATGGGATTTACAAGACTCAACCCAGATCTGGCCCTAGAAACCCTCAGCACTGCCCCTGAAGCCCCAACGTCAACCCTACTAGCCTCAAAAGCCCACTGCGCTGCCCAGAGAGGGACTGCATAACCCCTGGAAGGGTGACGCGGGTTGTACGTTGGCCCTGGAGACCCTCTACGTAACTTTTGAAGCCCCCTGGAGCTTCTGCGTTGTCCTGCGTAGTTACTGCTCTGCTTCTCTGCGATGTCCTTGTTGTTGCACCTCTACCTCTTACTGACTCTTGGCTCTAGGATCATATCATCGCCTTAGCCAATACTAGCCCTCGCTGCAGAAAATTCCTCCGGAAATTCTTACCAAACCCGCCCTAGAATTACAAATCTATTCCTCAGCTCTGCAACTGTGTGTCTCTTCCAACTGACCCTCAAGCCTTTCTCTTATACTTTTTCGATGATCTCATCAACGGCCGAGATTAAAACACTCATCAACGGCTGAGATTAAAAGACTGCTTGATCCGTGTCTTTTAGAACATTTCAGCACGTGTTAATTAATTCACTTTAATTATTTAATTTTCCTAAGTTTAGACTTAGGAAATCCATTAAAATAATTAATTATTTGAATAACTTGAACACCAACTGAAATTTCACAAAACACTTTCTGGGTGTTGGAGATCAAGTGTGTCCTAGCCCCTCCACAAAATTTCAGGGCTAGAGCACACCCGATGCTACACCAACTATACAAAATCTCAACACTCCCTCTTAGCACGGAGTGTGCTCTAGCAAGTGTGCTCTAGTAATGCATTGACACCATCCATTGCAAGATTTTGACGCCGGATTTTGTGTTGCTAATGCTTGGCCTGTTGCCCTCCATCCACTGCACTGTTGCTCTCTGTACTATTGCCCATGCCACTGCTACTGACACTGCTACATCTGTACTGCAGCTCCCTCTCAAATTGCTACATCATGCTACTCATAGCACTGCCACTGCTAACTGTTGCACTGCAACTCAGTTGCTGAGAAGTAAGCAATTGAAAGACTTCTTGCCAACTTTTTGACAGATGAGTCAAGTTGCCTTCCACCACTGAAGCTCCCTGGATGGTTATTTACGATGTCCTCCTGAAGACACTATCATGTTGCAACACTACACTGTGTGAGCACAGCTTCTCTGAGTTGTTGAAGTCCCATCAACCCCTTTGTGTTGTTGCCTCCACGCTGTTGTTGCCTCTGCATTACGTCGCTCCCTCTTCAGCTCTTTAGCTCCCTCTTCAACTCAAATGTGGCCTCCAGCAACCATCTCCTGACTCATCCCGCTACCGTCTTAAGGCTCCTGTAGCTTGTATGTGATCTAAGAGTAGGGTTGACTCAAGGATCCTACCATTGTCTGTAGATGATCTACAGATCCATGTCACCCCACCTCTTCTCTCGAGGCACATGAGCACTCATGGCTGCATCATCATCAGAGCCATCTTCCTTTGCTGATGCAGCCTTGGAATCAGAAGATCCTTTGTCCTTCTTCTTAGGACAACTGTTGGCGAAATGTCCAAGATCACCACAGTTAAAGCACCGGACCTTGGAAAGGTCCTTCTTCTTCCCTTCTTGTTTATTTTCCCTTGATGCAAGGGTTGCATCCTCCTCCTCTTCCTTGACTTTGGCCTTTCCACTTCCTCCACTGATATTCTGCCGCTTGGTGACCCTCCTAATCTCCTCTTGGCGGAGGATAGCCCACATGTCAGCCCAAGATGGTAACGTTGCCCTTCCCAGAATGCTCTGGACAAACGTTTCCCAATCTTCTGAGGCTGCATTCAGAGCAGTCCTCACTAAGAGCCCCTCATCTGGAGTAGTACCAATGCCAACCAGCTGATCTCAGATGGCTTGAAGCCTGAAGAGGAATGGATCTATCCCTTCACACTTCATCATTTGGAACAACTGCATCTAGTTCTCCAGAAGCATTCTTCTTTGGACGGAGCCTCCTTGGTACATTGTTTCTATGGCTACCCACGTCATTTCTTGTAGTCTTTCCAACAATATAAGGAATCACGTGGTCTTTGACTCCATTTGTGATCAAATGCTTAGTCTGCGCTTGATTTTATTCATACTTCTGCAGAGGATCTGCATCAGTTGGTATAGCAAGAACCTTCTGTGCATGATCTTTGAGACCATACTCATCCAGAACTGAAAGGATTCTGGCCCTCTGGATAACATAGTTGGACATGTCGTCCAATCTATCTTGATCCCTCAGTCCATATCGAGCCATCTTGCTCAAATCTGAAAAAAATAGTACTTCTCCCTCTGGATCTGGGTTTCTTGGTGACTAAAAACCCTCTAGTAACTACTACTATTGAAGACTGATTTCCCTCCTGGAAATATTTCACCCAAACACAAATGGGTAGCACTCTCCGAACCTTCTGATCGAATCTCAGATCTATTTGGCTCAGATTTAATGAGTAACTGTCTTCCTCCCGCCTTTATTGACTTAGCTAGGCACAATCCTGCACCTGCAGAATCTCCACCCCACCAGCACTGCTGAAGATCTGAAGCACTGCTTCCGGATCTTGGCAAAAATTTTCTACAACTGGAGAAATGACTGGACTGCGTCTCACTGACTAGCCGAGCGTAGCCTCAGCGCTGCTCAGAAGTGGACTGCGTAACCCCGGACTGGGTGACTCATTCCTTACGTTGCCCTGGGAAGGGTCTACGTAAGCCTGAAGGCCTTCTGCAATTTCAGTGTTGTCCTCTTCTGGATCTGCGTTCCCCTACTGTCAAGATGCCCTTTCCAGATCTACTGCTTCTTTTGCCACCCTGCAGAAAAATATTTCTTCAGCTTGATCTGTTATCACTCTGATACCATGTGAAAATTTTACTGTAGTATCTTGGTTTATTTCTCCTACTCGATTTAAATTAATACAAGTTATTTTCAGAAATTAGATTCAGAAAATACCGAAATAAACACAACTTCATCCTACACATGTAGATCATTTACTGAATAATACGCTCATCCAACAAAGTGACACATGGATTTTTGGACATAAGTCCCCGGAAAAACCCAAAGCGGGAAAATCGATGCATCAGATATGAACATTATTTTATTAAGTAGATTTTGAGTATAGTAAATCTAGGTTCCAGATCTGGAAAGCCCGACAGAGAATAAAAGAAATCAAATCTACAGCTAACCTGATGTTCTAGTGCCAAATATCTAACTCATCCACACCCTCAAACGGGATTACAAGACTCAGCCCAGATCTAGCCCTAAAATCCCTCAGCGCTGCCCCTGAAGCCACAGCGTCAGCCCTGCTAGCCTCAAAATGCCACTGCGCTGCCCAGAGAGGGACTGCGTAAACCCTGGAAGGGAGATAAAGGCCTTACGTTGGCCCTGGAGACCCTCTACGTAACTTCTGAAGCCCCCTGGAGCCTCTGCGATGTCCTACGTAGCACCTGCGTAGTTGCTTCTCTGTGATGTCCTTGTTGCTGCTCCTCTGCCTCTTACTAACTCTTGGCTCTGGGATCAGATCATCCCCTTAGCCAATATAACCCCTTGCTGCAGGAAATTCCTCCGAAAATTCTTAGCAAACCCGCCCTAGAATTCCAGATCTATTCCTTAGCTTTGCAACTGTGTGTCTCTTCCAACTGACCCTCAAGCCTTTCTCTTATACTTTTTCAATGATCTCATCAACGAACGAGATTAAAACACTCATCAACGACTGAGATTAAAAGACTACTTGATCCGTGTCATTTAGAACATTTCAGCACAAGTGTTAATTAATTCACTTTAATTATTTAATTTTCCTAAGTTTAGACTTAGGAAATCCATTAAAATAATTAATTATTTGAATAACTTGAACACCAACTGAAATTTCATAAAACACTTTTTGGGTTTTGGAGATCAAGTGTGTCCTAGCCCCTCCACAAAATTTCAGGGCTAGGGCACACCCGATGCTACACCAACTATACAAAATCTCAACACATTAAACCCATGATGCAAGTATTACAAAATATATTTTATTATCTTTGGCTTCTCCATTACATAAATTTATAATTACAAGTCATTATGAAGACCGAACCTAGTTACACTTTTCAACACTCCCTCTTAACTAGGGAGGTATTCATAATGGTACATGGTCACTCTCAATTTGAAGAATCTCATAAGAAGAATCCGATTGGTAATCCATCTATTATAGCATCATATTAACCAACATTGTTACAGTGCAAGGCCTTGAATAACAACTCCATCTCTCCACGAGACCATGAGCTACAATGTTGTCGAGACCAATGATTATAGACACCATCAACATTGTCTCCAAGGTACATACTCCACCCGGGTGTTCACCGATTATGACCTCCTAGGACTATTCTTATCAGGATAGCTAATCCTTAAAGAATATCCGTCCTTCCATGACTACACTTTTCTTGGATGCCCTAACACATTCAAAAAGAGTATCGAATGTCAGATGATTACCCAATCCTCCATTCTGTCTTTCGGATTTCCAAGTGAAGACCAGAATGACGTGTCTATCTCTCCCTCTCAACTAGGGAGGACATATTCCACAAAGGAATGTTCCTAAGCTTCCTTATTGGCTTAGGAATTACAGAGTTTCTTACAAGTAAAAAACTTATTACCAGGCTCCCTCTTAATCAGGGCCCTACAATGGCAATGATGAAAACACCCAGCTGCTCATGAAGAACTCCTTCCTTCAATGTCAAGAATATCTTTGTTGTTGAGGAGCCTTCATCATTGGGATCTCTTCATTAGGGCACAAATCATCCATCACTTTCATCCAAGAGTCATGTCTTCTGTTAGAAAGTGATCCATCAATCTTCTCATCTATTCTAGCTTCATGCCATGTTGTTTTTCTTCGAACCATACTTCTCCCAAAGATCTTCCATCCTGTCATAGGGTTATCAATTTGTGGAAGACATATACTTCCCTTTGGCAGCCCTACATAAGCTCATCAGATATTAATTAATTATAAATATGAACTTTTAAATCAAAAGTTACCTTAATGATAATCTTTCACCATGACATCTTCTTGTAGGCATCAACATCCTTTGTTTACAAATTGACACATATCCTAAAGATATGTATTGTCAAGGGTCTCCATCTTTTTCAAACTTCTATAAGAGTCTACATATCTTCCCAGGAGATTTTCTAGTCAAGTCTTCTTGGCTTCCTTGGATGTTGACTGCTTCTTTCCATGGTTGTACTTCCCATGATCTCTTCCTTTGTTTTTCTTCACACAGTTTTATTTCATTCCCAGGAACTTCCATTGTGCAGTTCCTTGATAATGTACAATCACCTCATATTCCATATGAGGACATATTATGTTGATTTTATCTAGTGTAGATGATGCCGTTTTGGCAACCTGTGCATCGGAAAAGTTTTTGCTTTCTATTTTGATCATACTTCTAAAGATAGAAGTTTACTACTTGTAAGCACATGACATGACTTCATAGCATCCAGTGTCAGCATATATATACATGTACCTCATTCTTTTTCCTAAAGAGTTTCATTCTCTTGACCTGCTTCATCAATATGTCATCATATTCTAATCCCAGAATTCTGCAAGTTAGAATTCTCGAAGAAACCTTTTGCTTTCTTTCTAACAAGTGAATCCAAAGAGGATTCCATTAGAAAATGTCAGCACTTGTTTCCATATTGATTATTGAATGGTGACCCTTGATCTAGATGATAGCCTTGCATAAATATTGTTTTTTGTGAGGTTCCCAAGAGCCAGTACTTTCATAGCATAGTTGTTACATAAGTGTATTTCAGACATCCTCCCATGACAAGTGCTCCTTCAATGCTTCTATCATGATGCCAATCCTAGAGTGATGCATTTATCTAATATACAGTGCTTCCTAACATACTATTTTACAATCGACAGAAACCTCTCAAAGAGGATGAAGATCTCAATCATAGTAGAGATCTTTCACTTATTCTTTTTTAGATTTCTTTTGCATCAGGGTCTTTCCTTTCTTCGGTGACATGGGCTTCTTCCCTTTTCCTCTTGTCCTTATTAGATTTGGGACAATCCTTTCTATAGTTCCCAAGTTCATTACAACCATAGCATCAAACCTTATCGGTGTTTCTTCTTTTCTTCCGAGGACCAACCTTACCAAAAAAAAATTCCTCCTTGACATGGCAGCATATGCTTGATTCTCTTAATTTGATCCTCTAACAGTTTTAACCTCGCCTCTTCTAACTCACATAGAGAACATAGATCCTGGAATGGTGTTCGTTCTTTCTTCCCATAGATACTTGAAGTGAAGTTTCCTCATTCCTCCGGTAGAGCATTCAGCACCCCCATAGTCAGTTTTCTATCAGAGATTACTTCTCCCAATTCCTGCAGTTGATCTCGTACTTCATAAAGTATGAAGTTATTCCTTCTCTTGACATCTTCAACCTGTATAGTTCTTATGTCAGAGATATTACTTCTCATGCAGTACTCACAGAGAATAGCTCCACCAATTTGTCATATATTTCTTTTGAAGATTCTTGATTTGATACATAGGGGATGAGAGAGTCCTTTATGGATTCTATAAGAATCCTCTAGCCTCTTATGTCTCCCTTCATGTATATGGCATATGTTTGAGTATCTTCTTTTGAAGGTCTAGTTGTTGACCTTTTGATATGACTTCATTCTCAACAAGATTTAGATCTGTCCTTTTCTTCCATGCAAGAAAGTTTGAAACCCCAACCATTTTGTTGCTTTCTTAGCAAAAAGACATTTTGACAGATTCAAATGAAGTCATACATATACTTACTTGAATAGATGCTTTTCTTCTACAACCAACTTCCTTGTTGATGATGATATAGATAGTAGTAGAAGCTCCCTCTTAGATTGACCTCTTCAAGAGTGGTGTAAAACGGTAGATCGTCTTGGATCCTTGATGATGATGATGATCAAGGATGATGACTCCAGCAAGGTGGCTTGATGATGTCTCCAACAATGTTGGTTTGATTTGAACACCAAATAGTTGTTGATGGTGATGGCTTCAGCACGGTGTTCTTGATGTATAGATCGTTTGATCTTCTTGAGATGGCTTGAGGGTTTCATTAATTCCTTGCAAGTTGCTCCTTCTTGAATGAATGAAGATCTTCTTAGATCTAGACTTTACAAAGTAGATCCTTCCTTCAACCTTGATGTCTTCTTGAAAACTAATCCTTGATCTTTTGATCCTTATATGTCTTCTTGCCAAATAGCCCTTTCTTGTCTTTGGCACCTTGGCTCTGATACCATGTTGAGAAATTAGGGTGTTTAATTCAATTTCTCTTTCATGATAATTACTTGTGAACTTGTTATGCTTCTTTTACTTAGATCTTATCTTCGTTAGCTCATTATGTCTTTCATCAAGTCAATTATCAAAACACAAGAGCCATAAAGTTTAGGCTTTTCAAGCCAAGGCCAAAACCTCTCCCTCCTAGAAAGGAAAACCCAAAAGCAATTCTTCTTATAGATCTTCCATTGACGAGTACCATAACCATGACATATACCCTTGTCACTGCCCTTCTCGGCTTCTCTAGTCGATCTCTTCTTTCTGCACTGCACTGAACCTTCACTAGGGAAGCTTGGTCCCCAGTCTAGCAGCCCCAAACTGTGTGCTTCTTCTCGGCTTCCTTTGATCTTATCCTGAACTTCCTGACGTCTTCTTCTTGGCCTACTTCCAGCATCCTTTGGACATCTTTGATGCTCAAGACCGAGCCTTTCTTCATGTTGTTGTAGCTTTCCTCTTTTTTGTGATTTCCTTCAGGCTCTCTGAGATATGTGAGGTAAACTTGTAGACCAAACAAATATATGATAAGACTTTCTTCCTTCAATAGCACACCTCCTTTCTTGTCCTAATCACAGATCCTTTCTTCGATGTATTACCTTCTTCTTCGTGCACTATTATACGCACTAGAAGACAGACTTATTTTGTTGTGATAGCCTTCTGCCTGAAATGTGAGGGGTGATATAGACCCAGAACAGAGGTAAGTATACCTCTTCTTTTTTTCGTAGATTAGACTCCTATTCTCGCATTAATGTAGACCCAAACTTCGCACTTCTATCAGAGACTTTGATCCGAAATTGCTTGCTCCATAATGAGGCCGCATCATCCTTTATATAGTGAATGGCTTTTAGCTTGTAGGCCAACATGAGGTTTGTGTGTAAGCCGACTTCATCAAGGAGAATTTTCATCATCTTTAAGCCGACTTGTGGAGCATATTGACAAGGTCTTGAAGGCATACATTTACATCAATAATTGTCCTTTATAAGTGTAACAACACTTCATATACATGACTCTAAATTATATATTTATGACAAGATAACAAATCCCTAAAGACATCAAGAAGAAGTCTTTGACCTATAATAAAAACTCCTTGCTCGAGAAACCCATGATGCAAATATTCCAAAATATATTTTATTATCTTTGGCTTCCTCATTACATAAATTCATAATTACAAGTCATTATGAAGACCGAACCTAGTTACATTTTTCAACATTAAGTGTTAAGCAAAATTGTTATCATATCCCCAACAAATAAATTTGGCTAAGATGAATTCCCAATTTTGTATTTTTGACACTTGATATATATGTTGGTGATTGTACTTAGGAGAAAGGGGTTAGGAGACTTAAATTTATTTTTGCAAGAAGGAATAAGGCCAACTTAGGAGAAAATGATAAATTGAAAGGTTGGTGGGTTGTGGGGGCCACACAAAGAGGGAAATCAAACCATTAGGAAGAATTCGACGCACAAGGAGGGAAAAACACAATGAGGTTCGAATTAGTGGGATCCACAAGGTAGAGAAGGGGCCGCAACTATAAAGAGGTAAAGCAAGCTCATTTTGGAGTACCTTGTTCTTGTGCATCTGACATTGAGAGTTTGCTTGAGTGTGAAATTCTGAATTCTGAAACGTGCTGCAATACTAATAATGTTTCTTCTATTGTTAAATTAACTAAACAAATTATTTGCAGTTTTCTATGGAAAATATTGAAACATATACATTGCAGCCTTCACAAACTAAATACTGCGTAAGAAAATAAATGTCGAAAACTTGAGAAATTCTAGCACACACACAAAGATATTGACACAGTTATTTTTGGACAATTGTCCCAGGAAAAAACCCAATGCAGGAAAATCGATGCAACAGATGAGGGTTTCTTTATTAATCCTCAACAGTAATTCATGTACAAAAATTCTGACAGCAAAATAGAGGAAAAATAGTGAGAGAAATTCAGTAACAAATTTCTCACTCTCCACAGCAATCTTCTGATCCTGAAACAAGCCCTTTGCCCTTCCGCTAGTCTCACTGCATTGTGAAAATTTCTAAAACGAACTCCTACTATAGTATCTAATATTATTTCTCCTACTTATTATTCAGCAATAAGTTATTTACAGAATTACTTCAGTAAATATCAAAATAAATTCTACTGCAGCCTTCACAAATAAAATACTGAGCAAAATATAAAGAAATACAAGTGCAAGAGTGACAATTATTTTTGGACAATTGTCCCCGGAAAAACCCAATGCGAGAAAACCGGTGCAGCAGATGAGGGTTTTATTATTCTTCTTCGGCAAAAGTTTCTTGTACAAATAGAAATCAACAATAATGAAGGGAAATCTATGTGATAACACTGGAGAAATTTTCTCACAAATCTCTTATTAAAAATAATTAATTTATCAAATAAAATTGCCTCTGAGTGGAATTTCCCAAAACGATTTATGGGTTATCTGGAATACATGTGTCTAAGTCTCTCCACAAAATTTGAGACTTAGAGCACATCCGATGCTACCACAAATCAACATGTGTCACCCTCTGCGCGGTGCTCTGGTGTCCTGCGTCCTTCCTTACGCTGGCCATTCCTGAATTTGCCTTGCACTCCCGGACTACTGTTGATACCCTCTCTCTCACACACATGCAGCTCACCCACTGGCTCTATCTCCTCTGCTGAACTTCAGCCATTCAGAAAATCAATCTTTGTGGGCAACTGAGTAACTGAATTGATGTGTTCTCCATCTACCCATTGACTTCTTATAATCTTCTGTTGGAGCACCAACGGCCAAGATTAAAACATAATCGATATCTCAGATTATTTCCCTGTCGATCCGTGTGATTTTCTAGAACATCCACACCATGACCTAATTAATTATGATTAATTAATCATATTTCCTAAGTTTAGACTTAGGAAATATTAAAAATTGATTAATAAATCTAGTTAAGTCATTTCTAGTTGGAATTTCCATAAACGATTTCTGGGTAATGAAGAATACATATATTCTAGCCTATCCACCAAATCTCGTGGCTAGAACACATCTGATGCTACAAAAACTAACACTCCCCTTAGCGAGGAAAGTGTTATAATGTTGCAACTGCTGCCACAACACATTGTCCATGCACCATCCCCTGTCACGTTGCTGGAGTTTGCCCACTGCTGCCCACCAACTACTGCGCAACGTTGATATGCGCTGCATCTGTGCTGTTGTTGACCCTGTTGTATTGTTTTGAACTACTGCATCTGCACTGCAACTCCCTCTCATTTGTTGTCGTTGCAACTAAGAATCCATCTGTTTGTGCTACTGAAACGGGTTCTCTACCATACCCATCTGTTCCCTGAACTGGATGAACTTATCTCTTCCTAGAGCTTTCGTGAGTATGCCTGGCACCTGATCTCTTGTAAGAACATACTGCAGATGCACTGCCCCATGCTGAACACAGTCTCCAATGAAATGACATCTGATATCAATGTGTTTCGACCTATCATGAAATACTGGATTCTCAGAGAGCTTTATGCAACTTTGATTATCACAGTAAACATTAGTCGCTCCCATCTTCTTCCTGAACAAACTCACCAGCAATTTCCTAATCCATAAAGCTTCGCACGTAGCTATGTTGGTTGCCATATAGTCAGCTTCTGTTAAGCTCAGTGCTACTGACTTCTGTTTCCTGCTACACCAAGAGAAAATCCCTAATCCAATGCTGAAGCAGTACCCAGAGATACTTTTACTGTCCACTAAACTACCTGCCCAATCTGCATCTGTGAATCTGCTCAATCTGGAGTCATCTCCTTAAGTATATTTCAACCCACATCCGACTGTTCCATGCACATATCTAAGAATGTGCCTAGTTGTTGCCCAATGTACCATTTTTGGTTCCACCATGAACTAACTAAGGGTACTAACAGCGAAACAGATGTTTAGCCTAGTGTTGACCAGATACCATGTGAAATTTTCAAGTCTAAAAATTATTACTGCAATGATTGGTTTATCTCTCCTACTTATGAGATAAGTTATTTACAGATGCTTCAGTAAATTATGAAATAAACACATTTGCAGTACTTCACTCTAATCAAAAGCAAAAGAACAGAAAATTACACAAGTAGCACAATAGAAACAACCATATGAACATAGTTATTTTTGTGCAATTGTCCCCGGAAAAACCCAATGTGGGTAAACTGATGCAGCAGATGAAGGTTTCGTATTTATCTTCACTAATGGAAAGTTCATTTACAAGAGTCCTGACGAGCAAAGTAAAATTAGCATACACCTGGCTGAATTTTCTGGAACCTTCAGAAGAATTTCAGACCCTTGGGGTGACCTCCTACACCCTCTGCATCATCCATCGTGAGGGCTCTATGTAGTCTCTTCCTGGACTACGTAACTTTGCATGGGCGGTTCTTGCTGCCAATCATCTCACGCTTCCCTTCATCCTCCAGACTTCTGCTTCTCCGTTAACTGAATCCTCCCTCCTCCTGCTTCTAGAAACCCACCTCTACAAACTCACCCACTGAAATCGAATTCTCTTGCTTCAGAATCGATTTTGTTCGGGTACTGAGAATGTCCCCGTCTTGATTTCCAAATTACCCTCAAGCCCCTTCTTATAGTCTTCTCGCTGATGAATCAATTGCCAAGACTATATTGTTAATCAATGGCTCAGATTAAAAGATGAATTGATCTTCGTTTTCTAGTAGATTCACACTCTGCTTTATTAATACCCTTTAATTATTTAATTTCCCTAAGTTTAGACTTAGGGTTTGCATTAAAATAATTAATTATTTTAATAAAGCCATATCTTAGTGGAATTTCCACAAGCGATTTATGGGTTCTCTGGATAACTATTGTCCAAGCCTCTCCACCAAATATGAGACTTGGAACACTTCCCAATGCTATAAAATCAACACTCCCTCTTAGCAAGGAAAGTGTTCAAGCAAGATACCACTGCACTGCTCTGACTCTATCTTCTACGCTGATGTTGTCCTGGTTGCTGCCCCTCATCTTTGCGTTCTTGACCTCTGCACTACTGCCTGTGACACTATCTCTGCCACTACCTCATCCATACTGCAACTCTCTCTGTTTTTGTAGACCACCCTTCCCTCTAATGGAAAGGGTTCTTGACCATCCCCATCTGCTCTCCGAAGTAAGTGAACTTAATCTTACCCAGAGCCTTGGTAAGGATATCTGCCACTTGTTCCCCTATAGGAGTGTATTGCAACTATACTGCTCTCCTTTGGACATAGTCCCTGATGAAGTGGCACCGAATGTCAATGTGTTTTGACTGGTCATGAAACACAGGATTTTCAGAGAGCTTAATGCAACTCTGATTATCACACATAATCCCGGTCGGTTCCATCGGCTTCTTGAGTAGGTTCAAGAGTAGCTTGCGAAGCCATATGGCCTCGCACAAAGCTGTGCTTGCTGCCATGTACTCTGCCTCGGCTGAACTTAGTGCTATGGACTTTTGTTTCTTGCTACACTAGGAAGTCATTCCTTATCCGAGACTGAAACAGTACCCACTGGTACTTTTCCAATCCATTGTGCTTCCAGCCCAATCTGCATCTGTAAACCCACTCAACTGGACCTCATTGCCCTTGGTGTACTTCACCCATACTCGACTGTACCCTTTAGATATCTGAGAACATGTTTGGTTGCTGCCCAATGAGCCCTCCTTGGTTCCACCATGAACTAACTGAGGGTATTCACTGCATAACAGATGTCTGGTCTAATATTGACCAGATACATCAATGATCCAATGAGTTGCCTATACAAGGTAGGATCAGCCTCATCATCTTCTATTGTGTCTATCTTCTTCCAGTTAGTAATCATTGGCGTGGCCATGGTTTACAGTCTTCCATCTGAAATCTCTTAAGGATTTCTATCGTGTATCTTCCTTGCCCCAGGAAGATTTCCCCCTTCTGCTGCCACACTTCTAATCCAAGAAAATAGTGCATCTGCCCCAGGTCCTTCATGTCAAATTCTGTAGCCAGATTCTCCTTGCAGTCCTTGATGAGCCTGGATGATCCAGTGAGGAACAAATCATCCACATATAGTACCAGAATTAACAGCTCATCCCCTACTCTTAAGTAGTAGAGGTTGGGGTCTGCATCACTCTTAACGAACCCCATCTTCTACAGGTAGCTATCAATTCGTTTTAAACTATATAAGGCTTTCAGAAGCCTACAAACATGAGTCTTCTGCTCATGTGTCTCGAAGCTCACTCGATGTTCTATATACACTTCCTCCTCTATCACACCGTTCAAGAACGTTGTCTTGACATCCATCTGGTGAATCTCCCATCCCATATGCGCTGCCAGAGAGATGACGGATCCGATAGAAGTATAGCAAGCTACAGGGGTGAAGGTTTCCTCATAGTCAATGCCTTCCTTATGTGCGTACCCCTTAGCTACAAATTTGGCCTTGAACTTTTCTATTCTGCCATCTGCAGCATACTTGATCTTGTAGATCCACCTGTATCCTACAACTGATTTGTCCTGTGGTCTAGGGACTACTTCCCAGACATCGTTTGTCATGATGGAGTTGTACTCCTCCACCATTGCATCCAACCACACTTGATGTTGAGCTGCTTCCCAAAAGCTGGAAGGTTCTCCAACTTGAGCTACCAGTGCCTGGTATCTGTCTGGTTTCTTCCATATCCTCTTCCCATTTCTAGGATCTCCAACAAATTCTTCTGCATCCTTAAGAATTTGTTGAAGTTCTCTGCTCTCCTTCCTATTATTCTTCGAAGGAACTCTCCTCAGAATCCTTATGCCTTGGAGAGGCACTTGACCCACCCTCTGTAGGACGTTGAGGCTGTACTAGTGGATCCTCCTCAATCTGCGTATCTGTAGCCATTTCTTGAGATTTCCTGAAAGCTCTCTCCTCCATGAATTTCACATCCCTCCTTACTATGATTTTCCTGCTCTCTGGAATATAGATGCGATATGCTTTCGCAATTTCACTATAGCCCACAAGAAAACCCTTTTCTGCAATCTGATCCAACTTCTTCCTCTTTTCATCTGGACTGTGGCAGTAGACCATGCTGCCAAATATCCTGATGTGACTCACCTCTGGCTTGCTACCTATGAACACACTCTCAGGAGTCACCTTCCCCAACGCTCTATGGGGAACTCTGTTCTGCACATATACCGTTGTATTGCAGGCCTCTGCCCATAAGAATTTGGGCATATCTTGGTCATACAGCATTTCCCTTGCAGCTTCTATTATGGTTCGATTCTTTCTTTCTGCAACTCCATTTTGCTCTGGATTGTATGGAGCTGTCCATTCTCTCTTGATGCCTTCCCTTGCACAAAAATTGGTGAAGTCCTTATCGATATATTCTCCACCGTTATCTGATCGTAGCTTCTTGATCGTCTTTCCCGTTGAGTTTTCTATCAAGGCTTTGAATTCTTTGAACCGATCAAAGACTTCATCTTTGGTTTTCAAAAAATAGATCCAAGTCTTCCTGGAATGATCATCAATGAAGGTAGCAAAGTACTTTGCACCACTAAGAGCGATTGTGGACATTGGACCGCAAATATCAGAGTGTATTAACTCCAATACACCTAGTGCATTAACTCCAATACACCCTTCGCCCTGTTGTTGCTTCTTTGAAATGTTGCCTTGGCATAATTCCTAGTACGCACCCTCTCCAGACTTCATCTTTCCTCATGTCGAGTTCAGGAGCCCCTATGACAGTATTCTTGAGAATCCTCAAGGCTCCATTATGTAGATGCCCCATCCTTTTGTGCCATAATTCATTCAGATCTCTGTTGTCTGTACTACCAGTCAGGGCCACCGAGGATTCAAGCTCGAGTTTATATAGCTTGTGACTCCTTACTCCAATTTGTGCATTTTTTCTCTAGCTAGGGTGTTTGACATACACCTTATCTCTAATCAATTATACGTCATAGGCCTTGTTCTAAAGCTGAGACACTGAGAGTAAATTCATCCCCAACCCTGTTACAAGAAGAACATTCGTGGCCCGAATGTTGTTGCCATCTTATGTCTGAAATGTTACGGTACCTCTTCCAATGGGGGTACATTTTTCCTTGTTTTCCATAGTTATCTAGAAATTCATCTGTTCTTCTTGGTAGCTCGAAAAACATTCTCGAACCCCCGTCATGTGAACAGATGCTCCACTGTCAATATACCAAACACTTGGAGGAGTTGTGCTCGACATACAAGAAAGATCCTCCTCTAGTCTGGATGCCAGTACTTTCATGTCGTGTTCCCTCTGCATTTCTGTGTGCTCTGGAGGACTGTGTGAGTCCCTCTGACTTCGTGAACCCTTCTAGATGTCGGATCTCTGGTCCATGGCAGATCCTCCCTTTCTGTCTTTAACCTTTCGCTCTGATACCATGTGAAATTTTCAAGTCTAAAAATTATTACTGCAATGATTGGTTTATTTCTCCTACTTATGAGATAAGTTATTTACAGATGCTTCAGTAAATTTTGAAATAAACACATTTGCAGTGCTTCACTCTAATCAAAAGCATAAGAACAGAAAATTACACAAGTAGCACAATAGAAACAACCATATGAACACAGTTATTTTTGGACAATTGTCCCCGGAAAAACCCAATATGGGAAAACCATGCAGTAGATGAGGGTTTTGTATTTATCTTTAGTAATGGAAAGTTCATTTACAAGAGTCTTGATGAGCAAAGTAAAATTAGCATACACCTGGCTGAATTTTCTGGAACCTTCAAAAGAATTTCAGACCCTCAGGGTGACCTCCTACACCCTCTGCGTCATCTAGCAAGAGGGCTCTGCGTAGTCTCTCCCTGGACTGCGTAACTCTGCATCGAGGGGTTCTTGCTGCTAATTAGCTCACCCTTCCCCTCATCCTCCAGAATTTTGCTTCTCTGTTAACTGAATCCTCCCTCCTCCTTCTGCTTTTGCAAACCTATCTCTACAAACTCACCCACCAAAATCGAACTCTCTTGCTTCAGAGTCGATTTCCTTCGGGTACTGAGAATGTCCCCGGCTTGATTTCCAAATGACCCTCAAGCCCCTTCTTATAGTCTTCTCGTTGATGAATCAACGGCCAAGATTATATCGTTAATCAATGGCTCAGATTAAAAGATGACTTGATCTTCGTTTTCTAGAAGATTCACACTCTGCTTCATTAATACCCTTTAATTATTTAATTTCCCTAAGTTTAGACTTATGGTCTGCATTAAAATAATTAATTATTTTAATAAAGCCATATCCGAGTGGAATTTCCACAAATAACTTCTGGGTTCTCTGGATAACTGTTGTCCAAGCCTCTGCACCAAATATGAGACTTGGAACACTTCTCGATGCTATAAAATCAACAGATACACGAGTGACCCAATGAGTTGTCTGTACAAGGTGGGGTAGACTTCCTTGTCTCGTAATGCATTTATCTTCTTCTAATAGGTGATCATCGACATTGCCATGGGTTGGCAATCCTGCATTCTGAATCTCTTCAGAATATTTGTAGCATATCTCCCTTGCCCAAGGAAGATCTCCCCATTCTTCCAATTCTAGAATATAGTGCATCAGCCCCATATCCTTCATGTTGAATTCTGCTTCAAGGTTCCTTCTGCAATCCTTTATGAGCCTTGATGATCCTGTTAAAAACAGGTAACCCACATACAAACCAGAATGAGGCTCATTCTCCACCATCAAATAGTAGAGATTGGGATCTGCATCACTCTTGATGAATCCCAACCGTTGCAAATAACTGTCAATTCGACCATACCATGCTTTGGGTGCCTGCATGAGCTCGTATAGGGCTTTCTTCAACCTACATACATGAGTGCGCTTCTCATGAGTCGAAGCCTTTAGGCTACTCTACATACACCTCTTCTTCTATCACCCCGGTCAAGAATGTTGTCTTGATGTCCATCTAGTGAATCTCCCATCCCATCTTCACTGCTAGGGATATGACGCATCTGATAGAGGTATATCTAGCAACTGGGGCAAAGGTCTCCTCATAGTCTATCCCTTCCTTCTGTGCCTACCCCTTTGCCACAAATCTAGCCATGTACTTCTCTACACTACCATCTACAGCGTACTTGATCTTGTAGATCCATCTGGAACCTACAACTAATCTATCTTCTGCTCTAGGCACTACCTCCCAAACATCATTAGTCATGATAGAACTGTATTCTTCTACCATGGCATCCACCCAAACTTGATGTTGTGCGGCTTCTTGAAAGTTGGAGGGCTTTGCAACCTGAGCTACCAAAGCTTGGTATCTGTCAGGCTGTCTGCACTGCTTCTTGTCGGTTCTAGGAGCTTCGACAAACTCTTGTCGGTTCTAGGAGCTTCGACAAACTCCTCTATGTCCCTTAAAGCCTGACACACTTCCCTACTGGTTCTACCACTAGTTGTGAGAGGTTCAATCAATTCCTCCTCCTGTTCCTATTGCTTCATCTGTTAAGAACTCCCTAGATCTCCTGCTCCTCAGGAGATACTAGTACTAGTTACTATACTCGATCCTTGTGACTGTCCTCCTGCTTGTCCTACCTGTTGTCCCTACGAGGTACTCCTTATGTGTTGTCTGATCCAACTTACTCGCTTCTCATCTGGAATGTGGCAATAAGCCACACTCCTGAATATCCTCAAATGACTTACTTCAGGTTTCTTCCCTGTGAAAACCCAATCTGGTGTTTTCTTCCCCAATAATCTGTGAGTTCTGTTTTGAATGTACATCGTTGTGTCGCATGCCTCTGCTCATAAAAATCTAGGCAAATCCTAGTCATACAACATGGCCTATGCAACCCCGACTAATGTTTTGTTCTTCCGCTTCGCTACCCCATTCTGCTGTGGATTATATGAAATTGTCCATTCTCTTTTGATACATTCCCTCGCGCAAAAATTTGTGAAGTCTTTATCCATGTATTCTCCACCATTATCTGAACGTAATACCTTGATCTTTTTCCCTGCCGTGTTTTCTACGAGAGCCTTGAACTCTCTGAACCGATCAAAGACCTCATCCTTGGTCTTTAAGAAATAGATCCAGGTTTTCCTGGAATGATCACCAATAAAGGTGACAAAATACTCGCCACCACTAAGAGCTCTAGTGGACATGGGGCCGCAAATATCTGAGTGTATCAATTCTAACACGCCATTTGCTCTGTTGTCACTTCTCGAAAATGTTTCCTTTGCATACTTCCCAAGTACGCATCCTCTACACACATCATCGTGCTATGTGCTGAGAGTTGCAACTCCTGTTACAGTTTCTCTGAGCATCCTAAGTGCTCCATTGTGTAGATGTCCCATCCTCCTGTGCCATTGTTCGTTCAGCTCCTTCTCACTACTATTATCACTACCTATCAATGCCATTGGAGAACCGATTTGCAATCTCTATAACATGTTGCTCTGAGCTCCAATCTGTCTCACCTTCTTCCAGCTAGGGTGCTTAACATACACTTTCTTTCCTACGGAGTATACATCGTACCCCTTGTCCTGTAACTGGGACGCTGAAATTAGGTTCATATCCAATCCTGGCACATGCAGTACATTAGTAGCGTTGGCGTTGGTTCCTGCTTTCATCTGAAAATCTATGGTGCCTCTCCCTACTGGAGTACACTTGGTTCTGTGACCCATAGTGATCTGGAAGTCCATCTGCTCCTCTTGATAGCTAGAGAAGTATTCTCTAACTCCTATGTCATATGAACTGAAGCTCCACTATCAATGTACCAAACACCAGATGATGCAGAACCTGACAAACACGCAAACTCATCCTCCAACTTGGAAGATAATTCCGAGGCTTCCTGACTGTCGATTCTATCCATGATTTCTTGTGTTATTTCTCCTTTCCTCCCCAACGTTGATTCTACTGCAGTAAAATACTGCATTCTAACTGAAGATCTGCTCTACAAAGAAAAAATGTTGTTGCTCCCTCTGCCTCTGACAATCTTTGATTTGGAAATTTTATTCTTCGTCGACTCACTCTAAGAAATTAATTTTCCTCAAAAAATTGTCCTCCCAGCTATTGGACTGTGCAGCTTCCTGTGGTTTCAAGCAGCGGCCTATGCAATGCTTCGACTTTCCCTCTTCCTTTCTGCACTGAGCTCTTCTACTTCAACTTCGCTTTGATACCATGTGAAAATTCCAAATTTGGAATCCTGCCACAATACTGATAATGTTTCTTCTATTGTTAAATTAATTAAACAAATTATTTGCAGTTTTCTACAGCAAATATCGAAATATATACATTGCAGCCTTCACAAACTAAATACTGTGTAAGAAAATAAATGTTGAAAACTTGAGAAATTCTAGCGCACACACAAAGATATTGACAGTTATTTTTGGACAATTGTCCCCGGAAAAACCCAATGTGGGAAAATCGGTATAGTAGATGAGGGTTTCTTTATTAATCTTCAGCAGTGATTCATGTACAAAAATTCAAACAGCAAAATAGAGGAAAAATACAGAGAGAAATTTAGTAACAAATTTCTCACTCTCCACAACGATTTTTTGACCCCAAAACAAGCCCTTTACCCTTACGCTGGTCTCAATGCATCACCCTCTGTGCAGAGCTCTGGTGTGATGTGTCCTTCCTCACGCTGGCCCTTCTTGAATTTGTCCTGCACTCCCGAACTACTATTGATACCCTCTCTCTCTCACCTGCAGCTAACCCACTAGCTCTATCTCCTTTGCTAAACTTTGGCCACTGAGAAAATTGATCTACCTGGGCAACTGAGTAACTGCACTGGTGTGTTCTCCATCCACCCATCGACTACTTCTCATAATCTTCTGTTGGAGCACCAATGGCCAAGATTAAAACATAATCGATGGCCCAGATTATTTCCCTGTCGATCCGTGAGAGTTTCTAGAACATTCACACTATGACTTAATTTCCAGTCTTATTTTCATCGAGAGATACAAACTTTCTTTTATCTCATGTCATATGTCTAGAGCAGCCACTGTCCACATACCATTTACTATTTTGATCTTGAGCATACAAAACTAGGCCACACTTATCAACTTTCTTCTCTTCTTTCTTCTTTCTCCACTACATACATTAATTTTCTCTGCAATTGTTCTAAGATTGTGATCCATTGTTTTTGAAGCTAACATTCATATGAATTATGCACAAAATTGTGACAGTAGAAACACTCAGTGATATCAAAGACGGGCAAATGGGTTTCTGTCCAAATTCATGTTTGTTTTGATCTTTGCAAATCTATTGTTAGCCTCATTTCTTTTAGGATTCCTCAGCTCATTTCTTCTAACATAAGCTCTAAAATTTATAGCTTTATGTCCAAAATTTTTACAACAGTAACAATACCCATAGAAAAAGTTTTCATACCTGGTAGTGGATGACACTAGAGGATATAACCATCTTGGCATTTGATAATCTTGTCTCCTAAATAAGTTTGGACTCTGATAGTATTTTGTTTGGTTGTCCACTCCTTTTGTCTGTTGCAATTTCCTGGAAGTGATTCTTTGTTGTTGCTCCTTTGATGTTGAAGTGTTGCTCAACTTCTTGTTCTCAGATTGATGTGGATTGTCATTGTCTCCCTTGACAACTTTTACAAAAGCAATTGTCTTTTTGTCCTCTGTCTCAATTGCATTGGATTCTTCTTCATAGCCTAACCCAACCTTCATAAGTGGAGACCTTTGAGCATTTAATATCACATCCAGTTTTTTGGATCCTTTTATGTGTTGAATGTTCATGTTCAAATCCGTTCGTGCCTTCTCTAGCTTTTTCTTCACAGTACCACCTCTTCTTCCAATCTTTCACACTCCTAACTTTTCTCCTTTATTTGCTGCAAAAGAATATCTTCCACCTACTTTTCTTTTTCAAGTTCAACCTTCAGCTTGAAAATTTCCTCTAAATTTGATTCTTCTTTTACATATTTTACAAAATCTCCTTTTGCTTCTTATTCTTTTGTTTAAATCTATCTATTTCCTCTAGTGCGCTGATCAACTCCCCGTCAAGATCTACCTCACCTTCTTCTTCTACTTCTTCATATTCCTTGGATTCTTCCTCCAGATCTTCTAAGGCCATCAACATGAATTCATTAGTTCCAACTCCACTAGATGATTCATTAGAGCTTTCAGATATACTACTATCTTCTTGAGCATAGAAGCTTTACTTTTTAAACTTTTTCTCTTTCTTCCTTTTATTAGACTTGTTCTTTTCTTTCCCTCTAGACTGATTTTCTTCTTTCTTGGAAGGACATTTGGAGGCATAATACCCCTCTCTACCACAATTGAAACACTTAAATGGGAATTTTTCTTCGTACTTACCTGTACCTCTATTCAATCTTCTGACAAATTTGGCCTCTTCTTCATCAGAGTCTGAGCATGAACATTCCTTGTCTGCTGTGGACTTGTCTTCTCTAAAAGATGCATCTCTGGTAGCTGACTTTGCTTTTCAAATTCTCATCTCATATGTTGTCAAAGAACAAGAAATTGATCCTTGTTTAGAGTTTCAAAGTTGGTTGTCTCTTCTATAGCTGAAACCTTAGGATTAAACTTTGAAGGTAGCAACTTCAGTATTTTTTGGACTATTACACTCGCTTTGATTGTTTCTCCTAGACCCATCATGACATTAACAACTTCATCTACTTTTAGAAATAACTTAGCAATAACTCCATCTTCATTCATTTTTAACGTCTCAAACTGCATTCTATCTACTTGTAATTTGGCCATCTTTACTTTGTTATATCCTTCATGGATATTTTGCAGTTTATCCCAATTTTCTTTAGTTATTTTACAATGCCTTGCCTTAATAAATTTTTATTCACTTAATCCAGTAAGAAGTGCATTCATAGATTTTGCATTGGCTGTGAATTCCAATTTGGCATCTTTGTCACTACTCATTGTCTTTGGTTCTTCATATCCCACCAACACAGCAGCCCAGACTTCTACTCCAAGAGACATTAAATATGTCTTCATTCTCACTTTCCATAATGCATAATTTGTACCATTGAACAAAGTGGCTTTATTTGTTGAGAACCCTTCCTAACTATCCATTCTAATGATTTAGGACCTTCTTTCAGTTGTTAAACTGATGCTGAAGGAACTTGCTCTAATACCAATTGATGAATAGTTTGGAATTACTGTGAGGGGGGGTGAATCAGTGATTGTATCTTTCGAATCTTTTAGTTCAACCTAATTTCCTTTTTTTCTCTCAAATATCTTCTTATGCACCTAATGGCTAATGTATATGTTCAGTTATTAATTGTTTCTTTTGCAATTACCAGAGAGAGACATTTGCATATATACATATTCAAAATTCAAGAGCATTCACACAAGTGGAACATTCAACAAGCAACGCATGAAGACACTAGATATATGAGGAAACCCATAAAGGGAGAAAACCACAAATTTTTGGCTGAAAGTGATGTGAAGGCAAGCTCCTACTCCCCTATTACATCAGATTTTTTGTAGGCTCCAACCTAGATGAGGTTACTACATCAAGGAAGCTCAAACTCCCACAATTTGTTTTGCAAGCTACAACCCACAGGAGGCTCCTACCTCAATAGGCTACAACATGTAATTTATCAAGCTACAACTTGGAGACTGCAATCTCCCAATCACAATACAAAATCAAGTTTGTTGGTTACCTGATATTAATTTTTACCCTCAAGTATGTTGCTCATGTTCTCTACTTCTCTTCTTTCATTTTATTCCTCTTCTGCTACTTTTCTCTTTTTCTCCTCACCAAAATGTTGTTCATGAACACTATCATTCAAGCTTCTTAACTCACCAAAAAGGACTAATTCTCATTCAACAAGGCATCTTTTATAAGAATAGCTTATTGATTGTTTGTATTCTATGCAGGAATACGAAGTGAGGAGTTGTCTCTTGGTCTTCTAAGGCTAATCACAATCTGTCTCTTCATTTCCAAGTCTGAAATTAAGAATTTTGTAATATAAAATAGAGTTGAAATAATATAGGCCAGCAACAATGATTGCACAAGACAAATCTTGAAAACTTTTCAGATTTGTATTAGCTACATTTTTCAGATTTCTACCAGCCTCTTGTTAATGCCTTTGAGGATTTTTGTTTAATAAAAGCATATATTTTCCAGCTTATGTCTTAAGATATCAAGTGTCATTTTTCATTATAATTGTAAGCCATACATCAGGATAATCAATCAACATATTTAACAATGATCAGCGTTCAGCGATGATCAACATAGTTAACAATGATCAGCGTGGGCGTGGGCACTTAACATCACTTATCAGCGTTTGCACTTCAAGCTACTTGCAACAATAGCGGTCTAGCAATCAACATAAATCAATGTCAAGTATTCAATCAACACAATCAGATTAATCATAACAAGCACCAACCATCCTTAATGGCATGATCATTTGACATCAATGCCAACGTTGCCAACAAAACAGAGTCCCAAACGTTGTTTAAAACATAAATGCCAAGCTCACCTGAATGCCTATGAAAGTGAAAAATTTGATCTAGGTACCCTTGTTGGAAGAGGGGTAACAGTTCCCACCACAGATGAACATTATTTGCAGATATGCTTATCCCTTGGGATATTACGATCTTTTTTACTCGGTTGATAAAAGAAAGCTCTTCACTTCCCAAGGGGAAACGTCAAACCACCTCACAAAGTCATGAGACAATCATTGATGTTGAGGAAATGTTCAACCTAGACGTTGTGTTTATCTTAGTTTTTGTAGCATCGGAGGTGTTCTAGTCTCGAAAATTTGTGGAGAGACTAAAACACAGGAGTTCTCCATAACCAAGAAATCGTTTCTGCAAATTCCACCTAGAAGTGTTTCAATTAGATTATTAGCCTATTTTTAAATATTTCCTAAGTCTAAACTTAGGAAATCTGGTTAATTAATCAGTATTAATTGAGATAAGGTGTGAATCATCTAGAAACTCACACAAATAGACTCTGATATGATCATGGCCCTTGATTAAGTTTTAATCTTGGTCGTTGGAGTTCCAATAGAAGATTATAAGAAGGAGTCGATAGATGGATAGAGAAGACACATACACAGAGATCGATTTCCTTGGAGAGTTCAATTTTCCAAAGAACATCAGCAGTTGCCAAAGAGTTCAAGCCAAGGAAGGGAAGCAGAGATAGAGAGGGGTAGGGACAGTGATCCAGAGGAAGATTTCTAGATCCAAATAGGCAGCGACAAGAGGCCAAGTTATTCCCAGTGAGGCAGCGGAAAGGACTACGCAAGCAACTTCAAAGGGAAATTCGATTTAGTTGTGCGAAAAATCAATTCAGCTTCCAGAGGCCTGGAAAGTCTTCCAGAAGGCCAGAGAATCATTTCCAACAACAGAGACAGGCGAAACGACTTGATCAGAGGTTGTTCTGGGCTAGAAGTTAAAGGGTCTATGTAGAGGCCTACGCAAGGGTTCCAGGAGGACGAGCTTCTGAAGTCGAGTTGTGTCAGGGTTGCATGTGGAGGAAGGGAAATTCCCTTGGATAATTTCAGCCAGATTTTCTTGGTGTGGATTGCCAGTTTTCAGCATCTAGATTGTACTCATAATTAAAACCCTCAATTGTTGCATCGATTTTTGCAATATTCGTAATTAGCTTTTTTGCTAATTAGAAATATTAAAGTTTTGATAATTTTGTATTTCCTAATGTTAGCCAAGAATAATGTGGGTCGGGGACCCACAAACTAGAATAAAGTAAACTATTGCATTTTCCTATAGTGGAGAGGCAAATATTGTGGCCTTGGTGGGGGCAAGATGAGCAAATGAGGAGGCATTACGCCATCTAGGAAGGCAACGCAGTTACTGGACAGGGAAAGGTAGCGCAGGAGTGGCTCAAGGAGGGGCAACGCAGAATTTGGTGGGGCCCAAGGGGAACGTTGGGCCTTTGGTGACAAAAGGGAAGAGGCAGCTCATCTTGGGGATTCATTCAATCATCTAATTCGACTTGTCTTTTGACAGAGCACGCTTGAGCCAGGACCAAGTCTGCATTGTTGTTTAGCAACCGAGTGTTCCCGAGCGGGAATCTCAACCTCTACTTCGGGGGACTTCAAGTACCTACCCTAGGGAGGAGATTTCATCAGTTCGATTCAAGGAGGAGTTGTGAGTTCCATTCACAGCGTATTCACCATTAGCAACAATGCAGCACAGTCCCAGCAGCGCAGTCACTGCACAGTAGTGAGAGAGAGATCATCCGGGTGCTGAGGAGTGTAGGAGATTTTGAGGACAAAATTGGTGGGGAGGCTGAGAGCTTCCTAACAGGGTTATTGCACATCTTTTGGGAGCATTCTGCAGTGACATTTCCAGGTACACAGTTTCAGCCAGCAGCTTGGAGGGCCAAGCCCAAGAGGGCCAATTTTTGAGGTCAGCCATTCCATAATTCTTTGCGGGTTATTGTGGGTTTTGTGAGTAGAGTCAGGGGTTAAAAGCCCGTAATTTTTAGAGCATTATTCGAGGTCCTACCAACAAGTAGCAGCATTTCTAGGCCAGGACTGCGCAGAGCTAGAGCAGCATAATGTACCTTTGGGGGTTGATTTGAGCTTGTGACAGAGGCTACTTCAGCTTGCCTTGATCAAGCCCAAGTTCCATCATTCCAACAACCACATTGTACACTTATATCAAAATTAATAAAATGGCTCAGACCTGAATTTTATGGCTCCAGTTTGTGTTTTCATGACGTAATTATTTTTGTTGTACTTAATGTTTATTGATGCATTGTTATTACTGTTAATTTCCAATTAGAAATATTACAATGGTATCAAAGCTCATAGACTTGGCTCAGTGTGTGGAAAACGCAGTCTATGACATCGGAGAACAAACAGAGCATGACTTACCAGAGACAAAGATACAGGAGCAGGAAAAGGGAGCTTGAAATCACTCCAGATCTGGTTGATAGCGTTCCGGAAGTTGCGGAAAGGAAGATGGGGGACGTAGAAGATGGAAGGAGCAAGGAGGAGGAATTTTCTCACCTTCTGCTGAAGTCAGTACAGGACCTCTCCAAGAGGATTGAGGAGATGGGTCAGCGGCTTAGTAATGGCAGCAAGGGGAAGGGAGTCCAAGGGGATTTCCAAGTTGGAGAAGGGTCTGACACTTCGCAGCACTAGGCAGCACCCCACACTACATTGTCGGTTGTACCATATACTCCACCACTGTCCACTATTCCTATGTTCCTAGCTTTAGGGACAGGAGGGCAAAAGGAGTCGGAAGAGGCTCAATACGGAGAATATTTCATAGAATATCAGTCCTATGGGTCGGATTTTGGAAAGGCAATTACATTCAAAGATTTATGCTAGTTGAAGACCAGCAACAAACCTAGAAGCCAGACCAGAAGGGGATACACGCAAGGGAGTGACTTACAACGTATAGTGGGTAGGTTGTTCCTCCCAACTTTTGATGGCTCTTCTAAGAGTTCGGCAAAGGCATGAGTGGAGAAGTTGGATGTCTATTTCCAGTTGTATCAAATGACCGAGAGAGAGGCAATCAAGGTTGCCACACTGTACATGGAGGGAGAAGCCCACAACTGGTGGTTCCATGGGTTGACTACGCTAGGTCACGCAGGAGTGACAATGTATGATGAGTTTACACGGAGGGTGTTGGAGATATTTGACAGGAAGGACCCAGAAGAATACTTTGGGAGCTGACTAAGCTCAAGTAATCAAGGAGTCTAGAGGTATACATTTCGGATTTCTTGAGATTTACGGTGATGGTTCCGAACCTGTCGGAATATAGGAGGATTTTAATGTTTGTGTCGGGGTTGGCAAAGCCATTGCAAGGCTTAGTGAGGTCAACCCGACCCATTACGCTACAGGATGCAGTAGGGAGAGCGAGAGACTTACAGGATGCCCTACCTATGGCTAGAGCACCACTACCCACTAGACCAGTTTTCCAGCAGAAAGGGAGAGACATGAGAACTCCACCGCCAAGAGGCAACCAAGGCCAGAAGCAACTTGATGATGACACTGGGAGGGATCTTCGAAAGAAGAAACTTTGTTTCACTTTCCAGGAGCCATGGGCACTGGGCCATAGGTGTGCAAGAGGGAAGGCACACTATATAGAGGTCTTCTCAAATAGTGATGGGGATGAGGAGGCATTCTCTGAGATGGGGGGAGAGGGAGGAGGGTCTACATTTGCACCTTCAGGAGGGGTCCTCACATCACTGCGTGTAGTACCCAAGTATTTTACTCTGAGGATCCAAGTGCCAGTACACGGGCAGCGTGTATCAGTGCTTGTGGACACCGAGGCCAGGCACAACTTCATTGATGCACGGATGGTGCATAAGAAGGGAATTACGACAGAGGAGTTCGAGGGGTTTTTCGTGCTGGTACCGGGAGACAGGACCATGCAATGCACAACCTATGTCCCAGCTATGACTATGACCATGGGACCTACTCCATGACCAACCACTTCTTCGTGGTTGGCATTCCGAACACCAACATAGTGTTGGGAGTCCAGTGGCTCTACACTCTTTGCAGAGTCACCACTGATTGGAAGAGACTGGAGATGGAGTTTCTGGACCTAGATGGCAAACCAATGATGCTGAGAAGCATGCACTCATACCCACCACAGATAGTTTATACGCACAGGATGGAGGTTGATTTGAGGAGTGGAGATATAGAGTGGGTTGTGGAGTTGAGGATCTCGGAGGCTAGAGGTGTGACCAAGCCACCTAATCTTGAGATTCAAGCTATTCTGGATAGATACCCGATAGTATTTGGGGACATGCCACCAGATCGAGGATTTGAGCGTACCACTGAGTTGGAGCACGGGGTGCAAGCAGTGATCACGACCCCCTTTAGGCATCCTAAGACCTACAGGGATGAGATTGAGAGAGTTATTCATGAGCTCTTAGCATTGGGACACATCAGGCCCAACTCTAGTCCTTTCACTTCTTCAGTTGTCTTGGTGAAGAAGAAGGATGGGAAACTAAGGATGCGCATTGACTATAGGGCCTTGAACAAGAAAACCATGAAGAACTACTAACCCATTCCCAGGATCGATGAGTTGATTGATGAGCTAAGGGGAGCTAAGTTCTTCTCCAATATTGATCTGAGGTCTCGGTACCATCAAATCTGGGTGAGGGACAAGGATGTACCTAACACTGCGTTCAAGTGCCACTATCGACACTTCGAGTTTTTGGTGATGCCCTTTGGGCTAACAAATGCGTCGGCCACATTCCAATCCTACATGAACCATATCTTTCGTGGCCAGTTGAGGAAGTTTGTGCTGGTATTTTTCGATGACATCTTAATATACAATCGAACTTGGGAGGAACACTTGCAACACGTAGAGGCAGTACTGTGTATCTTGGAGGAGCAACAGTTTTATGCAAATTTGTCCAAGTGTGAGTTTGGTTTGAATGAGATGCTCTATTTGGGGCATATCATTGGAGTTGATGAAGTGAGGGTCCATGAGGAAAAGATTAGGGCCATCTGAGATTCACCAGAGCCCAAGAATGTGACAAAAATTCGGGGACTTGTGGGCATATGTACCTACCAGTGTCGCAGGAAACGTCCCCCCCCCCTCGGCTCCAACCCCCGAAACTCAGTCCGTACAGAACCGTACAGGATCCGTCGTACAAAATGTGTTTCCTAAAAAAAATTGCGCTTCCTAGAAATTCTGATCTGTACAGCCGAATCTGCGATTTCGTACGACGGATCCGCGTTTCGTACGGCAAATTGTCGTACGGAAGCGTCGCGCTTCGGAAACAGATCCGTACGGATCGTGAGCGCTTCCGTACAACGTCATACGGATTCGACTAACGCAACTCAAAAAAGTAATTTTTTTTTTTTTTTTTAACTTTTGTTGGGTTAGAAGGTGGGTTAGTGTTGAGTTAGGGATAGGATGAAAAAGATATAAGCTCTCTTTCACCTCTCATTTGCTCACTTCTGTTTTTGGAGAGCTTGGAGAAGAGAGGAGAAGAAAGCTTGGAGAAGAGAGCTTGAAGAAGAGAGAGTTGAGGAGAGCTTGGAGGAGTAAAGAAGGGCTTCCATCAACAAGAGCTAAAGAGGTAAGTGCAAACCCCAAACTTTCTCATTTTTTTGTCATTGTTTTTTGTATTTTCTCTCCTCCCTCTCCAACACTTTCCCATTCCTTCTTCTTGTACATTTATTTGCAGGTTGTCCACCATCTATATTCATATTCAAAGATGATGTTTTTTGGCTTCTATGTATCATTCCACTCTTGGTTTTGATGATGGTAAGGGGGAGTAGAAATAGAAGAGAAAAACATGAAGAAGAACAGGAAAGTGGTCCCCATATGAGTGACCCAATGTATGATGAGAAGGAAGGGTTTGAAGAGGAAGGGGATGATGAAAACATTGAATCACAAGAGGGGAAAGCTGCATTGAAACCTTTGTGGAACTATGTGACCAAACTTGAAGAGGGAAAAGGTGGTGGAACCTACAAGTTTTTGTGCCCTCATGGTTGTCATGGAGGAAAACCATATAGTGGTTCATATAGTCGTGTAAGGAGGCATCTTTGTGGGGTGATGGACAGTGATGAAAAAAAGGGTGTCGTGGGGATAGCATTTGCCCAAAGGTTCCAGTTGAACAAAGAAGAAAATACGTCCAAATAGAGGAGGTTGCACAACAAAAAAACAAAAAACAAAAAACTCAATCTGAATCAAGAGCAACCTCTAGATTTGGTAGCTCATCTCCTCATGGTGCTTCTACAAGCTCTGGAGGTAAAAAAACAATAGTGTATTTCCTTAATGTTGCTGGGAGGGATGATGTGCATGGAAAGCTAGTCTGATTTCTTTGTGATTGCGGTGTACCATTCAATGTGCTTCGCTCTCCCTATTGGCATGAAATGGTAAAGGGTATCAATAAAGCCCCAAAAGGATACAAGTACTCCAACTATGAGAAAGCTAGAATAGTGTTATTAGAAAGAGAAAAAGGAAAGGTTCAAGTAGCTTTGACACGTTTTACAAATGAGTGGGTGGATAGTGGGGTATCCATTGTATCAGATGGATGGACAAATATCAAAAACCGACATTTGATAAATGTTCTTGGTGTTTCTGCTAGTGGTGCAGAGTTTATTACATGTCATCATTCCTCCTCCATCAGTGCAACTTCCCAAAACATTGCAGATCTCCTATTGCAATCAATCAGAGATGTTGGTCCTAGTAAAGTGGTTCAAGTGATCACAGATAATGCAGCAAATTGTAAGGGAGCAGGAAGAATTATTGAGCGTACTTATCCACACCATATTTTGGTCTGGGTGCTTGGTGCACACATTCAACCTTTTAATGCATGATATTGTAAAGCATAAAGAATGTGGGTGGATTAATGAGCTTTACAAGAGAGGGAAGCAACTCATTAAATTTATCACAGGGCATACAAGGGTAAACTACTTCTATGGCACTTACTCCAACTTGCAGTTGTTTAAACTTGCAAAAACAAGATTTGCAAGTTATTACCTCACCTTTAGGCAACTAGTGAAGGTGAGACAAGCTTTAACTAATATGGTCACCGCTGAATCATGGGAGGAAATTAACACTAATAGAGATGGTGTTAATGCAGCCAAGGACACAATTCTTGACATGTTATTTTGGTCACAAGTTAAATATGTTTTGCAATTCACCAAACCAATTTATTACATAACCAAGTTTGCAGATTCAGATCAGCCAATAATTGGGGAGGTGTATGAGCAAATGGATAACATGTTGGGGCAGATTAAAGACATTGTTGAGCCTAGAGATATCACCCTGTACAATTATATTCGTGCAGAGGTGGTAAAACGATGGGATATGCTAATTGTTCCATTGCATGCATTAGCATATGTTTTGACACCTAAATACTATAGTCCATCATGGCTTTCAACACCAGCACCTGGGGGGGAGCAGGAGAAAACCACACCTATATCCAGAGGTCCTAGAAAAATATATGATTACATTGGATAGATTAGTCCCTGATGAGGAGGAGTCACACTCGGTACGGAAACAGTTGAGCAGCTATACGCTTTCCACTGGTCCATTTGGGAGCATGCGTGCTATTAGAGATCGAGAGAGTTTTTTTTCTATTGAGTGGTGGAACATGCATGGAGGTGCTACTCCACTTCTACAGACTTTGGCATTGCGGGTGCTATCACAGGTGGTAAACACTTCTTCTGCAGAGAGGTGTTGGAGCTCTTATTCTTTCATCCACAGTGTTAAAAGGAACACATTGAGTTTAGACCGGGCAAAGAGCTTGGTTTATGTTCATTACAACTTGCGATTGTTGTCCCATTACTATGATGATGCAAAGAATAATAAAGACCTTAAGGTTTGGGACAGGTATCTAGAGGAGGCCAATTTGGAGGATGGAGTGTTGCGATTAGAGCAATTAGAGGATGCTCTTATCCATGATGATGATGATCGAGTTGAGATGCCACCCCCCACTGGTCCCTTGCTTCCTAGGTTCCATGGTTCAACACCAACAGCAGGAGCTTCGTCTTCATCAATTGCAGTGCCAATGCCACAACTTCCACAGCCACCATCTTCTTCATTGCCACCATGTGGAGGGCCACCGTCACGTACTCTTCGTGGTGGAAGGAGGAGAGATTAGTAGATATTTTCACAATTTACTGCTTTTGTCATAGATTAGACTTGTAGGCTTGTTGTGAATTTGAACTTTTTTGTCTTGGTGGTGGCCAAGTGGCCTATTTTGTAAACATTGTTATTTGAATTTTGGACATGACTAATGTTGACAGTTGCTCACTTGATAGATAATATGCTTTATGTTTTATAATATGGTTAAATGTTTTATGTCTATCATTTATGTTTTATAGTATGCTTAAATGTTTTAAATGTTTTATGTTTTATAGTATGCTTAAATGTTTTATCATGCTTAAACATTTGATGTATGTTTGTAATTGCTAGGATCTAGAATCTAGAGGGTTGATGCTCGAATAATTAATTATTGATGTACAATGGAATCATGGATGTCATATCTATCTTGATTTATGTAAAAATATGCATGTTTTCATGTCTTCTACAACTAATATGGTATTTGGGATGTTTGTTTTGAATATAAATGCAAAAAAATATTTAAAAAAAAAGAAGTATATATATATACTAGACGCTTCTGAAACACTTCGCTTCCTAAATTTTTGGAAAATGATGTTTCTGCGTCCCCGCTTCCCAAAAACGTCCTCGCTTCGTGCAACGTTGGTATCTACTATAGGAAGTTCGTGAAGGACTTTTCATAGTTGGCGGCACCCCTCATGTATTTGACCAAGAAGGGGGCTTTTCTTTGGACCACGACAGTGTATGAGAATTTTGAGCGCCTCAAACAAGTGATGAGAAGTTGCTCAGTGCTCGCTCTTCCTAATTTCACACAGCCTTTTGCCTTGGAGTGCGATGCATCGGGGGAAGGAGTGGGGGCAATGTTGATGCAGGGGGGACACCCATACCCTTCAAGAGTCAGAAACTATTGCCTCATGAGAGGTTGTACCCCATCTATGACAAGGAGATGCTAGCCATCATGCATGCGCTAGCCAAGTTCAGGCAGTACTTAGTGGGGAACAAATTCCGGGTAAGGACAGACCACAACAGCCTCAAATTCTTTTTAGGGCAAAAGCAGTTGCAGCAAGGCAGCGTATGTGGGTGAGTAAGGTTCAGGCCTATGATTTCGACATTAAGTATGTCAAGGGGAAGCACAACATGGTAGTTGATGCGTTGTCCAAGAGGTCGGCTTCTCTTTCACTGATGAGCATTGAGCCGGATTGGAAGGCTCATTTGTTGGTAGAGTACTGCAAGGATCGCTTTGCATGCAAAGTCCTGGAGGGACAGGTAACTGATGACCACTACCGGGTGATGGATGGAGTGATATACTATCGAGATCGGATCTATTTGGTGGCCAACTCCCAGCTGCAGGAGAAGATCCTACATGCAGCACATGACTCACCATTGGCAGGGCACCAAGGGTTCACAAAAACTTACAGGGCCATTAGAGACAGGTTCTCATGGAAGGGCCTCAAGGATGATGTTTTGCAGTACATCCGAGAGTGTGAGGTGTGCCAGCGAAACAAGGGAGAGATGACACATCCAGCAGGGTTGCTTCAGCCACTTCCCATCCCTGAGGAAATGGGAGAGCATCTCGATGGATTTCATCACCGGGTTACCCACGATGCAGGGCAAGGATTGCATTTACGTGGTTGTTGATCGCTTGACGAAGTATGCACATTTCTTCGCGATCTCGTCCAAGTACATGGCTTCACAAATGGCCGAGTTGTTCTTCAGATAGATATTCTAGTTGCATGGTCTCCCCAAGACAATTGTCAGTGATCGAGACAGTCGTTTCAAGGGCAGATTTTCGCAGGAGCTATTCTAATTGGTGGGTATGGAGCTCACTACTAGTACAAGCTACCATCCCCAGACAAATGGCTAGAGAGAGATAGTTAACAAGTGGCTGCAGGGCTACATGCGTAACTACGTCACAAGGCAGCAAAAGGCTTGGTTGATGTGGCTACACATGGGAGAATACTGCTACAGCACCACCTTCCATATGTTTATAGGTATGTCTCCATTTCGTGCTTTGTATGGTTATGATGCTCTGACATTTGTTGATGTAATGTTTGGAGACAGCAAGGCCCCCCGGGCCAAGAATTGGATCCAAGAGAGCCAAGACATTTTGAGGGCTCTCAAGGACAACATGAGGGAAGCACATAACCAACAAAAGGTCTATGCAGACAGGGACCGCATTGAGAGACGGTTTGAGGTTGGGGACTTAGTATATCTCCGCCTCTAGCCATACAAGCAGTCCATGCTAAAACAGAAAGGGGCCGAGAAGCTTAAGCCTCGTTTCTATGGGCCTTACAGGGTCACTCGGAGAGTGGGGGAGGTAGCATACGAGTTGGAGCTACCCCTGGGGAGCCGAGTGCATAACATATTTCATGTATCCTGCCTGAAAAAGTCCTTGGGACAACAGATGACAACAGCAGTTGAGTTGCCTCCCATGGATGATGAGGGGCACTTAGTACTTCAGCCAGAGGCCATTTTGGACACCAGGGAGAGGCATTTGAGGAGGAGAATGATCAAGGAGTTTCTAATCAGGTGGAGAAATTTGCCAGATGAGGATGCCACCTGGGAAGGAGAACAAATCCTCTAGCACCCATCTTTGTAGTTGCTTGAGGACAAGCAACATCTTGACGGGGAGGACTGTAATATTCCTAATTAGCTATTATGCTAATTAGAAATATTAAAGTTTTGAAAATTTTGTATTTCCTAATGTTAGCCAGAAATAATGTGGGTCGGAGACCCACAAATTAGAATAAATTAAACTATGGCATTTTCCTATAGTGGAGAGGCAAATATTGCGGCCTTGGTGGGAGCAGGATGAGCGAATGAGGATGCATTGCGCCATCCAGGAAGGCAACGCAGTGATTGGACAGGTAAAGGTAGCATACGAGTGGCTCAAGGAGGGGTAGCACAGAATTTGGTGGGGACCAAGGGGAACGTTGGGCCTTTGGAGACAAAAGGGAAGAGGCAGCTCATCTTGGGGATTCATTCAATCATCTAATTCAAATTGCCTTTTGACAGAGCACGGTTGAGCCAGGGCCAACTCTGCATTGTTGTTTAGCAACCGAATGTTCCTGATCGGGAATCTCAACCTCTGCTTCAGGGGACTTTGAGTACCTGTCCTAGGGAGGAGATTTCATCAGTTCGATTCAGGAGTTGTGGGTTCCATTCACAGCGTATTCACCATCAGCAACAGCGCAGCACAGTCCCAACAGCGCAGTCACTGCGCAATAGTGAGAGAGAGATCATATGGGTGCTGAGGAGTGCAGGAGATTTTGAGGAGGAAATTGGTGGTGAGGTTGACAGCTTCCTAACAGGGTTATTGAACATCTTTTGGGAGCATTTTGCAGTGACATTTCCAAGTGCACAGTTTCAACCAACAGCGCAGAGGGCCAAGCCCAAGAGGGCCAATTTCCGAGGTCAACCATTTCACAATTCCTTCGCGGGTTATTGTGGGTTTTGTGAGTAGAGTCCGGGGTTAAAAGCCCGGAATTTTCAAGGCATTATTCTAGGCCCTACTAGTAGGTTTAGTTCAAAAATAGCAGCATTTCTGGGCCAGGACTGTGCAGAGCTAGTGCAGCACAACGTACCTTTGAAGGTTGATTTGAGCTTCTAATAGAGGCTACTTCAGCTTGCATGAAGCAAGCCCAGGTGCCATCATTCCAACACCCATATTGTACACTTATATCAGAATTAATAAAATGGCTCGGACCTGAATTTTATGGCTCCAGTTTGTGTTTTCATGGTGTAATTCTTTTGGTTGTTGTTAATGTCTATTGATGCATTGTTATCACTGCTAATTTCCAATTAGGAATATTAAATTATTCCCATGTTGGGTTTTTCCGGGGACTTTTGTCCCAAAATAATTGTGTCAAATTTTATGTGTGTGTGTTAGCATATTTCTCAGTGTCCAGCGCTATTTTTCCGTAATATTTTTGTGAATATAGCAATGTGTTTATTTCGTTGTTGTCATAGCAATAAATTGCTAATTTAATTAACAACTAGAAGAAATAATACCAGTTGCTGCAATAAGAATTTCGGAGTTGAAATTTTTACATGGTATAAGAGCGATTTTGATTAGACTGGGAAGCTCAGAAGCATAGAAGCAAATTTGTTGTTCGGAGGGAGCAGTAGGACGAATTTTTGGGGGTTGCGCAAAGCCTAAGCCAAGCAGTTTGAATTGTTGGACAGTTCGATTTTTCAGTGCAGGTTGGCAGAAAAATTTGGCTTGCCAGTTCGAGTGATTCCAGCAGGCAAAAGGGCAGTTGTAGCTCAAATTTTCACTGAGCAGATTCCTTGTTTGGGCGCAGAAGGGTTTGAAGCAGTTGCTAGAGTAGAATAAGCATCGGGAGGAAGAGAAAGTACACAGACAGAGGGAAATTTCACTCAGAGGGTTTCGAGCCTAGAAATCCAAATTTCCAGTTGCAGTCGGCAGTAGCTGCAAGCAGATTTTCTCACTCCAAGAAAGAGAGCGAATAGCAGAGCAGTCGATCAAGCAGGAAAAGAGGAAATTCCTGTTTATTTTCCAGTTTTTTAGTTTCACAAATTTTGCAGCTTTGGAGAGATGGTCGTAAGAGATTGCGAAAGGAGGTCATACGTGTTAGCTAGAATGCAGATATGGGCAACAGATCTACTTACAGATGCCAAAGACAAGTGCCAGAAGAAGTGTGAGTTGCAAAGTGAAGAAAGATCCTAGTAAGGGACAAGGATCAAAAGGAGATAGAAGGTGGAGGAGTATGAGACTCCAGTGTGCCAGATGGGCAAGGTCTAGCGAAATTGCAAAAAAGAGATCAACTAGATCAGTTCTAGATTATCATAGCGGGACCATCACCTTTGCTACAGAAGCCCACAGTATCATAGTAGCAGGTTCAGTGTAAGCAAACATAGCCATTCATTCAGATGACAGTTGTAAATCTAGTTGCAGTCAATACACGTGAGACAATTGCAGAGCCAGATGCAATGACACGGGAAGTGCAAATTGCAATTGCAATTCCAGCAAGCAAATTCCCAGCACAGAGCTACGCAATCTACAAGACAATAGTGTGCGTTGTCAGAAAGGAGCAGAGAGATTTCCCATAGGAATCAGAGGGAGTGTAGCTTCAGAGCAAGCAACCCTATGTAAGTTAGCACTTCCGGATGTGGGGAGATCAAACTTATTATTGTAGTAGTTGCGGAAGCAATGCGGAAGCATCAGCAAAGTAGTAGCAACAACAGTATGAGTAGATCCGATTTCGCCATATTTACAGCTATATCTCCAGGAGTGAGTTGGGGCGATATGGAGTTACAGTCCCAGAGTTGCAGAGGATGGGCAGGGTCCATTGAGGTGTCCTCCTCATGGATCATTGCGTTGCTACAGGAACCCAAGTATTCAGTAGCAAGATGGATCAGTGTCAGTTAATGCAGTCAGATTCCGAAGTGACAGTTGAAACTAGTAGCAGTCAGGTGTCGAGGAACGCAGTGTACTATTGACAGCAGAGCAGAAAGCTCATCAGCAGAGTCAGCAGCATCGAAGATTCCTTAGTGGACAGTGCAGAGACTAGTAGCAGTTAGATTCTTAGGAAACAAAGCAACACAAAGAGTGTTGATTCAATATTTTGGATGCTTCTTAGTTGCAACAACAACAAATGAGAGGGAGTTGCAGTGCAAATGCAGAGTTGGAAATAGTACAGTAGTGTCAACAGCAGCACAGATGCAACATCAGAGTTGCGCAATGGTTGGTGGGCAGTGGCAGTCACTCACAGTGGCCAGACATTAGTAGCGTGACAGAGGGTGATACAAAGACAGGATGTTGTCGTAGTGGTGCAGCATTAGAACACCTTCCTCGCTAAGCAAGAGTGTTAGTGTTTGTAGCATCGGAGTTGTTCAGGTCTCGAAACTTTTGGAGAGGCTAAAACACAAGAGTTCTCCATAACCCATAAATCGTTTCTGGAAATTCCACCTAGAAGTGTCTCAATTATATTATTAGCCTATTTTTAAATATTTCCCGAGTCTAAACTTAGGAAATCTAGTTAGTTAATCAGTATTAATTGAGATAAGGTGTGAATCATATAGAAACTCACACGGATCAACTCCAATATGATCTTGGCCCTTGATTGAGTTTCAATCTTGGTCGTTGGAGGTCCAATAGAAGATTATAAGAAGTCAATGGGTAGATCGAGAAGACACACACAAAGAGATCGATTTCCTTGGAGAGTTCAATTTTTCAGAGACCAGCAACAGTTGCCAAAAGAGTTCGAGCCAAAGAAGGGAAGCAGAGACAGAGAGAGGCAAGGACAATGATCCGGAAGAAGATTTCTAGATCCGAAGAGGCAACAACAAAAGGCCGAGTTATTCCCAGTGAGGCAGAGCAGAGGACTGCGCAAGAAAATTTAGAGGCCATTTGAATTTGGCTATGGGAAAAATCAATTCAGCTTCCAGAGGCTTGGAAAGTCTTCCAGAAGGCCGGAGAAGTGTTTCCAGCAGTAGAGGCAGGCAGGATGACTTGATCAGAGGAAGTTTTGGGCAAGACGTCAAAGGGTCTACCCAAGCACTGCATAGAAACCTACACAAAGGTTCCAAGAGGATGAGCTTCTAGAGTCGAGATGTGTTGGGGTTGCTTGTTGAGGAAGGGAAACTCCCTTAGATTATTTCGGCCAGATTTTCTTGTTGTGGATTGCCAGTTTTCGGCATCTAGATTGTACTCAAAATTTCATTGTTGCTTAATAATTAAAACCCTTAGTTGTTGCACCGATTTTCCCAAGATGGGTTTTTCCTGGGACTTTTGTCCAAAAATAATTGTTAATTTTTATGTGTTAGCATATTTCTCAATTTCTAGCGCTATTATTTTACGCAGTATTTTTGTGAAGAATGCAGTGTGTTTATTTCGTTGTTGTCGTAACAATAAACTGTTAATTTAATTAATAGTTATAAGAAATAATACCAGTTGTTGCAATAAGAATTTCAGAGTTGAAATTTTTACATGGTATCAGAGCAATTTTGATCAGACAGGGAATCTCAAAAGCGGAGAAGGAAATTCGTTTTTCAGAGGGAGCAGTAGGATGAATTTCTGAGGGTTGCACAGAGCCTAAGCCAAGCAGTACAAACTACTGGGCAGTTCAATTTTTCAGTGCAGGTTGGCAGAAAAATTCGGCTTGCCAATTCGAGTGATTCCAGCAGGCAAAAGGGCAACTATAGCTTAGATTTTCGCTGAGCAAATTCCTTGTTTGGGCGCAGAAGGGTTTTGCAGCAGTTGCTAAAGCAAAATCAACGTCAGGTGGAAAAGAAAGTGCACACACAGAGGGAAATTTCTCTCAGAGGATTTCTAGCTTAGAAATCCAAATTTCCAGTTGCAGTCAGCAGTAGCTACAAGTAGATTTTCTCACTCCAGGAAGGAGTGTGAATAGCAATGCAGCCAGCCAAGCAGGAAAAGAGGAAATTCCTGTTTATTTTCCAGTTTTTGAGTTTCGCAGATTTTGCAGCTTTGGAGAGATGGTCGTAAGAGATTGCTAAAGGAGGTCATACGAGTTAGCTAGAATGCAGATCTGGGCAATAGATCAACTTCTAGTTGCCAAAGACAAGTGCCAGAAGAAGCGTGAGTTGCAAAGCGAACAAGGATAACAGTAAGTGGCAAGGCTCAAAAGGAGATAGAAGGGCACCAAATCCAGGTGGAGTATGAGACTCCAGTGTGCCATATGGGCAGGGTCTAGTGTAATAGCAACAAGGAGATCAATCATATTAGTTCTAGATTGTTGCAGTGGGACCATCACCTTTGCTATAGGAGCCCACAATATCATAGTAGCAGGTTCAGTGTCAGCAGACGCAGCCAATCATTCAGATGACAGTTGCAAATCTAGTTGCAGTCAATATATGTGAGACAATTGCAGAGCTTGATGCAGTGCCACAAGCAGTGAGAATCGCAGTTGCAGTTCCAGCCAACAAATTCCTAGTGCAAATCTACGTAGTCCAGTTTCCAGTATAGGAGAATGGTGCCAGTTGTCAGGAGGGAGCAAAGAGATTTCCCATAGGACTCAGAGTAAGTGTAGCTTCAGAGGCTGTAGTCCTATGGAAGCTAGCGCTTCAGGATCTGGGGAGATAATGCTCATTGTTGCAGTAGTTGCAGTAGCAATGCAAAAGCATCAGCAGAGCTGTAGCAGCAACAATATCAGTAGATCATATTTCACCATGTTTACAGCTATACCTCCAGGAGTGAGGTGGGGCAATATGGAGTTATAGTCCCATAGTTGCAGAGGATGGGCAGGGTCCATTGAGGTGTTCTCCTCATGGATCATTACCTTGCTACGGGGGACCACAGTATTCAGTAGCAGGATAGATCAGTGCCAATTGATGCAGTCAGATTCTGAAGTGATAGTTGCAGACTAGTAGCAGTCAGGTGCTGAGGAGCACAGTGCAGTGTTGAAAGCAGAGTGGGAGGCTTAATAGCAGAATCAACAGCAGCTCAGATTCCTTAGTGGATATTGCAGAGACTAGTAGTAGTCAGATGCTTAGGAGACAAAAGAAGCACAGAGACACAGTCGATTCAATATTATGGATGCTTCTCAATTGCAGTTGCAGCAGCAACAGATGAAAGGGTGTTGCAGTGCAGATGCAAAGTTGTCAGCAGTACAGTAGTGTCAGTAGCAGCACAAATGCATCATCAGAGTTGCACAGTGGTTAGTGGGCAGTGGCAGTCAGTCACGGTGGCTGGACATCGGTAGCATGACAGAGGGTGATACAGAGACAGGGTGTTGTAGCAATGGTGCAACACTAGAACACCTTCCTCGCAAAGACGAAGTGTTAGTTTTTATAGCATCAGAGGTGTTCTAGTCTCGAAACTGTGGAGTGGATAAAACATTGGATTTCTCCAAAACCCAAAAATTGTTTCTGGAAATTCCACCTAGAAGTGTCTCAATTAGATTATTAGCCTATTTTTAAATATTTCCTATGTCTAAACTTAGGAAATTTGGTTAATTAATCGGTATTAATTGAAATAAGGTGTGAATCATCTATAAACTCATACGGATCGACTTTGATATGATCTTGGCCCTTGACTAAGTTTTAATCTTGGTCATTGGAGATCCAACAGAAGATTATAAGAAGAGGTCGATGGGTAGATGGAGAAGACACACATAGAGATCGATTTCCTTAGAGAGTTCGATTTTCTAGAGAGCAGCAGCAATTGTAGGAAGAGTTCGAGCCAAAGAAGGGAAGTACAGACATAGAGGGGCAGGGACAGTGATCTGGAGGAAGATTTCAAGATCCGGAGAGGCAATAGCAAGAGGTTGAGATATTCTCAGTGAGGCAACGTAGAGGACTGTGCAGGAAGCCTCAGAGGGCAATTCGATTTGGTTGTCAAAAAAATTGATTCTGCTTCAAGAGGCCTGGAAAGTCTTCTAGAAGGTCAGGAAATCGTTTCCAGCAGCATAGGAAAGCAGGCAGAACGAGTTGATCAGAGGAAGTTTTGGGCCAAATGTCAAAGGGTTTGCGCAAGCACTGCGCAGAGTCTTGCACAAGGGTTCCAGGAGGGCGAGCTTCTGAAGCTGAGTTGTGTCAGGGTTGCTTGTGGAGGAAGGGAAATTCCCTTAGATAATTTCGGCCATATTTACTTATTGTGGATTGCTAGTTTTCAGCATCTAGATTGTGTTGATATTTTGAGTGTTGGGGTAGCTTCGGATGTGCTCTAGCTCCCACACTTTGTGGAGGGGCTAGAGTACATGAGATCTCCAAGACCCAGAAAGGGATTTGAGAAATTCCATCCAGTTTAAGAGAAAATTAATCAATTAATATTTTTAATTAAGGACCCTAAGTCTAACTTAGGAAAATTAAAATATTAAAGGTAATTAATTTAAACATGTGATGGAAATGACTTAAGCCACACGGATCAAGCTTTATTTTAATCTTAGTCGTTGAATCAAGATTAGATCATGGTCGTTGGTTTCCCAACGAGAAAAGTATAAAGGAAATAATTGGGGTCAGTTGGAGAACACACACAGAGGCAGAGCACTGAGACTAAGCTGGAATTCTAAGGCGTGGTTTGCTAAAAATTTCCAGAAGTGTTTCAGCTGCAGCGAGGGGTAGTATTGGCTAAGGGGATGATCTGATCCCAGAGCCAAGAATCAGCAAGAGGCAGAGAAGCAACAGTTAGAGCAGCGTAGAGGGAGCAGCAGCTACGTAGTGCAGAGGGGTTCAGTGCTACGCAGGCCTAAAAAGGCCAGCGCAGAGGCAGCAGGAGGCCATCAGGGCTTACGCAGGCCCAGCTAGGGCAGCGCAGGGACTACGTCACCCAATCTGGGGTTATGCAGGCCTCTCCTGAGCAGCGTAGGGGCACACGCAGGCTAGCAGAGCTGACGCAGAGGGCTTCAGAGCAGCACTGGGGTTTCTGAAGACAGAAAAGGGCCGAGTTCCGCGAATCTCATTTGAGGGTGTGAATTAGTCCAGATTTCCGTCTCCGGAACAACAGTATTGCTGCAGATTTTGTATTTCTCTGTCAGGTTAACCAATAAGGTGCCCAGATTTGATGTACTTAGAATCTACTTAATAATAAAAACCCTCCAGCAGCCAGAAGACTGGTTTTCCCGCATTGGGTTTTTCCGAGGACAATTGTCTAGAAAATCTTGTGTCACTTTGTCTATGTGCATGTATTCAGTTTAGATCTGTATCTATGTAGGTTGTTAAAGTGTTTACTTCAATGTTAATACTGAACATTTTAGATTAATAACTTGTATAAGTAGGAGAAGTAAATCGTGATTTAACAGTAGGGTTTCTGCATAAGTAATATTCAGAAACTTTCACAGATTGTACTCGGAATTTCACTACTGCTTAATAATTAAAACCCTCAGTTGTTGCACCGGTTTTCCCAAGTTGGGTTTTTCCAAGGTCTTTTGTCCAAAAATAATTGTGTCATCAATTTTTATGTGTGTTAGCATATTTCTCAATTTCCAGCGCTATTATTTTCCGCACTATTTTTGCGAACATTACAGTGTGTTTATTTCTTTGCTGCCGTAGAAATAAACTGCTAATTTAATTAACAATTAGAAGAAATAATACCAGTTGCTGCAATAAGAATTTGAGAGTTTAAATTTTTACAGTTTAGAGCTAAGTGGCATAGGTAGTTCCCTCTAAATAATGTACGCGTATATTAAAACTCTTTGGACTTTTTCATCATGCGGTGGGTATAAAACTAGGAGGATAATTAGTGAGAAACAAAAGGAGGATAGGCAAACAAAAATGTGGAAAAAGTCGAAGTCGGTATTAAATCGGCAAGGATCAAAAAGTTGAAAAACTCGGCAAAGTTGGGAATTTTTTGATAAAGTCGGCAAAATTTAAAAAATACAAAATTATTCAAATTTTTTTTTTTTAGCATCTAAAGTATCCACAACATCAAATAAATGCATTTCCACATAAACACGTAAAGAAAGCTAATATATAATATGTATATGAAGTATAGTGCTACATTACATATCAAAATAGTGAATCGAGTCCTGAATCTTGAGTCCTGACTCCTGTCTCAATCTCAAGAGTCAAAATATCAACAAATAATTATAATAAATGTATATCATGAGTCATATCCATGTCATAAAGTAATGAGTCACTGAGATCCCCTGCCCCTTTTACGGGAATAGGGAATGGCTTTGCCTTTTCATCTAGAGGAAGAAGGCCCTGACCCTGGGGATACAAATGGACCCAATCATCCTCTAGAAGCAAATAAAAGAAGTGGCCTTTGTCCTCTACCGCTGCTGCTGCCCATCTTAGATGGTATCACATCCTCCTCCACATCCTCCTCCTGCTTTGCCTCCTGCCCCTGCAACTGCTACCTCCTTTGGCGCTAGTGCTTCTGGATCCACATCTAACCAATCAAGGATGCCATGGTCGGCCACTCAGTCTCGACCCTCCATGCAGCAGTGGTATCAATATTGTCCAATGAGATGGCATCCATACCAAGAGTTTTCTGAATTTGTCTCATCCACAATCGAAGATTGTAGTAGACGTACACCATGGCATTGAGGCGTTGGGATTCCAATCTGTAAAAGGGTCATAGATTATAAATTAGTACTTAGAAAATTTAAATATTAAAAATAATCAAATTAGTTCAAAATTTTATTTTTTATTTTTTTTACTTGTTGTGCTTTTTGCTATGTATTTTGTCAAATACACTCCAATTGCGCTCACACCCAGAAGAGTTGCATGTTTGGCTGAGCACTCGAATGGCAAGCTTTTGGAGATGGGGTACTCTACCACCATAGCTTGTCCACCAAGCATCTACAAGTTAAAATAAAAATGAGAAGCAAAAATTATGAAGAGACAATGAATTATGAAATTTGAAAGTTGAAAGTTGAAACAAACTATCACAACATTTTGGTCGTCCTATTCTTAATAGCCATGGTAAAACCAAATGTGCCACCTGACATCCTATATATTTTCATTTCTTTAGAAATATCTTCACGCTCTTGCTCAAATGCCAGCATCCTCTCAACACATGTGAAGAATCCATCCATCACCTCGGCATCAAATCTAAAACCACAGGAGTAAGAAAATGTGGGATTGAGGTAGATACCTGCAGCATGAATGGAGCAATGGAGGGTATTGTTCCATCGGTCATCAATCACTCTCCATATGACATGTTGTTTCTCTAACTCCTCGTCTCCCTTATCTTCATAATAAGCATGAATGGCTTCTTTGGCCCTATCCATGGCCTCATACAAGTAGCCCATTGCGGGCTTCTCTCCATCAACCAAACGAAGAACCCTTACCAAAGGTTTTGAAATGGCACACAGCTCCTCTACTCCTGCCCAAAAGTTCTGATCATATGAAACTAGTCTACATATGCCCTCTCCCTCTAGTTTGCAGTTAATAGATAAATCACATCAATCCTGTGAAAGAAACATGCTCTTCACATCCCACATAGAATTCAACAAAGATCGAAGAAACATGAAAGTAGTGGCAAAGCGTGTTATCGCAGAACACACCAACTCTTTGTTGTTGGTGAATCTTCTCATCAAGCTAAGCATAGATGCATGATTATATATAAATTTTGTTATGCTCTTGGTTGATTCAACAATATGCCTCACAATAGGAATCTTACCTATATCCTCCAACATCAAGTCAATACAAGGTGTCCAAGAGTAGGGTACCTCTCCATAAGCAACCTGCCAGCTGCAACATAATTTGTAGCATTGTCTGTTATGACTTGGACAACATTTTGTGGCCCTATTTCCTGAATGAAGATGTCCAACAACTGACATAATAAACGCGCATCTTTAAGGTGTGCAGATGCATCAACAGATTTCATAAACATTGTCCCCTTGGGACAACTAACCAAGAAGTTAAAAAGGGTCCTAACCTTCTGGTCAGTCCAACCATCTGACATGACTATGAATCCAATGTGTTCCCATGATGCCCTAAACTCCTCCAATCTAGTAGTGCAATCATTCTTTTCATCTTGAAGAAGAGGCCCCCTCAACTCTGCAAAGGTAGGGGCTTTGTACGTCGACCCTCAACTCTGCAAAGGTAGGGGCTTTGTACGTCGAGCCAACGACAGCAACAACATCAAGCATAGGTTGGTAGAATGGATTTTTCTTGGCAATGTTGAAAGAAACATCACTCCATAGAAGACATCTACTCACCAACCTGTCAGCTTCTGTCTTTTCCTTTTTTTTTAATTGTTGATTTGATGCCAGGTTGTGCACTAGGTGTGGTTCTAGGGACAAAAAAGCATGAGAAAGTTGAGGGGTTGGGAGTGGAAGGTGATGCTGAAGAACCACTCTCACTTACCCCCACCCTTGAGGTCCCTACAAGTTGGCTTTTTATTGTTGCCCTGGTGTCTTTGCCATTCTCTTTATCCATCAATTCTTTAATGGCCTGTCGGATGATTTTTGCAGATGCATTGGGGCAAAGTCCTATATTTTGCCCCGGAATTTGCCCCAAATGGAATTTTAATCTATTGACACCCCCTGACATATGCTTTCCACACAACTTGCAAGTCAAATACATTCTATTGTCACCTCCAGTTTCGGGTACAGGATCAGGTTCACCATATTCCCACATACGGTCCAAAATCCTTGGCATTTTGTTTGAAACTTTGAACTTGAATAATTGAATTTGAACCTGGGCACAAAAAAAAAATTGAAAAATGTTAAAAATTTCCTATCACATAAGAAGCAAACACAAATGTAATTGTTGATTTTAAATTTTACATGCCTCTTCTCACTCACTTGAACACACACAAAATCACTAAACAAGGGTTTGAATTTTTTTTATTTGATTCCTGAAAGTTGAAGTTTTAAAATTTAATTCAATCTAGAGTCTAGACTCTAGACTCTAGATTCTAAGCAAAAATAAGTTAGAAAACAAGGGGATTGAAATATAGAATGATTTTAGAAGACATTTATGTAACAATTTACAAAGAATAAGAGAGAAAATACATACCTGGCAGCAGCAAACCAGCAGTCCGGCACTTTCAATCTCCAATCTTGAGCAGTGGACAAGTCTCCAAATCCCAACACAAATGGCAAAGCTGGAGCCTCAATCACCTCCTCGAGTCTCCACAGCCCTCAAACGCAGCAAACCGACGAAAAAATGACTGAAAAAAAATGTTTTTCGGCCTCTTAACCACGCTGTTTGATGGACAGCTGACTTTTTCAATCGAATTGCCAAAAAGTCGGGACTTCGGGGATAAAATCGCAACTTTTTCAGGGATGAAAAAGTCGGCCGATATAATCGGCTCAGGGAAAAATTCGGGACTTTTTGCCGACTTTTTCCACACTTTTACAAAATAACAATGAACCGGAAAAGTGGATGCCTCAGATACCAGCATCAGCTGAAAGTCACAAGTGTGAATATTTGAATCACAAGCTTCTTTCAAAACAAACTTGCTCCCTCCCTTACAATAGGCCTAAATATATGAAATTTAATCCAAACATTGGATGCATGCTCCAGTAATTTTCTGTACAGGGTAGTCATTGTTGATCAACCAAATTCATATACCATCAGAGTTAGCAATGATAAATTTGTTCAATCTTGATATATTTTTCTACCTATGTAGTATTCAAGACTTACATAATAGAGCAAGTCTACATGGCTCCCAAATTCAGAATCAAAGTATCAAAACTCTCTTAAAGAATATCATATAACCATTTCCTTGCGCTTTTCGAACATACTTCCAGATAAAATTAAAGGTTCCCTATCAATTTCTACCTATCTGATTTAAGATATGACTGATAGAGCAAGCCTACGTGGCTCTGTGGGGCAGAATAAAGCATCCACTATGTCCAGCTACAATAGGCCTAAATATATGAAATTTAATCCAAACACTAGATGCATGCTCCAGCAATTTTCTGTACAGGGTAGTCATTGTTGATCAACCAAATTCATATACCATCAGAGTTAGCAATAATAAATTTGTTCAATCTTGATATATTTTTCTACCTATGTAGTATTCAAGACTTACGTAATAGAGCAAGTCTACATGGCTCCCAAATTCAGAATCAAAATATCAAAACTCTCCTAAAGAATATCATATAACCATTTCCTTGCGCTTTTCGAACATACTTCCAGATAAATTAAAGGTTCCCTATCAATTTCTACCTATCTGATTTAAGATATGACTGATAGAGCAAGTCTACGTGGCTCTGTGGGGCAGAATAAAGCATCCACTATGTCCAGCTACAAGATGTTTTTTGGTCACAGAATATTAAATAGTCCTCTCTTTTCCTTGCACTTTCCAAATATACTCCACACAAATGGAGAATTTTTTCATCCCTTCTCAGAAGAAGCATGAAAACGTTGGCTAGCTTGAAAAGAAACCATAATACAGGCTACAGCTCTTCCAAGATGCCTCATAATGTTTTGAAGGATTCATGTAGTTTGCATCTAATGAGGAAAGTATTTCTGTGATCCCCGAATTTGGCATATGATTAGATTGCTTCCTTTCAGACATGTACTCGTCAGGTTTCCTGTTATATGGTTGTTGAACTTATTCTTTTGCTTGGTACTGAATCATGCAAGTTTCTAACCTATATTCTCTCTGTTTCCTTTAATATGGAAGGAAAGACTCAACTGTAAAAAAGTTAGGATGTGTTTCATAGTAGAAACAGTATAAGTCAAAAATGTACCTCAGATCCCATATCTTCACAGTACCATCTTCAGAACCTGAGTACATCCATTTTCCATCACACTGGAATCCCACTGCCGTAACATTGTTTGTGTGGGAGTCATAACTAATTACCTGCCAGCAAACAAAATCAGTGCACTTGCCACTAACTGCAAGCGTTAAGGAAAGAGGCACAGAGTAACTCGTCTTACAAAATATTGTATTGAAACTTTAGAAAGATTAGAATCATTTTCACCAATTGACATACAGGTTGAGGATTATTGGAATTGACTTCAAATAAACGAATATGTGGATTCCCAGCTGCAGCCAAGTACTGCTTGTCAGGTGTTATCTCTAGATGGTTGACTTGCTGTAAAAAACACAAGCAATAAAAATAACAACCTTGTCAACCACTATGTAATTCTGTAGAAATCAAGCATGATTTCAGCTACTTTACAAGTCCAAAACAATTAACCTGCTCTTATATATGCTTCAATTCAAGGCCCGTGAAACAGCATAAAAGCTACCTGTGACCAGATTTTCTGGCATTGCTAAATCTAATAGTAGGAATGAGAACAAAAAAGCAATCATTTAACGAACTTATTTCAGCTATTACTGGCTCTGTGTGAAAATAAGTTAGTACTTTTCTCATCCCTAATTTCATGCATAGCCTTTGCCTATAAAAGCAAGAGATTTGCCAATGTTAAAATAAGATTAATTTCTGTTACTTAATATTTGGTCATTTATAACTATTTTGATCCTGCTCAAACCAGATATCTGCTTGTATGGAAAATAAAAAGGCCTTTATTTCCAGTTAGTGTCAAGGGTTGTAGCATCCATATCAAATTTGCTATATTGCCACGAAACGTGAATTCGGGGACGGGTACAGGGATAAGTGCGTCACTTTTTGAAACAGAGTACATGGGTTCTTCGGGGGTATATTATAATTTATATATTTTATATATTTTATAAATTATAATATATATGAATTTTGAAATCTTCCAACTTACATGGTAACAATTGTTTAAGTTGAAAACTAACAATATGCATGTTAACAATTCGTTAAGTTGAAACCTAACAATCTGATACTCATCTATGACACTGGCTGGCAGACTAATACATTTTGTTATTAAGTTGAAACAGTGTTATTAAGGTCTATAATAAAGTTAATGACAGGAACAACATATTCATGCTAGAAAAGATGATTTGATTCCTATCAGTCAAAAAATAGCTATAGATAAAGCTGACCTCCAGGAAATTCATTATTATCAGTCCCTCGGAATGTTTCCAGATAACATAATGTCATCATTCTACCAATTCTTTCATGAACAACAGTTTAGCTTATATATTTAGTGGACCTACTAACTACATCCCAGTAAACTATGAAGGCTGAGAATAGGGTTTGCACTCAAAATAACATAACAGCCCTTCAAGTATGATTCTACCATATTCAAATAAAAGTAGGGTACAGTGATCTAGCTGCATTAACCTGGCAATCTTTAAAACCCAACTTCAACTGTAAAAATGTCATTGTAGTGAAATGGTTAATTAAGGATGCATTAAACTTGAGTTATTTGTAAGCTAATCTTGGGCAGGAGGAGATTATCTTCCATCTGATATATCATATGGATATCCAATACCCAAATCATTTCTATATCATTTGTTTGATACTGGAATTTTGAACTTCCATGAACTTATTCAACACAGCAACAAGCCATTATGTGGAATGTGAGAAGAAAAGAATTTATGGACAAAAGAAAAAACGTCATCAAGAACCCCACACGCACCCGTTTTCGGAGTTCACACACCCATTTCGGGGGTTCGACAAACCTATTTACGCAAAAGAACCCAACCTGAAGATACTGAGTACCTAGTTCTTATGGGAAGTACCAGGTTCTCTAAGATAGATTTGCAAACAGGGATACCTTTGTCCTGAGGATGAACCACATTAGTTGGTTTGAATCATCGACCCAGAACATGAAATGTGATTAATCCAAAAGACATTATCAAAAAAGGGGTATCATCAGATTCGGGTGAAAGAGCAGGATATCCCGAAGATGCCCTTCTGGTTTCATTATGGCCACTTTGAGTTTTTGGAGATGCCCTTTGGACTAACCAACACACTTGACACTTTCCAGCCTGTATGAACCATGTGTTCCTATTAATTTTGGGCAACTAGGTCCAAACTCCATGTTGCACTGCTCATATGATGATGATTATATCTTTGTTGGGTTCCTCTTTCGGAGAGGTGCAAGATTGATCTAAAGATCATCTTGTTTGGATGAGCAGAACATATATTTTGATTTTATTTTCCACACATGTGCAAGGTCAGCCAGATTTGTAATGTAGGCTTGCAAGCGCAATAGATGTGTCACACACCCTCATTGATAGTATAAATTGGAGAAACTTGGAGATCATTTGTTCATCAACTCATCACACATTCTCTCTTGTGATCTGATTGGTTCGATCATCCTTTGGAGGCTTCTTTCTCTCACATGTGCGGAGCTGAAGCTGGGAAAAGTGCATATTGTTTTAGGGTTGTTTTGCTAGTGCGTTGACCAATGTTGACCGTGGGTCAAAGCTTAGAATTTTGACCTCCTTCAAGTACAGAAATTCCGATCTCTTGAGGCCGCATTTGAGGGCACAAAGATCGAGGAAAATGGAGACCGTTGACCAAAGCCCTAAACTGCAGCGTTGACTTTTCTGTGTTGACTTTTTTTGTTGACGAACGTTGACTTTTTGGAGTTGTCTTTGAGGGGTGTGTGTGACACTTCGAGTATTGGCTGATCTGATGTTGAGGAAGACTTTGTTGGCTGGTGCATCTTGTTGACTGTCGTAACGCACATCACTCACTATCTTTGCTAGACAAGAAGAATTGTAAATTATGATCTATATTATTGGCTTGTCTTTTGTTGATCTATTATTATGTTCTATCAGCATTTTACTTTCACATTCATGTGATTACTGAATTGTATCGGGCCTATAAGAAAGATTGAAGAAAACTGCATTAAGCATAGAACATACCATGCTTGTCTAAATTTAACATGGTATCAGAGCTAAGGTGAAGACAAAGCCCAAGCTAGTGTGAAGAGCAATCATCGAAGAAGAAATCCTATCAAGGACCAATGGCACATCTAAAGAGATGTATGATAAGTTGGTTAGCATGCTCAGGGCTAGCAACGTTAATCAAGTTATTTTCTTCAAGAATCAATTGAAGAATCTCAAGAAGGGCAAAGAAGAATCCATTCAATCCAATTTTATGAGGCTCACTAAAATCAAGAATAATCTCCTAGCTATTGGAGAAGAAATAGTTGATCGAGAGATGGTTCTCATTGCGCTTGGAGGTCTCCCCCGTGATTGGTATGCATTCAATACCACTATTCTTAATAATAATGTGATACCTGATTTTGATGAAATATTGACGAGATGCACTCAAGAGGAAACAAGAATGATGGAGAGTGATCATCCCTCTAATGGAAATGGAGGTGACCCTACTGCCTTTGTCGCTCATGCGAAGAAAAGGAACAATGGTGGTCTGAGAAATCAAATCCATGGAAGAGTCGGGCCCAAAGGAAGGAAAGGAAGATGTTACTCTTGTAACAAGTTTGGTCACTATGCAAGAGAGTGCCCCAGTAGAAGGGACTCTCCAGGGATGATGACAACAACAACTTTAGGGGGAATGGAAATCAAAGGAACAAAAGGTTCAAAGGAAAGATGAAGGCTCCCTCTGATCGTAGTGGAAATGGGCAACCTTTCAAGAGGTCAAGAAATTCCAGGTACGATGAAACTAATGTTGTTGACAATAATAAAAATGAATATATTCTTGTATCTGCCCTCTCTGTTGCATCTCCTCCCGACACCCTGGATGTCTGGTTGATTGATAATGGTGCTTCAAGGCACCTTACTGGTTATAAAGAAGCCCTCTCTGATTTAATTGAGAAAGATACTAATTTAGAAATTATCCTTGGAGATAAAGCCACCTATCCCATGAAAGGGACAGGGACTGTGACCCTTCATCTATCTCAAGGTCAAGTCCTTCGTTTAGAAAAAGTGTTGTACATACCTGATTTGAAGAATAACCTTGTGTCTATTTCGGCAATTGAAGACAAAGGATTCAATGTGGCATTCATTGATGGAAAGGTACGCATCTGGAAGAAGAACTTCAAAGAAGCTCTTGCTATTGGTTTTAGAGTTGATACACTCTACCAGGTTGGAGGAAGTCCATTGGGGGCTATGTCATGTGATATAACTCTTCAAGCTGAGTTATGGCATCGGAGCTTTGCACACCTTCATTACAAAGCCCTTCCTGAAGCAAGAAAGGTGGTGACAGGGATGCTCGAGTTTAAAGATGATCATGAAGGTATATGTCAGGGTTGTGCCGAACGGAGGCATACAAGGGGACCATTCCCCTCAAGTGTCACAAAGACATCTGATATCTTGCAATTGATACAATCTGATTTATCTGGTATGATGCCCATAACATCCCTAGGAGGATGTTCCTATTACATGACTTTTATAGATGACTTCTCTCGCAAGACCTGGATATATTTCTTGAAGAAGAAGGGCGAAGCATTCAAATGGTTTTGTACCTTCAAGGCCTTGGTGGAAAATCAAACCAGGAAGAAAATCAAATTTTTGAGGACTGACAATGGGACGGAGTATGAGTCAAATGAGTTCAATGACTTTTTCAGAGAAGCTGGCAATAAGAGGGAGACCACAATTGTGTATACTCTTGAGCAAAATGGTGTTGCTGAAAGAAAGAACATGATCATTGTGGATGCTGCCCACGCCATGCTATATGGCCAAGGTCTTCCGAAGTTTCTATGGGGAGAAGCTGCGAACACTGTTGTATACGTTCAAAATAGATGCTCGCATTCTGCTCAGAACTCCAAGACTCCCGAAGAAGTCTTCTCTGGTAAGAAACCTGATGTTTCTCATTTTAGAGTTTTTGGCGGTCCTGTTTATTTTCATGTGCCGAAAGAGAAGAGAAGCAAGCTGGATGCTTCTAGAAAGAAGGGAATTTTTGTGGGCTACAGTGAAACTTCAAAGGCATAGAGAATCTATGTGCCTGGTTAAAGAGAAGTGGAGATATGCCACGATGTCACCTTCGATGAAGATGATGCCCTCAAGAAAGTAAGAAATATTCCTAGCTCAAAGGAAGACAAAGAAGAAGAAGAAGTTGGAAGGCAGGAAGAATCGAAGGACGAACCGATGTCCGATGTTGAAGGACCAATGGATCCTATTGATCCACCTCCTTCAAATAAGAAAAGAACCTCATGGATCAGGGACACTCTCGAAGATGCCGAGAGACATATTGCCCCAAGGGAGACAATTCGTGAAAGAAAGAAGCCGAATAGATACCAAGGGTATCTAGCAGCCATGAGTACAATTGTACAATCTGAACCTCGATCATTTGAAGAAGCCGTAAAGCATCAAGTTTGGAAGGATGCTATGCACGAAGAATATGAATCTATCATGAAGAATGATGTCTAGGAAGTGGTCCCGAGACCGGAGGACAAATTTGTTGTCACCTCGAAATGGATCTTCAAGATCAAGCATGGAGCCGATGGAAGTGTTGAAAAGTACAAGGCAAGATTTGTTGCCCGAGGCTTCTCTCATAAAGAAGGCATAGATTATGATGATATATTTGCACCTGTCGCCCGTTATACCACCATCTGATCTAGCATTGCCCTTATTGCAACGCAAGGATGGAGTCTCCATCATATGGATGTGAAGATTGCCTTTCTACATGGTTCAATAAAGGAAGAGGTTTATGTGGAGCAACCTTTGGGGTTCGAAGTCCAAGATAGACACCTATGTATACAGGTTGAAGAAAGCCCTCTATGGGTTGAAGCAAGCCCCCAGGGCTTGGTATGAGAGGATAGATAGTTGCTTTATGAAGTTGGGCTTCACTCGAAGTAACGCTGATCCAAATCTTTATCTTAAGGTTCATAAAGAAAGGCCTCTCATTCTAGTTCTCTATGTGGTTGATCTTTTCCTAACAAGTGTTGACCCTCTCATTCATCAATGTAAGAGGGAGCTAGCTTTTGAGTTTGAGATGAAAGACCTAGAACTGATGCATTACTTCCTAGGCTTGGAGGTTTGGCAAAGGCCAGGCGAGATTTTCCTTTCTTAAGGAAAATATGTCGTGAAGCTACTGGAGAGATTTGGTATGGTGGACTGTAAGTCTGTGTCGACACCGATGGAACTCAACTTTAAGAAGTTGTGTGGAAACGCTACTGGGCCCGAGCTAGGAAATCTCACCGAGTATCGACAACTCGTGGGGAATCTGATGTTCTTAGTGAACCCTCGTCCGAACATATGTTTTGCAGTGAACACTTTGAGTCAACATATGGTTGAGCCTCATCACATTCACTGGATTGGTGCCAAGAATCTATTGAGATATCTTCAGGGCACAATCAACCATGGGCTGAGATACACTGTCGGGAGTTTGAGACTCCATGGATATTCTAATGCTGATTGGGCTGGCAGTGTGGTGGATCGCAAGAGCACATCTAGATGTTGCTTCACCTTGGGTTCTGCTTCGATATCTTGGATGAGCAGGAAGCAAAATTCGGTGACTTTGAGCATCGTTGAGGTCGAATACATTGCAGCGAGTATGGCCTGTTGTGATGTTGTTTGTTTGTGAAAGCTCTTCAGTGAGTTGTTTGGACATGTGCTAGATACCACCACTATCCTTTGTTATAACCAGAGTGGGATTCGTCTTTCTGAGAATCCCGTGTTCCATGATCGATCCAAGCATATTGATATTAGGTACCACTTTATCTGGGATATGGTACAGCGAGGTGCTGTAAGGCTTGATCACATTGGGACTAATGAGCGGGTCGCGGATATTCTCACGAAGCCCCTGGGGAAGCTCAAATTCTTAACCTTCCATGAGAAGCTTGGAATCGTGGACAAACCCTATTCTAAGGGTCCTACCTGAGTTGGACAATGAACTCTGGGAGCTCCAAGAGGCGACTTGGGGATAGCTTCTTGGAGCTATAAGCACACACGAGGCTAGGCTTGCCGAACCTTGTTGTGCTTATGCCCCACCATTTTGATATTGAGTTGGTTCACCTCTCTTTGATCTATGCCCCGCACACATCCTACCCATGGAGTTTCAGACTCATGGGAAGTACCTCTCATTTGGCCAATGAGGTGGGAAATGTGGATAGAGACCAATAGCAAGACCGATGGACGCATCGGAGATTGTCGTACTCTCTATGTCTAGGATGGCACGTGTCCAATACCTTGATTTGAGATCAAGTCTGATGACGTTCTTCCCTCTAAACAAACTTCGGGTTAGTATGAGACTCTTTTGAGTTCGAGAGAGGTTTTAACTTCTAACTTGACTTCGGGTCAACAGAGCGTGATGTCTTTGTGACTCACCCTTTTTGTTCTATTTGCGAAGAAGTGCCAAGCAAAGCATGTTACGACAGGATGACACAGGGGTGCAGGATGATATATGATGGTACACGATGGTACTGATCACTGGATGGCACGGGTGGACAAATGGAGTTCTCCCTAGTTGAGAGGGGGTATTAATTTTGGGCAACTAGGTCCAAACTCCATGTTGCACTGCTCATATGATGATGATTATATATTTGTTGGATTCCTCTTTCGGATAGGTGCAAGATTGATATAAAGATCATCTTGTTTGGATGAGCAGAACATATATTTTGATTTTATTTTCCACACATGTGCAAGGTCGACCAGATTTGTAATGTAGGCTTGCAAGCCCAATAGATGTGTCACACACCCTCACTGATGGATATAAATTGGAGAGACTTTGAGATCATTTGCTCATCAACTTATCACACATTCTGTCTTGTGATCTGATAGGTTCGATCAGCCTTTTGAGGCCTCTTTCTCTCACACGTGCAGAGCAGAAGCTAGGAATAGTGCGGATTGTTTTAGGGTTGTTTTGTTGGTGCGTTGACTATCGCTGACCATGGGTTAAAGCTTGGAATTTTGACCTCCTTCAAGTGTAGAAATTTCGATCTCTTGAGGCTACATTTGAGGGCACAAAGATCGAGGAAAAGGGAGACCGTTGACCGAAGCCCTAAACTGCAGCGTTGACTTTTCTGTGTTGATTTTTTATGTTGACCAACGCTGACTTTTTGGAGTTGTCTTTGAGGGGTGTGTGTGACACTTGGAGGATTGGTTGATCTGATGTTGAGGAAGACTTTGTTGGCTGGTGCATCCTGTTGACTGCCGTAATGCGCATCACTCTCTATCTTTGTTAGACAAGAAGAATTGTAAATTCTGATCTATATTATTGGCTTGTCTTCTGTTGATCTATTATTATGTTCTATCAGCATTCCACTTTCATGTTCATGTGATTGCTTAATTGCATCGGGCCTATAAGAAAGATTGAAGTAAAACTGCATTAAGCATAGAACATACCATGCTTGTCTAAATTTAACAGTTCAGCAAAGAGCTACACAGATATGTTTTGGTCTTCTTCGACGATATTCTGATCTAACGCGAGACATGGGAGAAGCACCTCTAGCACTTGGAGGAGTTGTTGCGCATCCTAGATGAGCAGCAGGTATACGCCAAGATGTCCAAATGTGAGTTTGGACTTATAAATATGTTGTATCTTGGCCACATTATTGGTGAGGATGGGGTGCGAGTTCACCAAGAGAAGATTTGTGCCAACCTAGACTGGCCTACACCCAGGAATGTGACGGAGTTGCGTGGATTCCTAGGTATTTGCACCTACTAAAGGAGGTTTGTGCAAGGATTCTCCCAGTTGGCCACTCCCTTGATTGATTTGACGAAAAAGGGGGAGTTTGAATGGACAGAGGAGGCACATGAGGCTTTTGAGCGCCCTAAGCAGGTGATGAGCATTTACCCAGTGTTAGCACTACCAGATTTCACACGACCCTTTATACTGGAGTGTGATGCCTTTGGGGAGGGCATCAGGGCAATTTTGTTGCAGGGCAGACATCCTATTGGTTTTGAGAGTTGGAAATTGCTGCCCCATGAGAAGTAGTGTTCCATTTATGACAAAGAGATGTTGGTCATCATGGATGCGCTGGCCAAGTTTCGACAATATCTGGTGGGCAATAGGTTCAAGGTAAAGACAGACCACAATAGCATCCGATTCTTTCTAGAGCAAAAGCAGTTGCACGAGAGGTAGCAAAAGTGGGTGAGCAAGATTTAGGCATATGACTTTGACATAAAGTATGTAAAGGGTCGACAGAATGCGGTGGCAGATGCATTGTCTAGGAGGCCTGCTACCATCTCACTCATGAGCATTACCCAAATTGGAAAGCACGATTGCTAGTTGAGTAATCCAAGGATCATCATGCATGCGAGATCCTTGATGGAAGGATACAAGATGATCGGTACAGGGTGATGGACGAGGTGATCTATTACAAGAACTAGATCTATTTGGTGACAAACTTCCAGCTGAGGGAGAAGATTATGCAGGTTGCCCATGACTCTACATTGACAAGACCAATGTTGCATGACTCGTACTCGTATAAGACTTGTCTAGCTATTGACTCGGCGACCCATATAAGACTCGTATAAGACTCGACAAAATTTTCCCTCCATTTTTCCTTTCCCTCCAAATGATATCCGAAAACAAATAAAAATAAATAAATAAAAAAAGAGTTTTGAGGGTCTCCACGGGTCTTATACGGGTCCTATAAGGGTCTGTGGGTTTTGGCGAGTACGAGTAGAAATCGCGGGTTCTATGCGAGTGACCCGTCTCACTATAAAACACGTAAAGACATGTGGATACTCGCGGGTCTTATAAGAGTCGTGCTACACTAGGCAGGACACCAGGGATTCACTAAGACATAAAGGGCTATTAGAGAGCGCTTTTCATGGAGAGCCTCAATGTAATATTCCTAATTAGCAATTTTTCTAATTAGAAATAAAGTTTTGATCAATTTTGTATTTCCTAATGTTAGCCAAAAATAATGTGGGTCGGGGACCCACAAATTAGATTAAAGTGAACTAAGGCATTTTCCTATAGTTGAGAGGAAAATATTGCGGCTTTGGTGGGGATAGGATGAGCCAATGAGGAGGCACTGCACATTCCAAACAGGTGGCACTGTGGTTCGGCAGGAAAAGACAGTGCAGGAGTGGCCAGATGAGGGACAGTGCAGTTTTTGGTGGGGCCACAAGGGAACGTTGGGCCTTTGGAGACAAAAAGGAAGAGGCAGCTCATTTTGCTCATTCATTCATCATCTAATTTGAATTGTCTTTGACAGAGCACGCTTGAGCAAGAACCAAGTCTGCATAGTTGTTTAGCAACCGAGTGTTCCCGAGCAGGAATCCCAACCTCTACTTCGGGGGACTTCAAATGCCTGCTCTAGGGAGGAGAATCACACCAATTCGATTCAGGAAGAGTCTGTCAATCCATCACAGCGTATTCAGCAGCAAAGAACAGTGCAGTGCAGTCACAGCAGCGCAAGGACTGTGCAGTCACTGCACAGTAGTGAGGAAGGCATCATCTGAGAGCTGAGGAGTACAAGAGATTTGGAGGAAATTGGTGGGGAAGCTGAAGGCTTCCTAACAGGGTTATTGCGCATCTTTTGGGGGCATTCTGCAGTGTTATTTCCAAGAGCACAGTTTCAGCCAGCAGCATAGAGAGCCAAGCCCAAGAGGGCCAATTTCCAGGGTGAGCCATTCCACAATTCCTTAGCAGCAACAACATTTCTGGGCCAGGACTACGAAGTGCTAGAGCAGCACAGCATTCCTTTGGGGGTTGATTTGAGCTTGAGTCAGAGGCTACTTCAGCTTGCCTCGAGCAAGCCCAAGTGCCATTATTCCAGCACCCACATTGTACACTTATCTCAGAATTAATAAAATGGCTCTAACCTGAATTTTATGGCTCTAGTTTATGTTTTCATGGCATGATTTTATTTGTTGTTGTTAAAGTCTATTGATGCATTGATTTGACTACTAATTTCCAATTAGGAATATTACAGTGGTATCAGAGCTCATAGACTTGCCTCAACCTGTGGAACACGCAGTCTATGACACCGAAGAACACACAGAACGTGACTTACCGGAGGCAAAGATACAAGAGCCGAAGGAAACTCGAAATTACTCCAAATCTGATTGATAGCGTTCCGGAGGTTGTAGAGAGGGAGATGGAGCACGCAAAAGATGGAAGGAATGAGGAGAATGAATCTGCTCACCTTCTGCTGAAGTCAGTACAAAATCTCTCCAAGAGGATTGAAGAGATGGGTCAGAGGCTTAGCAATGGCGGCAAGGGGAAAGGAGTCCAAGGGGAGTTTCAGGTTGGAGAAGGGTCTGGCACTTCGCAGCACCAGGCAACACCCCACAACACATTGTCGGTTGTACCATATACTCCACCATGGTCCACTATTCCCACGTTCCTAGCTTCAGGGACAAGAGGGAAGCAGGAGCCGGAAGAGGCTCACAATGGAGACTTTTTCATAGAATATCAATCTTATGGGCCAAATTTGGGGAAGGCCATCACATTCAAAGATTTTTGCCAGTTGAAGACCGGCAACAAACCCAAAGCCCAGACCGAAGGAGGATACACACAAGGGAGTGACTTACAGCATACTGTGGGTAGGTTGTTCCTCCCAACTTTTGATGGCTCTTCTAAGAGTTCAACAAAGGCATGGGTGCAGAAGCTGGATATCTATTTCCAGCTAAACCAGATGACCAAGACAGAGGCAATCAAGCTTCCCACACTACACATGGAGGGAGAAGCCCACGATTGGTGGTTCAATGGGGGCTGACTACGTTGGGTCACGCAGGGGTGACAGCGTATGATGAGTTCACACGGAGGGTGTTGGAGAGATTTGACAAGAAGGAGCCAGAAGAATGCTTTGGGGAGCTAACTAAGCTCAAGCAGTGAGGAACTCCAAAGGTGTACATTTCGGAATTCTTGAGACTGTCAGCAATGGTTCTGGACTTGTCAGAATCTAGAAGGATTTTCATGTTTGTGCAGGGGCTAGAAGAGCCACTATGGGGCTTAGTGAGGTCAAACCGACCCACTACGCTACAGGATGTAGTGGGGAGAGCAAGAGACTTGCAAGATGCCCTACCAAGGGCTAGACCAGTTTTCCAACAGAAAGGGAGAGACATGAGAGCTCCACCCCTAAGAGGCAACCAGGGTCAGGTGAAACTTGATGATGACACCAGGCGGGATCTTCAGAGGAAAGAAACTTTGTTTCACTTGCCAGGAGCCATGGGCACTAGGCCACAGGTGTGCCAGAGGGAAGGCACACTACATAGAGGTCTTCTCAAATAGTGATGGAGATGACGAGGCATTTAATGAGATGGGAGGAGAGGACAGTACAACACCCCAGGAGGGAGGACCTCCACCCCCACACCCACCGGCAATAGTAGGGTCCGCATTAGCACCTTTAGGAGGGATCCTCGCATCACTGCCTAGAGTACCCAAGTATTTGACTTTGAGGATCCGAGGAACAGTACAGAGGCAACGTGTCTCAATGCTTGTGGACAGCGGGGCCATGCACAACTTCATTGATGTACAAATGGTGAGTAGGAGGGGCATTACGACGGAGGAGTTCGAGGGGTTATCAATGCTAGTGCCAGGAGACAGGACCATGCATTGCACCACCTATGTCCCAGCGCTAACTGTGACCATGGGGAACTACTCCGTGACCAACCACTTCTTTGTGGTTGACATTCATGACACCAACATAATGTTGGGAGTCCACTGGCTCTACGCCCTTGATTGGAAGAGACTGGAAATGGAGTTTCTGGACTTATATGGCAAACCAATGATGTTGAGGGGCATGCACTCATACCAATGTTGCAAGAACCCCCCCCCCCCGGCTCCAACCCCCAAAACGCGGTCTATACGAAACAGTACGGGATCCGCAATACGAAACAGGTTTCGGAATTTCCGTAATGCGTTTCCTAAAAAAAATTGCGCTTCCTGGAAATTCCGATCCGTACGGCCGGATCCACGATTCCGTACAGCGGATCTGCGTTTCGTACGGCGAATCATCGTACGAAAGCACCGCGCTTCGGAGACGGATCCGTACGGATCACGAGTGCTTTCGTATAGCGCCGTACGGATCGGACTAACGCAGCTCAAAAAAACGATTTTTTTTTTTTTCACTTTTGTTGGGTTGGAAGGTGGGTTAGTGTTGAGCTAGGGACAATGTTACACGAGGTCTCGCCCCCCCACCTAGGGGTCTAGATTCCTCACCCCCTCGTGCTCCGGGGTGTTGGGGACTTCTAGGGGGCATTTCCCCACGCCCCCAAAAATCAAGAAACTAAGGGGGGCATCAAGGGGGACGTTTCCTCAAATTTAGGAATCGAGGGGGCGTGAAGGGGCCGGGAAGGGCCGTACGGGAGCATGAGGGGTGTGAGGGGGCGTGTAGGGCCCGAAATTGAAAAAAATAATTTTTAAATGAAAAAAATTAAAAAATAAACGATTTTTTTTAGGTTAAAGTTTTATTTGTGTTAACTTTTAAGTTTCATTGTTTTATTTTAGTTAATGTTTGTCACTGACCCTGAAGTCGTCGCTCAGCACTACAACCCGAAGCCTCACGCCTTTGCTCGATCACTACAGCTCACGTCTTCGCTCGATCACCGCAGCCCGATCAGCTTGAAGTCCTCGCTCACGTCGTCGCTCAGCACTGTAGCCCAACGCCGTCACTTGATCAGCACTGCAGCCCGTCGCTCAATCAGCACCGCAGCTCAACAATCTCATGTTGTCGCTCTCAGCTCTCACGTCGTCTCGGGTCTTAGCCCGTCAGCACTCCAACACTCCTTAGCTCCTCGAGTCCTCAGCAACACGCTGCCCGTCAGCCTCTCATGCTTCAGCCTGTCGACGTCTGCACGCTCCGGTAAGGATATGCCCACGCTATCTCTGAATTTATTATTTCACTGTTTTTTATATTTTATTTTCACTGCTATTTAACTATTTTAAATTTTAATTTTTTTCCCTGTATTTTAATTTTTAAATTTTAATCATAAATTTAAAATCTTTAATCATAACAGATAATTAAAAATTTAATTTATAAATCGTAATTTTAAATTTTTTTAATTTTTTTAATTTATTTATTTATTTATTTATTATTATTATTATTATTATTTTTATTTTTTTTTACAGTTTCTGAGTTTTAACTTTTAAGTTTTCTTTGAAAAGTTGTGTAGTATTTTTTTTTTTAAGTTAAATTAAAAATTTTGTTTTTAAATTTTTTAGTTTATAAAATCAAAATGACAGGCATAATTTTAATAGTGAACAGTAACACAATTATTGATAATAGTGAACGGTAACACAGTTACTATGTTACAAATGCTGCATAATTTTGTAGCGTTTATAACACAGTAACTACTAATTAAATTTTTTTTATTTCAAAATTGAATATTTTTATTTTTTATTTTTTTTGCAATTGCAGCCTACAAGTTTGAACTATAAGCAAAAGTCAGTCCACTAACAGTTGTGATAGTGAGAACACCTATAGTGCTAATGAGTCAGAAGATGCACAACAAGAAATTCAAAGCAGTCACAAGAGGTCACTAAACTATGAAGGCCCACCAAGAGATCTGGAAAAATTTGCAAAGGGGGCATTTAATCATCAAAAAACACTTCTAATCTATGCAACCAGACTTCCTAAAAAAAATCCAAAAGTTGGTGGTGGCTCACGTGATTGGGTTTGCAATATTTGTGGGCAGCACTTTGTTGGCAGCTATACCAGGGTGAAGCAACATATTTTAGCAAACACAGGTAAAGGAGTCAATATGTGTCTCTCAAAGCACTTGACTCCAGCTCTAAGAGAGCAACTTTGGAGGCTAGAAAGGGCAGCCACTTCAAAAGGAATGTTTTCTAGCAGAAATGTTGATCCATCCAGTGCTTCATTGAAAAAGGCAAAGGGTGCTATAGGTTCTGTAGCTGCATCTCATTCTTTTGGAATGGGTACTACAGTGTCTGGGATGTACAATGTTCTAGATCGAGATGACACAGATGATGCAATTGGAAAATTTCTTTTTGCCAATGGAATTCCCTTCCATGTTGTGCGTTCACCTTATTACAAGGAAATGGTCCAAGCAATTGCAAAAATAGGGCATTCATATGTACCACCTGGAGAACATAAGCTAAGAACATCAATTTTAGATAGACAAGTGTCTAAAATTAATCTGCAGAAAGAGAGAATGAGACAAACATGGTTGAGGATTGTTTGCTCTATTGTTATGGATGGATGGATTGACATCCGAAAACACCCACTAATCAACATCATAGTAACATGTGGAGAAGGTCCATTCTTTCTTAAAGTTGTTCACTGTTCTGGAAAGTGCAAGGATGCATCTTTCCAATTTGAGCTTCTTCGAGAAGCTATAGAGGATGTTGGTGTTGATAGTGTGGTGCAGTTTGTGACAGATGCAGCAGCAGTTTGTAGGTCAGTTGGGTTATTGATTCAAAACAGGTATCAACATATTTTTTGGACTCTTTGTTGTGTGCATGCACTGAAGGACATTGGCAAAATTCAGTAGATATCAGATTTGGTGACAGCTACTAGAGATGTGCAGATGTTCATCTACAACCACCACACCTCCTTGGCCATGTACAGGGCTCACACGAGGAAGGAATTCCTCAAGCCCACCGATACTAGATATGCTAGTTATTTTCTCTTATTGGAGAGGATGTTAGAGGTACAAGCACCACTACAATCCGTGGTTGTGAGTTCAAAGTGGGGAAGGTGGTCAGAATCAAAGACAGACTCAGGGAAGAAGGTCAGGCTTCAGGTGTTGGACAATGATTGGTGGGCGGATTGTGCTTATTTGGTATCATTCTTGGGCCCTATTGCGGAGGTCATTTGTTACACTGATTCAGATTCCCCTAGTCTAAGAGAAATCTATGAGACCTTTGATAGCATGTTGGGTCGTGTGAAGGCAGCCATTCAGTAGAGGGAGCCCTCATTAGAGTTCTATACATCCCAGATTCGACCCATCATTCAGCGTAGGTGGGATCGCATGAACACACCTTTGCACATGGCAGCATATGCATTAAACCCAAAATGGTATGTTGAAAGGCCTGGGAGAGTGCCTCCTATTGATGATCTAGAGGTAAAGAGTGGCTTCCTAGTTGCAATTGCAAAGATGTATAGTGAGGAGGAGGGGGCAAAGTTGCAAAGACAGTTTGTTCAATTTGCATCTTTTAGTGGCCCCTTCAACACACATGGTACTTGGGCAGATCGCATAGATCTAGCCCAAGATGACCCAGTTGGTTAGTGGAGGATGAATGGGGATGGTGCTCCAGAGCTCAAACATCTTGCTATGCATGTGTTGTCTCAAATTGCTAGTTCCTCTACAGCAAAGAAAAATTGGTCCACATATAGCTTCATCCACTCTATCAAGAGGAACATGCTTACCTCTAAAAGAGTTGAAAAGTTAGTTTTTGTGCACAGTGCCCTACGTCTTGAGCATAGGAAGACACCTGATTATTTGAAGGGACCAGCAACCTGATGGGATGTTGATCCAAAGGATCATGCACAAATTGATATGGAGGAGAGGCTTGATGAGACACAGATGGGGTTGGTTGGTGTGCCACTTAACATGTTTGAGAATCCAAGTGATTCTGATTCAGATGGTGACATGGCTATTCCTAATATATTCGTGCAACAGCTGGATGCAGAGACTAGTGGGGCATTACCTTGAGCATTTATGCTCATTTATCATTATGATGATATCATTTGATATTCATATGTAATGTTTTATGTTTAATGTTTCAGACATAACTTATTTGCTTTTAAGTTTTATGTTTCAGACTTGAGTTGTAAACTTCAGTTTAAACTTTATTTTGAATCTTGATATAATATGTCATGACTCATATGATATCTTAAACTTTATTTTCACTGTACATTGTTAGTAGTTACATTAATGATTATACAGTTACAAAGTTACATATGAATCTATGATGTATGTTTTAACTTTTAACTTTTAATTTTTTTTTTCAGTTATATGATTCATCATTCATCGATTTATAATTTTATCATTTAAGATTTATCTTTCATGATGTAAGTGTATGATGATTGTATATACATTCCTTTCAAAAATGAAAAATACATTTGCATTATAAATATTAAATTTTCAATGATATATCATATAGAATATATTTTTATATTTTATAATTTTTATGACCCCGACGTCCCCCCACGTTTCCTGAAAATTGGTGGGGAGCTTTTGCATAGGTCGATCCCGCGCTCCCTCACCCCCTCGCTCCCACCTCCAAGGGACTTGGTGGAACATTGGTTAGCGATAGGATGAAAAAGATATAAGCTCTCTTTCACCTCTCATTTGCTCACGTGTGTTTTTGGAGAGCTTGGAGAAGAGAAAGATAGGAGAAGAGAGCTTGGAGAAGAGAGAGTTGAGGAGAGCTTAGAGGAGTAAAGAAGGGCTTCCATCTACAAGAGCTAAAGAGGTAAGTGCAAACCCCAAACTTTCTCATTTTTTTGTCATTGTTTTTTGTATTTTCTCTCCTCCTCCTACACTTTCCCATTCTTTCTTCTTGTACATTTATTTGCAGGTTTTCCACCATCTATATTCATATTCAAAGATGATGTTTTTTTGGCTTCTATGTATCATTCCACTCTTGGTTTTGATGATGGTAAGGGGGAGTAGAAAAAGAAGAGAAGAACATGATGAAGAATAGGAAAGTGGTCCACATATGAGTGACCCAATGTATGATGAGGAGGAAGGGGATGATGAAAACATTGAATCACAAGAGGGGAAAGCTGCATTGACACCCTTGTGGAACTATGTGACCAAAATTGAAGGGGGAAAAGGTGGTGGAAGCTACAAGTTTTTGTGTCCTCATAGTTGTCATGGAGGAAAACCATATAGTGGTTCATATACCCGTGTGAGGAGGCATCTTTGTGGGGTGATGGACAGTGATGAAAAAAAGGGTGTCGTGGGGATAACAATTTGCCCAAAGGTTCCAGCTAAACAAAGAAGAAAATACATCCAAATAGAGGAGGTTGCACAGCAAAATAACAGGAAGCAAAAATCTCAATCTGAATCAAGTGCAACCTCTAGATTTGGTAGCTCATCTCCTCATGGTGCTTCTGTAAGCTCTGGAGGTAAAAAAACAATAACAGATTTCCTTAATGTTGCTGGGAGGGATGATGTGGATGGAAATATAGTCCAATTTCTTTGTGCTTGCGGTGTACCATTCCATGTGCTTCGCTCTCCCAATTGGCATGAAATGGTAAAGGGCATCAATGAAGCCCCAAAAGGATACAAGTCCCCCAACTATGAGAAAGCTAGAATAGTGTTATTAGAAAGAGAAAAAGGAAAGGTTCAAGTAGCTTTGACACGTTTTACAAATGAGTGGGTGGATAGTGGGGTACCCATTTTATCAGATGGGTGGACAAATATCGGAAACCAACATTTGATAAATGTTCTTGGTGTTTTTACTAGTGTTGTAGTGTTTATTACATGTCATGATTCCTCCTCTGTCAGTGCAACTTCCCAAAACATTGCAAATCTCCTATTGCAATCAATCAGAGATGTTGGTCCTAGTAAAGTGGTTCAAGTGATCACAGATAACGCAGCAAATTGTAAGGGAGTAGGAAGAATTATTGAGCGTACTTATCCACGCCATATTTTGTTTTGGGTACTTGGTGTACACATTGAACCTTTTGATGCATGATATTGTGAAGCATAAAGAATGTGGGTGGATTAATGAGTTTTACAAGAGAGGGAAGCAACTCATTAAATTTATCACAGGGCATACAAGGGTAAACTACTTCTATGGCACTTACTCCAACTTGCAGTTGTTTAAACTTGCAAAAACAAGATTTCCAAGTTATTACCTCACCTTTAGGCAGCTAGTGAAGGTGAGACAAGCTTTAACTAATATGGTCACCGCTGAATCATGGGAGGAAATTAACACTGATAGAGATGGTGCTAATGCAGCCAAGGACAATATTCTTGACATGCTATTTTGGTCATAGGTTAAATGTTTTGCAATTCACCAAACCAATTTATTACATGATCAAGTTTGTAGATTCAAATCAGCGAATAATTGGGGAGGTGTATGAGCAAATTGATAACATGTTTGGGCAGATTAAAGACATTGTTGAGCCTAGAGATATCACCTTGTACAATTATATTTGTTCAGAGGTGGTAAAAAGATGGGATATGCTAAATCTTCCATTGCATGCATTAGCATATGTTTTGACACCTAAATACTACAGTCCATCATGGCTTTCAACCCTAGCACCTGGGGGGGGGAACAAGAGAAAACCACACCTAGATCCAGACGTCCTAGAAAAATATATGATTGCATTGGATAGATTAGTCCCTAATGAGGAGGAGTCACACTCGGTACGGAAACAGTTGAGTAGCTATACGTTTTCCACTGGTCCATTTGAGAGCATGCATGCTATTAGAGATCGAGAGAGTTTTCTTCTATTGAGTGGTGGAACATGCATGGAGGTGCTACTCCACTTCTACAGACTTTGGCATTGCGAGTGCTATCACAGGTGGTAAACACTTCTTCTGCAGAGAGGTGTTGGAGCTCTTATTCTTTCATCCACAGTGTTAAAAGGAACAGGTTGAGTTTAGACTGGGCAGAGAGCTTGGTTTATGTTCATTACAACTTGCGATTGTTGTCCCATTACTATGATGATGCAAAGAATAATAAAGACCTTAAGGTTTGGGACAGGTATCCAGAGGAGGCCAATTTGGAGGATGGAGTGTTGCAATTAGAACAATTAGAGGATGCTCTTATCAATGATGGTGATGATCAAGTTGAAATGCCACCCCCCACTGGTCCCTTGCTTCCTAAGTTCCATGGTTCAACACCAACAGCAGGGGCTTCGTCTTCATCAGTTGCAGTGCCAGTGCCACAACTTCCACAGCCACCATCTTCTTCATTGCCACCACGTGGAGGCCCATCGTCACGTACTCTTCGTGGTGGAAGGAGGAGAGATTAGTAGATATTTTCACAATTTATTTCTTTTGTCATAGATTAGACTTGTAGGCTTGTTGTGAATTTGAACTTTTTTGTCTTGGTGGTGGCCAAGTGGCCTATTTTGTAAACATTATTATTTGAATTTTGGACATGACTAATGTTGACAGTTGCTTGTAGAAATTTGATAACAACCCTGGTTTTCAGTTTCTACTTATTTCTCCCATAAAGTTAAATGCGCATTCCCATAGACATACATTCAACAAGCTGGAAAAAATAAATATTTTCTAAAAACACTAATTTTGGAAATTTCACAACGCTGAAATGCAAAAATAAAAACTCAGAAAATAAATCAACCACACATAGAATTTTGACACGCTGATTTTTTGTCAACTTGACCCTGGAAAAACCCCCTACAACTCTTGGGGAAAACCAGTTCGAAAGCTCCTATTTATTTTCTGAATATTGCTTTTACAGTGAAACAGAAAAGAAAAAAACACAGTAAAAATTCCAGCAACCAAATTTACAGACTTATCTAGATTTATGTGCTTGCACACCGCCTTGGAAATTGTACCAAATCAGCGACTTGCAAAATAGAAAATTTTACAGCATTAATGACAGCAATAAATGTTGTACGAACACCTCAGGAAGCGTGTCGGAACAAACCGTATAGTGTTGTACGGACTGTACAGATTTGTACAGCAGCCCTCCTCGAAATTTGTACCCAGAAACAGCCTTGAAATCAGTGTTGAAGCTGCTATCCTTTTTCTTGATTTTTGTGCCAAAAAATCAGCAGTACTTCTCCTCGATTTTCGTGCCCAGATTTCTGCTTCAAACTTCGTGCTTAACGCTGCTGCCCTCTTCCTTGATTTTTGTGCCTCCCTTTCTTGGAAACAGTGCCTCTCTCTTGCTGTATGGATTTCTGCCTTGGGATTTGTGCCGATAAATGTTGTTGTACCTTTTGCTGAATCTCCTCACTGCTGCCCTCTTTCTTCTCACTACTCAGAAAAATCTCCTTAGCTTTCTCTTCTCCTCTCTCAATCTGCTCATGAAAGAATGAATGACCTTTTCCCTCCTTTTCCTCCTTTAACCTAACCCTAAGTGACTTTTGGGGAATCCCTAAATCCAATCGCTGAGATAGCTTTAGATCTAGGGCTGACATTAAATGCTCATTTAAATCTCACTTTCTATTTTTTAATTCACCCCACTTTAATAAAGACCCACTTAGTCATTTATTTCCAAAGTCACTTTTCCTTTCTAATTTCACATCGACTTTATTAAAGTCACTTTAAAATTAGACTTTAGTAACTTTATCACTTAAAGTCACTTTTAAATTAGATTTGACTTTATAACTTTATAAAGTCACTTTAGGAGAAAATTTAAATTCCTTTTGGACACTTTTCTCTAGGCCAAAGGTCAAAGCCTTAGGGAACCACCTGTCCTCCGATAACCAAATTTCAACACTCCCTCTTACCGAGGAAGGTGTTCCTCACCACACCCATCTTGTCTCTGAAGTAGACATGCTTGCCCCGTGGTAAGGCTTTGGTAAGAATATCTGCAACCTGCTCATCGGTGGGAATATACTCAAGCTTCACAGCTCCTTTCTGAACATAGTCTCTGATGAAATGATATTTGATCCCGATATGCTTTGACCTGTCATGAAATACTGGATTCTCCGTGAGTTTAATGCAACTCTGATTATCACAGTAAATCACTGAAGGTCTCAACGGCTGACCAAATAAGCCAAACAACATCTTGTGAAGCCAGATGGCCTCACAACTAGCTAGACTGGCTGCCATGTACTCTGCTTCCGCTGAACTCAATGCTACTGACTGCTGCTTTCGGCTGAACCACGACACCACTGCCGAACCAAACCCAAAACAGCACCCTCAAGTGCTCTTCCTATGAGAAGCCCAACCTGCGCAACCAGAATCAATGTAATTTTCCAATCTCACTCCATCCCCCTGCCTATAATCCAGACCATAATCCACTGTCCCCTACAAGTACCGCAAAATGTGTTTTGCAGCAACCCAATGCACCCTCCTGGGCTCACACATGAACTGGTTCATCGTGTTGACTGCAAAACAAATATCTGGTCTAGCATTGACCAAATACATCAAGGAACCAATCAGTTGTCTATACAATGTGGGATCCACCAACTCGGAATCTGAAGCGTGAAGCTTCTTCTAGTTGGTGATCATCAGTGTCGACATGGGTCTACAATCCTCCATGTGGAATCTGCCAAGGATGTCCACAATATACTTCCCCTGCCCCAGGAAGAAATGCCCCTCCTCCTACCACACCTCCAAACCCAAAAAGTAATGCATCAAGCCAATGTCCTTCATCTCAAACTCCGACGCAAGGTCTTTCTTGCAGTGCTCTATGAATCTCTCTGCACCCGTAATGACCAAGTCATCCACATACAACACTAGAATGAGAGGCTCCTCACCTATCACAATAAAGTAAAGGTTCGGATTTGCATCACTCTTTGTGAAACCCATCTCCTGCAAGTATGTATCTATCCTGGAGTACCAAGCTCGAGGAGCTTGCTTCAAGCCATAAAGGGCCTTCTTCAGTCTACACACATGGGACTCCTTCCCATGCACCTCAAAGCCCTATGGCTACTCAATGTACACCTCCTCTTGTAAGAAGCCATTGAGAAATGCGGTCTTCACATCCATCTGATGGATCTTCCAACCCATCTCTGCTGCTATTGATATGATGGAGCGAATCGAAGTATATCGAGCCATAGGAGCGAAGGTCTCCTCATAATCAACTCCCTCTACGTGGGAGAACCCTCTAGCCACAAACCTTGCTTTAAATTTCTCAATGCTGCCATCTGCAGCATGCTTTACCTTGTAAAGCTATCTGGAAGTAACCACGGATTTGCCCTCAGGCCCCGACACCACCTCCCAAACATCATTCTTCATGATAGAAGAATCCTCCTCTTGCATGGCCTCTCTCCAGACCTGCTGGCTAGCTGCCTCCTCATAGCCTTAGTCACCACGTTCGTGTTCGTGTTTGAGTTCGATGACCTTGAAATTCGAATAAAGTTCGACACCTAAAAATTTTCGGATAAAATTCGGCATAAAATTCGACATATAGAAATTTGAAAAAATATGTATATATATAACAAAAGTTGTAGGAGTCAGGACTTTGTACACGGTGAGTCGGGACTCCTGCTTGGCATAGGCCTGTGAAATATACATGATATATTTATTTTATAAAGGAAAACATTAGAAACTCTGTTCATAAACAATATATATATATATAATTTAAAAATTCATTCTAAATCTACAATTACATTATATAAAATAAAACGTTACGTTATCTTAATTGTTACTATTATATCATACATGATATATTTATTTGATAAAGGAAAACATAAATTTATAGCAAAAATAAATTTATAAATCTATAAAAAAAAAGCCACCTACCACATATTCAACAAAGACAAATATAAATTTAGAAATATAAAAAACAGAGAAAAACTTATCACAACATGTAAACTTAAAACAAAAGTACCATCCTCGGCAACCATAGTCAAGATTCTTTAAACTAAATCACGTGGAATTTGTAGGTTGTGACTGTGACGTTGTAGTCGAGAGCGAGAGCCTGTGAGGCTGTGACGCCAAGAGCAGTAATCACGCCGAGCAGGAGCAGTGAACCGTGAGCCGGAGCAATCACAGTGAAATATTGATGGTTAAAACTTGATCGATGTCGATGGTCGAGCAGGGGGCACTAAGCAATGAGCACGCAGTGTCGGGCGGGGGACAGAGTCACCGTGAGTCATGAGTGTAGACAAAATTCGGGGCCGCAGCAACAAAACTTTGGTTATTTTTTAATTTTTCCTAATTGTTAAACATCCAACCAAAAACCCTAACGCAGAAACCTTCGAAATTTAACCGAACGTCAACGAACTCCAACAATTTTTTTAGGCGAATTTTATTTGTTCAGGTTCATGTTCGGGAAATTGTTCGGCATTCAAGTTCGGCATTTTGTACGCAAAATAAAATCGAACTTGTTCGAATTTGCTTAAGGTTCGACGAATTTCGAATCCCAAGCATTAAATTCGCCAAACCCGGTGACTATGCTCATAGCTAGAAGGCTCAGAGTCAACGATGTTGGCAACCATTGCCATATAGCTACAAAACCTATCAGGTGGTCTGCTCTCTCTGACTGGCCTCTTAGGCCCAGCAATAGATGTGGCCTCTCTCAAGGTATCCTGAAGCCACTTGGGCTTCCTCTTCCCTGAGCACACTTCTCCCACTGGAGAATGAAACTCCTCCTCCTCATCATCAAGAGCCTAAACTCCTGACTATCTGTCTGCTGTCCTCCTGCCTGAACCTGAACCTGTAGACGTTGAAGTACCATGTGAATTGTCCATCAATGGACTCCCTAGTGAAATGCTCTGCGGACTGCTCTGCATGCTGCCCGAAGCACCACCCCTCTGACTCTGTGAGCCACTACTCACTAATGGACCTGACACCGTAATCGATGTACCTCCGAATCCCCCTGATCCTTGCCCACTGCATCCCTGCGACTGACTCAGCTGCTCCTGAGGGTCTGGCTGATCCAGATACTCTAACTCCCATGACCTCCTGAAAGCCCAGTTCTCCTCGAATTTCACATCCCGTTTGACAACAACTCTCCTCTGTGCGAGAATATAAATCCGAAAGGCCTTCAAGGTCTCAGTGTAGCCCACAAAGACACCCTTCTCTGCGGTGGGCTCTAGCTTGGTCCTCTTCTCCTTGGGTACGTAGGAGTATGAAATAAACCCAAAGATACGAAGATGACCAACATCAGGCTTCTTCCCAGAAAAAGCCTCCTCCGGAGTCACATGCCCCAAGGCATGATGCGGACTCTTATTCTGCCAATATACAGCAGTGTTGCAGGCCTCTACCCACAAAAAGAATGGTAACACCTGATCATGTAGCATGGCTTTGGCAGCCCCTCCGATGGATCTGTTCTTCCTCTCCGCAACCCCGTTCTGTTGGGGGTTGTAAGGAACTGTGAACTCCCTCCTAATGCACCCTTTTCACTTTAAACTCACCCGGTGTACTCCCCTCCATTGTCTGACCTCGGGGACTTGATCTTCCGACCTGTCTAAGTCTCCACAAGAGCTCTGAACTCCTGAAACCGCTTGAAGACCTCACTCTTGGTCTTCAAGAAATAAATCCAGGTCCTCCTGGAGTGATCATCAATGAATAATACATAATACTCATATCCACTCAATGAAACATGAGACATACGACCACTCACATCGGAATGAATCAAATCAAGTATCCCAGTCAATCTGTTGTCACTGCTGGGAAAAGGGGATTTGGCAAACTTGCCCATCACACATCCTCTGCATGTATCAAAGTGATCAGTACTGAAATCTGGCACACCTGTAATGATCTCCCGCAATGTCCTCAAGGCCCCATGATACATGTGCCCCATCCTGCGATGCCGAATCTCACACAGCTCTGAACTGCTAGCTTTGTTGTCGGTACTACTACTCAATGCCAAAAGGGGCTAAAATGCAAACTTGTACACCTTTGCATAACGTACACCAATCACTCTAACTGAATCAACTGGAGTGCCCCTGGGATATATCAACACTGTCATCTCCTGAACAATATCTCATATCCTCTGTCCTCCAATGTTGAGACGGATATGAGGTTCTTCCTCATCCCTGGCACATATAGAACATCTGACACCTTCAAGGGAGGTTTGGGTTCCCTATCAAATGTCAATGTCCCCACACCAACTGCTCTAACAATGTTGTCATCTTCGAGTACTACCTCTATATCAGTGCCACTCTCTGAAAGCTCTGAGAAGTACTCACGGACTCCTGTCATATGACGTGAAGCCCCACTGTCAACATACCAAATACCTGAAGATGCTCCGCTAGTGGAGGGAAATGCACACTCCCTCTCAACCTCCATGGCAGGTGATCCTGCACTAGTGGACTCACAAGCAATGAACCCAAACTCCCGGTCAAAGCTATCCGTAAAGTCCTCTATCTCTGCTGATGCTGCCATGCTCTGGTTCTTCCCCTTCTTCTTCTTCTCCGGACACACAACAGCATAGTGTCCCATCCTCTGACAATTCCAACACTACACCTTGGAATAGTCCTTCTGCGTGTTCCCCTGTTTACCTTTACCTTTGCCTTTGCCCCCACCACCACTTGTGGAAACTTGCTTATTTCCCTTGCCTTTCTTGCCTCCTGCCAACAGTGCTACATCTTCATCCTACTCAACTGGTTTGGCTGCCCCAAGCTGGCTCTTTCTGATTTCGGTCTGTATGCAATCATCCCAAAACCTCTCCCAAGAGGGAAGGGTCTCACGTGCACAAACCCCATCAGCGAAGTTCAGCCATGAACTGGGAAGGCCATTCACTGCAATCCGCACCAACTTAGTGGGTGGAATGACCTCTCCAACTGCTGCCAATGCATCTCTCACATTAGTAATCTTTGTGAGATATCCAGCTGCACTATCAGTCTTTCCCATCTTAATGGTCTTCAGCTTCTCCCTTAGGACCATTTTCCTGTTTTGTTTGGTACTCTGGTAGAGATTGGTCAATGTTGTCCACATGAGGAATGCAATGGTCTTTGATTCCATCTAGAATCAATCTCTTACCCTTGTTATTCTTCTTATTAAATGTTGCCAACTGAACAGCATCAGTAGGCACATTAACAGGGTTCTGTGCAGTATGCACCATGATATCCCAGACTTCTCCCTCCTCAAAGATGCTCTACATTCTCTCTTTCCAAACACTGTAGTTACTATGCCCATCCAACCTATCCTCCACCCTCAAGCCCAAAGACATGCTTGCTGTCCTAATAAACTGAAAATAACACTGTTGTAGTAAAGGCACTGTTTTCTGTGTGAAAAATCAGCTTGCTGTGATTTTTCTTCTTGCTGTCCCAAACTGCACTTTTCAGCAATCTAGCTCCGATACCATGTAGAAATTTGATAACCCTGGTTTTCAGTTTCTCCTTATTTCTCCCATAAAGTTAAATGCCCATTCCCATAGCCATACATTCAACAAGCTGGAAAAAATATATATTTTCTGAAAACACTAATTCTCGAAATTTCACAATGCTGAAATGCAGAAATAAAAACTCAGAAAATAAATCAGCCACACATAGAATTTTGACACGCTGATTTTTGGTCAACTTGACCTTGGAAAACCCCCCTACAACTCTTGGGGAAAACCGATTTGAAAGCTCCTCTTTATTTTCTGCATATTGCTTTTACAGTGAAACAGAAAAGAAAAGAAAAAAACACAGTAAAAATTCCAGCAACCAAATTTACAGACTCATCTCGATTTCTATGCTTGCACACCACCTTGGAAATTGTGCCAAATCAGCAACTTGCAAAATAGAAAATTTTACAGCATTAATGACAGCAATAAATGTTGTACGGCCACCTCGGGAAGCGTGCTGAAACAGACTGTACGGTGTTGTACGGACTATACGGATTTGTACAGCAGCCCTCCTCGAAATTTGTACCCATAAACAGCCTTGAAATCAGAGCTGAAGCTGCTGTCCTTTTTCTTGGTTTTTGTGCCGAAAAATCAGTAGCACTTCTCCTCGATTTTCGTGCCCAGATTTTTGCCTCAAACTTCGTGCTTAATGTTGCTGCCCTCTTCCTCGATTTTTGTGCCTCCCTTTCTTGGAAACAGTGCCTCTCTTACTGTACAGATTTCTGCCTTGGGATTTGTGCCAATAAATGTTGTTGTACCTTTTGCTGAATCTCCTCACTGCTACCCTCTTTCTTCTCACTACTCAGAAAAATCTCCTTGGCTTTCTCTTCTCCTCTCTCAATCTGCTCATGAAAGAATGAATTACCTTTTCCCTCATTTTCCTTCTTTAACTTAACCCTAAGTGACTTTTGGGGAATCTCTAAATCCAATGGCTAAGATAGCTTTAGATCTAGGGCTGAGATTAAATGCTCATTTAAATCTCACTTTCTATTTTTTAATTCACCCCACTTTAATAAAGATCCACTTAGTCATTTATTTCCAAAGTCACTTTTCCTTTCTAATTTCACATTGACTTTATTAAAGTCACTTTAAAATTAGACTTTAGTAACTTTATCACTTAAAGTTACTTTTAAATTAGATTCGACTTTATAACTTTATAAAGTCACTTTAGGAGAAAAATTAAATTCTTTGGACACTTTTCCCTAAGCCAAAAATCAAAGCCTTAGGGAACCACCCATCCTCCGGTAACCAAATTTCAACGTTGCTCACTTGATAGATAACATGCTTTATGTTTTATAATATGGTTAAATGTTTTATGTTTATCATTTATGTTTTATAGTATGCTTAAATGTTTTAAATGTTTTATGTTTTATAGTATACTTAAATGTTTTATCAAGCTTAAAAATCTGATGTATGTTTGTAATTGCTAGGATCTAGAACTTAGATGGTTGATGCTCGAATAATCAATTATTGATGTACAATGGAATCATGGATGTCATATCTATCTTGATTTATGTAAAAATATGCATGTTTTCAGGTCTTCTACAACTAATATGGTTTTTGGGATGTTTGTTTTGAATATAAATGCAAAAAAAATATATATATATACATACTAGACGCTTCTGAAATGCTTCGCTTCCTAAATTTTTGGAAAATGACGTTTCCGCGTCCTCACTTCCCAAAAACTTCCCCACTTCGTGCAACGTTGACTCATACCCACCACAAAGAGTTTATGCGCACAGGATGTAGGCTGATTTTAGGCCTGGGGATATAGACTGGGTTGTGGAGTTGAGGATCTCAGAGGCTTGGAAATCTCTAAGACACCTCATCCTGAGATTCAGGCTATCCTGGATAGATACCCGATAGAATTTGGAGACATACCACCAGGCCAGCCACCGGACAGGGGATTTGAGCAATCCATTGAGCTGGAGCACGGGGTGCAAGCAGTGATCACGACCCCCTATAGGCATCCTAAGGCCTACAGGGATGAGATTGAGAGAGTTATTCATGAGCTTTTGGCATTGGGACACATCAGACCCAGCTCTAGTCCTTTTGCTTCTTTGGTTGTTTTGGTGAAGAAGAAGGATGGGTCACGGAGGATGTGCGTTGATTACAGTGCCTTAAACAAGAAAACAATGAAGAACCGCTACCCCATTCCTAGGATCGATGAGTTGATGGATGAGCTGAGGGGGAGCTAAGTTCCTCTCCAAGATCGATTTGAGGTCTGGGTACCATCAGATCCGGGTGAGGGAAAAGAACGTCCCTAAGACTGTGTTCAGGTGTCACTATGGACACTTTGAGTTTTTGGTGATGCCCTTTGGGCTACCCAATGCTCTGGCCACATTCTAGTCCTACATGAACCACATCTTTCGTGGTCATTTGAGGAAATTTGTTTTGGTGTTTTTCGATGACATTCTGATATTCATCCGGACCTGGGAGGAACACTTGCAGCACGTAGAGGAAGTACTCTGTATCCTGGAGTAGCAGCAGTTTTATGCAAAGTTGTCCAAGTGTGAGTTTGGTTTGACTGAGATGCTCTATTTGGGGCATATCATTAGGGTTGATGGAGTGAGAGTCCATGAGGAGAAGATCAGGGCCATCCGGGATTGGCCAGAGCCCAAGAATGTGACAAAACTTCGGGATTTGTGGGCATATGTACCTACTATTGGAAGTTCGTAAAGGGCTTTTCCCAGTTAACAGCACCCCTCACATATCTGACCAAGAAGGGGGCTTTCCTTTGGACCACGACAACGCAGGAGGCTTTTGAGCGCCTCAAGCAGGTGATGAGCAGTTGCCCGGTGCTTGCTCTTCTTGATTTTACACAGCCCTTCATCCTAGAGTGCGATGCATCCAGGGAGGAATGGGTACAATGTTGATGCAGGGGGGACACCCCATAGCTTTCGAGTGTTAGAAGCTATTGCCTCATGAGAGGTTGTACCCAATCTATGACAAAGAGATGCTAGCCATCATGCATGTGCTAGCCAAGTTCAGGCAATATCTAGTGGGGAACAGGTTTCAGGTGAGAACGAGAAGAAACAGTTGCAGAAAGGCAACAAAAGTGGGTGAGTAAGATTCAGGCCTATGATTTAGAAATTGAATATGTCAAGGGAAAGCACAACATAGTAGCTGATGCGTTGTCCAAGAGGTCGGCTTCTCTTTCACTGATGAGCTTTGAGCCGGATTGGAAGGCTCATTTGTTGGTAGAGTACTCCAAGGATCACTTTGCATGCGATGTCTTGGAGGGACAGGTGATAGATGACCACTACCAGGTGATAGATGGAGTGATATACTATCGAGACCGGAGTTATCTAGTGGCCAACTCCTAGCTGCGAGAGAAGATCCTACACGCAGCCCATGACTCACCATTGGCAGGGCACCAAGGATTCACGAAGACTTACAAGGCCATCAGGGAGAGGTTCTCACGGAAGGACCTCAAGGATGATGTTCTGCAGCACATTCAAGAGTGTGAGGTGTGTAAGCAGAACAAGGGAGAGATGACACATCCAGCAGGATTGCTTCATCCACTTCCCATCCCTGAAGGGGAAATGGGAGAGCATTTCGATGGATTTCATCACTGGGTTGCCCACAGTGCAGGGCAAGGATCGCATCTATGTGGTTGTTGATCGCTTGACGAAGTATGCACACTTCTTCGCAATCTCAGCCAAGTACACGGCCTCACAGGTGGACGAGTTGTTCTTCAAAGAGATATTTCGATTGCATGGTCTCCCTAAGACCATTGTCAGTGACCAAGACAACCCTTTTATAGGCGGATTCTGGCAGGAGCTATTCCGATTGGTGGGTACGGAGCTCACTCCTAGTATGAGTTACCATCCCCAAACGGGTGGCTAGACGGAGATAGTTAACAAGTGGTTGGAGGGCTACTTGCGTAACTACATCATTGCGCAGTAAAAAGCACGGTTGAGGTGGTTACACATAGGGGAATACTGATACAACACCACCTTCCACATGTCGATAAGTATGTCTCCATTTCATGTTTTGTACAGTTATGATGCTCTAACATTTGTTGATGTCATGTTTGGAGACAACAAGGCCTCCCAGAGCCAAGGATTGGATCTAAGAGAGCCAAGACATTTTGAGGGCTCTTGAGGACAAAATAAGGGCAGCGCAAAACCAACAGAAGATCTACGCTGACAGGGGACGCATGGAGAGACATTCTTAGGTTGGGGACTTAGTGTACCTTCACCTCCAGTCATACAAGCAATCCACGTTGAAGCAAAAAAGGACCAAGAAGCTCAAGCCTCATTTCTATGGGCTTTATCGGGTCACTCGGAGAGTGGGGAAGGTAGCATATGAGCTGGAGCTACCCCCGGGGAGACGAATGCATAACATATTTCATGTATATTGCCTTAAAAAGGCTTTGGGACAGCGGGTGACAGCAGCAGCTGAGTTGCCACCCATGTATGATGAGGGGCATTTGGTACTTCAGCCAAAGGCCATTTTGGACACCAAGGAGAGGCATTTGAGGAGGAGAGTGATCAAGGAGTTTTTGATCAAGTGGAGAAATCTGCCAGATGAGGATGCCACCTGGGAAGGAGAGTAGATCCTCCAACACCCATCATTGTAGTTGCTTGAGGACAAGCAACATCTTGGCGGGGAGGACTGTAATATTCCTAATTAGCAATTCTGCTAATTAGAAATATTAAGTTTTGATAGATTTTGCATTTCCTAATATTAGCCAGAAATAATGTGGGTCAAGGACCCACAAATTAGATTAAAGTGAACTAAGGCATTTTCCTATAGTTGAGAGGCAAAGATTGCGGCCTTGGTGGGGGCAGGATGAGACAATGAGGAGACACTGCACATTTCAGAAAAGCAGCATTGTGGTTGGGCAGGAAAAGACAGCGCAGGAGTGGCCAGAGGAGGGGCAACGCAGTTTTTGTGAGGCCTGAAGGGAACATTGGGTCTTTGGAGACAAAAAGGAAGAGACAGCTCATTTTGCTCATTCATTCGTCATCTAATTTGAATTGTCTTTGACAGAGCACGCTTGAACCATTAGGGGAATTTTGAGGTCTAAAATGGGCCTCCTGAGGAAATTATAAAATAATAGTGGAAATAATAAAATAAGATTTGATTACATCATCAAATTTTAAAGGGTGAAAAGAAAAAAACTACTTTTTCAACTCGTATTTTCAACTTATCTCCCAAAGCTTTTACTCAAATTTCGAGCAAGAGTACTCGTTGGATGCAAAATTTAATTCCTTATCCAGGGAGTACCCATGTTGCATACTTTTGATGGACCCTTCTACACGAAAAATGAGAAATACATGAAAAAACATTGGATGCAAAATTTAATTCCTTATCCAAGGAGTACCCATGTTGCATACTTTTGATGGACCCTTCTACACGAAAAATGAGAAATACATGAAAAAACGTTTTTCATGTATTTCTCATTTTTCGTGTAGAAGGGTCCATCAAAAGTATGCAACATGGGTACTCCTTGGATAAGGAATTAAATTTTGCATCCAACGAGTACTCCTGCTCGAAATTTGAGTAAAAGCTTTGGGAGGTAAGTTGAAAATACGAGTTGAAAAAGTAGTTTTATTATTTTATTATTATTTTATTATTTTTTAATATTTTTACCTTTTTACTTAAAAAAATAGTGAATCATCCCTCATAGTTGACATCATCATCTCGAATCCTATTGGTTCTTATAAAGTTTATTTTGGTTGTACATTTTTCTTAGAAGGCCCATTTTAGACCTCAAAATTCCCTAATGAGGAGCCAAGTCAGCATTGTTGTTTAGCAACCGAGTGTTCCCGAGCAGGAATCTCAACCTCTACTTTGGGGGACTTCGAGGGCCTGCCCTAGGGAGGAGAATCACACCAGTTCGATTCAGGGAGGAGGTTGTGGATCCATCAGAGCATATTCAGCAGCAGAGAAAAGTGTAGCATGGTCACTGCAGAGTAGTGAGGAAGGCATCATCCAAGAGTTGAGGAGTGCAGAAAATTTGGAGGAAATTGATCCTCTTACGGTGACTCCTAAAAGAATTCTTATTATCCCCCCTAGTAGCTCTTATGACGATACCATAGCTCCAAGAAAGAAAAAAACTACTCGCAAAACAACTATTGACGATACCAAAGATTCCTGGAGTTAGAAGCCTATTCATGGATAGTGCTACCACTAACACCATCAACAAAACCCGCCTCATTGAAGAATTCGAGACATTGCATGTGAGCAAATTACCTGATGCTACCCATTCACTACCTGAGAAAAATGAGGAATGGTTACCCAAATTCAATGGTACTAATGTTATTATTGTAGAAAAGCGTATGCATGAGTTCTATTGGGTTGCTAGTGCAATGCTAGTCCAAGACGAGGATGTGGTTATGATGCTTTTTGCCTTGACCTTAGAAGGAAGTCCTACGGATTGGTACCTTAGTTTGCCACACGGTAGTCTTACCGACTAAGATACCTTTCACCAAGCCTTCGACAAAAGATGGGTCGTGGTCAAAGAAGGCATTATGCTCCTTGACAAATTCCAAGATGCTAAAAAAAACCGATAATGAAAATGTTAAACACGTCATGCAATGGTTTGATAATCTACTCAAGGAAGTTCCTAGTATGTATAAACCAATTGATGATACTATCCTTGACAGATTCATTTAAAATTCCCAGAACACGTCATACACTCTCAGAGACAAGAAGTTGAAATCTTTAAATGAGGCTAAAGTCACGGAATGAAATAGAGCACAATCTCAATGCTTCCAAAATTGACCTTCTTGCTTATTCAAGGCCCAAAATTGAACCAAAGACTAAGCCTAATTCCTGTGTGGACCCTACATTGCAAGCATTTGCCAAAAAATTAGATGAAGTTACTTCTGAGCTTATGCAAGGGCAAATGGCCATGATGAACAAGTTGTCAATGATGGAAAGGGAATGGGGAGCTCATCAAAATTTTCCTCCTAAACCACAATTCAATAAAGAGGGCCCCCCTAAGAAGAATGTTTTTGCTGGTGGAAATGTTTCACAACAAAGTGTTCCAAATACTCTTGCTCCAAGCAACATGGTTGGTCAAGAAGCAAAACCCTTGGTGTCAAATTTGCAATGAGTTTCATGCCCTTAAGCAGTGTCCCTATAACCAAGTGGGAGAGGAGGAAACTTCAAACCATCTAAACGTTGTGCATAACAATCCTCCTTTTAATATCTTGCTTAGAGAATCTTACTTTCAACAACAAGAAGAAGAAAGTACCAAAGAAGCCACTTATGAGCAAGGTGAGCCAATCATGGTTGTTGAGGAAGGAGGAAAAGGAATTGAACTATTCAAAAAGGAAATGACCGAAACCAAGCTAGCTCTATTTCTAGCACTACCCTCCAAAAGAAGGATAGGCCACCTCCCCCACATAAGAACATCCTAAAACCCATTTCTTGTTAGAAATACTAAGAGGGGGCTGAGTCAGTATTTCATTCCCAATTCAAATTTACTTAATATATGCTTTCATTTCCAAAGTTATCTTGAACCATTATTTCATTAGTAAGACATTGTGTTATAAACCATAGTTTATTCAATAAACCATGAACAACATTAAGTATAAAAGCATGTAAACCGTAACAATGCAAAACACATCAACACATAGGGACACTGGATTTTTAGGTGGAAACCCAATGTGGGAGAAAACCACCATTGTTGTTGTCTTTGTCTTCTTTCTTATTATGAAGAAAATATTTTACATCTTGTATTGGCGCATACTCTTACCAGTACACAGGATCCTAACAGTTGGAGGTTACTACCTCCTCTTTTCTCCAGCTTTGACTAGAAGGAAGCTACTACTCCCTGATCAAGTTTACTGGCTCCTACCAGAAGGAAGCTTCTACTCTCTCACTGAAGGCTAAAACCCCCAACACCTCTGTTGACAACGTTTCAGAATCTTTCACACTGGATCCACCTGTTTCAATCAACAATCAAAGCCTGTAGGTCGTGTTTCATCAAATTTTGACACTGGACCCACACCCAACAATATGCTCAAAATGAATAATTGAATATCAATGAACCAATAACCTCTCTAAAATCAACCACTTATCAACCAAGCTAAATCTCAACACTAATCACTATTAGTACCAAGCCATAACAAGATCAACCCTGCCAAATGTGAAGCGAAAACTCTTTGCATTATCAAACAAATCTCATGCTCATCAAACCCTAACTAACCAATACTCAACAACACGTCATCAATCATCCATCACATTTACTATATCAAAGAAACTTGTCATAAGCCCTATTAGCATCAACCTCTCAATAATGCCAACCCTTCTTTGCACCAAATACAATCTCAAGATTCAACAAAACATGTGACAATCCTACAGCATCTCTTTCCAATATCCTCAAACACTAGTTCATCGAATACCAAGCCAAATTGTTAAATACCAAGCCAATTCTCTTCTCAACAACAATGTCATATACTAGGTCAATACTCATCAAAACAAGCAACAGCAAACTCAAACATCAAGTTCCCCTAACTAGACATATCATAGTAGGCATCATATACCAACATGTAGGTCAATCAAGAGAGTTTCAGCGTCATCAATTATTTATCGCAAATATATTGTTAGCTAGACAAATCATCAAAGGTATTATGTGACATGTCAATAATACCATCCCTGAAGAGTCACGAAACCTTAGCCATAGGACAACATATAACATCTTTGTCAAGCAAGTCAAACAAATCTTGTAACAGGAAAAACATTGTTGTCATAGAAATAAAACTATTGTCACAGGAATAACATGTTGGAAAATCAGGAGACTTAAAGATTATAGAGATTTTCCTTAACTTGATAATTACTTGTGATGTGTGTTGGCCTTTTATTACTTTATTAGATCTTGTTCATCAACCAAGTACCAAAACAATGAAGATCACAACAAGACAAAGTACATAAGATATAGGCTCCAAGCCAGGACAAAATCCCATACAAGGGAAAAACCCAAAAATATGTTTCTCTTCTTATAGAATTTGTTCACAAAGAGACTTCCAAGACCCAAGATCCTCCCAAGCACCAAGTTAGCCCCCCGGTAAGGTCTTCAAGGCAGCTTCCAAACTTCGACCTACTACAACTTCACTCCATATTTTCGTCCCTGCAATTTTGACCTCCTGCAACTGGCAGTAACACAGTGGCAAGGCATTATAGCCCCTTTCTCTTTCTTCTCTCTACAGTTTATTTCCAAATTTCCCAACCTTGTGGGGAATTGTAAAAATGTCACTAGCATGATGAAAAAAATTTGTAATAGGCCTAGGAAACTTGGGACCTTGTCATCAAGTGAATCCACTCTAGTGTAATATTCCTAGTGGGAAATATTAAGTGATAACAACAAATAAAGGATAAAAATGTAACCATAAAACTAACACACTAGCATAATGACAAATTGCACCAGAAATTGTACCAAGAGCTGAGCCATTTTATTAAGTAAGAAAACAAGGTACATATAAAAGAAGAAGAGGAACTTGGGCTTGCTACAGCAAGCTAGTCAAGTCCCAGGTGAAAATGGAGCTTCCCAAGTGTTGGAAACTTCTCTCCGCAAGTCTTTGTGTTGGCCTAGTAATTTCTGCTACTATTGGCTATAATGGAATTAGTCATTCAGGCCTCTAAACTGCTCAGAAAACTCCAGGAAATTAACTAAAGCCTCCTCACAAGGAACGCGAAATAACCTAGAAAAATCTCACAGACCCAAGTGGTGGAAATGGTCCCAGAGTGAACTGTGCCCTTCTCCAATAACTTTTATTGCTGACTACTGACTAGAACACTGATTTTTTCAAAAATGCTGCCCAGAAAATTCTACGAAATAAACCCTCGACTTCTCTCACCAAACCCATAAAAAACCAGAAAGGGTTTGGGTTGAATCCACCGACCCCCGATGACCCCCAACAAGTGCAAATCGCCCAATCTGGCCAAAAAACACCCCATAGTTTGATATTACGAAATTATGCCCACATCTACCACTGACTAAATTCTCCCTTGAGGTTTACCTCCAATCCCCAACCCTTATCTTTCCACAATTCTTCTACCTTATTCCCTTGTGCGGGCTAAGCCAGAAACCCTTATGCACTTCCAAATGAAGAGAATTTCATCCCACAGATTTGTTGCTCTTTATCCCTGCAAAATCATCACAAAATTCCTGAATCCAACTAGGAAAATCGCCCAGCAAATAACCCAGACTCCAACTCGTTGTATGCTAGATCGCAATGAATAACTCGAATTGCCTCTACGCCCTGGAAATACGCAAAGTTGGGAATACTAGTGTCAATGAAGCTCTTTGAAAGCCCAACAATGGACTCTCTAAATTCCCAACTACGGAGGCACTCGAAGTCCTCCGAAGATGGGGTGGAATCCCACCTGGAATTCCTATGCTAAATAGCACCTAAAAACTCCAAGAGAAGATGAAGTGTTAAATGTAATAGTCAAAGATGTTCCACAAAATGAGTCCCTCCTTTTATATTTTCTCTCCATCCTTCTAGACTCCTTTTAATATTATTTTATTGTAGGGGTCCATTTTCCACTTAGTTACTTTTTCCACCACTTTAATAAAATAATTATTTGTTGCCAATCTGCAATAAAATAATACTTGCCACCTTTCTCCAAAATACTAGTTGCCCCTTTTAATTAATATTACCAAAATTGGGCAAAATTCTCATGCTCACAAAATTGGGGATATTACATCTAGAGTGTTTTTTTCACTTAGCTAATTATCTGTGTTTTTTAACGACGAATAACTAGCTGAGTTTTTCCACTCATAGATACCCCCAAAGATGCAGTGCAACTTGATGGCGGGGCCTTGGGTCAATCCTAGTGTCTAGAGTCGTTGTATATCACCATGCTAAGTCATCTATAAAGTTTTGCAGAATTTGACTAAGTCTAGATAGGATTTTTTAATAATTAAAAATTTCTCACGTGACGGAATTTTTAAATTAATTATTATGTAAAATGTAAATAAGTGATGCCAGAAGATGTTGACGGTGTATAAGTACTCAAAATTCATCCTCTCCACCTCAACATTCTTCTAGGACACACTTCGAGGGGCAGAAAATTACTTCTAACCCATCAAAACCCACTTTTCCTAAGTCTAGTGGGTAAATTGGAAATAAATTGCCCATAAATTAAAAAAGTAGTGAAAAATTCAATGCTTCCACGACTCAAAAAGAAATGGAAATGAGGTAGAAAATGCAAACTCAAAGTGAGAACAAGTCAAAGGGTAGTTTGACGATGATGTAGCAAACACCTCATCACACAAGTTATAAGACACGGAGGTCGAATTTATTTCCTAGTTTGTGGGGTCAATTTGCCTTGTTGGTAGGACGAGATCTCCTTAAGGAGATAACGCAAATATGAGGGATAGTTTGAGGGAGTTTGCTTGAGAAATTGGTGGAGTTGGTCTCCACCCACTCCACTCCATGCTACACTTCTACACCAGCAGTCCACTCCAACCTATACGCAATAGCAATTAGACTCACACGCAGGTCCAACTAACAAAGGTAACACACAGCAATAGGTTCACACTTGTTGCAGGCATCACATGCGTTCCTCTGCTTGAAGATTAAGTGGGAGCTTGCCTCCCTGTTGACGTTGTCACCTACACCTACCTACAAGTTAGTGAGAAAAGTCTTCAACCCCACAACGTTGTTGAGAATTAGGTACGACAGTGATTAATTCAAATTCTCTTCTTGATAATTACTTGGGAGCTTACTCCTTTTACTTATGTCTTCTCTTCTTAGCTTATTATGTCTTTCATCAAGTCAATTATCAAAAACACAAGAGACACAAATTTAGGCTCTTCAAGCCAAGGCCAAAACCTCTCCCTCTTGGAGAGGAAAACCCACAAGAAATTCTTCTTATAGACTTTCAATACCATGACCATGACACAGACCCTTGACCCTTGTATGCCTCTAAGACCTTGTCACTGCTTCTTCATTGACTCCTTGAGCTGATCCTTCTTTTCCTGCACCGTCTTGCACCATTTTGCACCTTTCTACACCAGCCTTAGAGAGCTCGGTCTCTAGTCCTCGTTTTCTCCTTTACCTTGGATCCTTCTTGGCTTCTTCTTATCTAACTTTATATCCAAGACAGAGGTACATACTTTTGTACCTATCCTTTACATGCAGCCCTAGATTGTACTCATAACAAGCCTTCTTCACAATGTATAGATATCATTTTCTCTTGCACTGTATACTTCGTTGAGCAGCCCTTACCTTACTTCGCTATTCACAGTATTTTTGTCCCTCCTCCGCACCAAAGTATAATCCTGCAATTTCGCATATTTATATGAGATACCCTTTATCCAAGATACCTTCTTGTTGATTAGTCCTTCTAAGCTTCAATCCGCATTTCTATTCTCCCTTTTTCGTACTATATCTCAGTCTTGAAAACTCGCACTATATCTCAGAACTTGTCCGAAGTTGATGCTCCAAATGAATCGCAGACCATCCTTATATATACAGGACAAATCTTCTCTTTGAGCCGACATGAGAGCCTACTTTTGAGTCGACTTGTGTAGGGGTATGGAGGCCGACTAGTTCATTGTACATAGGTTGACTTGAGAGGTCACTTCAATGCAGATCTTGAGGGACATTTGTGCCATGATTTCAAGGTGTGTGTGACAAGGCCTTTGAGGCATACAAGTGTGACTTGACTCTTCATAAACATGACTGTTAATTAATACATTTATGACCAGTTGACCAATCCCTAAAAGACATCAAGAAGAAATCTTTTGACCTATAATAAAACCTTGCTCATGAAACCCATGAAGCAAGCATACCAAAAATATATTTTATTATCTTTGTCTTCTTTATTACATAAATACATAATTACATAGTCAATATGAAGATCGATCCTAGTTACACTTTCCAGCTAGCAAAGGTAACACGCAGCAATAGGTTGACACTCATTGGAGGCATCACATGTGTTCCTCTGCTTGAGGATTAAGTGGGAACTTGCCTCCCTATTGACCTTGTCGCCTACACCTACCTACAAGTTAGTGAGAAAAGTCTTTAACCCCACAAGGTGTGCTTGGTGGCAAGGAACTCAGAGAAGGGGTTGTCACTCTAATCCCAACTCTCTTTGTTTAAGCTATCTCCTAGGTTAGATATGGGGGTTGTTCCTGAATGGAAAACTAAGTTAAAATATGTGAGATTTCTAAGAGAAAGTTAAAGTGAAATGGATTACTTTTAAGATTACAAGCAAATATGATGTGAGCAATATGAAATGAAATAACCATTAACCATCAACACATGAGATAAGCATAAGCATATGAAAAACCAGTGTCTTCTAAATTATTGCTCAAGAAGTGAAAGATATTTGCTTAAAATAGATGGAAATGTTTTCAAATGGAAAGCATAAGTAATCCTGAAAATAAAACAAGAAAATGCTAGCACAATACAAGATATAAGGATGCTTTAAGGATATCTTGCAAAAGGAAAACCAATTAGTGTTCTACTTGTAAAACGTAGATAAAAAATATGTTTGCCACAACAAAGTATTCAATTTCAACAATGACAAGTAGAATAAACAATTGCAAGTAAAACCATGAGGTGTGTTAGTATGAGATGCAATTACACTAGATTTGGATACAATTAATCTTGGTTATTTTTAATCTAAAATGTCTAATCTAAGTGAGAAGTCCTCCTCTTATGCTCTTACCAAGGGGTAAAAATTGTGGAGACTATAAGAAAAGGGGGTGAGGACATGGGCATGTCATTAACAGTACCCGTCCCTTGAGTATTTCGAGCCAGTGTTTGTTTTCGTTACTACAAGAGGACAAGCCACCTTCATAACTGTAGGGTCACACGCTTTTACCATACTTCGTACCAAATGGAAGAACTTTCCAAGAAAGTATTTTTCCCTATAATTTCTATCAACCAAACTTATCCTTGGAGATTAATTTTAAATGTGCAACTAAGTTAATAAGCCTATTATGACATGCAAGTAAATTTGAAAATGTTAAATAAATGGAGATACTTTAGACACAAGATTGCATAAACATGTAAGTATTTGCTTTGCCTTTATGATAAATTTGTAATATACCCAAAAGAAAACAAAACTAGAGAAATATGAGAGATTGACTTGCATGTAAAGTAAATGGCAATGCTTGTGAAAAGTAAACTCAAGATTTGTATTCAATTAACTTTGCAAAAGAAGTAGACTTTATATTATAGCTTGAAATAAAATGAAAGACTGCTTTGTAAAGTGAAATTGCTCAAGTACTTGATGCACTAAAACTTAAAATGTAAAATGTGATTGATGGTGAATCATTAGTGGACTTTGACCAATATTTCAAACTAAATGAGTGAAATGCATGGTTGTGTTAATTAGCCAATTAAAATGAGATGCATGTAAGTGAAAAAAAATTAATAACTCAAAAAACAAGTCCTCTCCAAAATGTGGAGAGCTAGGGATGCCAATGGGTAAAACGCACACTCCCAAAATCAGAAATTTTATTAGCTTTACAAGAGGGAAATGACCATGAGGCCTCCGCTAACCCAAGGAAATTCTTTACAAATGAAAATTTGAGACCATAGACTTTTCCTCAATGAGAATTTATGAAATAAAAGACTCGAAAGAATTCAGATTTTACAATAGAAGAAGAGAAGCTAAGCTTCTTCTATGCCCACGGCCAAAGGAGAGAGAGCTATCTTTCCCATTTGAAATTCAGAGCCCAAAGGTCCTGCAACAACTTGTTGGTAATTTCTTGAAAGTGAATCTCGCAAGTTTCCACACGAAAACAAATTAGAGAAAGAGGGCTACAAAACCAACAAAATATTAGACAGATAAAATCACAAAATATTGCACAACAATTTACAAAGGGCAAAGCCAAAGAGTTTGAGTAAACTCTCATCTTTGCTTAGTCATCTTCAAGCTCTTAGATAGCAAATGAAAAAATTGAAGTACAATGTTTTAAAAGATATTCAAATTTAGAAGTACTTGGCTTGTGTACAAGCTATATCCCAAAACCCCTGAAAAACCACTTTGTAAGATAAGACTATGAAGGCTCAAAGAACAAATGAGAGCTTCTTTGAGAATGTATCAAGAGTAGGTTGGTCTCTCCAAATACTTCCCCCAACACTTGCTTCTTTGATCCCAACAAAGATGTTCCGTCTACAAAACTTCAATCAAGAATTAGTTCCGTATAGATTTAGTAATAAGCAATGATAAGAAACTCTAGAGATTTATTTGAAACCAACTAGAGCATACTTCTAAATCAAATGTCAATGTAAGATAGCTCTACATTAACAAATCTACAAGAGCATATGGAAATAAATTAGATCAAAGCATGAGTAAAATGAATTATTCCAATGATCAACAATTCATCACACTCCAAAAGGAGGAACACGTCATGAATGAAACCCCAAAGTATTTATTGATATTTCTAAAAATGTACAAGGCAGCAGTGTTTCTGCAAGCATAATAGCTAGTAACCCATGATTACGAATGAGAGCCCAAGACTCACTTATATAAGAGAATGGGAGCAAATCCCAACGAAGAACCAAATGCCAAGTGGTGAGAGGGAGGAAATCACAAGGCAAATTCTAATTTGATAAATGGAGCTCCTATGCCAAGTGTAAAAATCGATTTCTAGCAAGTGGACATCATTTTCTTCTTCCCTTGTGTGCCAAATTTGAATTTTATGATGGAATGACAAGTGTAGATGGGTGATAACCTATGTGGGGACAATTTCCACAAAAATCTCCACCAAATATTCTCCCAAATCCTCCCAAATGTGCATTAGCTTCACAAATTCTTCCAAGTAAGCAGTTTTTTTCATTTAATGCCAGAAATTCGATTTTATTTTAGCACATGTCCTTTACTTAATTTTAGGAGACCACATCACCTTGGGACTTCACTTTAACTCCTCCATAATTTTCCACCTCATTTTCACAACATTTAGCATGTGTGGATATTTATTTTTCTCCATTTATTTAATTTATGCCTTAATTAATTGTCAAATTTCCCACTAAACTTAGGAAAAGTGGGTTTTGATGGTTCAAAACACATTTTAACCCCTCAAAGTGTGTCATAGTAGAAAGTTGAGGGTGAGAGGTGTAATTTTGATTACTATACCCCATACAACTTCTTTAGACAACACTTATTACAATTCAATTACAATTTTTATTGCAATTTTTGACCTGCGGGAAATGTAAAAAAAAAAAATAATGACTACATAGACCTAACCAAATTCCACAAAAAAAAATTCTGTGATATAGTATAGTAATATACATTGACTCTAGACACTAGGACTCACCCAAGGCCTCACCTTCAAGACGCACTTTGGCTTTGGGGTAAAATTGGAGGAAAAAACTCAATTAATTATCAAGTCCTGGTGGGGAGATGATAATTAACCGAGTAAAAAAAACCTCCCAGAATAATACTCACTTGTTGGCAAGGTACCAAGCTACTTAGGCCTGTTACAAACTCAATACTGACTCAAAACTCATCATTGCTAGCATCACTTAATACAATTTCCCGTAGGGCGTGGAATCTGGGTACAAGAGAAAATGATGAGAAGTAGAAGTAGAGTTTAAATACTCTGGTGATATGATTATATCTGATGATATCTGATTGTACAAGTGTATTTTGATTCATCCTTGGGCATGGAGTCTTCATATAATCATTAGATGCCACTTCAGTGGTCAACATTTGGCTCTAAATGGGGGTGTATGCTAGATATGAAGTGATAGTGTGCAAGAACCTAGAATTTGCATCCACAGACCACAGATATATATTAGAAGTATCCATTCAAAGTATCATCAAACAAAATCAAGTACATAAATGGAAATTTTATTCTAGGAGCATAATTTATTCATGAAATAAATCTACTTAAACAAAATTTACAAGGGATAAGGTTAGAAATATGATACAAAAAAATGCCCCGTGGCATCAGATGTCCTCAATGAAGTTCATGCTGAGAACCTGTCTACTTTCAGGCAAATCCATGGGTTGATTTTATGATGTGCCCTGTCCAATTTTGAATAGCTTAGGACTTTGATCCGACACAGCACTCTGTTGTACATGGTCATCAAATTTACCATATCCTTTCCGCTTTTTTATTTTCTTCTTAATAGATTGTGAAGTTGATTTTGATGCAATCAAAGTAAACCTTTCTTCCTGATCTTGAAGATGCTCAGATGGAAAATTCGAACTATTCAAGACTTCTGTGACCTGCCTTTCTCCATTTTGCATTTGCTCTGACATGGGTGATGGACCAATCTGATAAGTATAAACTTTCAAAGTGGAGGAATAACCTGTTATGAGTATTTTAACTCAACGTTTCGGACTTCATAAGTGAGTCCATCATCAGGGGTAAACGCCCAGTGTTCTTTGAAAATTTTTGAGAATTAGGGCAAAGGAGTAATGATATATATAGTACGCAAGACAGCATCGAATCCATCGCCCATTTTCAGCACGTCTCCTCGGCTGCTCATAACCCAAACAATCCTCCTTTTCTCGACTCCCAACACTCTTCGCATCACCGTCCCTCTCGACAAGACTCCATCAATCCTGCTGAGCACGTCACCCCTCCTTAAAGAAACAACGACTCCATCAAACAGCTACCGCTCACTAACATCCTTCCCTGCCCTCCTAACCGCGGATCTCGGCAAGAAAATCCCATTCCTCTATCTATCAATCCCCTTTTGTCTCACCCTTTCCATAACAATACACAGAATGTAGGTTTAAACATTCCTTCGGTTGTAAACCTTTCCAGTGTTAAACTGGACCAAGCCTCCATTTCCCTTCTCCAAAAAGGCTTAAATTTCGCCATCACTCCTAATAAAATTCCGCATGACAACATCATTAGTAATGTAGAAGTTGCCTTAAAAGACCTTAACTTTATTGAAGCAGAAGATATTAGACAAGACATTGCTAAAATCCTTAAAAAAGCCAGACCACCTCCGTGTAACATATCTAAAGATGAAAAACTTGCCCTAAACATCCTAAAAAAGAATAAAAACATAATAATTCTAATAGCCGATAAGGGTAATGCAACCATGATAATGGATAGATCTAACTATGATAAAAAAATGGATGAACACCTTAAAAATAGTGGTTGCTATAAAATCTTAAATAAAGACCCCAGTGAGAAAATTCTTAGAGAAGTAACTAAAAAAATAAAAGTCATCTCTCGATACCATCACAAAAAAGAGAATCACTCCTTCGAGCTCGATCACCCCTAGAATATATGGTGCTCCCAAAATTCATAAGAAAGACATCCCTCTAAGACCCATAGTCAACACCATAGGCTCACCCACCTACCTCCTTGCTCAATACCTTGCCAAAAAGCTCCGCCCCCTTGCTGGAAACACCTCATCTTATATTAAAGACTCCACATCCTTCGTTCAATGGGTCAAAAACCTTGACATGAAAGACGAGGATCTCATGGTAAGCTTCGACATTGTCTCCTTATACAATATGATACCTATAGATGAAGCCATCGATGTCATAAAAACTATTACAAACAGCGAAACTATAGATCTCCTCAAATTATGTCTAAAATCTTCGTTCTTTAGCTTTAAAGGAACTATCTATGAACAAACTCATGGTGTAGCCATGGGATCACCTTTGTCTCCTGTAATCGCTAATATTTACATGGAACATTTTGAGAAAAAAGCCCTCAAATCCTTTCCATTCACCCCTGAGGAATGGAAAAGATATGTAGATGATATTTTCGCAAAATGGATCCATGGTAAATCAAAACTAAATGATTTCTTAAATCACATTAATAACATCTCAAATCATATTAAATTCAGATTGAAATTGAAAAAGATAATCAATTACCCTTCCTAGACATCCTTTTAATAAAAAAAGATGGAAAACTTAGCACCAAAGTCTATAGGAATAAAACCCACACAGAAAGATACTTGCACGCAGACTCTCATCACCATCCTAAGCAAAAAATTGGCATCATTAAAACCCTAACAACTAGGGTGTCTATAATTTCAGACTCTCACCATCTAGGACATGAGATAAACCACCTTCACCATGTCTTTCAACATAATGGATACAACAAAAATGTCATTAATAAAACTATTGACCAAACCCTTAATAAAAACAACATAAAAAGATCTTTTGACATCCCTAAAATTTCTTTACCTTACATAAAAGGAACAACTGATAAAATTTCCAAAATCCTTAACAAACATAACATTAAAATTGCTTTCACTCCTCCTAATACCATCAAAAATATTGTAGACTTTGCCAAGGACCCCATAAACCCTAGATTACAAAAAGGCGTCTACATCATACCGTGCTCTTGTGGAAAAGAATATATTGGTGAAACTGGCAATCCCTTAACATTAGAATTAAGGAGCATACCGCTAACATATCTAGGAACAGAACTGAAAAATCCGCATTAGCAGAACATGCCTCCTCATCCTCACATTACATACGAATGGAGGATGCTAAACTCATATCCAAAGAAGACCACTACCTAAAAAGGAAAATCAAAGAGGCCATAGAAATAGAGAAAAGAAAAAATAACATGAATCGCGATGATGGCCTTAACATCAGCAACACTTGGAAACCCCTAATCCATCATACCTCACGTGACATCAATGAGTCCACAAAATGATAATGTATCTAAAATAAATTAATTAATTAATTAAAATTAAAAAAATAACAATAATAATAATAATAAATTAATTAATTAATTAATTAATTAATAAACAATTAATAATTAAAAAAATAAATATAAAATAAAATAAAAATAAAAATTATTACCCCTCTAATTTTTAAATTCCATAATTTTTCAAAATAACATATTAAAATTAAAAATAAAAAATAAAAAATAAATAAAATAAATAAATAAATATAATAAATAATAATTTTAATGTTATGTTTAATAAACAATAAATAATTAAATATAATATAATAAATAATAATTTAAAAAACAACCAAATAAATAAAAAATCACAAAAAGATAATTAAAAAAAATTAAATTAAATTAAATAAATAAAATTACTAACCTTTCTTCCAAACCGGCACATCCTTATTAAAAAAAAAAAAAATCCACTAAAGTTACTATATATATCATTACTCCTTTGCCCTAATTCTCAAAAAATTTCAAAGAACATTGGGCGTTTACCCCTGATGATGGACTCACTTATGAAGTTCGAAACGTTGGGTTAAAATACTCATAACAGGTTATTCCTCCACTTTGAAAACCAATTCACCTGTATGGACTCACTTTTTAAAAAGTATAAACTTGATTCCCCTCAGTTTCCTTACTATCCAAGTCACCTTCAATTAGCCATTTTTCAATGGAATAAATGACCTCCTCATAATAAGATGAGGCTTTCTTTAGTGGATCGGGAGGCTCATGATCTATTTCTTTGTTCTTTTCCCATTTGTCATTTGACCTAAGTTGGAATTTTTGTACCTATAATCTTTCCATTTCCTCCAACATATTCTGAAAAGTGACATTAGCCTTCATAACATTTATTTCCTTGGCATGATTTGTTTCCCTGGTGTTGATTAATTGTACTTGTTTTTCTTCCATGGCGAGCAACCTGTTTTGAATAGAGGTCACCTGATTAGAATGATTGACCTCCATGGCCTTTATTTTTTGTGCCTAGTTTACCTCCATGGTCTTAATGAGTTGAGCTTGTTTGAGGTGCATATCCTTAATAATTCGAGTCAACTCCTTGATGAGACCCTTATCATTCTCATTTGCTTGAGTTTTTGCATTGATCTTTCTTTCATCTCCATATTTTTTTCAAAGGCGTCAACGATTGATTCTAGAGAATCAAAACTGTTAGCAGGTAAGTCTATCAACCAATCCATAGCATCGTCATCTAATGAAAAGATGAAAAGTCTCATTTTAACGTCTGCATTGTTAATGTCATGGCACCATTTTCTCACAGAAAGGTGGAAATTCCTAAGGTGAGTTTCGATGGTAATGGCATTGTCACCTAGAAAACTAGGCAACTCATCAATAGCCTCAATGGCTTCATCCAGAATAAATTTTGGATATCCGGAATGTTAGTAAAATCACAAGGGGCAAACAAACCATTCATGATGTCATGCTCACGATCCTGAAAGAGAAAATGGATATCGGATAGAGGCTCATGTCCAAGATTAGCAAGAAGTCTACAAGAAGAAAGGCTTCAAGCAAAAATCCTTGCAGAAAATGAAATAAGTGGAGTCGCCACTTGAACAGGAATCTAACTCTAAAATCCAACATGCAAAAACCAAAATTTAGTCGATTTCTCAGGTACAAGAAAGCTTGTCCTCGACAGCGGCACCAAAAATATTGACCTTGCCACCTACACATACCTACAAGTTAGTGAGAAAAGCTTTTAACCCCACAAGGTGTGGTTGGTGGTAAAGAACTCAAAAAAGTGGTTGTCACTCTAATCACAACTCTCTCTTTTTAACTATCTCCTAGGTTAGCTATGAGGGCGGTCCCTAAATGGAAAACTAAGTTAAAAAATGTGAGGTTTCTAGGAGAACGTTATAGTGAAATGGATTACCTTTTAAGATTACAAGCAAATATGATGTGAGCAATATGAAATAAAATAACCATTAACCATCAACACATGAGATAAACATAAGCATATGAAAAACCAGTGTCTTTTAAAGTATTGCTTAAGAAATGAAAGATATTTGCTTAAAATAGATGAAATGTTTTCAAATGGAAAGCATAAGTAATCCTGAAAATGAAACAAAAAAATGCAAACACAATACAAGATATAAGAATACTTTAAGGATATCTTGCAAAAGGAAAACCAATTAGTGTTTTGCTTGCAAAATGTAGATAAAAAAAAAAGTTTACAACAACAAAGTATTCAATTTCAACAATGACAAGTAGAATAAACAATTGCAAGTAAAACCATGAGGTGTATTAGTATGAGATGCAATTACACTGGATTTGGATGCAATTAATCTTGGTTACTTTTAATCTAAAATGCCTAATCTAGATGAGAAATCCTCCTCTTGTGCTCTTACCAAGGGGTAAAAATTGGGGTAATTGTAAGAAAGAGAGGGCGAGGACACGGATGTGTCATTAATGATACCCGTCCCTCGAGTCTTACGAGTCAGCGTGTGCCTTCGTTCCTACAAGAGGAAAAGCCACCTTCATAACTGCAGGATCGCACACTTTTACCTTACTTCGTACAAATGGAAGAACTTTCAAAGAAAGTCTTTTTTCCCTATAATTTCTATCAACCAAGCTTATGCTTGGAGGTTAATTTTAAATGTGCAACTAAGTTAATATGCCTATTATAACATGCACGTAAATTTTCAAATGTTAAATAAATGATGGAGATACTTTAGACACAATATTGCATAAACATGTAAGTATTTGCTTTGCCTTATGATAAATTTGTGATATACCCAAAAGCAAATAAAACTTGAGAAATATGAGAGATTGACTTGCACGTAAAGTAAATGGCAATGCTTGTGAAAAGTAAACTCAAGATTTGAATTCAATTAACTTTGCAAAAGAAATAGACTTTATATTAGCTTGAAATACACTGAAAGACTGCTTTGTAAAGTGAAAGTGAATCCTGCAAGTTGCTACAAGAAAACAAGTTAGAGAAAGAGGGCTACAAAACCAACCAAATATTAGATAGATAAAATTACAAAATATTGCACAACAATTTACAAAGGGTTTGAGTAAACTCTCATCTTTGCTTATAGTCATCTTCAAGATTTTAGATAGCAAATGAAAGGAACGAAGTACAATGTTTTAATTTAAGTACTCGGCTTGTGTACAAGCTATGTCCCAAAACCCCTGCAAAACCACTTTGTAAGATAAGACTATGAAGGCTCAAAGAACAAATGACAGCTCCTTTGAGAATGTATCGGGAGATCGGGAGTGGGTTGATCTCTCCAAAGACTTCCCCCAACACTTGCTTCTTTGATCCCAACAAGATGTTCCCTCTACAAAACTTCAATCAAGAATTAGTTTTGTATAGATTTAGCAATAAACAATGATAAAAAAACTCTAAAGATTTATTTGAAACCAACTAGAGAATTCTATACCTAGGGCATACTTCTAAATCAAATGTCAATATAAGATAGCTCTACATTAACAAATCTACAAAAGCATATGGAAATAAATTAGATCAAAGCATGACTAAATGGAATTATACCAATGATCAACAATTCATCACACTCCAAAAGGAGGAACGCCTCATGAATTAAACCCCAAAGTCTTTATTGATATTTCTAAAAGTGTATAAGGCAGCAGCGATTCCACAAGCACAATAGGTAGTAACCCATGATTACAAATTGTAATGACCCAACTCGAGTTATAGGGAACATAGAAATATTAGCATGCATATGAGGCCTGCATATGATAGCTACATATGCCTGTAACACGTATACTGCACAGTATATGCACTAATCAATTATGAAAAGTCTCAATGTAGGGTAATGAGTGAATTATTGAAGTATTGAGTAAATACCTAACTCACCAGCATATAATGAATGTATTATGAGGTAGAAGTTATACCTACCACTATCATAATATAATTAATATTTTGTTCAAAGGAAAGTTAAATCATTGACTTGTGCAAATAAAATATGATATTTTAATAAATCTAAGATATTTTAGAAATCCACGATATTTATTAAATAATGATATTTTAATAAATCTAAGATATTTTAGAAATCCAAGATATTTTAAAAAGAAGATATTTATTAAAAAGAGGATATTTTAATAAATATCTTAGGGGATTTGTGTATAAAAGGAGAAGGGGGGAACTTCATGGGCATGGGTCAATGAGGTGGGAAAACTGACCTGGATGCTGTCAGAAAAGTTCTAACTATGGGAGACATGAGTAGTGAGTCCTAACAGAGTCATAGAGTGATCTCGATTGTTATTGGAGTTTTGGGCACGGGGACCAGAGGACTTGTCTTCTAGATCTGGGGACCGGAGAGGTTGACCTCAGATAGGCTGAGAGGAAAACGGCAGTTTGGTAACGGGAGCTAGAGCCATGGCGGATCAGGGACATCTTCAAACACGGTTCCAGGTAAGTATTAAATAGTCAATTGATATATATTTTGCTTCAAAAATTCCACTCTGGATTGTGTAGTATAAATTCTGTTAATGATTGTTAATTGTGAAAATTATGGCCCTTACACATGGTATCAGAGCTAGTTTTCGAACCCTTGGGATATTACAGGTCCTAGCAGTATAACTGATTTCTGTAAATCTGCATAAGCATCCGCTAATTAAACTGAATTACATCCACTTTCAAACTCATGGGACCTTACAGGCCTGCACACATAAGTTAGTACCATTGTATATGTATATCATGTACATCAGTTTTCTATACCAATGAAACTTTTATATTGGTACCATTTTATATGTATATCTTGTACATCAGCGTTCTATACCGATGAAATTTTTATTATACTGCCACAGAGTGTTTAGAGTACGCATCGCACTTTATCTGTCTGATTTGGAGTCTCATCCATTTATTTTGTGAAGGACCCTCCCCTTGAAGAATTTTATAGTTATTCCACATTTTATTTCTATGTATTTTCAAAGATGCAGTGGGAGTACAAATTTCATTCACGGTGGAGATAAACGTGTCACAGAAACGGGTCAAGCGGCAAACACCGACATTTCTTGTTTATTCGTCTGGATTTCTGGGTGGATAATTAGAGGCCATAGGATAGCCGTCAACTTTGCCTTTGAATTTACGGGTTCAGCGGGAACCCCAACAATCTTTCTCAAGTTATTATTACAATAAACGATTTTACTCATAAATTCGGCCGATAAAAATCTTGATTCATATTTGAAATATCTGTCGACTTTTATTCATACTCGGCCGATAAAAATCTTGATTCATATTTGAAATATCTAGGGCACCAATATTTGCTATATCCTATTAATGGAACTCTCAAGTATTATCGTTTTGAAAAGCAAGATAAGCGAGACGCAAGTATTCCTTCTGAGAAACAAACTACTGAAAGAAGCTGAGTTAACTTCATTCTATCGCTATATTCGTAAGACAAAACGGTGGAATCAACTGGGTAAACATCGAATCTTCACGCATCGAAGAATTGCATAGTACGAACATCCTGAATCCTGCATTTTGCAGACATTTTATCTCAAAATTCGTAATTTTTATGATAAATTTTAGGCTGGTTTGACAAAATTTTCACCTTGCGCTTCGAAACGCTACAAAGTATTTTTTTGGCTACAAACGCTGGCGAGATTTGCGCTCTGAAATTCGAAAATTCATGGCATCCACAAGTAGCATGGCGGAGGAAGAGTTGCTTTTGTCGCTTCAGTCGCGAGGATGGTATCTCAAAGATGTTACCATTGTGGAAGGACTGTTGTAGGAGGTCTCACCGGAGAAACCGTCTCGCGCAGAACTGGAAAAGATGATTGAGGCGAACCTTTTGGAAATGGATCTGAAGGTGGTAGGGGGACAAATGCTTACCCAATGCAGCTGCCCTTCATCGTATATCTCGCCTTCAAGGTCCAAAGTTTTTGTAGCTAAATAAAGCTGGTTTTGGAAGGTTTTTGTTATTCAGTTTTTGAAAAAAAAAAAACCCCCCTTTTCCGGTCTTGGCTAGTCAAACACTTCCTTTTGCTATTAATATGAACAATTAATTATTATACTTGGCATTCAAAAGAAAAGAAAAAAGAAAAAAAAAAGGCACTTGAGCAGCGACCTCAAACATGACCAAACCCTGGCGGGTTACTACCAAAAATACCCAAATATAGAACATAGTCCTTCAGACACATAACAGACCACAGAGATGTCTATGAAACAGTAAATTGAGTCCCACCAACAGGTCCATAATCCAGATTTCAATATTTAGACTTTCAAATTCCCTTAGATCCCATGGTTTTTGAATATTATTCGCTTTCCAGTTCATGTGGATTTATTAGAGACGTGCTAATTGGGATTTGAATTTTGCCATTTAGAAGGATATTGAGATTTTGCTTACAACTTGCTGCAAATCCATAGCCATAGAGACAGTGAATTACGTTTTCACAGAGAAAGTTTTGGTTATTGCCTATGAATCTTTTGTGGCTACGGATTTTTGTTGTTGAATAAAGTTGCTTGACTTTTAGGGAGGCACTCCTGTATACCATCACACTGAAATGAATTCATAATTAATAATGAAAATTGGCGAAACATAAAAACATCTCACACAATTGTAATGGAACTCTTTCGTAGAAACATAAATCTTCTACCCAAAAAAATAATTTTTTATGTACACCACTAATTTTCCATAGGTTAATCTGAAGCCACGATATAGAAGTCATAGTTGTAACCATGGCAACGATGAAATGCCTTTCTGTTTCCTTTTCATACTGAATAATGAACTTTCTGGGGTTATTTTTATCATGCCAGATTGGCATAAATCGCATTAATTTATGGTTGGAGTTTATAAAGCTCGAGAGAGCCAGAATGGTCTATAAGATTTAGATCAGGGCTTGCACTTGTCATTACAGGTGCATGAAGTGAATGCATTGTTAAGGGAATGCATTTTGAACTGGGAGTGATATTACGAGCAAATATCAGTAGGGGATGTCGAACTCAGGTTTGCAGGTGAGGGTATAAGATTTATTTTTCCCGTAGAAAAGACTCGCATCACTTTCATTTCAAGTAGAAATGGTAGTGCTACATTTAATGTATCTGTGGGAAACACATAAAGCAAAGTACAGGAATGTTGATTCTTCAGTTTTAACAATCTCTGAGAAGATCAGAGAACAAAAAGGAAGTTTCGTTCTTTCAACAAAAATGCTTCTCACCATTCGGAACCTAAACATGATCATTCAAAGCCCTGGTGGAAGTCACAAATTTAAACTAGAAACCTCTTGTAAACAAAATCCTTGAAACGTCCAAGGATTGTTGAAAACGATTTGGGTTATGTATGCCTAGAGCTGATTTATCTGTCATGGCAAATGGGATCTCTATATCTTAAATTCAATTGATCCTAATCTAAGAATCATGAGTCTGAAAATTTGAGGTTACTGCATGTTGGTCGGTGCATTCCAATTAATTAGCAGAGGTCACTGTCGCCTAATAGTCAAATTATAGTTGGCCATTCTTTTTAACTTGCTATGATAGTCCTCTCTAGGAATGAACTTTTATGAGTAGAATTTACCTGATAAAAATGTGCTAGTTTGCACTGTAATGTTAAGTTGTTAACTAATATCGTTCTATTGAGTTGTTTTACATGCTACCCCACCCAACTCGATGTTGGTAACTAATAGCGTTTAAGTGAAGGGATTTGGGTTTTCTCACCTAGAGCTCGATGTCTCTTCATTTGACATCTAGGTCCGTTAGTGTGATTTCTTGGCAGTTAGTGTCACTGATCAGGACAGACACTTCTAAGTTCTACCTGTGTGGTTTGCCCAAGCTACTAGGAGAACATGGGTGCCAAATAAACATGGAGTTGTGTTTAAACCTTGAGCTGCTTAGCCAGCTCACAAACGAAAAGGGAAAAAGGCCTCAGAAACAATGATTTTCTGTTGGGTTCACAGAAATCTATGTTGATTTAATCATTTAGAAAATAAATGGATCTTTGTCTCTCAATCTCACACACAAAATGTATTAGATTATATTAATCATTCACACAAAGAGATGTAGAGATTTATTTAATATTCCGAACTCGTTTGAGGTCATTGGAGATATTTCCCTATTTATTCGAAAATATGTTCAACTAAACATTATTATTGTACTTCCCATCTATATTTCCCATATTCCATATTTCTATGGATATTTCTGGTAAGTTGGTCATAACAAATGCACAGGCGAGATAAGGAAAATATGCACTACTGAGAGAGTAAGGTCAAAAGAAAATTCTTTCGCAGCTTTTGGTGAATTGTGTTTGTTTAAAAGAGACAGTGCAGTGCCTAAGGTTGACCTATGTTATACTTCAATTATTTACCGTTCCATGGTAGTTGTTGTGGAGTTCAGCCACGGTCTAAAATCCTTTAAAAAATTAAATAAATAAATAAAAAATCTGAGTCAAAAATGGATCTATACTAGTATTATTAATGCCCATGAATGATTAAAAGGTAGGTCAATAAAGTACACCCAGTAACAAGATATTGTAGGAATGCCAAAGCTACTTAGGAAAACTAAACCAAAAAGAGTAAATATGCCAACAAATAAGAAAGTACAAAAGTAAATAACAAAGGAAGGATGAACTACTCCTCATTAGGTACAGTGTAGATGTAGACAAAGAAGAAGCATTTGCTTCCACCCCAACCATTGTGAAAGTACCAATGCTCTGCCTGATAATGCCATTAGGGGAGTCCCAGGGACTGAGAGGGCCTAGAAAGAATATAGAACTTGTCTAAAGCCCATTACAAAAAAAAAAAGAAACCGTTGTTCACCGTTCACCCTTACAATTTCTAGAATAGGAGTGGATACAAAACTATGCTTTTGCAAGCAATGCACCTAAGCTATGTATATTGGGTCAGTGCAATACTAAGATTTTAAAAAAAACAAAAACAAAAACAAAAACAAAACAAAAAAAAGCAAAACTTGTACAATATCAAAGAATGTGCTTAAGCCATCTTCATCGTAAAACTATGAAAATAAAATATTAAAATGCAAATGGCACAATAGTAATGAAGTGGCATATAGCTACATTGATGGGGTCCCTATCAAGTGAAGAACAACTATTATATTCCACCCTCATCAAATACCATAGATTTTGTTATAACTTGGCCAAATAAGAGGCCGTCATCACGGAAGTATCCTGTGCTATGCCAGGGGAAAGTTAAGTAATTTTGGCAAGGAAGATATATCTCTCTTAACAATGTGATGTTGTCTATATGTATGGCAGTGATTTAGGACTCGTAATAACATAATATATGAAGCAGTAGTCCCAAAAGACTGCATAGAGCTCCACAAATGTGAAAAGAGAGTAGAAATGAAGCGTTATTTATGAATACAAGGATGAGGATGAAGTTATCGAAAGAGTGTTTTTTGGGAATTCCCAGAAGTTTGTAAATGGCTTCTGACCTATCCCTGGTGCTATATAATCTGTTTAGTAATACTTATTGCATAATTTCAAATATTTTTTTTGAAAGGAGTTCATCTTTGGACTAAAGATTATCTGTTTTAAGTCAACTTGATAAAAGGCTAAAGAAGAAGGCACTAACTATTCAAGAAATGTTGGGGGAAATCATGAGTAATCAAATTGAGAGTACATGTATAGTTCACTAAAGGTCCACATCAAACAAAAAAAAAATGGATGAAACATATGTTAAGATGGTAAGAAAAACACACTATTAGAACAGGACGATATAGTTACCAAGAGAGTGCAACGGAAAATTTCATCATTGTTACCATAATATAATTGATATAGTACCTAGGGAGGACGGGAAAAGAACGAAATGGCAAACTTCTGATGATGATAATAAATGTTAGTTATCATAATCAACTTAGAATATTGAGATCGAAAAAATAGCACCAAAGGTGAGTGAGGAGAAGTTTCACGAAGCAATATAAGAAGTCAATGACATTAGATTAAAGAGTGAATCTACAATAACATTGATCAATCATAGGATAATTTATGTTCATGGCAACATCTATAATAGTTTCTCCCTCTAATGGGAGAGTGACATTATAAAATTTTCCTTAAGTGACTAACTATATCCATGAATGATGGACATCATGGAGTATGATTAGGAAATTCCATCTCATGCTGCCTTAAAACCCGAAATGATAAGTAGATTACTTTTGATATCCACTTTATTGAATTTATTTATAAGGTCTTATCCAAGTTGAGGAATAGTAACAACAATTCCAAGTATAATAATTTTATGCATGAAAAGAGAAGAAAAGGAAACCATGATGACTAGAGGTGAGAGAACAAAGTCAATTTGATAATATGTTCTTTTTCAAATTGAAGTAGGCATGGAACATTAGGAATACCTAGTATAAGAAAGTGAAGTGATGTTTTCTATCAAGAAAAATTTTCTTAAGGATATGAGCAACATGATTGGTAAGGGTCAAAGCAATGACCTGTAAGGAGTTGTGAACACTCCTAATTTGTTAAGAATAACAAATGATAAACTGGGAAAATGGTTAAAGGTAAATATTAAGGATATTAATTATGCACCGTTAGAAAAGAAGATACATTTGGTGATAAGATGAGGCCTAAGGACTAATGAGAAAACGATTAATGTGAAGAATAAGGAGAGGGTGTACCAGTGATGTGTTATGTATTTGGATTAAATGAGTCAAGATAATAGAAATGAAACAATGTTTTAAGGAATGATAGTAAAGCTAGTAATATCCTAGCTAGAGTTAAGACTCTAAATGGTGAAACTTGCAAGTAAAGAGACTATATCAAAACTGTAACATATTAATAATGTGACTATGCTTATCTTGTGAATTGTGAAGTTCTTATTGAAAAATGATTCTTATTGAAAAAGGAAGAAAATATTATTTGTCAACAATCGACATCTTGTTGAAAACATAACACTCTTAGTAGACCAAGTATAATGCAAAGTGAATAATGCATTTTCAAGCAGTAACAAATTCCTTCAATGAAAATAAATCTCCCACTAAGGGATCTTTGGAGTAGTCAATTAACTCTTCCTCCATCTCCAGCATAACCCTAATGATTAGCCCTACAAAACCCTACTCCATGGCTTCTAGATTTTTAAGCTGAAGATGAGTTGGAATAACATGATAAAGAAGTTAATGTTATTATTATCTCTTTGGATCCAGATTACAGGTTAAAGATAATTAGACTTAAAAGACAAATAAATAACAAAGAATTAAAAGATTGGCTAGATCCATATAAGGTTTTGTGTTTTAGAGTTCTTAATCAACCTGTATCAAGAAATTAGATCATGCTTCGACTAAGCAATAAGTGTTTTGTGCTCTTGTTTCAATTCCTTTCGTTTCTATATATGCAATCATAAAGATTGGAGCATCCCTCCATTTGGATTTAGAGTCTCAACCTGTGACTTTTTATAACGTTAATCGAGTAATATAGTATAGAAAATAGTAGCTACACCCTTATTTGTATATCCGTGTTCGATTATTCTATGTGACATTTATAACTATGGGTTATATTTATAAGCATTTAAAAACTTACTTTTATAAACTTACCTTATTTGGATGGATACTTAAGACTGTCATTTTGTACTATGACATGTGAGAATATATTAATTGCTTAAACATTGCTGGTACATGGATACCAATATGAAGAAAGTTTTGCTTAAACATTCTTGGTACAGGGATACTGATATAAATTGTGAATTATGTTATGGATATGGTATCTATAATTTGACATATCAACATAAATGATGAGATAGAAATAAAAGAGTGATTGCACTTGACTATTCAAGGTGAAAATGAATTTACAAACCTATTGAATAAACATAACCAAGTATGTTATATGAACTCAAGGATCAATATCGTAGATAGCAACATATTTGGAATGTGTAGAAATTGTTATATGGGTAACAATTTGCTTTGAACATATTGATACATATGTTATAATTTGTGGACAAGTGTTTTACATCGCAGATGATATCGTTACCAAACCGACCACATGATAACAAAACTCCAAGAACAATTGAGATGCACTGAGATCCCATGATAGGGTGTTAACCCTGGTCCTACTAGGAGGGGTGGAGGTGTTGCCCACCGTTTATCCTCCAAAACCTGGAGTCATGAGAGGGCTGTGCGAGTCACGCTCCCCTAGACGTGTGATGATAACTGTCGGATGCCTACTAGTCAATCAGGTCGACGTAATCAACGCTGACACCCTTACGGTCTATGAATGGTTGGATCAGTAAAACTGATGCCATGGCATATTCCTATAGAGGACGGATAGGATGGGAGCGAAAGAGATTAGGGAGGATAGGATGATTCTAGAATAGCTTGGGAACACTGTTGGGGCAAGACGTGACTACTAAAATTTTTAAACCAATAAATGATCAAAACATAAATGTTAAAGTGTTCTCACACATTAAACGAAAATTTAATTATGGTACACCACCCTTATATGATTATACTAATCACTTAAATAATTAATGATATACGACATAAAACTTAACTTCGGGATGAAGTTTTCTGTAGGAGGGGTGTATGTAATGACCCAACTCAAGTTATAGGGAACATAGAAATATTAGCATGCATATGAGACCAGCATATGATAGCTACATATGCCTGTATCACGTGTATTGCACTAGTATATGCACTAATCAATTATGAAAAGTCTCAGTGTAGGGTAATGAGTGAATTATTGAAGTATTGAGTAAATACCTAACTCACCAGAATATAATGAATGTATTATGAGGTAAAAGTTATACCTACCACTATCATAATATAACTAATATTTTGTTCTAAGGAAAGTTAAAGCATTGACTTATGCAAATAAAATATGATATTTTAATAAATCTAAGATATTTTAGAAATCCAAGATATTAAATAATAATATTTTAATAAATCTAAGATATTTTAGAAATCCAAGATATTTATTAAATAATAATATTTTAATAAATCTAAGATATTTTAGAAATCCAAGGTATTTTAAAAATAAGATATTTTAATAAATATCTTGAAAGGATATTTAACTAAGATATTTATTAAAAGGAGGATATTTTAATAAATATCTTAGGGGATTTGTGTATAAAAGGAGAAGAGGGGGGGAACTTGATGGGCATGGGTTAGTGAGGTGGGAAAATTGACCCAGATACTGTCAGAGGAGTTCTAACTATGGGAGACATGAGCAGTGAGTCCTAACAGAGTCATGGAGTGATCTCGATTATTGGAGTTTTGGGCACGGGGGCCAGAAGACTTGTCTTCTGGATCTGGGGACCGGAGAGGTTGACCTCAGATAGGCTGGGAGGAAAAGAGCGATTTGGTAACGGGAGCTAGAGCCATGGCGGATCAAGAACATCTTCAAACACGGTTCCAGGTAAGTATTAAATAGTCAATTGATATATATTCTGCTTCAAAAATCCCACTCTGGATTGTGTAGTATAAATTATGTTAATGATTGTTAATTGTGAAAATTATGATCCTTACACAAATGAGAGCCGAAGGCTCACTTATATAATAGAATGGGAACAAATCCCAATGAAGAACCAAATGCCAAGTGGTGAGAGAGAGGAGATCACAAGGCAAATTCGAATTTGATAAGTTGAGCTCCAATGCCAAGTGTAAAAATCGATTTCTGGCAAGTGGACATCATTTTTTTCTTCCCTTGTGTGCCAAATTCAAATTTTATGATGGAATGACAAGTGTAGATGGGTGGTAACCCATGTGGGGACAATTTCCCACAAAAATCTCCTCCAAATATTCTCCCAAATCCTCCCAAATGTGCAATAACTTCACAAATTCAAATTTCCAATTAAGCGGCTTTCTCATTTAATGCTAGAAATTCGATTTTATTTCAGCACATGTCATTTCCTTGATTTTAGGAATCCACGTCACCTTGGGACTTCACTTTAACTCCTCCATAATTTTCCACCTCATTTCCACAACATTTAGCATGTGTGGATATCTATTTTTCTCCATTTATTTAATTTTTGGTTTAATTAATTATCAGATTTCCCACTAAACTTAGGAAAAGTGGGCTTTGAGGGTTCAAAACACATTTTTAACCCCTCAAAGTGTGTCATAGTAAAAAGTTGAGGGTGAGAGGTGTAATTTTGATTACTCATACCCCATACAACTTCTCTAGACAACACTTATTACAATTCAATTACAATTTTTATTGCAATTTTTGACCTGCAGGAAATCTAAAAAATTAAAAAATGACCACATAGACCTAACCAAATTCCACGAAATTTTTTCTATGTTCTAGTGTGGTAATATACATTAACTCTAGAGATTAGGACTCACTCAAGGCCTCACCATCAAGCCGTACTCCGGCTTTGGGGTAAAATTGGAGGAAAAAAGTCAATTAATCATTAAGTCCTAGTGGGGAGATAATAATTAACCAAGTAAAAAAAACAATTCCCCATAGGGCGTAGAATATTGGTACAAGAGAAAATGATGAGAAGTAGAAGTAGAGTTTAAAAACTGTGGTGATATGATGATATATGATGATATCTGATGGTACAAGTGTCCTTTCGTTCATCCTTGGGCATGGAGTCTTCATATAATCATAAGGTGCCACTCTAGTGGTCAACACCTCCCCTTCACCTTATTCGAACCGCACTTCGCAGATCAAGGGAACACGCAATGTTTGTCACAGCGATACATTGCCCAACAAGGGAGTATGCATTGCCTATTTGGTTCCACCTATAGTAGCTCATTTTTCTTGCATTTGCTTGCCATCTTTACACATAGAGAGATTCGTTGAGCATTGGGATAAACACCCATTGCCACTTGGTTAATCATTTCCTCATTGAGATTCCCTCCATTTCTTGTATAAAGAGACCGATTGGGCTCTACTGTAAACATGGTTGGAAGCCGAATGCTTGTTGTAAATATGTTAAAATTTCTTTTGATTAAAATAATAAAGAAGTCTTAGTCTTTAGGGGTCACCAAGCTGGATTAATGTTGTTTCTCCTTGTAGCAGGACCAACTATATCGTAAGCATAATTGTGTACACAAACTATGTAATTAATGTTAACTATTTCGTATGTCAAACTATGAATTGTATGTCAATGCCAAGATACAATGCTATATCTGAGAGATATTGATTGTACATGAGAAGAGATAGCACCAGGAGATGTTATACCAAACATATGATGATGCTACTGAAGAGCGAGGGAGATCGAATCACTGAGCCATAAACAGAATTCCATATATAATGCGTATACTTACTATGAATCAACGCAGAGTAGTGTGCCATGGATGTAGTGTTAATGTGATGCCCTTACTGCAATGATATGGTGACCAAAAGATATATGTGATGTGAAATCTTGTGCGAGACTGCAACCGTTACAGAGGTGTAAGATCAATACGAGATTGTAGCCATAATAGAGGAGCGTGATCCGGATTTTATGAACGAACGAAATGAAATACAGATATAAAAAGAAACACAGAGATACAGTGAAAACATAACTTCAATTCATTAATAACCAACTACTGAAAATTGTTTACATGTAGAATGGAAAAAAACAAGCTCAAGCAATGGTAGCTTATCTCTGAGAAGAGATGTGACAGCTACATGCTATCCGAACTGTGTTATAATGAGGTTTGAAGGCCTATTTATTATTGAGAAACAATGGAAAACCCTAAACATCCAAAAACCTAATCCTAGGAGATGAAGCACCAAAACTTTGTGGGCCCCGTTGGGATAAATTGGCACATCAACTTCCCGGGTCGTAACTTTGGTATACGATCTTCGTTTGACGTGTACGATACACATTAGAAAGATATATCCAAGGACTACAACTTTCGACTACAAACCCCTACCACAAGTTGTGGGTTTGCCCATTTTCCAAAAAAAACTCGTTTAGGGCCTCAAAACAGCTCTGGAAGTTCAGGATCTGAAAAACTGCCAAAAATAGTAAATTGTGCTACAATTAAGGAAACTAAAAGAAACAATGGTGGGGTCCAAGTGGAATAGGCGGGTGGCCACCAATATCCACCTGGATTAGTGCGAGATCAATCCATAACAAAGGTGCGAGAGAGGATAAGAGTAAAGTCTTGTAACCCTTTCAAAAAGCCTCAAATATTAACCTTTGTGAAATACAGAGAGGAACCTTCTGAAAAATCTAAGTGCCATCCTGAAACATAAGAGCGAGAGGCATCCTATAACATTGAGCCATAACCCTGAAGTTGAGTGAATTCATAACCCTCACATCTGAAAAACCTTAGAGGCATGTATGACATTTGAATCATGTTATGTTTCAGTATTACCCCAATGGGGTATTTATAGTTGTTTCCACAAGTGAAAAGTCGTGACTCTTGGGACTGCCGACTTATTTGAGGTCGACTTAAATAGAAATTGGAATTTCGATCTAAACAATTTCCCTCCAATAATTAAAGTCGACATAGACAAGAATATTAATAATTTCTTTTGATCCCTAAAATAATTTAATTTGATATTTCTATATTTGATCCAAAGGATTAGGGAATTTCTCCCTCGCTGACAAATTAAACACTACCTCTCACCTGGGGAGAAATTTCCATTTGCATCATAAGCCTCATAGCTGCATCATGATGTATCACAAGAGAACATATCTCAATCATAATAAAGATAGGCAGTTGTAACACGGCCCATGTCATATCGTCTCATAAAAGAAGAGGAATCCATAACCAATTGAAGGGGAGATTAACCCTCCAAACCCTACCTATCTTTATGACCTTTATCTTAGCTATATCAACAAAACATCCATCTCATCAGATCTCATCTCAATTTCCTTTGATCATCAACTGAACAATCTCGACCCAATGGAAGAAGAATCATAGAGGAGCTCCTACTACCACCCTATATCCAATAATCAATTCAGTCGTCTCTTCTCAACTCATTTTTGCCCATCTCCAACTATTGAACAATCTCGAATCTAAAGAGGAAAAATTTGACATCATTGGGGAGCTCAAGCTACCACCATCTATCTAATGACAATAGGAAAGATCCATATACCAGGCAAGGATCACATCCATCCCGTTGTTAGATCAATAGGCAAGACCAAACTTGTTATAGTAGCTAATAATCACATCCATCTTATTATACATGACAATGGGCGAAATCCATCTACCATCAAGGATCACATCCATCCGGTTGTTAGATCAATAGGCAAGACCAAACTTGTTATAGTAGGTAATAATCACATCCATCTTATTATACAGTGACAATGGGCGAGATCCATCTACCATCAAGGATCACATCCATCTTGTTGTTTAGTCAACAGGCGAGACCAAACTTGCCATATAGTGTAGAGATCACAACCATCCCAATGTTTGTTGATATTCCCACATTGACCCTCAAGAGTCAAGTGCTAGAACACCTACATCCTCTATTCTTGTGCGAGCTACTACTTGCTATGCAAGGATCACACCATCTCAAGTCATCTCAACCCATTGGCCAGATGGGGAGGCAATCCCAACAAGCCCTGCATGTGGGTAAGATGCAAATTGGGGTATACCCTATCTACTCATGATAGGGGTAGATACACAACTTGTCATAGATGTCAAGTATCACACACACCCTATGGTGACAATAGGCGAGATACTACTTATCGCAAAGGGTAAGGATCACAACCATCCTATTGTCTAGAGATCCCTCAACCCCAAGAGACCTCAATGCTCCATTCCCTCCTTGGGAGCTCAAACAAGGGGGAAGAGTTATGCTCAGTGTTCTTGATCAATTGAGACCCTTACCCGGGAGGGTCACATCCATCAATCCAAGCTACTTTCGGACAATCAAAAAACATATCAAAGTGCTCATATCCGGTATCGGTTCAAACAACTCGCTGAAGAGGACCAAGATCAGCAATTTTTTGTTTTTATGTTCATCTATGACATCAAATGTTAGAGCAAATATATGACATAAAGAAAAAAAATACCATATTCATCCTTTCTCCCTTTCACATAAGGAGGCATCAACCACAAGCCTAAGCTTGTCTCATACAGCAGCATTATTTCAATCCATGGAGATGTCTCTGTACCAGCTATATATATGTATGTACGGACTCTAATTAGCTTGTGGTGCATAGTGGCAATGCAAGGATCCATCAAATCTAGCAACAATAATCCATCAATGTAGTCCAACATGACATAATTCTAAGAAAACACTTTTATATGAGAAGTGGATGTTGAAACTGCTTGAGATAAACCGGTCTTGTCGATAATGAACTGTTAGCACATATAATTAATTAACAAAGACTTATCATTAACAACACCAGATGATCATCTATTCCAAGTTCAGAAGACTACAATCATGGGTCTCTTGTTCAGCCATCTCAAAACTTGAGGTAGCCCCAAGTTTACAATCATTACACAAACAATAATAGGTGCTTGTATCTCATCCAGAGTCGTTCCCTCGGAATGGGAAGCTCTTAATTTTAGTTAACCATGGTATGTTCTATGCTTAGAGCAATTTACTTCAATCTTTCTTATTAGCCCAATTCAATTTCTAGTTATGCAATCACATGAACATTGACAATAAATGATGATAGAACATAAATAAATCGACAGAAGACAAGCCAAGACAAGAGACACAATAGTTTGGCAGATGCCAGGGAAAAACCCCAATGTCAGGAAAACCCTTTGATAAAAACTTCTTATTATTCTTCAAATTCAGCAGAGAGAGAAAGTATAATTTACAGCAGTCAACAGGATGCCCTAGCCAGCAAAGTCAACATTGATCAAACCAACAAATCAGCCTCCAATGAAGCTCGGTCAAACCTAGTCAAACTCGGCCTCCAATCACATTCAAACTCAGCCCAAAACAGTCCTGAAATTCAATCAATGCACAAGTCAAAGTCAACAATCAAATCTGCAGTCAACAGCAGTCAAAGTCAACGTTTCTCCACGGTTTCTGTGCCTCCAACTGCGGCTTCTTAAAATCGAAATTCTAACCCAAAAACGAAGTCAAACAACAAGGGTTGACCCAAACTCAACGTTGGTCAACATTGTCCAAAAAAGCCCTAAAACAGTCTGAAATTTCCAGTTGTTGTACCACACGTGCGAAGGAGAGAGAAAGCCTCTTAAGCTTGTTCGAACCAATCAGAAGGACAGAAAGATATGTGTTGAGATGATGATGAAATGAGGTTTGTGTCTCTCCTTTTTATATCCATCACTGAGGGTGTGTGACACATCTTTTGGGGCTTGTGAGCCTACATTACAAATCTGGCCGACCTTGACCAATTGCACATGTGAGGAAAATAAATTCAAAATACAACTTCTGCTCATCCAAAGAAGATGATATTTAGATCAATCTTGCACCTCTCCGAAAGCGAAATCCAACAAAAATATCATCTCCATCATATGAGTAGTGCAACATGGAGTTTGGCCCTAATTGCCAAATTTAACACTCCCTCTCAACTAGGGAGAACTCCACCTGTCCATCCATCTGTTAACCTGTGCAATCCTATCATCCAGTACCATCATGTACTATCATATATCATCCTACAATCCTGTGTCATCCTGTTGTCTCTACACTTTGTCGGCTCTGCTCTGTTGTAGAAGAAATAATGAAGAAGATATGATCGAGAGTGAGTCACAAAGACCTTGCCACTCTCCACTGACCTGAAGTCAGTTTAGAGGTAAAAACCTCAACCAGACTTGATCCCAGATCAAGTTGTTAAATACATCCCATCCTAGACATAAACAGTATGGAAATACACAATGCGTCCATCAATAATGCTATGGTCTCTATCCTCATTTCCCAACTCATTGGCCAGATGAGAGGTACTTCCCATGAGTCCCGGACTACATGGGTGGGATGTATGTGGGGCATAGATCAAAGAGAGGGTGAACGAGCTCAATATCATAACGGTGGGGAAATAGCACACCAACAAGGTAAGGCGAACCTAGCCCTGTGGTTGCTTATAGCTCCAAGCAGCTATCCCCAAGCCCCCTAGAGCTCTCAGAGCTCATAGTCCAACTCAAGCGGGACCCTCATAATAAGGTCTCTCCACGATACCAAGCTTCTCACAGAAGGTTAAGAATTTGACCTTCCCCAGGGGCTTCGTGATAATATCTATAACTTGGTCATTAGTGCCAATGTGATAGATCCTTACGGCACCTCGTTCTAGCATGTCCCAAACAAAGTGGTACCTGATATCAATATGCTTGGATCGGTCGTGGAACACGGGATTCTCAGAAAGACGAATCCCAATTTGGTTGTCGCAAAGGATCACGATGGTATCCAGCACATGCCCAAACAGCGCACTGAAAAGTTTTCTCAACCAAACAGCTTCACAACAGGCCATACTTGCTGCAATGTATTCAGCCTCTGCGATGCTCAAAGAAACCGATTTCTGCTTCCTGCTCATCCAGGAGTTCGAAGCAAAACCTAAGGTGAAGCAACATCCAGATGTGCTCTTACGATCCACCACACTGCTTGCCCAATCAGCATCGGTATATCCATGGAGCCTCAAACTCCTGGCAGTGTATCTCAGCCCATGGTTGATTGTGCCCCGGAGATATCTCAAGAGATTCTTCGAACCAATTCAATGATTGTAATGAGGCTCGACCATATATTGACTTAACGTGTTCACTGCAAAACATATGTCCGGACGTGAGTTCACTAAGAACATCAGGTCCCCTGCAGGTTGACAATACTCGGTAGGATTCCCCAAATCGGGCCCAGCAGCACGTCCACACAACTTCTTAAAGTTGAGCTCCATCGGAGTAGTCACAGACTTGCAGTCCACAATCCCAAATCTCCCCAGCAGCTTCACAATAAATTTTCCTTGAGAAAGGAAAATCTCACCTGGATTTTGCCAGACCTCCAAGCCTAGGAAATAGTGCATCATACCTAGGTCCTTCATCTCGAACTCATAGGCTAGCTCCCTCTTACATTGATGAATAAGAGGGTCAGCACCTGTCAGGAAGAGATCATCCACATAGAGAACCAAAATGAGAGGCTTGTCATTATCAACCTTAAAATAAAGGTTTGGATTAGCAACACTTCGTGTAAAGCCCAACTTCATCAAGTAGATATCGATCCTCTCATACCAAGCCCTGGGGCTTGCTTCAACCCATAGAGGGCTTTCTTCAACCTGCATACATATGTATCTCTATCTCGAACTTCGAACCCCAAAGGTTGTTCCACATAGACCTCTTCCTTGATTGAGCCATGTAAGAAGGCAGTCTTGACATCCATCTGATGTAGACTCCATCCTTGCGATGCAGCAAGGGAAATGATCGAACGGATGGTGGTGTAGCGGGCAACAGTCTATGCCTTCCTTTTGAGAGAAGCCTCAGGCAAAAAATCTTGCCTTGAATTTTTCAGCACTTCCATTGGCTCCATACTTGATCTTGTAGAACCATTTCGAGGTGACAATAGATTTGTCCTTCGATCTAGGGACCACATCCCAGACATCATTTTTCATGATCGACTCATATTCCTCGTTCATAGCATCTTTCTAAACTTGATGCTTCACAGCTTCTTCAAACGTTCCAGGCTCAGATTGTACAATAGTGCTCATGGTTGCCTTAGTCCTATTCGGCTTCTTACTTTCACAGAATGTTCCCCTTGGAGCAACATGTCTCTCGGCATCTTCGAGGGTGTCTCTAAGCCATGAGGGCCTTCTTTTATTTGAAGAATGTGGATCTATAGGATCCATCGGTCCTTCAACATCGGGCATTGGTTCATCCTTCGGTTCTTCCTGCCTTCTTACTTCTTCTTTGTCTTCCTTTTAGATAGGAAGATCTCTAACCTTCCTGAGGGCAACATCTTCATCAAAGGTGACATCATGACATATCTCCACTTCTCTTTGACCACGCACATAGATTCTATATACCTTTGAGGTTTCACTGTAGCCCACAAATGTTCCTTTCTTTCCAGAAGCATCCAATTTTCTTTATCTTTCGGCACATGAAAATATACGGGACTTCCAAAAACTCTAAAATGAGAAACATCAAGCTTTTTACCAAAGAAAACTTCTTCAAGAGTTTTGGAGTCCAATGCGGAATGTGGTCATCTATTTTGAAAATAGACAATGGTGTTGACAGCATCTCCCCATAGGAACTTCAGAAGACCTTGGTTATAAGGCATGGCACAGGCAGCTTCCAAAATGGTTTTATTCTTCCTTTCAACAACACCATTTTTTTCGGGAGTATACACAGTAGTGGTCTCCCTCTTAATGCCAACTTCCCTGCAATAGTCATTGAATTCATTTGACTCATATTCGGTTCCATTATCGATCCTCAAAATTTTGATCTTCTTCCCTGTTTGATTTTCAACCGAGGCCTTGAAGGTGCGGAACCATTTGAATGCTTCGTCCTTTTCTTATATCCAAGTTTTGTGGGAGAAGTTATCTATGAAAGTGATATAATATAAGCATCCTCCCAAGGATGTTATGGGCAGTATACCAGATAGATCAGAATGAATCAGTTGTAAAATATCAGATGTCTTAGTGACACTTGAGGGGAATGGTCCCCTTGTATGTTTTCCTTAGGCACAACCCTGACATACACCTTCATGATCATCGTTGAAATCGGGCAATACCTATGACCACCTTCCTTACTTCGGGAAGGGCTTTATAATGAAGGTGTGCAAACCTCCGGTGCCATAGCTCGGATTGAAGAGTTGTGTTAAATATCATGGCTCCTAGCGGACTTCCTCCAACCTGATAAAGTGTATCCACCCTAAATCCAAGAGTTAATGCTTCTTTGAAATTCCTCTTCCAAATGCGTACCTTCCCATCGATGAATGCCACCTTGAATCCTTTGTCTTCTATTGCCGAGATAGACACTAGATTCTTCTTCAAGTCAAGTATGTACAACACATCTTGCAAACGGAGGACTTGACCTTGATTTAGATGAAGGGTCACAATCCTTGTCCCTTTCACGGGATAGGTGGCATTGTCTCCAAGGATAATCTCCAAATTAGTATCCTTTTCAATTAAATCAGAGAGGGCCTCTTTATATCCAGTGAAGTGCCTTGAGGCACCACTATCAATCAACCAGTTATCCAAGGTGTCGAGAGGAGATGCAGCAAAGAGGGAAGATATAAGAATATATTCATTTTTCTTATTATCAACAGTATCAGATTCATCATACCTGGAGTTTCTTGACCTCTTGAAAGGTTGACCATTTCCATTTCCATTTCAATCAGAGGGAGCCTTCCTCTTTCCTTTGAACATGTTGTTCCTTTGATTTCCATTCCCCCTGAAGTTGTTGTTGTTGTTGTTGTCATCATCTCAAGGAGAGACCCTTTTATCAGGGCACTCTCTAGCATTGTGACCAAACTTGTTACAATTGTAACATCTTCCCTTCCTTCCCTTGGGACTCGCTTTTTCATGATTTTGATTTCTCGGACCAGCATTGTTCCTCTTCTTTGCGTGAGCGGTGAAAGCAGTAGGGTCACTTCCATTCCCATTTGAGGGATGGTCTCTCTCCATCATCCTTGTCTGCTCTTGAGTGCATCTCGTCAACAATTCATCAAAATCTGGAATTATATTATTATTGAGAATGGTGGTATTAAATACATACCATGGCCGGGGAAGTCCTCAAAGAGCAACAAGAGTGAGATCTCGGTCAGCTATGACCTCTCCAATAGCTAAGAGATCATTCTTGATTTCGGTGAGCCTTGTGAAATAAGATTGGATGGGCTCTCCTTTGTCCATCTTGATGTTCTTCAAAAAGAGAATTTGATTAGCATTGCTAGCCCTAAACATGCCAACGAACTTATCATACATCTCCTTAGATGTGCCCAGCTCAGAGACATAAGCAACCAAGTGCTTATGAATAGAATCCATGATGATCTTCTTCGCCTTGTTTTCCCCTTTCTTGTACATCGTTTTAGTGGCAACCAGTGCATTTGATGGAGGCTCAGTGATCTTTCCCTACACATAATCCATAACATCTTGTTCCTCCAATGTCAAATCCAAGGACATTTTCCAGGCATGATAATCAAACTTATCATTCAACTTGTCATCAGATTTGAGGTATGATGAGGAAGCCATTGACCCTGGTACTTGTCTATTCAAACTTTCAGTGATTGCTCTTCTCACTCTTGCTTGGGCTTTGTCTTCACCTCAGCTCTAATACCATGTTAATTTTAGTTAACCATGGTATGTTCTATGCTTAGAGAAATTTACTTCAATCTTTCTTATTAGCCCAATTCAATTTCCAATAATACATTCACATAAACATTGAGAGTAAATTTTCATCAGATTCCTTTTCCTGCTCTAGCTTCCTCTTTCCTATACCAGCTTTCTTCTTGTACTAATTTTCTTTTCTTGTGCCATTTAGAATCCAAATAATCCTCGAGAAGGATATGTTAATTACATCTTCATCAGGAAGTTAGAAATACTCAAATATTCATACAGGAAGGATAAGCAATAATCAAAACAATACATTTGAACAAGAGAAGTGTCATAAAGAAACAACAAAAGTCTAGAAGGTACTTATATTTAACAAGGATTGAAGGAATTGATGAGCTCCCCCTTGATCCAGCTTCCAAGAGTTACTGTTGTCCATCATCCATATCTCAATGTTGTTTTCAGAAGAATTACATCAATAGAATCTCTATCACAGGTCCTTTCCTTCTTCATAATGAGGTACCATAGGTCATCACAGTTATCATCAAAAGAGGAGATGCCTCATCAGCCAACAGCCAATTTTAACAGCCAAGTCTAATGATCATCGTAACATACTATCTGCTGGAGTGAATCTAGAGTTACATTGAATTTGTCACAGTTACTGATCATGCTAGGGTTTCAAGACTTGTAGAGCTCAAGCCTTTATCATATCCAGGTCCTTTCAACCACACTTTAGGGGTTTCTTCCAAACTCTAACCTCATATTATCAACCAAAACGTAACTTCTTTTACTAGAACAAAGTTGCCTAGGGTTTCCTTCAAACCCTCACATTATTTTAAGTCTCCAACATCTTTAATTCTACCTGATCCATTGGTGTCTTCACAGGGGTGATATCCATGACTTTTCTTCAGCCCAACTCTGATCCCATGTTAATTTCTCTTAGGGCTAAATTGTTCTTTGCTTTAGATAATTGCATTCACTTATTTTCACATATTGTATTCACCCCATATTATCATAATGTCATAACAAAAAAAACAATTTATAGAAAGAATAATAACATCAATACTGCAGCGATACATAAAGGAACAACAGAAGAAAAGCATGCACAAAGGAGACACCAAGATTTGGTCGGAGACCAGGTCTAAACCCCACAAAGGGGAAAACCCAGAATTCAATTCTTCTTCTTCTATTAGATTTCATCAATAGTTCAATTGAGATACAAAGTACATCCATAGTGAGATATATCATTACATCAGGCCTCCTAGGGCCACATCAAGTCGGTTCACAACTACGTTTGTGAACTGACATTAAATAATCTGAGAATGTTGATGCCCAATCACACCAGCACTGTCCATCATTACTACCTTCAAGGGTTTTGATCTAACACACATTGTTGTTGCTCATGAGCAAGTTTCACTATCAAGGAAGAAGCCCTTATATTTGTCATTACATCAAAGTTATAGTCATTGTTAGCAACCATGAATCATTAAAGCATAGGTTTATGGAACATGGCTAGGAAGAATATATTGTTGTTGCAGAGGATCATATAAAGTCACTATAGAGTTATCCCAATAATAAATTGTTGTAGTGATATCACACTATACAACAGTAGAGTTGCCACTATATACATCAGTGAAAAATACCAGAGAAATAATGAGCCATTGTAGCAATGCATTTGTTACCTTACTGAAGATTTGATCACATAGAGTATTGATACCAATGGCCATACATATCACAGAGGATCACGCCATTCATATCACAGAGGATAATACCATACAACTGTGTCATGATGCCATTCATAATGTAGAGAAAATCATTGTGTCGATCCCATATTGTGTATACATACTGTAAACCAATGTAGCGATCCATATATATACTGTAGCATAATATCGCAGAGATAGGGATGCCATACATAGCAAAGAAGCAGTGTCAACTATATCGCAAGCATAATTGTGTATACAAACTATGTAATTAATGTTAACTATTTCATATGTCAAACTATGAATTGTGTGTCGTTGCCAAGATTCAATGTTATATCTGAGAGATGTCGATTGTACAAGAGAAGAGATACCACTCGGAGATGTTATACCAAACATATGATGATGCTTGTAATATCCCCAAATGGGGATTAACTGTAAATAAAGTACAAATAGACAACAACTACAGCAAAATAGAAAACACCATTAAAAATACATGAACTGAAGCCAAAATCCAGCGCTGAGCCATTTTATTAAAATGCTTGGAAAGAGTACAATATGGTGCTTAGAAGGATAGCACCTGGGCTTGCTCAAGGCAAACTGAAGAACAGCTCTAATCCTAGCAAATCATCTGTTGAAGTATGCTCTGCATGGCTCTTCCACTGTGTTGCCCCGTCTTGGAATTTGTTGTTGTTACCTGGTTTTAGACTGTTGGTTGGCCTAGCTCCCATGCTTAGAAAATTCCGGGAATTGGTCACCAAACTCCTCTCAATAAACCCACAAAAACCCGCGAAGGAATTGGCCAAATGCTGACCCCAGAATTTCAACCCAATTTCCCCTAGCTCCTCCAACAGTTGGCTGAGTTCGGATCTCTGTTTGGCACCTCAAATCTGCCCAGAAATTTCTGCCAATTTCTGCCAAATTAATTTTCGCTTCTCCACAAATAACCCAGAAAAACCCAAAAAGGGTTTGCCCAAAGCTTAACCTTGGAAATTGGGCCTCTTAAGCTTGGCTCAATAAACTACTGGGGAAATCAAACCAATAGAAGGGACTGCTGGAAAATGCCTCCAAAATGTTGCAATAATCCATGGTAGGAGGTGGCTAGCCTCCCCTCCAAATCTCCTGGTGTGGATTCCCTTCTCTCCAACCTCTCGGCACAAAGTCCACACTACACTGCGCCCTCCACTACGCAGTCTACTCCTCTGCGCAGTCCAGAAATGGCTACGCTTCCTCCTGATGTTGCTAATGGAAAATCCCCTCACAAAAGGTGGAACTCCTCTCCTGAGTGGGCACTCGAAGTCCCCTGAGGCAGAGGTTGATATCTCCGCTTGAAGATCTTGTGTGCTAAACAGCATTGCACAGTGCAAACATGGCTCTCCGGCTCAAGCGTGCTTTGTCAAAATGACCAAAAGAAAATAGTTGAATGAATGAATGTCGAATGAGCCTTCCGTTCTTCCTTTTATCAATTAAGGCCCAATGTATGTTTTGGGTCCCACCTTGACCTGCACTGCCTCTCCTTGGCCAATCACATGATGCCTTCCTCTAGCCAATCTCACGATGTCCTTTTCGTGCCTCTTCTACATTGCCACCTAAGGCCAACTCGACCCCACCACTAGAGCCTCAATTTTCCCTTAGGGACTTTAGGAAAAGACTTTATTTGGCCTAATTATTAATTGTGGGTCCCCTACCCACTTTATTTCCACCCAACATTAGGATTTTCCAAAATTAATCAAAATTAATATCCCAATTAGCTGACTGCTAATTTGGGAATATTACAGTCCTCCCCGCCAAAAATTGCTTGTCCTCAAGCAATGGCTAAACAAGCATCCTCTCTAGTTGACACTCCCCACTATCACTGCGAAGTTGTGCCAAGGTCCCAGATGTGCCACTAAATCATCCCTGACCTCTGCATCCCCCGGATATGAAGGGATCCCTCAATACCCGGATCCCAAGCCATCATGTCCAACATGAAGCTTCCCCTGCTCCACTCACCATCCTTCCAGGAACAAGTAGCAGAAGCCCTATGAACATCATCAATGAGTAGGGAATCATGATAATGTGGCACTATGCCCAACTCCTCATGAGGTTTCCCTACCAAGTAGTCCATCCCATGCACTCCAAGAGTAAACCCTCGAAGATACCACCTAATCCCTGCAAAGATAGCGTCTCGCTCATGTTAGCACTCCACCAATTCTCCGAAGGCTGAGAAGGAGACCAACAAAGATAACCACAGACCACTTTGACCTAGTAGCTAGCCCTACTAGGTTGAGAGGGCTCTCTCAATGAGATCACAGCCAATTGACTGGATCACAAAAGATATTAGGCTAGGTATGTATAGATCAGGGTTTTGGTTGATTTGATTTTGGGTGCTAAATGGTGGTTTTAGGTCTAGAAGGATTAGGTTAGGGCTCTGAAAATTAGATTTGCAGAGATGTAATTGGGCAAGGTAGGCACATACTTTAGCACTTTAGAGGTATTTTAGTGTATGGAATAGATAGATAGGGTTTCAAAACGAGCATGAATGTCATGAATTCGTTTATATCAGAAGAAAATGAACATACATGTGAAAGCTTCTCCAAAACAGAGCATTGAATCAATGAATTCTACTTATCAAACTTTGAAATCAATCACATAAGACATGAAAATGGAAATGGAATGTACAATACATTCAAACATATGATCACAGAAGAAGAAACACTGCTAAAGCACATACCACATGAATCCAACCACAACAGCTGCAAATTATGTCTATTAGTTCCTGCCAAATTCACAAAGTACACTAGTGCTCCAAGCTAAATTCCACAGCATACAACCTTTGAAAATGATTACAAAAGGCCTCATATAGCCACTGAGGTCGAAATCCTCCCTTGGAGGTCGAATTTGCCAGCAAGAAATTCAAATACATGCATCTATCCAAATTCTGCTACACACTAGGGAGGTTACATAACAAATTCCTCCTTTATCTAACCATCAAGAGACATATCCTCAAAGCAATAAATGGAGGATAAGACACCTATTCAACTCCTTTTTGACCATTCACGTTTACATTTTGACTTTTACATTCATCTACTTTCACCTTTTGACTTTTACAAAAGTCAAACTAGATATTGGAGAAAATTACACAGTGAAAATTTAATTAAAATCTCATAAAATTGCAAAAGCGCAACGCCATCTTGGAGCCCATTTTTAGGTGCCTTCCTAAAGTCAAAATTGAAATCTGAAAGAACGGGAAACTAGACAGACAGGGCTAGTTTCCAGAACATCTTGAATTTTTGAAAATGACCCATGGGAAGGCCTTCAAAAACTCATTCTCCCAAGACTGGTCAAAAAGCTTAGCGTGGCCTCCAAAAACAAGGCAGTGTTGAAAAATGTAACTAGGTCGGTCTTCATGATTGACTATGTAATTATGAAAAGGAAAATGTAATTAAGAGCCATGAAAATGGAAGAATATCCTCCAAGACAATGCGGAAGAATGGCCTTCAAGACTGCCCATATTCAATGTTGAAGATAAGTCTAATTGCTACAAGGAAGTCGGCCTACAAATCTGTGTGAAAGTCGGCCTACAAAACTGTGTTGAAATCGGCTTAATATTTGACAGGAACAACTATTTATACCCCTATATATGTTGCGGTAAAAGACAGAAAAATTTGTGGATTTGTCTGAGGTTTCTCTGAGATTAAGTGTGGATCAAAAGGACGGGGTTTACTGCGTATTGAAGACTACAGATTGCGGAATATTCTGAAGGGTATAAATTGCATAAAGTAACTGAAGGTATAGACTGAAGTTATAAGACTCCGAAAGTCACTGAAGGCTAGTTTGAGAAGATTACAGTGAGAATACGTACAAGGTTGAAGTACAGATATCGCAAGGGTTGTGATGAATTCTGAGATGTAATGAAAGGAAGGTAAATCTGTGATTTACCTTCCTATAATAAAAGTATTAATTATGCGTAAAACATTTGTGTCCTGTACATTTTGGTAATTGACTTGATGAAAGATTAATTAAGAAGAATACATAAGAAAACAAGCTCACAAGTAACTATCAAGAAGAGAATTTATAACCCCTCCAGATTTTCAACATGGTTTCAGAGCCAAGGTGACAATTAAGGAAGGGCATCTAAGGGACACGCAAGGATAAGATTTCAAAGCATATAAGCTAGTCAAAGCTCATCGCAGAAGGGATGAGTTCAGAGATCTAATTCTCTGAGATTTTGGGAGGCAATTAGAGTCCAAATATCACAGCCTACAATTCGGATCATCCTCAGGAAATCTCGGGTCAATTTCAGAGGTGTTTTTCGGTAACCTCAGATCAGTGAATTCATAGCAATGCTCTTGGCATACCTAGTGCAGATCGCATGTTTGGACAAGGGCACATTCAATGCTACAGTCACATGTTTTGTATTGGTTCTATCCCCTATCTAATTCGGTGCTTCCTTCAGATCTCTGTAAAGACACTAACAGAACAATATCACAGTTTTGGTTCCTTGTCACGTTTGGAGAGAAGGTCTAATAATATCAACAGCAAAGATGATCTTGGTCTTGGCAATATGACATCTAACTCAGTTATGAGGCTAGCAAGATAAAAGGCATTATTATCTCTCTACTATTGCAGCAAAGATCCCCTCCTTACACATTGAAGAAGATCATCCGAAGAAGTGTCAATCAAAATCAACAAAGGAAACCAGATCTAAAGATGTTGTCATCATAAAAGGCAACAATCTCATTTATTGAAGAAAAGACTGTTCATTTAGAAGAGACAGAGCTGCGCATTGAAGATGTTAGAAAGATGTTATATATATAGCGTATAAGCTAAGGTTTGGGCATATGATTCTGTGGTATATGCTAACTTACAGTGCAAGCTCATGATTGCAATGTGATGCGTAGGAAGTCTGGTTAAGAGGGAACTATGTTATAGTATGAGAACAGAACCATATATAAAGGTATCATTATGATATGATAAAAAGTGGACAAGGTCAAAGAAGGAAGAATACGAATAGAGACCAAGTTCTCTTGTTATGGTGCGAGTCGGTGCAAATCAATGCTGAAGAGAAGAAATCAAAATTGAAGCAGAAGTGCGAAAATAAGCATCACTATAAAGGATCTAAGACTTAGTCAAGGAAGCATATTGCCTAAAAACTAGGAACCGAGCTTTCCTAGGACTAATGCAGTAGAGTGCAGAAAAGAAGACTTTATCTTCACTTATCAAGTTAGTATCTTTCATTCTATAATCAATGTGGTTAAATGACTTGGTTTTGCAGGGAGACCTATATGCTGGTTGGGTTACCATGATTCCTTGCATGAGAAGAATAATAACAATTCTTGAAGAAAGAAAGGTTATGTCACTTAAACCAGATTTACACTAAATTGAATTATCAAAAGAAGGAAGGGATATCCTCATAAGATCTCAACTGTGAGATCTGGAAAAGATGATAAGATGAATAGCATAACAAATAGACAAGAAGATTACCTCACTCAACTTGTGGTTCCATGCAAGATGGAAAAAGACAATCAAGGGCAAAAATGTTGGAGGATAAAAGACTCAAACATTCACAGAAGAAAAAGGAAAGTTTAAGTGAGAGACTTATGGACATTACAAGAAAATAGGAAGCAATGTAGCATCCTGATCTAAGCATGGCAGGAGCTCCTGGTGAATCAGCTCCAGGAAAACCTCTCTGACAAACATTACTAATGTAAAGCAGTCATCAAGAGCAAGGGTCATCATGGAAACATATTTTTGACATGTGATGACATATTAATGAAGCAGGCCAAGGGAATGAAGCTCTTCATTCTTGAGAAATTGCTACAGAATGACTCAAGGGAAAAAGGTATGAGGTATGTATATATTTATATGCTGACATTGGATGTTTTGAAGTCATGTCATGTGGTTGCAGGTACTGGACTTCTGGACTTAGAAGTATGATCTATGGAGGAATATCTCTCAATGCACAGACAGATGAAATCAACATAATATGCCCTCATGGAATATGAGGTGGTTGTATATGAACGAGAAACTAGGAAAGTTGTACGTTCCTGGGAATCAAGACTGTGCAGAGAGGAAGAGATCATGAAATGCAACCATGTCAAGAGGCAGTTATCATCTAGAGGCCAAGAAGATGTGACTAGGAGATCTCCTGGAGAGATATGTAGACTCTGACGGAAGTCTGGTAGAGAAGAGGACCCTTGGAAAAACATATCATTAGGAGATGTGTCAATCTGTATGAAGGATGTCGATGCTTACAGGAAATGTCATGGTGAAAGATCATCACTGAGGTAACTTTTGTTTTAAAAGGGTTCATATGTAAATGTTTATCTGGATGAATTTGTGCAGGGCTGCTAATCATAAGAAAGGATGTATGATCCTGGGAGATGATTCGAAGGAAAAGCAGCATGGCACAATAGTGGACCAGATAAGGAAGTCTGGTGAATTACTCTGATAGCTGACAAGACTCAGGATGGAAGTGATGGATGATCTATGCCCTATGAAGCTAAAAGATGGAGATTCCTCAATATTGAAATCCATGACATCAAGGACAGGAATTTTCATGAGCAGCTGGGTGTCTCACCATTGCTGCTGGAGGTCCCTGGTTAAGAGGGAGCCTGATGGTAAGTTTCTTACTTGGAAGAAACTTGGTAATTCCTAAGGATGAGCTTAGGTACATTCTTTGTATAAGAATGAGTACATTCCCTTGTGGAATAGGTCCTCCCTGGGAGGGAGAGATAGACACATCATTCCGGTCTTGGGAAGACAGAATGGAGGATTGGGTAATCATTTGGCATTCGATACTCTTTGAGAATGTGATCGGGCATTCAAGATAAGAGTAGTCGGGGACCGACATTCTTTGAGGGCTAGCTACCCAAGAGAAGAATAGTCCAGGAAGGTCATACTTTGGGAACACCCGGGTGGAGTATGTACCTTGGAGAGACAATGATGAAGGTGTCTATAAGTCATGTGTCTCGCCAGCATTGAAGCCCATTGTCTCGTTGAAGAGATGGGGTTGTTAGTCAAGGCCTTGCACTAGTACAATGCTCGTTAAAATGATGCTATACAGATGTGATTACCAATCCGATTTTTCTTATGAAATTCTTTAATTTGAAAGTAACCTTGTACCTATATGAATACCTCCCTAGTTAAGAGGGAGTGTTGAAAAATGTAACTAGGTCGGTCTTCAGGATTGACTATGTAATTATGAAAAGGAAAATGTAATTAAGAGCCATGAAATGGAAGAATATCCTCAAAGACAATGCGGAAGAATGGCCTTCAAGACTGCCCATATTCAACGTTGAAGATAAGTCTAATTGCTACAAGTAAGTCTGCCTACAAATCTGTGTGAAAGTCGACCTACAAAATTGTGTTGAAGTCGGCTTAATATTTGACAGGAACAACTATTTATACCCCTATATATGCTACGGTAAAAGACAGAAAAATTTGCGAATTTGTCTGAGGTTTCTCTGAGATTAAGTGTGGATCAAAAGGACAGGGTTTAGTGCGTATTGAAGACTACAGATTGCGGAATATTCTGAAGGGTATAAATTGCATAAAGTAACTGAAGGTATAGACTGAAGTTATAAGACTCTGGAAGTGACTAAAGGCTAGTTTGAGAAGATTACAGTGAGAATACATAAAAGGTTGAAGTACAGATATCGCAAGGGTTGTGATGAATTCTGAGATGTAATGAAAGGAAGGTAAATCTGTGATTTTCCTTCCTATAATAAAAGTATTACTTCTGTGTAAAACATTTGTGTCCTGTACAATTTGGTAATTGACTTGATGAAAGATTAATTAAGAAGAATACATAAGAAAACAAGCTCACAAGTAATTATCAAGAAGAAAATTTATAACCCCTCCAAATTCTCAATAGGCAGAAAGGTGTTTTTTAGGTGGTTTTTTACCATTTTCACCCTGTAAAAGCTGATGACTTGGGCTGCCAGGTGTCCAAAGTTGATGTAGATGTCACAAGCTATCCAACCATGTAGAGTTTTTGCCATTTGGAGCTATCCAGAAAAAGCGTAGTGTGGGCCACGCCCACGCTACGCTTTTTGCAAGGTGACTGTGCCAAACATTGCCAAATTTGACCAAAAACATGAAATTGACCAAAATCTTCTTCAAAACTTCTCAAAATTGATGTAGGAGGTCCTAACAAGGTGTGTTATACAATCATGGAGGCATCAGCGAGAATATCGAACTTACCCTTCTACTTTTGGCTGATTAGGGTTTCCTTGAGCTTATCTTGCAATTGCTTGACCTTTACATTACAAATCTTGTTTTTTGTGTGGTAATGGTCAACCATGTGCCTCAACATCTGATTGTCCCTATTATCCTTGTCAAGGAGCTTCTCTAGATGTGTGTTCACTCTATCAAGCCAAAACTCCTTGTTCTCATTGATTTTTTGGCTATCCTTTCTTCAAAAGTCAACTCCTCATGTATAGGGTTTTACTCTTTTTCCTTCTGCAATGCTCTTTTGAGGCCCATGGTTCTTGGCCTCTTACTTCTCATTTGTTGTTCATGCTCATCAGACTCATCATGCGCATCATGCTCTTCAGTGTCAACCACTGCTTTTCCCTTTACATAATGCATACTAGTCTTAGTCTGCTTGCAGTCTAAAAGTAGTTGATTGATCTTCAGCTGATGGTTTTCCTGCTCTAGGAAGGAAATGATGAAGTTGGCCCTTGCCAAGTTTTCTTCGAGCTCTCTGATCTGAGCATCCTTATCTTTGATGACCCTCTCCAAGTTTTCCTGCTCATCAGTAGCTTCCAAGTCTATTAGGTCAAAATCCTGTTCTTCCTCCTGCATGGATGTGTCATGTTGCACTGATGTTTCCTATTCTAGTGAGGTAGGCTTGGCCCCTCCCTCAATCTGTCGAGCAAACACAAGCATGTTCCCTCTTTGATAGGTTTTGACCACTTTATCACCTCCTTTCTTCTTCTTCACTGTAGCCTTACTAGATGAACCAATTTTTGCTTGTGTAGGTGGTGTTGATGATGAAGTATGTCTAGTAGGCTGATTTGAAGAAGGTAAAAAGACCTTTGATTCAATGAATGTCTCCCAAGATATGCTAGTTGGTCTAGATGATGTAGGACAATAATTTTGATGAGGGAGTGATGAAACAGGATGTTTTGTTGTAGCTCACTGTTTCTATGTTGCACTTTGTATGCCATCTTGTCTAGACTTCTATGTAGGTAGTACGGTACGTTGAGCAGTTTCACCCTAGTAAAATGCATAAGTAGTCTGATGTGATAACTGTAGAGCCTAGAGAATCTCCCCTCAGAAGTAAAATATTTCATGATGATCTTCATCAAAGGTGCAAACCTGTCAAGGAGCTGGCCAAAAGGAAACATTTTCTTAATGTTATCTTTGTATGGAGCCTTGAGATAGGGTTGATACAATTGAGCATCCAATTCTTAGGTCTTAAACCATTTTTCACCCATGTTAGGTATCCCTGTGGTTGCTGCTATGATGTCAGTTGAGATGGTAAAGGTTACCCTTGCAATAATGACTTGACCTTTCTTGAGGTTGGTGACAAACAATCTGGTCAATTCAGGATGATATTGCACTTTTTGGACCAACTCACAAAATTCAAAACACCCAACATGTTGAAAGCACTTGACTGCAAGTGGTGATAACAACAACTCTCGAGTATTTGATGGTTCATATCTTTACACTTTCCCACCCTTGCTATAAATTTTCTTCTCCTCCTCCATAATAGACTATGATAGCAAACCCTAGGGGCAAAACAAGGGAAGGGAGAAAAGGAATGGGATGAGTGTAGGAAAATATTAAGAGGTGAGGAGGGATGTTAGGGACCTTAGGGAAGTGGAGGGAGATTAAAAGGATGAGGGAATAGGGCTAGGGAATTTTTACACAGGCCTATACTCTTGGCTGCCAAAAAACGCAGCGAGTAGGGATAGGGTTTGGGGATAGGTCTTAGGGAATGAAAGTGAGAGGGGCTTAGGGTTTTAGGGATGTATTTGGGTGTGTAGGAGGTTAGGGTATGGCAGGAGAGGGATTCTAGGGTTTGCAAATTAGAAAAACATAGTCTTCAAGAAAAGCGTAGCATAGGAAGAAATTGGCAAGTTTTCTACCATAGGAATGAAGAAACTAAGTGAAAGAGGGTGTGGAGTGCTTCAACTTACTTGTTTTACCCTTGTGAAAGCTTGTGCTGAGCTTGGAGACCTTCTGCAACTCTTTAGAATCCTTTTAAGACAAAGCATAGCACCTCTGCAAAAAGCGCAGCGCCAGAAGGAAAAGTGCAACGCCAAAAGGAAAAGTGCAACGACTGGAGGCAAAACACAATTTTTGAAAATGTATGGCCCTAAACTTGAGAGGAAATGATAAATGATGGATGAGAGCTCGATGCTAGGAAGGCAAAAGAGTGCAAATGAGTTTTATTTTTGTCTTTTTGGCCTTTTTATAAACACAAAATGACTATCTTTGAGTGATGATGGGCCCCACATGTCTCTTTCAAGCATGACTTTCATTCTTTTGAACTTTGTAACCTTTGCAATTTGTAACCTTGAAACTTTTGTGGCTTATTTGGAACATTGAATCTTTTTGAAACCTTGAACTGTAGCTTTTAAGAACATGAAGTACTTATTATATATAGAAACATAAAATTACATATTTGAAATCAAAATTTATTGAAGAAACTTACCTATTACCACTCCTCCAATTGTCGAATTTTTCGCATGAAATGAGAGTTTTGGTGACCTTGAAACCCTAATGACCTAATGGAGACACTGAACTGAATGAAATCATGGTGATGATGACTGAAATGATGATGACAATCTCTGAATGATGATACACTCAGCTGAGTGATGACATGGACCAGCAATTTAAAAATTTTGGAAGGAGTGGAAAATAGTCCTAAACCTAATACCTAGTGACCAAATTTTTTGCTTAAAGACCTAATGAAATGACAAAAATTTGACTATGGGACCCTAACAAGACATGATAAGAGTCCATTTGATCACTGGTGACAGGATGTAAAGACTGACACTAACAGCTCACATGAGCCCCTCCTGCTATCATCCCGCTGACCAACCTGCCATACTAACGAAGTCCCCCACTCCATCAGTGACTCGCTAAAGCTCAATGGAAGATCTACATGATCTCCCCATGTAGTATACAGCTCACCCCTAGAGGTTATCGAGCTGTGTAGAGCTCTAATGCTTGGGTCCCCTGCTAATCTCGTAGAGGTGCCACCATGATGTCGATGTGCCACTCTAACTATGAGATACCCCCCATCGTGTGCAGACTGTATCCCTCTCTCCTGGGGCCTTGTGGTGAAAAATCTATGAAGGCAAAGCTCATCCTGCCCGGGCATCTCCATGATGTTGGTATCTACCCCCCCACTATCGATTGTGACCCTAAGCAACAACATGATAAGTCTGACTCGCCATGCAATGGAGGTCTCAATGGTCCCCCACGTGTCAAACCCAAGGTGGACTGGAACATCGTCTGCTCTATCCCTACTCGTCACAAAATGGAGTGATCCACCTGCCCAACAGACCCCTGGATCCCCCAACCATACTGGGAGCTCACAACTCCCACTCTCCGCAGGATGTCGCTGTGTAGCGTTGCTACCTACTAGAACCCATCTTGCCCTCATCTTTGACCCCTCTATGTATCCCCTGGGTGGACCCCAAGTATCAGGAGTTTGTCCCACGCATGCATACCTGCCCAGCTCCTACCAGACCACGTCATGATATCTGCCATCCCAACTCCTGCTGATACACCTTGATACTGCTCGGAGTCTGGGTACCCTCCTATAGGCGAAGTCTACCATCCACCATCCCTCAAATGTGAGCCCAAGGTGGAACATATGTTACCTTGGCAATCAACCATGCCATCCCTAAACCTGGACCCGTCAACTCGTGCACCTACCAATTGTCTCAACTGGAGAGTCTCCTCCCGACTCATGACACGCGATATCTCATCCAACTGTCTAGGGGGAGCCTCCCATGCCCTGTTGCCTGAATGGAGAGTGTCAAGAGGCACCAACCAAACACTCTGCGACCATAAGCAACACTGGAGGATGATGGGTAGGTATGTCCCAAAGGGTGTGACCAAGAGTCTACCTGAATGCTCAAGAGTAATCCTCCAGATGACACTCTCTCTACCTCGGATCTGCTGATAACACCCTCATAGCCCTGTCTCCGCTAAACGTAGCGTCTCTAGATGCTCAACAAGATCCTCATCGATCCTAGGTGAGTTGCATCCCATGGTACACCTACTGCTCCTGTCCATATTTCTCTTTAGAGGCAACGCTCCAAGAGCCCACTGCTCCGCATCATGTGTCACTACATACCACCAAGTATCACCGCACTCCTCGACCTGCCACTGTATGCCGCAACCTGCCCCTGTACACCAATGGATACCCCCGACAATAGTTATACCGTCGTGTACCGTCATGTGTCTATCCTGCGTGGCTACACCTGTCACTCCCCGCATGTACTCAATGCGATGGGAAGCACTCCTACTCCACAACGCAGTCCGACATACTACAACACACCCCCATGCATCTCCATGCCCATCTACAGACCAATGCCCAATGATGGATGCTCCTACACGTCCCAAGGTGTGATGGCCTAAGGTTGTATCCATATGCATTGGCCCATACTCGATCGGTACCATCACCTCCACTGCCGCATCACCATACTCTCCAATGAATGGATCTCCCTTCCAAATCCTCCCTGAGGGACCCGAGAAGTGAATCTCCCTAGGTACCAGTAGTGATGCCAATCTTTCTCTGCTCCTCTGTGTCCTCTGTGCCCCACACAAATGCGAAGAATCCCCAACTCCATACAAGGCACTGTCTGGTGGCCTACCAATGCCCCCTCCTCTGTCAAACTCCTGCTAGAGTATGTTGATCATCCCGTGATCCTGTGTACAATCCTCATACCAAGACAACTCAAGAAGTTTGTACCTAAACTGGTTTGACACTAGCGCTAGCTGAAACTCCCCTGGTGAATGTGCACGCTCAACTACTAGGTCAACTGTACCCTCCAGGTCGTAGTCAACTGGCATACCTGGGAAGTGATCGGTAGTCCCGCCCGTATCCCAATGCCAGTTCGAGCTTCCGGTAACCCCAGTGCCTAGAAGCTCCTACTGAGCTACACCTCGATGCATCACTATCTCCATAACCCACTCCCCTGGGCACCAACTCGGAATCTCTTGCCATCCAACCGCAAGAGAGGGATCGAATGCATGAACTCCTGCACCTAGAGCAACCCTGATATGCAGATATTGCACCCTATGCAACTCAGGTCGTCTCATCCCGCTATCCAAGTCAATGCATGAGATATGACTAGGTAGCTCCATCTATCTCTCTCCAATGGCCAAAGGTGACCCAACCATGCTGCTAGCCCCATCTTTGTATGCCTGAAGGGGGTTGCTCCGACGCTCCAATGTGCACTCTAGCTGTACCATAAATTGCTCTGGCTGAATCTTCACAAGTGACTCATCATCTTGAATATCTCCCATAGAGTCCCCTGATACCACATGCACACTGGAATACGAAACCGTCCTACTATCATCAACTCTGCATGACTGCTCATGCTCCCCAGAAGCATCCTCATATGACCCCATGGACTCATCCAAAGAAGAGTCTTCATCCTAACATACAAAAGGAATGTCCTCCTGCTCTACCTCTGTATCTCTTAGTGCCTCATCAAAGGTGGATACATCTCCTGGCACCTCACCCATCTGCTGTGTGCGGTTGTCACCCACAAACTTGGACACGACTCCGATCATCACCACAATGGATGGCTCTACTGGGGTAGGCTCTACTCTCTCCACTAATGTCAACTGACACAGTCAAGGAAGTCTCCAACAAGGGTGAGTCTTGCGTCACACTAGGTGTATCTACGAGCTCCCCACAATCCTATGTGCCCTCATCCTCCAAGTGCGAGGTAGCCATTTTGATGGCTTCCCCCTCTGTTATTTGGTCAAGCTGGAAAGAGGTATCCAACTTTTCCACCTGATCCCAAGTCATGCAATCAGTGGATCCATCATACGTGGGAAAAGGTGTCCTCCCAATGGTACCCTGCAACTCTGAATTCTGCGTGCTAGACCCACCATTGTTCCTTCCTTCTTCATCCCACCTGAGCTGGCAAGAATCTCTAAAGGACAAAGCCGCTCTGAAGTTTTCCCCCATGGACTGCCATTCTCGGAAATAATCTCCCATGGGTATATTATCATGTCACCTACCTTGCTCACTCGGTACTGGAGGTAAATGTAGGCATTGTGATCCTGGTTGGCCTACTGAAGGTTGGCGGGTGAGTGGCTGGTAAAGGGTGGTCACACTGTTGTGAGACCCCTGAAGTCTCCCCAATTAGGAACTCATGATGGATGCTCTTATCCCTATTATGTTGCTTGAGTCCTTCCAACATTCCCTTCTGTTCTTTGGCTAAATCATTTAGGGCCTTTAAGATGCTACCAAATGTTGATTCCCCTTTGCTCCTTAACTCCCCCATATTTTCCGCCTCTACTGCCTACCCTCCTTGTTCATAGGAAAAGATCCCCACGGCTGAGCCAAGAACGAAACTCTGATACCACTGTAATATCCCCAAATGGAGATTAATAGTAAATAAAGTGCAAATAGACAACAACTACAGCAAAATGGAAAACACCATTAAAAATACATGAACTGAAACCAAAATTCAACGCTGAGCCATTTTATTAAAATGCTTGGAAAGAGTACAATATGGTGCTTAGAAGAATAGCACCTGGGCCTGCTCAAGGAAGGCTAAAGAACAACTCTAATCCTAGCAAATCATTTGTTGAAGTATGCTCTACATGGCTCCCCCACTGCGCTGCCCAATCCTGGAATTTGTTGTTGCTACCTGGTTTCAAACTGTTGGTTGGCCACCAGACTCCTCTCAATAAACCCACAAAAACCCGCGAAGGAATTGGCCAAATGTTGACCTCGGAATTTCGATCCAATTTCCCCTAGCTCCTCTGGTAGCTGGCTAAGTTCGGATCTATGTTTGGCACCTCAAATCTGCCCAGAAAATTCTGCCAAATTACTCTTAGCTTCTCCTCAAATAACCCAGAAAAACCCAAAAAGGGTTCGCCCAAAGCTCAACCTCGAAAATTGGCCCTCTTGGGCTTGGCTCAATAGACAACTGAGGAAATCGAACCACTAGAAGGGACTGCTGGAAAACGCCTCCGAAATGTTGCAATAATCCCTGGTAGGAGGTGGCTATCCTCCCCTCCAAATCTCTTGGTGTGAATTACCTTCTCTCCAACCTCCTAGCACAAACTCCACACTACACTGCGCCCTCCACTACGCAATTTGTTCCTCCTCTACGCGGTCCAGAAATGGCTACGCTTCCTCCTGATGTTGTTGATGGAAAATCCCCTCACAAAAGGTGGAACTCCTCTCCTAAGCGGGCACTCGAAGTCCCCCGAGCCAGAGTTTGAGATCTCCGCTTGAAGATCTCGTGTGCTAAACAGCACTACAAACTTGGCTCTCTGGCTCAAGCGTGCTTTGTCAAAATGACAAGAAGAAAATAGTTGAATGAATTAATGCAGAATGAGCCTTCCCTTATTCCTTTTATCCATTGAGGCCCAACGTATGCCTTGGGTCCCACCTTGACCTGCGCTACCTCTCCTTGGCCAATCACGTGTTGCCTTCCTCTAGCCAATCTCACGCTGTCCTTTTCGTGCCTCTTCTACGTTGCCACCTAAGGCCAACTTGACCCCACCACTAGAGCCTCAATTTTCCCTTAGGGACTTTAGGAAAAGACTTTATTTCGCCTAATTATTAATTGTGGGTCCCCTACCCACTTTATTTCCACCCAACATTAGGATTTGCCAAAATTAATATCCCAATTAGCTGACTGCTAATTTGGGGATATTACAATGCTACTGAAGAGCAGGGCAGATTGAATCAATGAGCCAAAAATCAAATGCCATATATAATGTGTATACTTACTATAAATCAATGCAAAGTAACATGCCATGGATGTAGTGTCAATGCGATGCCCTTACTACAATGATCTGATGGCCAGAGATATATGTGAAATCTTGTGCGAGATTGCAGCCGTTACAGAGGTGTAAGATCAATCCGATATTGTAGACGGAATAGAGGTGCGAGATCAATCCATAACATAGGTGTGAGAGAGGATAAGAATAAAGTCCTGTAACCCTTGCAAAAGTCTCAGACCTTAACCTTTGTGAAATACAGAGAGGAACCTTCCAAAAAATCTCAATGCCATCCTAAAACATAAGAGTGAGAGGCATCCCATAACATCGAGGCATAACCCTGAAGTAGAGCGAATTCATAACCCTCGCATCCGAAAATTCTCAGAGGCATGTGTGACATTCAAACCATGTTATGTTTGGAGATTACCCCAATGGGGTATTTATAGTTGTTTCCATAAGTGAAGAGTTGTGACTCTTGGGAGAACCGACTTAATTGAGGCCGACTTAGATAGGAATTTAAATTTCGATCTAAACAATTTCCCTCCAATAATTAACGCCAACATAGATAAGAATACTAATAATTTATTTTGATCCCAAAAAGAATTTAACTTGATATTTCTTTATTGATCCAAAGGATTAGGGAATTTCTCCCTGGCTGCCAAATTTAACAAGGTGGATGGTAAGGATTTAACCTCCATAGAATATTCTAGAATATCCTTAGTAGTATACACAAATCAAATGTTGAGATTTATTTCCAAAGTAGTTAAGCCTTTTCTGTCGTTTTATTTAAATTCTTTAATTAAAAAATGTCATATGAACAAGTGTCATATGAAATGAGTTATAGTTTTTGGGATATGTGGTATTGATGAGACATGATATTGTCACAATCTATTTACAAATTAAGAATCTCCATAATAAATTAGGGGTGAATCTCCATGGTTAATAATCTTGTAACATGTTTTTCTAAATGTATATATGTTAACTTATCTATTAATTCTTCTTATCATTAATAATTATTATTATTATTTTAATAAAGTCATAATTTAGTTAATTCTTAATGTTTTTGTAATTTTAGCACCTTGAGATATATGTTGAAGTGGTTCGATGCTTATTATGGATTGATGTCTGTCGGCATTTACCAGCCATTTAATTGATATTGCTGCACTAGTAAAACATTATTGACAATTGTTTTTCATAGAGGATCTTTATGTTTGGTCTATCTTGCCAGATATATTTTATGGGAGGAGACATAGTCCAACCCTAAGACTTTCAGACAACCTACATAAACTAGAGGACTAATAATGTTCCTTTGATTTAAATTTTCTCAAAATCAATTTTGGATTGGGAGATGGTCCATGAAGTAAACCAGTTTTCCTACTATGGCAAGTCACAGCAATCATCTTTGGCAACAAGACACATTTAGAGATCTACCCAAGTAAAGAGAACAAATATGCTTGAGAATTATCTCTAAATAGCAAACTCATAAACACACCAAGTGTAAGTTTTGAAGCTTGAAACGGCATTCCCTTTGCTTACTTTCTGGTAAGAACAATCAAACATAATAAATAAAGCTAAAATGGAAGTAAGACATACTGAATCAGGGTACTGAAGAGTCCGATAGCAGCGGCCACTAGTGGCTTCCCAAAACCTTACTGTGTGATCATAACCTGCTGTTGCAAGGATAACTGATGGTTGTGGCATCTCTTCACCCTGGTTTGCATAAAAAGCCTTTACAATTAGTCTGCATGGATGATGAAATGACTGGAAAACATCAATACTCTAATCTAGATGCATTAAAATTGTATGAGTTTTGTCAAATTAAATATCAGATTATAATGGTCCATGAGATATTAGACATAGGCATTAATAGAATCACTCCGACTTTAGGTTTTTTAATTCTTTTACGTTTTATTTCACTTTAGTGTGTCTCATAGCCTATCCCACATTCATAAAGTGGATTGACTTGACTAGCTTGTTTGTAACCCTTTATAAGAAAACTTTTGTTTTCTCATTATTAATGCAATGTTGCTTTCCTTTATGTGGTCATGTTATCAATATATGGTATTATGGCCCAGCATTCTCAAAGCAGTATCAAGAGTCTATGGCCTTTGAAAGACAAAGTTTCCACTCTTACGACTTCAAAATTCTATAGGTGCCACAAAGTTTGAATGAGCGTGAAGACCTATGGACTGATGCCAGTAGAGATGGATCAAGGAATTGTGAGCATGACACATCAAAATAGCCAAAAGGGTTATGGAACATTCAAAACCAAATTGTTTGACTGTTTTAAAAGCCATGTTTGAAAAATTTTGGTTTAAAGCCAGGTTCAAAAGAAAAAAGATTAAAAAAGGGGGGAAGTTTTTAAAAGGCCTACAACCACAACCATACAACCATACAGCAGAGTCAGCATACAAGCAGCCACCAAGCGCATGGATTGCTGTACAGATCAGTCGTATAGCCACCAAAGACCATATGACTGTACAGAAGTATGAATCAGCCCAGCCACAAAATTGGACTGTACAGAACAGAAAAATCAGTTGTGAGACTGTAAGGATTCCCAATTCCAGCCGGTAAAGCCATGTTCTTCATTGAAATTTCTGAACTTTTCTTCAATTCAGAGGATTTTAGAGCAGACTGAATTTATTGTTTCCTGTAGTGCTGCCTAGATTTGCAGATCTAGAAGAGTTGGTTGCTGATTTATGTTTTTCAGCAAATCCAATTAGAAATTCATTGATTCTTTGGGAGCAGATCTGTCAAGATCTGTATGTTTTTCAGCTGTTTGAGAGCAGATGTGGCTTACTGGACTATTTTTGAGCAGATTTGGCAAAATCTGTGCTTTTATTGGGCTATCCTGTCAGAAATCTACAATATTTTTTATTAGTATCCATGCTGAAAGGCAGCCAGAGGTTCTCCAGCAAAAACAACAATACTCATAAGCAACATATGTTGACCATTTTTAGTATAGGTGCTTGGCTGCTATCCTCCTTGATTACGATAGCCGAGCAATAGTTGCTAGCTGAGACTATGACAAGTCTAATGAATGAACTAGAGAAGCAATAATGCTTCTTAAGTTGTCCATAACTGAATGAGATGCTTCCTAAGGTCCAAACAGGGAAAACTTCCACAATGATTAGGAAGCATTTGAGATTTGCATGAGACTTTGGATAAGGGCAGTGCCTTCTTCCTAAAGAATTTGTTGTTCCCAACCACAATGGATGAAGCTGCATCATTAGAAGAGCACTTACTCAAAATCAAGAATATTAGGAACAGCTAGAGGCCATTGGCCAGACACTGGAAGAAGAGGACATGGTGATAACCACACTAAAAAGCTTACCATGTGCTTATGAGCACTTTATTCAGACCCTAAACATCACCTCTACGAATGTTAACCTGAATTTTGATGAGCTATACAATAAGCTCTTATAGCTATACAATAAGCTCTTATAGCAGGACAGATGTAAGAAATAGTTCAATATCAACAGTGAGATAGAGGGTTCAGAATAGATCTTTGCAACTAATGTCAAAGGCAAAGGCAAATGGGCAAAGAAGAAAGGTCCAAGGAGCAGTGAAGTTGCAACCAAGAGCCTGAAAACCATTGCGTACCAATACTGTGGCAAGGTGGGCCATATGAAGAAGCACTGCAGAAAGAGGCTGCCTAATCAAAAAACCAACAAAGGAGGGCCTCCACAAAAGGCTCATGTCATGGAGCATATAGAGGAAAAGGAAGTAGCCTTTTATACCTTCAAGGCCAAGTGGCCAACAGATCAGCTCAGATCATCTGCTTGGTACATTGATTCAGGTGGACCATGATACTTACACCAACAAGCAACATTAGTTCAAACTTCATAGAGTATATTTCTAATGCCTCAAAGGATTTAGTGATCTTAAGTGGTGGAAAAGAGTATACAAATGTTAGCAAAGGGAATGTGCATATTTCAATTCGAGGGAAAATGTAATATCCCAAACGGAATATTTGCGGAAATCTCGAAATGGACTAATTTTCCACATAAAAAATTTCCATTCATTTAACAGAACATTGCCATGTAAAATGTAACAAATAGAGTACTGCAAAAATAATAATACGATGGATAGAAATAATCTCAGATTTTATTATAATAGATAAACTGCAGTTTACATGTTGATACAACGAATATAGCTGAGATGGAAAAGCTGGTTTCAAGAATCTGCTCCAATGCTGCACTGGCCCCCCAAAACTGAACTGAACTGCAACTGCTAAGCTCTCCAGTGAATTCTGGATGAATTCACCAAAGGGAGAGATGGGTACTCACCCACTCTCACTGAATCACCTGAGAGTTTCCGTCCTGAGGCTACTTCTAAAGCTGGTAAAGCTGGGAACTCTCGGTTCTCCAAACCTCTCCACAAGAAAGAAGCTCAACTCCAAGACGTTTTCAAATGGTCTCCTCCTCCTCTTTTATAGATCTGATGGACCCCTCTAGAAGCCTTTATTTTATAATTATTTTAATCACTTAACACTTTTCCATCCTTTTATTTTAAATTAAAACACCTTTTTAATTCGGGAAAATGCTAAATCGGCCACCATCCCACCTCAAGCCATTGAAAGTCACTTCTCACCATCCCATCTTGTAGATCTTCTTGTTCCGGTTCCAACAAACTATTACACTAAGGTGTTCCATCAACTATTCCTCCCAGAATGCCACCTTAATCGTAATTAATTGAGTTAGGCTCAATAATAACCCTGTTTTACGAAAATTATCGAAATGCTACGGAACCAGAAGCAAGTTGTGCGGAATTGATCCTGATGATGGAATATGGCAAGCAAACTCCTCATAACCCCATAAAGCCCCTCCAGAAGACCTTGGGCCTACTGATGGCATAAATCTGCTCGTGTGACCTAGCTAACTCAACCTTGGAAGTCCATCCTGACCACACCATAAGGGAAACTAGAAAAAGGAACATCACGGAAAATGTTGATTTTCCTAAATGCGTACCATGTGCAAGAGATGTAGCTTAATCTAACTATCAGTTAGTCAAATTATGAGACAATGCCCCCAAATAGATACCAAGATTAGCAATCACAAATGCTACACAGTTCACAAGGAGACCAAGAAGACTATCGCTCTTAGTGTGAAGGTTCATGGACTATTTACACTGGATGATATTAGATAGTTCAGGTTGCATGCACTGATGGCTAAAAGTGCATCAAATGTCTATAGACTTTGGCATTAATGTTATGGGCATCTTAACTTGATCTACCTCTCTTAGTTATCTCGATGGAATTTGGTAGATGAGCTTCTTGACATCCAGTAGGAAATTCAAGGTGTATGCAAAGCATGCCAAGCATGCAAGTAGCACTAAGTGCCATTTGATGAAGGATAAGCTTGGAGAGCACAAAGAGAGCTTCAACTAGTTCAAGCAGACATGTGTGGAGTCTGGACCAATGAACATGGCATTAGTTACCAATGCCAAGTATTTCCAATCACTCAAAGCAGTAAACACAAGAGGGATATTAATAAACTTGAGCAAAATGTTGTCTACCATGTAATCTGCAATCCTCGTAAGTTTGTTCATTTCCATTGTGGCATTGGCTTCTAACTCCTTAAGAAACTTAAATATATGACAAGGTTACTAAATGCAGATCTCTTAATGGCACATTATATATACCCTTATGGCATTGTCTCAAAACAACGCCACTGGCATCATTTATTTCACACTTTAGTATTTCTTGATTCGTAAATCCTTTAGGGCTTGGGATCTGCATGATCTTGTAAAGGAGAGATCCCTTGCCTCTTTTTGTTGGGGTCTTAAATGTCCTTTGTTAGTTCTCTTTTTTTGAATGTCTCTCAACCCTCCATCCTCAATGACCAATCGAGGACACATAAGAGGAGGATTTGATTTATGAATTTCGCCTTTAACCTAGGGAAAGTCTTTGATACGATGACATCTATCATGAATAATGACATTGAAGTAGGCATTTGAAACATTGTAAGTGTCACAAACTCCAATTTACATTGGATTAGAATATCCTCTTTAGACTATGTCAACAAATTAATTTTTATGCAAGCCCTAACCCGTGATCTAGGGCATTATGGTTTAACCACATGAAAGAAAATAAGTTTTCCCAATTTAACAATCAATTATGGTAGAATCTTCTAGAAGCACATGGAAATTTTTGGAAACTCTAGTCACAATACATTCAAATGCCATTATAAAATCTATAAAATATTTGATTCCCATTGTTGGCATACTTCTAGTCTACTTCTATAGAATCATGGTCACCAAGATAGAATATATTCAACTAACGAGGTAAAAAAAAACTTTACACAATTTTTTAGAGGTTTTAACCTTCCATCCATATACCTCTGAGTTTCTAAAGGTTTTTACCTTCCATCCATATACCTCCAAGTCCTCATAAACCCATGTCTAAGAGCTATTTCAATTTGGAAACTGGTCTTCTCTCCAATACATGCTCTACCCACATTTCCTCCCTCCCTCTCTCATCTCCACATCTGCTCCCCTACGCCCCTCCTACATTTGCTCTCCCTTGGCACATCTCACCTACTATAGAGTAGTATAGACTACCTTATCCTATCTACTCACCCCATGTCCTATCTACCTACTACTCGAGCTACCCCTATCCAATTTTTCCCTACTTCATCCCATCAGGATACACTTGTCTCATGTATTCCCCCCTCCATTGAACTTTCTTATGCAATGGTAATGCACCCTCACACATACTTGTTAGGCATTGTTACCACTCATTTCAATAGAGGTATTGTTACACACCAAAAGGAGGGTAACACAAAAGGAAAAAAAATTCCTCTTCAACCAGCCAATAGCCCTATATGACAAGCACATGACATTATGTTATGCTTCTCTATAATGTCCCTTTCTAGATTTACTAAACAACTAGTAATAATTCTTAAAATGATCTCTCATGCATTTGGACAAACACTTTGCTTGCAAAGATTTATTCTAACATTAAGCTTGAAAAAAGAGAACCTTTTGACCATAGGGATATTTCTTCAAATAGTTTAACTACGATTTAAATATGAAACCCTTAATCCATTAATTAACTCAAATCAAAATGCGAACAACAAATCTTAGCCAATCTTATTTGTTAATATTGATCAAAAATTTACATATCAGTACTTAAATATTGTCATTTGCAACAACAAGGCATGATTTTTCTGGGTAATAGGCTACAATCTGGTCTTCAAAAACAGACTTCGACCCCTGCAAGATTCAGCTACTAGAGAAGGTGGTGGCCCAAGAAATACTCAGCCTAGAGTGAGAAGAACTTTGGCCTCAATGATAACTAATTCAACCTGCCAACAAACAGAGTTTCAATCTGCAATTGATGAGCAATCAGCCTGTAGCAAATGAGGAAACTCAGCCTCCCACATAGTGAATCTTGACCTGCAAATAGAGTATAATCTCAGCCCACAAGAGACTATAACTCGTCCTCCAAAGATGTAGCTGGGCCTGCAATTTGACCTCAATAGATGTCCCCTTATTTCACTCAGCCCATGAGTGAAGAACTTGACCTCTAGAAATAGACCATCTGCTTACTTGAATCTCGGCCTTAGTAGACAAATTCGGCCCAACAAATACTTGTCCTCCAATAATTGGATTTCTTGCAATAAGCAATTTTGTCTCCTTGAGTTCCTAGACCTAGTGAAATAATTAGGCCTCAAGGAAAATAAGAGTCGTTGTATTGATGATGTGTTACCAGTGTAGCACGACTCTTATAAGACCCGCAAGTACCCACAGGTCTTGAATGAGTGAAGAACTCGACCTTTAGAAATAGACCATCCGCCTACTTGAATCTCGACCTTAGTAGACAAATTCGGCCCAAAAAATACTTGTCCTCCAATAATTTGATTTCTTGCAATAAACAATTTGGTCTCCTTGAGTTCCTAGACCTAGTGAAATGATTCGGCCTCAAGGAAAATAAGAGTCGTTGGATTGATGATGTGTTACCAGTGTAGCACGACTCTTATAAGACCCGCGAGTACCTACGGGTCTTGACAGGTTTTATAGCGACACGGGTCACTCGCATAGAACCCACGGTTTCTACTTGTACTCGCCAAACCCACATAAAACTAGGCTACCCGCATCGAACCCCGTGAAGAACCGCATATGACCCGTATAAAACCTGTGGAGACACTCAAAATTCGTTTTTTTTGTGGATATCATTTGGAGGGAAAGGGAAAATTTTGTCGAGCCTTATATGGGTCGTTCCCGAGTCTTATATGGGACGTCGAGTCAATAGCCAAACGAGTCTTATACGAGTACGAGTCGTGCAACATTATGTGTTACTCCTTCAACTCCCACGAACTCTTGTAATTAAATTCTCCGATTAGCACCTTTGAAGTATTAAAATGACTCCTCCTTTAGACTAGCTAGGGTGGTTGAATATCCCCACCGAAACTGATCCATTCCAAAATGCTCAATGAGCTCTCAAATCATAATAGAAAATAAAATAACTAATCCATCCACATGAGCGAGCTCCAATCTTCCTTTTAATGATATGGGTTGCAAGAAATAGAGTACCATGGGTCATCAAAATACCATTGATCTCCCCTTTTTACCTTTTCTCCTCTCAATAATATGAAGTGACTTTATAAAGTTTTATTCCTTAATTAATCAAAATTCACTTAATAATATCCTTTTAACTAAGTTACCAGGATACAGATTCGGATCCAGATACGGATCTATTGGATTTTTGAAAAGCCAGGATCCGGATACGGCGAGGATACGGCAGGTAGAAAAATATATAATAATATTTTTTAAATTTTAGAAAACATATTTGATGTTAAAAATCAAAACCAGTCATGAATCACAACAATAGAACTAAAATTATTAGATGATTTATGAATTTGAACACTGAAATGATGCATCTTGCCTCATACAAAAATGAAACTAAAATTTTTGGATAATTTATGAATCTAAACACTGAAATGATACATCGTGCCGCATACAAAAAGGATAGTAGTAAATAAAAAATGAGTGTTTCATCAATGATCACTTTATTAATATGATAATATAAAGTAGGTTTGTCTACAAATCTTGAAATGGGTCTACATCATCATCATCTGTATATTGCAACTCTACATCATGAACAGAAGATGGTGGGCCTGGAATGTCAAATGTTGTCGTAGAATTAGGAAATGATTGTGTAGCATCCTCAAGTAGATTAAGGTGAGTCATGGCATTCAATGTCATGTTTAAGTCAGATATCTCAGGTTCCACATCCCACATCCTACTTGGACCTTTCTTATACTCTAGACTAGAATGTGATAGAAGGCGAAGTTTGGAATGAACATATACAAGATCCTAAGCCTTCGCTTCTCCTAGTCTGTTTCGCTTCACCGAATGGATGAAGACATATGTACTCCAGTTCCTCTCAGTTGATGAAGAACTGGCAACATGTGATAACAACCTGGGGGCTAGAGATGAGAGATAAGTGTTGTCCCACCATGAAAGCCCCACCAAGTAATAGGATCCATATGTCCCCGATCATCCATGGCTAGTGGATCTGAAAATATCCTAGTGGATTGTACAAATGCTCCAAATTCCCCACGTACTTCCTTTGCAATTCCCACCTTCCTATAGATTTTCCTCAATGTTGTCTTATATCCCTGTACCACTTCTGAATCTCTGTTTGGAGCTGTTCTACCTAGTAAAGATAATATTTTGGAATGATAATATTTGGGGTGTGGTGCATATGGAAAAAGGTGTAATGGCGTGGTCATTTTGTTCCACCTTTTTGTAACTATGTCTTTCACTTCATTGTAAAATACTTCAAAGGGGTCACACTCACTTGCCTTGATAATTTCATGTATCCCCTCCAACATATTATCTATGTTTCGTAGACTTCCCCCAAGCAAGGCATATCTGTGTCAAATGCCTTGATCATGGTTAGGATTAGTTCTGTGAACTGCAAAAGGTATTGGACCTTGTCCCACCATGCATCATCAAGGATGATAGACTTTATTCTTTGTCCTCTATCAGAAGTTGAAGTCCTCCATGATTCCCAAAGAGGGTCAATGACCATTTTCTATAATGCTTGTCTGACCTCCACAAGCCTCTTTATGACTAAAGTGTGGGAAGCAAAACGAGTTTCAGCAACCTACATGTGTTTTCACAAGTCAAATTTCAAATTAGAAATAAAATAAATTAAAATTAAAATTAAGAATTCATAAATTATAATGCATGCACTGGTTAAATATTGAGTACCTTTAGTAGCTCCAACTTTGCAAAATTCTGATATATGGCTTGGAACATCGAATGATTGATGAAAAACATTTGGACTCCTTTGATGCTACATATATTTCATTGATCCACTGAATCTCACCAATCTTGGCAAGCATAAGGTTTAATGAATGCACTGCACATGGAGTCCAGAAGATGTGACCATATTGACCCTCCATAATCAGGCCCACAGCTCTACAAACCTTTGCATTGTCAGTTATAACTTGGACAACATTTTTTGGCCCCACAATTTCTCTTGCACCAATAATTGCAAAGATGAACGTTGCATATTTTTCCACTCCACTGCAATCAATGGCCTTCAAAAACATTGCTCCTTGGGGGCATATTGCGATAACATTAATTAAAAGGCGATTTCTTTGGTCTTTCCATCCATTAGAAACGATGGACACCCCTATTTATGCCAATGTATCACGGATTGATTGCAATTGTTTATCGAAAAATTTCCTTTCTGATGTTAACAAAGTGGCACGTACGTTTCAATAGCCATTGCTCTAATCATTTGTTGCCAATAAGGAGAATGCACCAAATTGAATGTTAGCTCATTTGCATAGATGCACGAGCAACATGCTCATCTGCAACTTATCTGCCTTGGTTATTGAATGTTGCTTCAAGGGGTCCTAGGGAAGGTATTTTATTAATTGTGACAACTGGTGTAGATGGCAATGAAGACTTGGTTGTGGAGGCTTGCACATGTTGTTTTCCCTTGGTGAATCTCCTGTCAATGGCATCTTGCAAAGATGCATAAAACTTAAGTTTTGCAAGACTTAAACCTGTCCCAGGTTGGCCATTTGGACCATTTGGACCTGTGCATACCAACACTGTAATATCCCAAAAGGGAAAATGACAACAATACAAGAAGCAAATGGACTAAAAACTACAGGAAACAAAATACACCATTAAGACATTAAAAACCGAAGCCAAAAGATGAGCTGAGCCATTTTATTAATGTCGGGAATTGAGTACAAAAGAGGCGTTGGAATAGGTGCACCTGGGCCTACTCAAGACAGGCTGAAATACTTCTCAACCCAAGCTAGAATGACTCTCCATGGGGGCTCTGTGTGGCTATGTTGTTGCGTTGTACTGCACAAAAATTTTGTTGCTGCCTGATTTCGGACTACTGGTTGGGTTGCTTCCACTGCTTAGAAAATTCTAGGATTTGGACACCGCACTCTACTTAAGAAACCCACAAAAACCCGTGAAGGAATTATGGAATGCTCGAGTTCATAAATTTGCCCCTATTGGGCATGACCCACTGCGTAGCTGGCTAAATCTCCTCTGTTGGATAATTACTGTAAAAAAAAGCCACTAATGCTGGACAATTCCCCTATTAGGAAGCCCTTAGTTTCTCCTCCAAACCTCAGTTGCAAATGCTCCTTCTCACCTCCCGGACCAACTCTCCAACTGAACTGCGTCCCCACTATGCAGTCACTGCGTCCTCTGCGCAGTCCCCGAAGTGGTGAAGCTTCTCCTACAAATTTGTCTATGTAATGCTCCTCCAAAATGGTCAATCTCCTCTCCTGAGCAGGCACTCGAAGTCCCCCGAGGTAGAGGTTGAGATCTCCGCCTGAAGATCTCGTGTGCTAAACAGCATTGCAGACTTGGCACCCGGCACAAGCGTGCTATGTCAAGATGACAATCAAAATAGAAGTTGAATGAATGAGGAAATGAGTTGCCTTCACTTCCCTTTGTCAATTGAGCCTCCAACGTTCCCTTGGGCCCACCATGGACTGCGCAATCCCCTCATCCAGCCACTCACTTCATTGCCTCCATCATGCCTCTCCCATGCTGCCACCTAGGGAGCTACCTCCAAATCGAATGCTGGCTAAATGGGCCACACTAAGGCCGCAATTTTTCCTTGTGAACTATAGGAGTAGGTTGTAGCTTTTCCTCAATTATTAATTGTGGGTCTCGACCCACAGTATTTCTGCCTAACCATTAGAAACATCAAAATTTATCAAAAATTAATATTCTAATTAGCAAAACTGCTAATTAGGAATATTACAATCCTCCCCACCAAGAAGTTGCTTGCCCTCAAACAAATGAAGTGATGGGTGTTAGAGGATCTGCTCCCCCTCCCAAGTGGCATCCTCATCTGGGAGATTCCTCCACCGGATCAAATACTCCTTCACCATCCTTCACCACCCTGCTCCACAAATGCCTCTCCCGAGTGTCAATAATAGCCTCTGGTTGGAGCACCAACTGACCCTCATCATCAATGGGAGGCAATTCGGTAGTTGTTGTCACCCTCTGTCCCAAAGCCTTCTTCAGGCAAGACACATGGAAGATGTTGTGTATCCGGCTTCCCTGCGACAACTCCAACTCATATGTTACCTCTCCCACCTTCTGGATGACTCTGTACGGCCCATAGAAGCGGGATTTGAGCTTCTCGACCCCCTTCTGCTTCAGCGTGGACTGTCTATAAGGCTGAAGGTGAAGGTAAACCAAGTCCCCCACATCAAATTGCCTCTCCACATGGCCCCGGTCTGCATAAATCTTCTGTTGATTTTGGGTTGTTGCCAAGTTATCCTTGAGAGCCCTGAGAATGTCTTGGCTCTCTTGGATCCAAGCATTGGCCCTAGTGCCTTGCTAGCTCCAAACATCACATCAGCAAAAGTCAGTGCATTATAACCATACAAAGCATAAAATGGAGACATACTGATGGACATGTGAAATGTTGTGTTGGAGGAGTACGCCCCCAAGTGCAGCCAGCGCAACCAAGCCTTTTGTTGCCCTATGACATAGTTCCACAAGTAGCCATCCAGCCACTTGTTGACTATTGCAGTCTGCCCATTTGTCTATGGATGGTAGCTCGTGCTCAGGGTAAGTTCGATGCCCAGCAGTCGGAATAGCTCCTGCCAAAATCCCCCCATGAACCTGCTATACCGATCACTGACTATGGTCTTGGGAAGACCATGCAATCTGAAAATATCCCTGAAAAACAACTTGGCCACCTGAGAGGCCGTGTACCAGTCCGAAATGGCGAAGAAGTGTGCGTACTTCGTCAATCTGTCCACCACCACAAAAATACAGTCTTTGCCCTCCACCATGGGAAACTCAGTAATGAAATCCATCGAAATACTCTCCCACTTCCCTTCAGGGATAGGAAGTGGTTGTAGCAAACCCGTCGGATGAGTCAACTCCCCTTTGTTCCTCTGGCAAACCTCACACTCCTGGACATGTCTCAAAACATCCTCCTTGAGGCACTTCCACGAGAAGCTCTCTCTAATGGTTCGGTAAGTCTTGGTGAACCCCTAGTGCCTGGATAGAGGTGAGTCATGGGTTGCATGCAAAATCTTCTCCCACAACTGGGAGTTGGTTGTCAAATAGACCCGGTCCCAGTAATAAATCACCTCATCCATGACCTAGTATCAGTCAACTATCACCTGCCCATCCCAAACCTCACATGTAAATTGATCCCTTGAGTATTCGACCAGCAATTGGGCCTTCCAATCTACCTCGATACTCATCAGGGAGAGGGACGTTGGCCTCCTCAACAAGGCATCTGCCACTATGTTATGCTTCCCCTTGACATACTCAATGTCGAAGTCGTAAGCTTGGATCTTACTGACCCACTTCTACAGCCTCTCTTGAAGTTGTCTTTGCTCTAAGAAGAACCGGAGGTTGTTGTGATCTGTCCTAACCCGGAATCGGTTCCCCGCCAAGTACTGTCTAAACATAGCTAACGCATGCATGAAGGCCAGCATCTCTTTTGCATAAATGGGGTAAAGCCTCTCATGAGGCAAGAGTTTCCGGCTCTCAAAGGCTATGGGATGTCCCTCCTGCATCAGTATGGCCCCCACTCCTTCACTGGATGCATCGCACTCCAAAATGAAAGGTTTGGTGAAATTTGGAAGTGCAAGGACCGGACAGTTACTCATCACCTGTTTGAGGCGATCAAATGTCTCCTGTGCAGTAGAGGTCCAAGTGAAAGCCCCCTTCTTTGTCAAATCTGTGAGGGGCACTGCCAACTGCGAGAATCCCTTCACAAATTTACTGTAGTAGGTACAAATACCCGCAAACCCTCTTAACTTGGCGACATTTTTAGGCTCTAGCCATTCCCGGATGGCCCTAATTTTCTCCTCATGCACCCTCACTCCATCGGTGCCTATAATGTGCCCCAGGTAGAGCATCTCTGTCAGCCCAAACTCGCATTTGGACATCTTTGCATAGAACTGTTGTTCCTCCACTATGCGAAGCACTGTCTCCACATGTTGTAGGTGCTCCTCCCAAGTTCGGTTGTAAATCAGTATGTCATTAAAGAATACTAGCACGAACTTCCTCATCTGCCCGTGAAACACATGGCTCATGCATGACTGGAAGGTAGCGGGAGCATTGGTTAGCCCAAAGGGCATCACCAGAAACTCAAAATGCCCATAGTGGCACTTGAACATTGTCTTAGGGGCATCCTGGTCCCTAACTCATATCTGATGGTACCCGGATCTCAGATCTATCTTGGAGAAGAACTTGGCTCCCCTCAACTCATCCATCAGCTCATCAATCTGCAAGATGGGGTAGCGATTCTTCATCGTCTTCTTGTTTTGGGCCTTGTAATCGATACACATCCTCAATGTATCATCCTTATTCTTCACCAATACAATTGATGAAGCAAAAGGGCTCGAACTCGGCCGGATATGCCCCAATGCTAGGAGCTCATGTATAACCCTCTCAATCTCATCCCGATAGGCTTTGGGATGCATGTACGATGTAGTGATCACAGCATGGATCCCCTGCTGTAGCTCAATGGTGTGCTCGAAACCCCGGTCAGGTGGCTGCCCTGGCGGTATGTCCCCAAAAACCGTGGAGTATCTGTCAAGAATGGCCTGTATATCCGAGTGTGGTGGCTTCGCTACCCCACCAGCCTCTGAGACTCTCAACTCGACAGCCCACTCTATATCCCCACGCCTCAAGTCAGCCTCCATCCTATGCGTAGAAACTGTCTGCGATGGGTACAAATGCATGCCTCTCAGAATCACTGGCTTGCCATCTATGTCCAGGAAATCCATCTCTAGCCTCTTCCAATCAATGGTGACTCTGCCAAGTGCGTGGAGCCACTGGACTCCCAACACTATGTTGGTGTCTGGAATGTCAACCACAAAGAAGTGGTCGGTCAAGGAGCAGCTCCCCATAGTCATTGTCAACGCTGGGACATAAGTAGTGCACTGCATGGTTTGGTCCCCTGGCACAAGCACAGAGAAGCCCTCGAACTCCTTTGTCTTGATACCCCTCCTATGCACCATTTGTGCATCAATGAAGTTGTGCGTGGCCCCACTGTCCACAAGCACTGAAACACGTTGTCCTTGTACAACACCGCAGATCCTCAAGGTCAGGTACTTAGGTACCCCACGCAGTGATACCAAGACCCCTCCTAATGGTGCAAACGCTGATCCTCCAGCTCCTGGTGGGGGTGGAGGTGGAGGTCCATCCTCCCTGGGTGTTGCGCTGTCCTCACCCTCCATCTCAAAGAATGCATCTTTGTCCCTGTCACTATCTGAAAAGACCTTTATGTAGTGCGCCTTTCCTCCTGCACACATGTGGCCTGGTGCCCATGGCTCCTGGCAAGTGAAACTCAGCTTCTTGCTCTGAATATCTCTTTGAGTCTCATCATCCAACTGCCCTCGGCCCTGGTTACCCCTCGGTGGTGGGGCTCTCGTATCTCTTCCCCCCTGCTGGAAAACCAGCCTAGCTGACTGGGGTGCTCGAGCTCTGGGTAGAGCATCCTGCAAGTCTCTTACTCTCCCAACTGCGTCATGCAAGGTAGTGGATCAGCTCGATCTCACTAACCCTTGAAGTGGTTCTACTAAGCCCTCTACAAAGATATAGATCCTCCGAGACTCTGACAAATCCAAGACCATCACTGACAGCCTCAAGAACTCTGAAATATAGGCCTCTATGCTTCTGTTATGCTTGAGCTTTGTCATCTCTCCAAAGTATTCCTTTGGATCTTTCCTCTCAGACCGCTCCAACATCCTCCTCGTGAACTCGTACGTTTTCACGCCTCCGTGCCCCAACGTAGTCAACCTATGAAACCACCAGTAATGGGCTTCTCCCTCCAAATGCAAAGTAGCCACCTTAATGGCCTCTATCTCAGTCATCTGATTGAGCTGGAAGTAGATATCCAGCTTCTTCACCCATGTTTTAGCTTAGCTCTTTAAGGACCCATGAAATGTCGGAAGGAACAGCCTACCCACGTTATGCTGCAAATCATTCCCCTGCGTGTACCCTCCTCCTCTGGCCTGGCCTTTGGGTTTGTTGTTGTTCTTCAACTGGCAAAACTCATTGACCGTAATGGCCCTTCCGAACTCTGGCAAATAGGATTGGTACTCCACGAAGAACTCCCCATAGTGAGTCTCCTCCGACTCCTATTGTCCTCCTGTCCTTGAAGCTAGGGATGTGGGAATGCCGGATCGTGGTGGAGTGTAGGGTACGGCCGGCAAAGTAGTGTGAGGGCCTACCTGATGCTGCGAAGTGTCAGACACTTCTCCAATCTGGAATTCTCGTTGAACTCCCTTGAACCTTTCCCTTACTGCCATTGTTAAGCTTCTGACCCATCTCCTCAATCCTCTTGGAGAGGTCTTGTACTGATTTCAAAAGAAGGTGGGCAAAGTCCTTCTCATTCCTCTCATCATCTTCGTGTGCCATCTCTCTCTCTACAACCTCCGGAATGTTGTCCACCTGATCTGGAGTGATTTCGAGCCTCCTTTCTCTGCTTCTATACCTCTGCCTCCGATAAGTCATGTTCTATTTGCTCTCCGGTGTCATAGACTGCGTGCTCCACAGGCTGAGCCAAGTCTATGAGCTCTGATACCACTGTAATATCCTAAAAGGGAAAATGACAATAATACAAGAAGCAAATAGACTAAAAACTATAGCAAACAAAATACACCATCAAGACATGAAAAATTGAAGCCAAAAGATGAGCTGAGCCATTTTATTAATGTGGGAATTGATTACAAAAGAGGTGTTGGAATAGGTGCACCTGGACCTGCTCAAGACAGGCTGAAATACTTCTCAACCCAAGCTAGAATGACTCTCTGCTGGTGGCTCTGCTGCTACATTATGCTGCCCAGAAATTCTGATGTTGGTTGATTTCGGACTGCTGGTTGGGTTGCTTCCATTGCTCAGAAAATTCTGGGATTTGGACATCGGACTCTACTCAAGAAACCCACAAAAACCCGTGAAGGAATTGTGGAATGCCCAAGTTCAGAAATTTGCCCTTGTTGGGCTTGACCCACTTGCGCAGTTGGCTGAATCTCCTCTGTTGGATAATCACTGTAAAAAAAGCCTCTAATGCTGGACCATTCCCCTATTAGGAAGCCCTTAGCTTCCCCACCAAACCTCAGCTGCAAATGCTCCTCTTCTCACCTCCCAGACCAACTCTTCAACTGAACTGCGCAGTCCCTGAAATGGCAAAGCTTGTCCTGCAAATTTGTCTATGTAATGCTCCTCCAAAATGGTGAATCTACTCTCCTGAGCAAGCACTCAAAGTCCCCCGAGGTAGAGGTTGAGAGCTCCACCTGAAGATCTCGTGTGCTAAACAGCACTGTAGACTTGGCACCTGGCACAAGCGTGCTATGTCAAGATGACAATCAAAATAGAAGTTGAATGAATGAGGAAATGAGCTGCCTTCACTTCTTTTTGTCAATTGAGCCTCCAACGTTCTCTTGGGCCCACCATGGACTACGCAGTCCCCTCATCCAGCCACTCACTGTGTTGCCTCCATCGTGCCTCTCCCACGTTGCCACCTAGGGAGCTGCCTCCAAATCGAATGCTAGCCACATGGACCCCACTAAGGCCGCAATTTTCCCTTGTGAACTATAGGAGTAGGCTTTAGCTTTTCCTCAATTATTAATTGTGGGTCCTAGCCCACCTTATTTCTGCCTAACCATTAGAAACATCAAAATTTATCAAAAAATAATATTCTAATTAGAAAAACTGTTAATTAGGAATATTACAAAAACATGTGTTTTAGTTTGCCCAATCAGATGCGCCTTGGATATTGTGTGTGATTAACAGGTAGTTTCATCATGGGGTGGGAAACTTAATTGGGGCTTGAGTCCACCAGAGGAGCATATTGACACCTAAAGGTGATGCATTGAGACTTGAGAGCCATGGGACTCCAGACACTTGTAGAGCATCACTTGCAGCCATGGGAACCTTCAACACCCACAGTGTTCCTACACTTTGCCCTATTATCATTGACATTTATGGGATGGCGCACCTGGACCAACATGCCCCCAACAGACTTAGCAGTACTACAAGGTTAGGCAGTTGATCCAAGGCCCCAATGAGGTTTGTTTCATACCTTGAGACATGGGAAGGCTAGCACCACCTTAAGTGCCCTCAACGTTGGAGCAGAATCAGGCATATTCCTAGTGGGAGACCCATGAGACCCATTTTGTGCCCCAAATCCAAAATTGGGGTACATAAGATGATTTTGACATTTATTTAGGGGCCAACCCCTAGAAGGTGAATTGACAGGGCCTCTACACAAGTCAAGGCACTCAAGGTCATCAACGCAAGCCCTAAGGAGGCATCCGCTAGCATGACGTCAGCATTTCAACTTGCACGTGGAGATTTAATTTTTCACAAAGGCTACTAGGTCAACTTGTGACCTAGACTAGTGTTTGCCCATTATTTTAATTGTTAGAGGGCTTGTACGCTAATTAGGCATTCATATGCCTCACATAAGTATAAGATCTTGTCATTGTATCTTTTGATCATCATCACTTGAGATATTTTCAGCCTCTTGAGCTGAATTTGGACTTGTATCTTTGGGGAGAATTTGGAGTATCTTGATGTACTTTGAAATTTAGAGTTGAATTGTCTATCTTTGGAGTTATTCTTTGGATGAATGGAACACATTCTTTACATGTTATCTTGTAAGTGTGTCTAGATGTTGAAATTTTATCACTTACATGTCTAATGTATGGAATTTTGTTGATTCTAGTGATTTCAATTGTGCCCTAATTTGTTGAATATTTATCTAATGCCAATCTAGATGATCTATTGCATGCATTACTCATAAATAATGTGTAAACGAATGTCCTTAGTGGTGAACTCTTGGTAGCTCTCCCATGAAAAATCCATCTTCCATTTATAGGTAATTGTTGAAATTTTGTTTGCTAGGGCATTAAAATTTTGGCCTCCTTAGAAGCTCTTTGGTTAATCCAACGCATTGAGGACTCCATACTCCCAAGGAACAAGGGACTAGTCCATTTGGTTGGTAATCACATCTTACTTTTATCCATTTTCTCTTTCTCTCTTAATTCGGACCTTTCAAGGCCTAACTAGGGAACTAGGGCTTCGTGCGAATCCCTAAGCAAGTAGAGTTTTGGTGGTTGGAGAGCCTAAACATCAAGAGGATAGTATTTTCCACAAAATCTATCCTTTTGGTGGGAATCCACTTTAATTTCATCCATAAACTTTCTTGCCCTGGTTAATTTCCTAAGAGGGAAACCCTAGTTTTCTTACTTCAACTTAAGGGCTTTCTTGAAGGTTTCATGAGCCTTGGCATACCTGGTATACATTGTAGGAAACCTTTTCCCTTTGCCTTGACCTTTGGATACTCCAACGCTTGTCAAATCTATAAAACCCTAGGTCTTGTGCCTTCTTTCCTAGGTCTCATCAAAGAAAGCAAATTGTCTCCTTGTGGAGCTTTGGACCTAAATAATGCCTTTCTTGAAGAGCTCCTAGTGAGGCCATCTTATATATTAACCTTAGAATATCTATCATAAGTGATCTTTCTAATACCAGGGCTCCTCCCATCGGTAAAAGTCCTTAAAGAGCAGGGGGCTTTGGTTGTGGTGACAATGGGCCACTACCCCTTTGTTGCTTCTTGGTCTAGTTTATGCCTTGTAGGGTTTCCCTCTCCAATGCCTGTTAGATTTTGCGGCAACATGACACATGATTGTTCAACCCATGGTTTTGTAATTCTAGTTAATAAACTACGATTGTATTTTAATCCAAGGTTAATGGATTGGGGGTTTATGTCTGTTGTCAGACACATGTTTTAACATTGTAAAGATATAACATACTAAAAAATCTTTTCTAGTTTTTCTAGTTTGGGTTTCCATGGTAGAATCTCTGTGTTGAATTTGTGTGTGTATGTGTGTCACTGCACCTTGTCTCTTATTAAGAATCTATTTGCAACAATCAATTGTATACAGTTCAAACAAACATTTGATGTCGTAGTAGTTTGGCTTCAAGGGGACACCTTTGTGGCTCACAGTTTTCGCTTAGGCCTATAGAATGTGAAAATTTCAAATCTGAAATACTACTGCAGTGATAGATTTATTTCGCCTACTTATTTAGGATAAGTTATTTACGAATTCCTTTCAGTAAATTTTGAAATAAATACAATTGCAGACCATAAGCAGAGAATAGAGCAGAACACATATAACGCAATAGGAACAATCACATGTACACAGTTATTTTTGGACAATAGTCCCCGAAAAAACCCAATGCAGGAAAACCAATGCAGCAAATGAGGGTTTGTATTATTCTTCAGCAAATGAAAATCTTTTACAATAAGTAGATGAGTAGATTTCTTAAGAATACACCTGAGATAAATTCCCTGAATCCTCTTGGAGAATTTCCGACACCCGGAAGACACCCTAGCTTCCTCTGTCACTCTACGTGATCTTCTGCGCAACCCCTACGCTGGACTGTATCACTCTACGTGGGCACTTAGTGCTGCTACTCACCATTGTCCTCTGTGGCCCTCTGCGTCCTCTTCTTGCCTTTCTCTGTCACTGCTGACTTCCCCTTCCTTCTTCTGCCTTTGCAACTCTGCCCTGCAACTCTCCCTCTGAAATCGAATTATATTCCTTTAGAATCGATTTCCTTCGCGTATTGAGTGTGTGCCCGGCTTGCTTTCCAAATGACCCTCAAGCCTTCTCTTATAATCTGATCGTTGATGAACCAACTACCCAGATTAGATCTCTAATCAATGGCTAAGATTAAAACATGACTTGATCTTTGTTCTCTAGAAAATTCTCACTCTGTTTTATTAATACCCTTTAATTATTTAATTTCCCTAAGTTTAGACTTAGGGTCCTCATTAAAATAATTAATTATTTTAAATAAAACACGAACCGAGTGGAATTTCCACAAACAGTTTCTGGGTTCTTTGGAATACTGATGTCCAAGCCTCCTCAAAAAATTTGAGACTTGGAACACTTTCCAATGCTACAAAAATCAACACTCCCTCTTCGCGAGGAAAGTGTTCTAGCAAAATGCCAACTGCATCTGCTCTGACCTGAAGCATCTACTGCGCTATTGATGTCTCGGTTGTTGCCCCTCATCTACTGCACAACCTTTGTGCCCATGACACCATCACTGTCGCTGCCTCATCCGTACTGCAACTCCCTTTGAATTTTGAGCCTATCCATTCCTCCTATTGAAATGGATTCTTGACCATCCCCATCTTTTCTTTGAAGTAAGCAAACTTAGTCTTACCCAGAGCTTTCGTGAGGATACTAGCCACCTGCTCTCCTGTAGGAATGTACTTCAATTGTACAGCTCCCCGTTGGACATAGTCTCTGATGAAGTGACACCTGATGTCAATGTGCTTCGACCGATCATGAAAAACGGGATTTTCAGAGAGCTTGACACAACTCTGATTATCACACAAAATGTTAGTCACTTCCATCCTTTTCTTTAGCAAGTTCATGAGCAACTTACGAAGCCATATGGCCTCACACGAAGTAGTGCTAGCTGCCATATATTTAGCCTCGGCAGAGCTCAGCGTCACAAATTTCTATTTCCTACTGCACTAGGAAGTCATTCCCGATCTAACACTGAAACAATACCCACTGGTACTCTTCTGATCCACTAGACTTCCAGCCCAGTCTGTGTCAGTGAACCCACTCAACTGGATGTCATTATCCTTGGTATATCTCAATCCAAGCTCGACTGTCCCCCTCAAGTACTTGAGAACATGTTTGGCTACTACCTAGTGAGCCCTCCTTGGTTCTACCATGAACTGACTGAGGGTATTCACAGTGTTGTGGAGGTAAATCCCCTCTGCGGACAGAGGCGATCCCTACTAGCCCAGATCGGGTCTAGCAACAATGGTATCACGCTAAGGTGCAAGTTCCTAATTGCAATAAACCAAATGGCGAAGAAGGCTTACCTTGAATCCAACGTTGTTGTTCGTAGGGAAGATAACGCTCCCATTTCCTTGCTCCAGCAGATCACAATCCTCCCGCTTGCCGCGATCGAACACCTGCACACACAAGAAACACAACAAACACAAGCGTAAAACCCGATATATGCAATTATGTATCAGTCAGAGAAGACACAACCCACGATCATAATGAACAATACGAGTGGAACCATAACCAATAGTTGCTTATCATTAATTAATACAAAGGAAAATACAACCTGGCTCTGACGCTGAGTCTTCCTTCGGCGGGTCGTCAGCGGAATACGTCTCGGTAAAGCTCGTCGGGAATGGGGACAAGCCTCTCTCTCCGGTCGTCAATCTCCTTGCTACTGATTTGGCTCTATGAGGACTATCAAGGCTCTTGCAGCATTCTTTAGGCTATGAAGGCTCTTGGAGACTCAACCATTCAGCCCTTCAGCTATTCAGCCCGTTCAACCATTCAGCCCCTTCATCAATGGATGAAGGCTATATTTATAGAGGAGAGGAGGAGGTTGGGATCCCTACAATAGTGGAAGGGAAGCCTTATCCCTTGGAAGGTTCCCCATAAGGTGGAAACAAGAAGCCAAAGGAGGAAGACCGTGGTTATTCAGTCGAAACCACTCCTCATGACTCATCCACGAAGTTGTTGTAATCGAAACTTCGCCTCTTTTTTTAAAAAACTTTCCATAAGCAGATTCGCGCGGGTTCTCAACTGGGACAGAGCACCAATTGGCGCGGGCTCAGTGTTAATTTTCCTCATTTGCGCGAGGACATAACGGGCTACCAGCGCCAAGGCAAAAACAAGTGTTTTTAGGGGTCTGCTTAGAAAATGATCAACAGAAGGAATGTTGTCCTCATGGAAAGGGATGCAATGATGGTATTTGCAAGGCATGACACTACTTATTCGTCACAGAAACGACCCTCCAATGGGCGAGATGGGGATTGCAGGGACGGTGACAAATTGCTGTGTAACACACGGCATAACAGATGCCTGGTCTAGTATTGACCAAGTACATCAATGATCCTATGAGCTGCCTATACAAGGTAGGATCAGCCTCATCATCCTCGGACGTGTCGATTTTCTTCCAATTTGTGATCATTGGTGTAGCCATGGGTCTACAGTACTCCATCTGAAATCTCTGTAGTATATCTTCCTTGCCCAAGGAAGATTTCTCCCTTCTGCTGCCAAACTTCCAAACCTAGAAAATAGTGCATCCGCCCTAGATCCTTCATGTCGAATTCTGTTGCTAGATTTTCCGTGCAGTCTTTAATGAGTCTAGATGATCGAGTCAGAAACAAATCATCTACATATAGCACCAATATTAGAGGCTCATCCTCTACTCTCAGATAGTAGAGATTGGGATCTGCGTCACTCTTGACAAATCCCATCTTCTGCAGGTAGTTGTCAATTCGCCCATAGCAAACTCTAGGGGCTTTCTTTAGTTCGTACAAGGCTTTCTTAAGCCTGCACACATGAGTTTTTTGCTCATGCATCTCAAAGCCCTCTGGTTGTTCTATGTATACTTCCTCTTCTATCACCCCATTCAAGAACAAAGTCTTGACATCCATCTAGTGAATCTCCCATCCCATCTACGCTGCAAGGGATATGACAGATCTGATTGAAGTATACCGAGCTACTGGAGTGAAGGTTTCTTCATAGTCTATCCCTTCCTTTCAAGCATACCCATTAGCTACAAACCTGGCTTTTAATTTCTCTATACTGCCATCTGCAACATATTTAATCTTGTAGATCCATCTCGAACCTACAACCGATCTGTCCTGAGGTCTAGGAACTATCTCCCAAACATCATTTGTCATAATGGAGTTGTACTCCTCTACCATCGCATCCACCCACACCCGATGTTGAGCTACCTCTTGAAAACTAGAGGGTTCTCCAACCTATGCTACCAAAGCCCAGTACCTGTCTGGTTGACTGCGTTGCCTCTTCTCATTTCTCGGAGCTCCAACAAACTCCTTTGCATCCCTGAAAGTTTGTTGTAGCTCTTTGCTCTTCCTTCCACTAGTGGTGGGTGGATTTACCTGCTCTCCCTCTTGCACTTCCTCGTAAAAGTTATCCTTAGGACCCATGTGCCTTGGAGAGGCACTAGAACCATATTTCGCAGGTCGTTGTAGCTGGACCACCGGACCCTCCTCAGATTGCGAGGCTGAAGACATTTCCCGAGATTTCTTAAAGGCTCTTTCCTTCATGAACTTCACGTCCCATCTTACTACTATCTTCCTATTCTCGAGAATATAGATGCAGTAAGCCTTTGCATTCTCGCTATATCCCACAAGGTATCCTTTCTCTGTAGTCTGATCCAACTTCCTCCTCTTCTCATCAGGTACATGGAAATACGCTATACTACCAAATATCCTAAAGTGGCTCACTTCAAGCTTGCTGCCAGTGAACATGCTCTCAGGAGTAACCTTACCCAATGCGTTATGAGGAACCTTGTTCTGCACATACATGGTTGTATTACAAGCCTCAGCCCACAGGAATTTGGGCATGTATTAATCATACAGCATTGCCCTTGCAGCTTCGACAATAGTCTTGTTTTTCCTCTCTGCGACTCCATTCTGCTCTGGATTATATAGAGCAGTCCATTCTCTCTTGATGCCTTCCCTTGCACAAAAACTTGTGAAGTCCTTGTCAATGTACTCTCCACCATTCTCTGATCACAATGTCTTGATCTGCTTTCCTGTCAGATTTTCCACAAGAGCTTTAAACTCCTTGAATCGATTGAAGACCTCATCTTTGGTCTTCAGAAAGTAGATCCATGTCTTTCTAGAATGGTCATCGATGAAAGTGACAAAATATTTTGCACCACTAAGAGAATTCGTGGACATTGGTCCGCAAATGTCTGAGTGTATCAACCCCAACACACTCTTGGCCCTATTGCTGCTTCTAGGATACACTGCCTTGGCATACTTTCCTAATACGCACCCTCTACAGACATCGTCTCACTTGGTGCTAAGTTTTGGAGCTCCCGTGATAGTCTTCTTGAGAATTTTCAAGGCTCCATGATGTAGATGCCCCATTCTTCTATGGCATAACTCATTCAAATATTTCTCATCAGTACTACATATCAGAGCCATTGGGGACTCGAGCTGTAACTTGTACAGTTTGTGGCTCCTGACTCCAATTTGTGCCTTCTTTTTCCAACTAGGGCGTTTGACGTAAACTTTGTTGCCAATAAAGTAAACGCTATAACCTTTGTTCTGAAGCTGAGACACAGAGAATAAATTCATCCCCAACCCTGGTACATGCAGCACATTGGTGGCCCGTGTTGAGATTTTGTGTATTTGGGGTAGCATCAGTTGTGCTCTAGCTCCCAAATTTTGAGGAAGGACTAGAGTACACTTGATCTACAAGACCCAGAAAGGGATTTGGGAAATTTCATCTGGTTAAGGAGATATTAAATTAATTAATTATTTTAATGTATTTCCTAAGTTAAAACTTAGGGAACTTAAATAATTAAAGTGAATTTAATTAAACATGTGTTGAAATTGTCTTAAGTCACACGGATCAAGCTTTCTTTTAATCTTAGCCATTGATTCAAGATCTGATCATGGTCGTTGGTTTCCAAACGAGAAAAGTATAAAGGAAAGGCTTGGGGTCATTTGTAAAGACACACAGAAGCAGAGCACTGAAGCTAAGCTGAGATTCTAGGGCGGGTTTGTTAAGACTTCTCAGAAGTGTTTCAACTGCAGAGAGGGGAATTTAAGCCAAGGAGATGATCTGATTCCGGGGTCTAGAATCAACAAGAGGCAGAGATCAGCTCACAGAGACAGCGCAGAGAAGCAGGGGAGCTGCAGCAGCAAGGACAGCGCAATCCCTCAAGGACAGCATCATTTTCTGCAAGAAGCCCTCAGGGGTTACGCAAAGACCCTAAGGGGGCAGCGTAAGGCCTGTGTCACCAATTCTGGGGTAACGCAGCCCTTTCCGGAGCAACGCTGAGGGACGCAGAAGCTTCAGAGGCTGACGCAGAGGCTTTCCGGGACAGCGCTGGGGATTCTAGGCCCTAATCTTGGTTGAGTTCTGTAAATCCCGTTTGAAGGTGTGGACCAGTCATTATTTTGGCCTTATAATAGCCAGTGAGTTGTAGATCTATTATTTCTCTGTCGGGTTTTCCAGATTTGGAACCCAGATTTGTTGTATTCAGAAAAATCTTAATAATAAAACCCTCCAGCAGCCAGAAGACCGGTTTTCCCGCATTGGGTTTTTCCGGGGACTATTTGTCCAGAAAATATCTGTGTCACTTTGTCTATGTGTGCATGTACTTGTTCTAGATCTGAATTGGTGAAGATATGTTATGTGTTTTGCTTCGATTTTGACTTGAATTTATTCAGTTAATAACTGATCCAAGTAGGAGGAGCATAACCAGATTAACAGTAAAAATTTCTGCTTAAGTGTTAGATTCAAAAATTTTCACATGGTATTAGAGCAATTGCAGATCTAGGAGGGTCACCAACAAGAGACTTAAAGTTCTAGCTACAGAAAGCAGCAGGAAAAGCAGCAGAACCACAAATCTGAAAGGACAACACAGTTTTCAGAGGCAGATTCACGCAGAGGGAAGGGTGACGCAGTCTAACGTTGTCTCCTAGCAAGCCCACGCAATTACTGCGCAGAGGCAGCTTAGAAATAGCGCTGGATTGGTCTGAAGCAAGCCAATGTGAAGCAAATATGAATCTGTCAAATCCAGACAAGACTGAAGATTAGCTATGTGAAGCAAATATGAATCTGTCAAATCCAGAAAAGACTGAAGATTAGCTGCAAAAATTCAAAAGATGCTGGTGGGGTTAAATTTTTGAAGTTTTTAGATTTTTAGCCTAAGCACAAGTGACAAAGAGCGGTAGGAGATCAGCTTCTCAGAGAGTTTCTAGCCAAAGAAACTTGCAGTTTGATCAGAGGATCAAAGAGAGATGAATCATTGTTGATTTGGCAGATTTCCAAGGAGGGAAATCAATTGTCAGAGGGAGCAGAAGGTGCATGTTTCGCCAAGGGCCTTAGATCCAATTCTCTAGCAAAGAGAAAGGGAAGTTCCGATACATTTCTGAGCAGATGGCTCCTCATGGACTGCGTGATCAAGACAGACTGGATGGCCTTTCCAACTTTTCAGTTTGGAAGGCACGGATCATGATAGCCCTTGAGGCATATAATCTTAGAGACCATGCAGAGCAAACTCTGGCCACGCTAACCGATCCGAATCTCCTTTGGAAGCATAAGGAAGCTGTTGGGCATGCCAAGCGGCTGATCATGAACGGAATTAAGGACCATATTGTACCACACTTAGCTGAGAAGAAGACAGCTAATGAGATGTGGAAGGCCTTAATCTCCCTATATGAGGGAAAATCTGTCCAAAGGAAGATGTTGTTGGAGACACAGATGAGGTCACTCATGATGACCAAGGGAGAAGACATGGAGCATTTTCTCTTCAGATTGCAGTTAATCAGAGATCAGTTGACTGCAACAGGTGCTAAGGTGGAAGACGATGTGATAGTCAAGACTACCCTCAATGCAGTCACAGATGAGTGGGAAACCTTTGTTCAAAGTATCTTGGGCAGAGCGAACCTCCCAAATTGGGACAGCTTGTGGTCAATTCTGCGTCAAGAAGAACTCCACAGATTCACCAAGAAGCAGCACAGCTCTGGATTGAGCAAAGTGAAGAAGGAAAATGAAGAAGATGTACCTTGGCATCAAAGAGGCAGCAAGGAAAGAAGAAGAAGGATCTGTCAAAGATCAAGTGCTTCCAGTGTGGTGAAATGGGACACTTTGCTAGCAATTTTCCTCGTAAGAAAAAGGACAAGGAAGCTTCTTCTTCCAAGGCTGTTGTGGCAGATGATGGGTCAGAAGATGATGCAGCCATGAGCGCTCATGAACCACGAAGGTGGGGCGACATGGATACGTAGAGGAGCTACATAGTCTAAGGCGGGATCCTTGAGCACCTCATCTCTTGGATCACATGCGAGCTACGGCAGCCTTAAGACAATAGCAGGACAAGTGGAGCAGTAGGTGCATAGATCACAAATGAAACAGAGGCAGATCTAAAGCCTGGGAGGAGCAGCGCAGAACAGAGCAGCAGCAACGTAGAAGCAGCAACAGCGCAGAGGCTGATGTGACTTCAGCAGCGCAGAGCAGAGCTTCTTAAGCAATGCAGATCTGCAGCAGCGCAGGAGGCTTCAGAGGGATAGCGCAGTGCAGCAGCAGCGTGAGATATTTCAACACAAGGGGTTGATGTGACTTCAGTAGTGCAAAGGGAGTCTGCTTACGCAGTGCAGAGTTGTAACTGTGCATCATCCTTTAGATGCCAGCACAGATCTGTAGCCTATGGAGCTTCAGTGATGAGTATGCAGCCCATCTGACTTGTCTATCAAAGATTGGGTAGGAGATTCAGTTGTTTCTCTCAACAACTGAAGTTGCAGTGCAGCAGATCAGCAGTGGCAGTGCTATGAGCAGCACAGATGGAGCAAATTGAGAGGGAGCTGCAGTACAGATGTTGCATTGGCAGTGGCAGAGACATGGGCAACAGTACAAAATGGCAGCGGCAGTGCAAAGTTGAGTGGCAATAGGACAAGCATCAGCAACACAGAACCAGTGCCCAAAATCATGTAATGCATAGTGTGATGTATTGCTAGAGCACACCCTTGATGCTAAGAGGGAGTGTTGAGATTTTGTGTATTTGGGGTAGCATCAGTTGTGCTCTAGCTCCCAAATTTTGAGGAAGGACTAGAGTACACTTGATCTACAAGACCGGAAAGGGATTTGGGAAATTTCATCTGGTTTAGGAGATATTAAATTAATTAATTATTCTAATGTATTTCCTAAGTTAAAACTTAAGGAACTTAAATAATTAAAGTGAATTTAATTAGACACGTGATGAAATTGTCTTAAGTCACACGGATCAAGCTTTCTTTTAATCTTAGCCGTTGATTCAAGATCTGATCATGGCCATCGGTTTCCCAACGAGAAAAGTATAAATGAAAGGCTTATAGACATTTGTAAAGACACACACAGGCAGAGCACTGAAGCTAAGTTGAGATTCTAGGGCGGGTTTGCTAAGAATTCTCAGAAATGTTTCAGCTGCAGAGAGGGGAATTTAGGCCAAGGGGATGATCTAATCCCGGGGTCTAGAATCAACAAGAGGCAGAGATCAGCTCAGAGAGACAACGCAGAGAAGTAGGGGAGCTGCAGCAGCAAGGACAGCGCAGTCCCTCAAGGACAGCGTCATTTTCTGCAGAAAGCCCTCAGGGGTTACGCAAAGACCCTAAGGAGCAGCATAAGGCCTGCGTCACCCATTCTGGGGTAATGCAGCCCTTTCCGGAGTAGCGCTGAGGGACGCAGAGGCTTTCCGAGACAGCGTTGGGGTTTTTAGGCCCTAATCTTGGCTGAGTTTTGTAAATCTCGTTTGAGGGTGTGGATCAGTCTTTATTTTGGCCTTAGAACAGTCAGTGAGTTGTAGATCTATTATTTCTCTGTCGGGTTTTCCAGATCTGAAACCCAGATTTGTTGTATTCAAAAAATTCTTAATAACAAAACACTCCAGCAGCCAGAAGACCGGTTTTCCCGCATTGTGTTTTTTTGGGGACTATTTGTCCAGAAAATATCTGTGTCACTTTGTCTATGTATGCATGTACTTATTCTAGATCTGAATTGGTGAAGATTTGTTACGTGTTTTGCTTCGATTTTAACTTGAATTTATTCAGTTAATAACTTATCCAAGTAGGAGGAGCATAACCAGATTAACAGTAAAAATTTCTGCATAAGTGTTAGATTCAGAAATTTTCAAAGCCCGAAGCTTGTTGCCAGCTTTTGTTTGAAATATTATGGTGCCTCTTCCAACAAGGGTACATTTTACCTTATTTCCCATAGTGATTTGAAAATTCATCTGCTCCTCCTGGTAGCTTGAGAAGCATTCTCTAACTCCCGTCATGTGAAAAGATGCTCCACTGTCAATATACCAGATCTCTGGAGAGGCCATACTTGACACACAAGCAAATTCCTCTTCTAGTCTGGATGCCAGAACTGAGATGTCATGATCCCTCTGTTCCCTCATGTGTTCCGGAGAACTGCATGAACCCTTCCAAGTTGTTACTGCATCAATGTCGAATCTTTGTTCCATTGCAGAATCTCTTCTTATGTTACTTCATTTATGGCTCTGATACCATGTGAAAATTTCAAATCTAAAATACTACTGCAGTGATAGATTTATTTCGCCTACTTATTTATGATAAGTTATTTACGAATTTCTTTCAGTAAATTTTGAAATAAATACAACTGCAGTAATCACTTAACCATAGGCAGAGAATAGAACAAAACACATATAACGCAATAGAAACAATCACATGTACACAGTTATTTTTGGACAATTTTCCCCGAAAAAACCTAATGCGGGAAAACCGGTGCAGCAGATGAGGGTTTGTATTATTCTTCAGCAATGAAAATATTTTACAATAAGTAGACGAGAAAATTTCTTAAGAATACACCTGAGATCAATTCTCTGAATCCTCTTGGAGAATTTCTGACACTCGGAAGACGCCCTAGCTTCCTTTGTGTCACTCTACGTGATATTTTGCGCAATCCCTACGCTGGACTGCGTCACTCTGCGTGGGCACTTAGTGCTGCTGCTCAGTGCTGTCCTCTATGGGCCTCTGCGTCCTCCCCTTGCCTTTCTCTATCACTGCTGACTTCCCCTTCCTTCTTCTGCCTCTGCAACTCTGCCCTACAACTCTCCCTTTGAAATCAAATTCTATTCCTTCAGAATCGATTTCCTTCGTGTACTGAGTGTGTGCCCGGCTTGCTTTCCAAATGACCCTCAAGCCTTCTCTTATAATCTTCTCGTTGATGAACCAACCGCCCATATTAGATCTCTAATCAATGGCTAAAATTAAAACATGACTTGATCTTTGTTCTCTAGAAGATTCTCACTCTGTTTTATTAATACCCTTTAGTTATCCTCATTAAAATAATTAATTATTTTAATAAAACACGAACCGAGTGGAATTTCCACAAACGGTTTTTGGGTTCTTTGGAATACTGATGTCCAAGCCTCCTCACAAAATTTAAGACTTGGAACACTTTCCAATGCTACAAAAATCAACATAGAAAACCTTGTTACAGTTGGACATCTGTGGTACCAATTTTTGTGATGAAAGGAAATGTTGACCAATTCAAAGACAGAGATCAAGAAATTCAAAGGGAAAAGTCTTGAGCTATGGAAGATCAATTGATGAGCAAAGATCAATGGATCGCCATGGATCTAGGTACCACACCGATGAGGATGTCGACAAAAGATTGGATCAAGTTGGATTTGGAGGGAAAAGAGCACAACATAGTTGTATCTCTCATATTCAATAATACTGAGTGTTTTTAAAGAAGCTATAGCAAAGGCATTGTGGAACAAGCTAAGGGCTTTGTATCAGTGTAAGTCCCTTGTGAACAAATTGCCCTTGTAGAAGAAACTATAAAACCTAAAGATGAAGGATGGAAACTCAATGACAAAGCATTTGAATGCCTTCAATATTGTGGTAAGCCATTTATTATCTATTGATATTAAGATTTAAAATTAAGATAAGTCTATTATTTAAAATTTTGTTGTGTTCTCTACCAGATTTGTGGGATAGTCTGGTTGTTTCCATACATAGTAATCCAACTATTTTAAGTTTTGACGAAATAGTCTCATCCTTGTTATTGGAGAAGATGAGACAAAAAAAACATGGAAATTCATAACACAAATGCCTTATCTGTATGAGGATTCTCCCGAGATAGAAATAAGAATAGGTCCTCAAGTGGGAGATCTAAATCTCCAAGAAAATTTGTAAAGGTGTGTTGGAGATGTGGAAAAGAAGGCCATTACAAGAAACATTGTAGATATAAAAAGTGTTGAGAAAAAGAAGGAATTTTATGATTCTCCTTGTATAAATGAAAAAACCTCCTCAGATGAAGGAGGGGATGTGTACTTGGCTTCTTCAAGCACACATACAAATCATGAGGCATGGTTGATCGACTTAAGTGCATCTTTTTATATGAATCCTCATAGGGAGTGGTTTTTTGCAAGTATGAAAGGTATGTTAGTGGCGATGTTTTCCTAGGAGATGACTCGACAACAGAAATTACAGGACAAGTAAAAGTCAAGTTGAAGCTCATGGATGGAAGGATTAAAACACTCATTGGTGTTCTGAACATACTAGGATTGACCAAAAATCTGATTTCTATAAGTAAGATGAGCGATGCAGGTGTAAAATCAAAATCAGTGTTTGAAAAATAAACTTGTAGGATGGTTCAATAAGCAATGTTATTGTTGAGGAGAATTCAAATTGAAACTCTATATATATATGCTAGGAAGCATTATTAGTGACGAAAGCAACAGTTCCAATGTTCCTAAGAATGGAGTTGAAGAAGAAAAAACTCTTATAGCCTCTAAAGAAAAGGTTATGTTGTGGCATAAAAAACCGAGACATATTGAAGAGAAGGGCCTTCAAGTACATGATAAAGGTATGGTTGAAAGCATGTATAATTGCTCTCTGAATTTTGATTTCTGTGAACATTGCTTATATGGGAAGCGGAATGGAGTAAGATTCTCCTCTAGTGCTAAGAGGGTGGAGGGGATATTTGGTGGACAATGATGTGTTGGTTCATCACTAGGTAAATTTGTATATAATGTTTCATTTATAAATGACTTCGTGATGGATACGTGGATTTATTTCCTCGGGAAAAAATTTAAAGAGTTTAAGGCTCTTGTGGAAGAACAACTAGACAAAAACATTAAGGTGCTAAGGAAGGATAATGGTGGAGAATTTTGTAGTAATGAATTCAAGGAATTCTGTAAGAAGAGCAGAATAGCAAGGAAAAATACTACTCCATAGACAACTCAAGAAAATGGAGTTACAAGAAGGATGAACAAGATGTTGATAGAAAATGCAAGGACCATGCCCAGTGGTGACATATTAGGCCAAGAATTATAGACATAGGCAGTGAATACTACAAGTTACCTAGTAAATTGATCATCTACATCAATGTTTGATGACAAAACTCCACACGAGGTATGGATTGGTAAAAAAACCATCTCTTAAACATCTCAAGGTATTTGATTGTGATGCTTGGATAAAAAAAATGAAAAGTGTATATTTATTCACTATAAACATGGTTTGAAAGGTTATAAGCTTTGGCACCCAAAAACTAAGAAGGTTGTACATAGTTGATATGTGTTATTTAAAGAAATCAAAGATGTTGTTAAACAAAAAATCCTACCAAGAGAGAGAACCAGAGAAAATAGAGTTTGAATTGAAGAATAATGAATAAGACTCTACAGAAGAAAAGGAATAAGAAAAAGAACCTCATACTCCAATATTGAGGAAATCAGTTCAGGAAATAAGGTAGCAAAACAAGTATACTCCACCTAATTTCCCTTGCAATTTTCTTTGTTTATTACCTGATGATGATCCTAGAACTATTAGGGAGGCAATGGATTCAAAGGATAGCAAACTCTAGAAAAATGTCATGGTAAAAGAAATGGCAGCCTTGGACAAGAATGAGGCTTGGGATCTAGTGGAATTATCGGTTAGGAAAAACTTGATTGACAACCAATGGATGTTTAAGAAGAAAATGAATGCAAAAGGCAAGGTGGAGAAATACAAAGCTCGATTAGTAGCAAAAGGTTATTCCTAGGTAGAGGGAATTGACGTTGGTGAGATTTTTTTCTCTTGTTGCCACATTAACTTCTATTAGATATTTGTATATGTTGTTGCTACTTTTGATATTGAAGTAGAACAGATGGATGTGAAGATACAATTCCTACATGGAGATATAGAAGAAGAAATCTACATTAATCAGCCAAAAGGATTTGTAGTGAAGGGCAAAAAAGAGTCGGTATGTGAGCTAAAAAAGTCCTTGCATGGGTTAAAACAATCATCAAGGATATTGTATCAAAATTTTGACACTTATATATTGAGACTTGGATTCACAAGGAGCAAAGTGTTGGATTGGCCGCACTCTCTGTGTGTTTCGCGACATGTGCTTAACTGCCTCTCGAAGATCCGTCAACTTTGGTGATGTGCATGTTTGCTAACACCTACGGGTTTTGGTGTAATAGAAATTGTGATACCAACACGCAGTATCAGATCCAAAGGTATCAAGTTCAAAACACCCCAGCTAGCACGGGGGGGGGGAGATTGTTGGACTTGGAAAAACTCCCATGTGTTTCGTCACATGTGCTTAACTGCCTCTCGAGGATACATCAACTCTGGCGATGTGTCCATTTACTAACACCTGTGGGTTTTTGTGTAACGATAGTCATTATTCCAACACAAAGAGGATCACTACATGTATTTCAAATTAGTTGGTGATTGTCTTATTTATTAAGTCTTGTATGTGGAATCTGGATGATATGACATTGATTGATTGACATGAAGGATCTTGGTGTTGCAAATTTTATTTTGGTCATGAAAATTAAAAGAGATGGGCAAATAGGAAACTTTGGTTAAATCAGAGAAAGTATGTCGAGACAATAATATAGAGGTTTAATATGTAAAGGTCCCTATTACTGTAGGCGTAAAATTATCCGCAGATCATTGTCCCAAGTCACGAGAAGATGGAGAGGACATGTCTCATGTTCTCTATGCTAATGTAGTTGGTAGTTTGATGTATGCAATGGTATATACTAGAACAAACATTGCACATATAGTGGAAGTATTGAGCAGCTATATGTCAAAAACTAGGGAAGGAGCATTGGGCAATAGTAAAGAGGGTTTTCAAGTATTTGTGTAGCATTGTTGGTTATGGATCATGTTACCAAAGGAGACTGGGACTAAACAAAGTGTTGGACATACATGGCTTTGTTGACGTAAACTAGGCTAGAGATTTAGATTGCAGAAGATCTACAAGTGCATATGTATTTAACCTATTTGAAGGAGAAATTATTTGGACAACCAAGAGACAACCTATAGTGGCACTCTAACCCACAAAAGTTGAATACGAAGCAACCACTCACGCTAGAAAGGAAGCAGTGTTTTTACAAAGATTGCGTTCAGGTCTTGGGTTGGTATAGCAAGTTGTAAGGATAGATTGTGATAGTCAGAGTGCAATCTTCCTAGTGAAGAACCCAACTTATCATTTTAAGACAAAGCATATTGATGTTCAATATCACTTTGTGAGAGACATGGTTGAAGACAAGAAGGTGTTGTTGGTGAAGGTGGATACCTTGAAGAATGTTGCAAATTCACTAAAAAATCTATGAGCACTAAGAAGTTCCCTTGGCATAGAGAAACAATGAGCATTGTTGCCTTGGATTATTGATTATAGAATTTTGTGACCCTTTGTATGCAAAGAAAACAACAAGTTGAAGAATGTTGTGTGTGTTATATTCTTTGCACAATTAGCTCCACACGCAATTTGTATGCATGGGATGTAGTGGGAGCAGGGTGTCATAGGAGTGGCAGCAACACCCCCTATCTGGAGGGGTCATGGGGGGAACGGTAATCCTCCCCTAAAAAAAAAATCGGTAGTTTTTTGCATCTCTTTTTGGCGGTTTTCGGCACATAGTTTTTGCTTTAAGCAATTTTGTGGCACAAGTTGGTTCAACCCATGGTTTTGTAATTCTGGTTAAAGAATTACAAATGTATTATAATCCAAGGTTAATGGATCAGGAGTTTATGGATGCCACATGATATACATATTGTATTGTAACATTGTAAAAATATAATATGCTGAAAAATATTTTTTGGTTTTTCTAATTTGGGTTTCAAAGGTAAAATTTCTTTGTTAAATGTGTATATGCACCATTGTATCTTTTCTGTATTTATTAAGAATTTGTTTGCATCAATTAACTGTACAAGGTTCGAACCAACAAGTTTTTCACTGGAGAGAACCAAAAAAATGGAATTGGTGCAGACGTTAAGAAGACCAATACAATTGACTTCCAATACAGTTGCCTAAGAAACTAGATGAGATAGTATGGGCCATCAATAACAAGGGAGGAAATTGAATAATTAGTCTTCGATTTCAGGGCATAGAATCCTAGGAAAACAACTCTACAATAACCTTTTATCTCCCAAAGTATGATGGAAAGAAGTATGCTATGTAAAATCCTAACCTCATAATCAACGCCCTGTTATGCTCCATAAGAGATGACAGTTCATGTCAGTCTGAACAACGATGGAACTGTAGGACCAAATTTGTATGCATTATATAAAAATGATGAAGAATCAGTTAAAAGTTAAAACCTGTTTAAGGATTGCCCCTTTTCAAAATATCTTGTAACTAGGTTCTTTCCTAAATGCATTTGGCACTCGGATATGAAGCTGTTCAGGTGTTGAATGCTGTTTATGATGAATACATTAAATTCTTCCTTCCAATACTGGAAGATGAGATACCCAAAATCCCTCCGTGATTAAAAAATCTATTGGAGTATGGAGTGGGTACCTCTCCAAAGATTCATCCCATGATAGAGAATTTGACTCATAAGGAAATTCCAATATATATTGAAGTAACAACTTTTTTTAACTGAAACTCCCCATTTCTTAGACCAGAGTGGGGTCAAACTCCGAGGACGTGCCACTTCGAGGGATTCTCAGGTAGAGCCAAGATGGGGAATCATACTGGAGGCATGATCATCACAGCTCCTAGGAGAAATTCCCCTCCAAAAGAGGAAAAACCTGTCGTTTATGATATTCAGAAATTGAATTACTTGGGGCAGTAGAAACTAGGATCCTTGTTTGAAGATGCTCTTCATCCAATTATGTCCAAACACATGTTAAGAACAGTTTACACAATAAGTATTAAAGTTACAGCTGGTATTTATTCTGCCTCTAGACATGATCATGGTAAATCTAGTCTTCCATTATGAATTAATGCAAGCCCTTTCTTGTTAAAGAAAAAGGAAACTCTTCTAAATAAAACCTAAAATTTCTCGAGAAGTAAGATATGAAGTGCATAACGGAAACAACAGAGGTGATCAGGCACGTCATAGTGGAAAACCAGGGAAAATAACTCATTTTAAAATAAATCTGACCAACCAAACAACATTAAAGCTCAATTTTTTTTTACTCACCGTGTAAATGTGCCTGGCGATGAAGCCTAGACGAATTGAAGATGCAGGAGAGAATGATGTATCTATGAAACTTACTTCACGTTTCTCCTACGATTGTGATCCTGCTCCACTCGGCCACCACTCACCCAGGTTTCAAAGAGCATAATAAGGCTTTTAATTTGATTAATGTGACTCCACTGAAGTCAAGTCAAGCTCTTTCCTGGTGTTCACGAATCAGAGGCATCAAATTTATAATTTTATAGTTTGAGCTCTTCAACCCACTGTTGAAGAAGCTACAGCATAATGCCGATTCCTAGTTAAATCTAGAATGGCACAAAAGATCGCAAATTTCCGATTTCTCCAAAAGCTCGTGTTAAAATAGTCTCCCTCGCCCAAATGGGCTCAGCTGGCACATTTTTTTAATCGCACGGAGATTGTTTTAAATAAATTATATATTAAAAATCATTTTTTTGCGTTTCTTTTAATGATCTTAAAGATAATATTATTTTAATAAAAAGTTAATATAATTTTTTCGTTGAAATATATCAAAAATAATTTGCAAATTATTAAATTTGTAAATATTCTATATAATATATTTATTTTATTATTATTATTATTATAATATATATATATATATATATATATATATATATATATATATATATATATATATAATTTGCAAATATTCTATATAATATATTTATTTTATTATTATTATTATTATAATTAATATATATATATATATATATATATTTGTGTACAGCAGAATTGGAGACAAGGTGAGTTGAATTCAACGCCACTCGAGATCGAATCTCGCAGCCACCGTATAACCGTTGGAGAGTAGTCGTCACCCACAGCAACCGCCCCCCGAGTAAATGAGGATTCGAACCTGGGCCAAGACGCCCCTATGTTGCAAGACGAACACCTTACGATGCGGGACACCTACCATTTGGCCAAACCCACTCGGGTTTTAATATATTTATTTGTTTACCCCGATTGGGGTGTGAGCTCGAGGGCAATTTCATAATGGTGATTTAATGGGGGTCTTCTTGAGGTACATCCCCGCCACCCCCACGTGCTCGAGGCATATGGAGTGGTGGCTCCATGCATGCGAGGCTTTAAGGCCATCGCCAAAGGTGGCAACGACATTTGTTTCAAGAAAATGCTAAGTTTTTTTTGTGTGTGAGGTTGGCACTCGTTCGATGTATGCGAGTGGTCTGTCGAGGGTTGTTGGTGTTGGGCTTTGTGGGTTGGCGCACGTGTAGAAGTGGCTCCAGTCTCGACTTCTCCTCACGCTGGTAAACATGTATGTTGCATGTTTTTCTTATTAATCGTCCTTGCATTAGGTGTATTGTTTGTTGGACTCGGGCTTGTCTCGTCTTGAACTGCCGATTTCACGACCCTATACTTGTGGTGCTCTTTCAAACACGTATAGCAGGTGCGACACGACTATACTTTTTCTTTTTAGTAATACCTCACTGCATAGACTATGCCTAACTTCAATACTTAGTCAATTTTCCAAACAAGTGTTCTTAACAATGCAACGGAATAACATTAATCTTCAATATTTAATCTTTCATAATTAAACATTCAGCAATCATCACGCAAGTACACCCATACATACTTGGGAGGGGCAACTCCCGAAAATTCTGCAAAATAATATATAACAGTTCAACAATGTACAATTTTACAATAATTATACAAGTTTTCCAAGTTCGTGCAACCACCTGCACACCTTGCCAAATATATCCAACACTTGTGTATTGAGTGGTGCAACAATGCCACCCAACAACACTTTAAACTGCTGGAAACCCCAAATTTCACTTCAACAAACCAACTCTGAAGTTCTGCAAATGTCCATGTAGCCAGGGTCACCAGGGCCACGTTGTGCATGAGTTATGCCTGACCCGACCCGTTGTCGTGCAGATCGAGTCACCACCTGCACGAGTCTGCCCGACCTGACCCGTTGTCATGTAACCGAGTCACTTGGGTCACCATCTGCACGCGCCTGTCGACCTGACCCGCTATCGTGCAACCGCATCATTGTCTACACACATCCTCTAGAGCACTCTCATTTGGATGTTCCAAGTTCGCCGCCCAAACTGCAGGCTCATCAACTTGCCCTCCTAGCTCGGTCTGTTCGCTCCTTCTTTGCAATATGACCTAGAAACTTAAACTCCAATGTGGTGATTATCCAAACGCTCCATCTCGTTGTCCAATATATATGCCAACATATGGTCTTGTTCGATCAAGGGTCGCGACTCTCCATTAGTCGACCCACTCCAATACATAGCACGTCGGCCCAGCAAGTACATGACTTAGCCAATACTTATAAAATCACCATCGCTCATGTTCTTCCATCGCATAAGTTAAACCATTCGACAGGTCGCTTGGGTCACCCGGGTCGACTCCGCCACTCGTGCTTGATGCGCCCAACTCGCCCTTGCCCAAGTCCACAGGTGCGCTCATTCACTGAATGCACTCTCCATCGCACGACTTCGCCCGACACCCTCACGTCTCGCCCGACGCCCACGCTCACCACGCTCACCAAAACACACGACTTCACCCATCTCCATGCGGCCCATCTCTGCTACATCATCGCACAAACCACCAAGGCGTGTGACTCCATAAATGTGTCCATGGGAACATCCCCTCAATCCATGATCATCAACAACATATGTCGCAATATCCACATGCTGCCTCCATTGTGGGAAGTCAGTCTCATCAACTCAAGCTACACGTTATCGCTGAAACATATATCGTTTCGACCCCTCATGTATCATCAATATCATGTGAATCTGCTGCCATGATACTCCATCCCAACATTGGTATATCCCTCGATACATCTATCTGACATAGCTATGTGTACTGCATGCCCCTGTAGCTTGAACTAGTTGGGTAGTTAATCCAACCATCATACCCAAAACCATGAGAATACTCCTCCTCATTCCATCATCGGTAAGTTTCTCCAGCATCCTGTCACATCATCAACTCGATCAAGAATCCATCCCATTTCTATCAAAATAAGCCATGCTCAGGTCAATGAAGTAGTCATCATCTCGTCTGCAACATGTTGTCATCAAGTGTCAAATAAGCCACATCCAGGTCCATGAAGTAACCTCTATCAGCTCTGCAATATGCTATCCATGATGCTAATGCCCATGTGCTGCAAAATTAGTCACATACATCCAAGCATCATAATCCATGTGTGAGAGGTCCTCCTTAAATCAGTCAAGAAATCCTCCCATCAATCCAATGTTCAATGTGCCATATCTAGGTCCATGAAGCAATCTCCATCCCATCTACAATATGCCATCTATAAAATCCATCAAAGGGGAAAGTCCAACCTTGCCTCATCATCCATCCATGTGTTATCCATGATCATAGACCAAATCAACCACCATTTCTATCAAAGTGTGGCTAAGTCAAAAAGACTCAACCCATGCCCAAGTGTACCTCACCAAGGCATCTCCGTCGCTGCAACTCTAAAGTGTCATGTCTCAACCATATCCATCAAGTCACTCCTCACGAACACACCCCATAATGTTCCTAAGGTATGCTTCCGATACTGCATCAAATTCAAGACACATCCTGACCTCAAATCATCAATGAATAAGATACTCCAAGAACACTATAATATGAAGTCTCCAATCACTGCAACCATCTCCAAATCATCATTAACTCCTATGCATCATCTTCATCTAATACTTTGGCAAGCACACTTGACTTGGCCATGAATGTCATCGCAAGTTGCCTCTGCCCTGCAAGTCATATGAATGTCCTCATAGGTTGCTTATCCAACCAAGGTCTTGTTGCCAAAATGTGAACAACATCCCCATCGGTCCATCTATAAAATGTCTCACACTAGCTAATCCATCCTGCTCAACATCCCTACTTTGATACTTCTCCTTAATGCTCATAAGTGGCATCTCCATAAGTGCACCTACATAATTTCCCTGCATAATGTATGCCATGCTCTCATGTTGATGTCCATAACCTCAGCTGCCAATATGTCCATCAAGAGTGGACTCAACACAACTCTAGTTATCACATCCTTTGTGCATCATCCAGATTAGTGCCCTCGGTCACTTCTACCTTCATATGTCATTATGGTTCCTTCCTTCATTGTTGCCTCCCCAATAAAGGTCCACCAAGATGTCTCTTGGTTTCAACCATGAAGAAGTCTACTCAAATACTATATCGGTGTGCCCTTCCTTCAAGTTGTTGATGAGTCATGTCGGGGACTTAGCCAATTCTCCCTATGGCTAAGCATGATCCATCCATCGGAAAGCTCATCATGTTCCACCCTTGTCACGGGCATTTGAACCTTCTAGCATTAGGTCACAAATCACCCTAACAAGTTTTGCAACAAATAATTATCCGTGATTCTCCAATGTACAAGGTCTCATCATAGTCATCCAAGGAGAGATCATCTGTGGCATCAACAAAGAATTTATCCCTTTGCTCATCCCTGCATATGGTCCATCCTCTAAAATATCCAATGAAACACAAGTCATAACCATACTTACATCTCCATGAGGCCTCTCCAAGTGAGTGTCCTCCATCATTAATGTCTGCAATGTGCACGATCGTAGGCCAACTTGGTCATCAAGTTCCTCTTCAATCATTGACACACTTGCAACATCCTCTTCTTCCCATGTCTTGGTTCCTTCTTCTCCTTTATCACAATTTGCAGCTCTATTTTTCTCTATTGCCCAATTTACTCGAAGAAGTTCTACCTCAACATTTTCCTCCAAGACTTCAAGTTTAGCACGAATATGTGGGTTCTCTTCTTTCATACGCCTAAACTTGTATAAGGTCTCAAAGATCCTCCTTTGGCATTCTTCCCAACTTGCCATGTCTTGTTATGCATCTTTTTCCCTAACCAATGTCTTTCCCCCGCGAATGTCTCACTAAGACTAATCAATATAAGACTAAGCTTCAATACCAACTACAACCCTACAAATGTATTCTTGCTTCCTAAATAATCAATGTAACTCGACTCGCCCTGAATCAACCTCTGATACCATCTATTACGGCCCTATACTTGTGGTTCTCTTTCAACCGCGTATAGCAGGGGTGACACTACTACACTTTTTATTTTTAACAATACTTAAGTGCATAGACTATGTCTAACTTCAACACTTAGTCAATTTTCCAAACAAGTGTTCTTAACAATTCGGCAGAATAACATTAATCTTCAATATTTAATCTTTCACAATTAAACATTCAACAATCATCACACAAGTATGCCCATACATACTTGGGAGGGGCAACTGCCGAAAAGTCTTCCCAATAATATATAACAGTTCTATAAGGTACAATTTTGCAATAATTATACAAGTTTTCCAAGTCCGTTTGCCAGGCACCTGCATACCTTTCCAAATATGTCCAACACTCGTGTCTTGAGTCGTGCAACAATGCCACCCAACAACACTTCAACTTGCAGGAAACCCCAAATTTCACTTCAATGAACCAACTCTGAAGTTCTACAAAAATCCATGCTGCCTGGGTCACCAGAGTCACGCTCTGCACACATTCTGCCCGACCCGACCCAATGTCATGCAGCTCAGGTCACTCGGGTCACCGTCTGCATGAGTCCGCCTGACCTGACCTGTTGTCATGCAACCGGGTCACTCGGGTCACCGTCTGCACGCGCCCGTCAACCTGACCCGCTATCATGCAGCCGAGTCACTGTCTGCACTCGTCATTTGAAGCACTCTTGTTTGATTGTTCCAAGTTTGTTGCCCAACCTGTGGGTTCATCAACATGCCTTCGTAGCTTGGTATGTTTGCTCCTTCTTCGCACTGCAATATAGAAGCTCGAACTCCAATGTGGTGATGTTCCAAACGCTCCATCTTGTTGTCCAATATATATGCCAACGTGTGGTCCCGTTCGGCCAAGGGTCTCGACTCTCCATGATTCAGCCCAATCCAATACATAACATGCCAACCCAACAAATACATAACTCGGGCAACACTTATAAAAATGCCATCGTTCATGTTCGTCCATCACATAAGTTAAACCATTCGACGAGTCACTCGAGTTGTAGAAATTTGAATAACTGATATATTATTCACCGATCAATATTGCATGTCTTTATCGCACTTGAATAAATGATATATTATTTACCGAGATTCTCCTGATCACACACTATTTTAGCTTCATGCACAATACAAAATCTCTTCTACCATTGATCATTACATGCGGAAATAAAATCAATTGCATGCACACATTAAAGCCATAAAAATTCACACATATGAACACAGTATGTAATGGGAAAGCTTAAAGCTGAAAACCCCCAACTATTTGTATATTATATATGTCATAGAGATCATGTAACAATCATTAGTACAAAGCTCCTCACCAGCTCTCATGCACACCCTCAATTGCTACACACTATCAAGCTAGATCTAGCAAAACACATGCTCCAATCTTTTGCCACTTGATAGCCATAATCTATTGCATTTTCAATGCTATGGGATGGCTTCATTAAATAGATAAACCACCTGGCTTGTACTGCGCAATCCTCATGGGCTTCTCCACCTATCTGTGTGTTGCAAATAGCAACAGTATAGTCACAACTGATAGTTAACCTGCTCTTTCACCTATTTCTACACTAGTCTCCACTGAAACTGTCCATGCACTGAAGTTAACTGATGCATTCTTTAGTTGATTAATGAGTTTATAATTAGTGAATTAATTAATAATTAATTCACACCATTCTCACTAATTGTATCAATTAGTTAAACTGAATACAAATAGCTCAACTATGTTTAGATTAGTTAAACTGAATACAACTCCACTAACTTCCTCAATCAACTCCACCAAACTCTGTCACATGAGTTCTAACCGAAGTATCCATGCAATAGCTTCACATAACCCTCAGGAATAGCATAATTCCTTATGTCAGCTCCTGTGCCACATCTGTGCACTTAACTGAAGTGCTCCAAGAGAATAAGATAATGTTTAGAGTCTAAATATTATTAAGAGCTAATAATATTCGACATATCTATTTTTAGACTGGCAATCTAAAAATAGATTCCGCCCAGTATGTCTAAAAATAAAAGTCCATCTATTTTTTCCGACTTGACCAACCATCCACAAATAGCATCCTGCAACTCATAGAACATGATCCATATGTCTAAAAATAGACATAGTCTAAAAATAGACTTTGCGCCAAAAATAGCCTGCGGGCCCACTTAGTGAAGGCGACTTCTTTCCACTAAGCTAATCATCTTGTTGCAATCTCAACACTCCCTCTCAACAAGATAAGGATTATCTGCCACCCCTATCCTGCCTTTGTGGTATTCGAATTTGTTCCTGGTGAGCGCCTTCGTCAAGATATCAGCATCCTGATCCTCCGTGGGAATGTATGAAAGTAACATGATCTTCCGCTGCACACAATCTCTGATTTGATGATAATGGTCCTTGAATCCATGCCGCCTCAACTCATCCTCCTGTCCGTACCATGATCCATATCCCGATGTGCCTCGACTCATATGTGCCTCTGAGATATCTCAATACATGTTTGCCTGCCTTCCAGAAGAGCTTGGTTGGCTTAACCATAGCTTGTGAAAGCTGGTTAACAGCATAGCATATGTCGGGTCGTGTATTGACCAGATACATAAGAGACCCCACCAACTGTCGATAAACAGTGGCATCCACTACCTCCGTCGAAGTAGCATCCTCCTTCCTCCATCCACCAGGAAGAGGAGTATCAACAGGCTTGCAGCCATGCATGTTGAACTTCTCCAGTATCTCCCAGGCATACTTACCCCGAGAAACAAACAGTCCACCACTGCGCTGCCAAATTTCCAATCCCAGGAAATAATGAAGGAGGCCCAAGTCCTTCATCTCAAACTCCTTTGCAAGATCAGCCTTGCATGAGTGTATCAACAACTCATCACCTGTCAAAATCAAATCATCTACATAAAGTACAATGATCAACAACTTACCCTCCACCACAATCTGGTATAGGTTAGGATCCGCCTCACTCTTGGAGAATCCAAGTCCGGTGAAATAACTGTTTATCCGTGTGTACCAAGCACGAGGTGCTTGTTTCAACCCATACAGTGCTCTCTTGAGCCTGCACACATGCGACTCGCTGCTGAAGATCTCGAAACCTTTGGGCTGCTCTATGTACACCTCCTCCTCAATGACTCCGTTGAGGAACACAGTCTTCACATCCATCTGATGAATGTGCCACCCCATCTGCGCTGAGAGAGCAAGAATCGTCCGTATGGAAGAATACCTTGTGACAGGTGCAAAGGTTTCTTCATAGTCAATTCCCTCGATCTATGAGAAGCCTCGGCAACAAATCTTGCCTTATACTTCTCCACACTCGTCACCGCTCGTTCACTTTGTAGATCCATCCTAACCCACCACCGATTTCCCTCCGGTCTCGGGACAATCTCTCATGCACCGTTTCTGATCAAATCATACTCTTCCTCCACCCATGGCATCTACCCATGCGGGTCCTCCATAGCTTCCCCTCGGAAGAGATACGCCTGAACACACACTGGTCCAGCAGGCAAGAGCCATATCCGGAAGATACTGGCCAGTGTGACCCGTCTGTTCGTCAAGGATGCAGGTGCCCACAACCTTTCTTGTATCTTGGAGCCAATGTCACTTTTCCGTATGCGTTCGCCTTTGATGGTTGGCGCCTCGCTCGAGGGTCTCTTCCACTCCATGAACCTCTCTGTGGCCTGATCCACATCCTGAGTCTCATCCTTAGGAACTAATAGCTCCTCATCTGCATGCAATTGTGGCTCCCTCTCAAGTGAACACTTCATGGCTTTCTCCTCATGAAATTTGATATCCCGTCGCACAACAGTCTTGCGACTGTCTGGAAAATACACACGATAGTTGGGGGGTGTATAAGTGTACCCCACAAATATCCCAACCTCCGCAGTCGGCTCCAGCTTCTTCCTGGCATCCTTCGTCACATGAATGTAAACAGAATCAAAAATCAAATGGGAAATATCGTGCTCTCTCACCACGCTTCTCGGTGTGCATCAGCAAGCAGTATCCCCGTGAGGACACCTGCTTCGCATCGCAGATGCATTAATGTCCCACCACGGTGGAAATGGTAGGCCCTGATCATGCAACATCGCCCGTGCAGCACCCACGATCGTTCTGTTCTTCCGCTCAGCAACCCCGTTCTGCTGTGGGTTATGAGGTGTTATGAGCTCTCTTTGAATTCCTTCTGCGCTGCAAAAGTCCTTGAATTCGCCAGAGATGAATTCACCACCATTGTCGCTCCCTAGAGCCTTCACCTGCTTCCCCAATTCTTTCTCAACCAGTGCCTTGAACTCACAGAACTTTGAGTATGTCTTGCTCTTCTTCTGCGCTAGCTAGGCATCCAGCACTTACGAAAAAAATCATCAACAAATATCACATAATACCTGTGCTTTGCTGTCGAAGCTACTGAGAAAGGTCCACACACGTCTGTGTGAATTCTCTCAAGGATCGTCGTGGCGCGACTATCCTTCTCGTGAAAGGTGGCTTTCACAAATTTTCCCAAGGTACACCCCTTGCACTGATCTGACTGCACAAGAGTGCCTTTAGGAAGCCCAGTAGAAATCTGCTGTAGTATCTTCAAAGCTCCATGGTGAAGGTGGCCCAATTTCCGGTGCCACAACTCGCCATCAGCCCGGCTCACCACTCCTTCTGCCTTGTCTGCCATTGTTGCATAGCCATCTACCTGCAATTGATAAAGGTTCTGAACTCAAACCCCTATCCTCCGGGTCTCACCAGTTGCCTTACTATGCAGGAAAGCCTTTCCCTCGCTAAAGACAACATCATATCCCTTGTCTTCTAACATCACCACAGAGATAAGATTCTTCTTCAATCCTAGAACATGCATCACTTCCTTCAATCAAGGGTCACGCACTCTCTCAAAGGAAATGGTACCGATACTGGTCACACTGTATCTACCATCATCGCCCATCTCGATGTGCACTCCAAGATCTTTCTCATCCAGATCAGTAAACAAATATCGATCTCCTGTCATGTGAAAAGACACACCACTGTCAAGAAACCACACCGATCCCGTCATACTTGAGATCAAGATGTATCGAAAATCCAAATTTCAACTCAGAGGCTAAGGCCTTCTTTCCTAACACAAATTCCACACCGCTTTATTTTTCTTCTTCTGTGGACAATTAGTGGCGTAATGTCCGTGTTGGTGACAGTGAAAGCACTTCACCTTGGACATGTCCTGCTTCTTGCCTTTCGCAATGGATTGAGAAGCTTTCTTGCTCTTCCCCTTATTTTCTTTGGAATCCAAAGCGCAATTCTCTTCATCAGAGTTCTTTGATGAAGATCCATCCCTGGTACTCCGCCTTATCTCCTCTTGCACAAGATCCGACTAAAGTCGCTCCCATCCTGGAAATTTCTCCCGAACATTGACAGAGTCCTGATAGGAATGCCAACTCTTCGGAAGCCCAAGGAGAGCCAAGCTCACAAAGTCCTCGTCATCAACAGTAACCCCCACACTTCCCAGCTCATCCATGCATTGGATGAACTTCATGAGGTACTTGGGCATACTGTTGCCTTTCTCCATCTTTATGTTCCCGAGTTTGTCCTTGAGTGCCAACTTCCTCTGGTCGCTCTTGCTTTGGAATAAATCTGTCAAAGCTTTCCACATCAAGAATGGAGAAGCCTTACCATGAAGGCTGGATACTATGTGATCCTTCACGCCCTCCAACAGAATCCTTCGACACTTTTTTGTCTTCTTTTTCCATGCGTCAAGTACGACAGCATCACTAGAAGTAGGCTTTGGAACTTCTGCATCTATGAACTCCTTCAACCCATTGTCATCCAGCACTGCCTCCATCCTGTCCTTCCATGCAATATAATTCGAGCTGCCCTCAAGGGCAGACTCCAATCGCAATCCGTTGAAATACATCTCAACTTCGACACCAAGAAAACACTCCTGCAAATTCGAATTCCACCAGCACAAAACTCAACCGCTTCAATGTTTTGCAATTGCTCCAATGATCAATATCGCTCTGATACCATGTAAAAATTTGAATAACTGATATATTATTCACCGATCAATATTGCATGTCTTTATCGCACTTGAATAACTGATATATCATTCACCGAGATTCTCCTGATCACACACTATTTTAGCTTCATGCACAATACATAATCTCTTCTACCATTGATCATTACATGCGGAAATAAAATCAATTGCATGCACACATTAAAGCCATAAAAATTCTCACATATGAGAACAGTATGTAATGGGAAAGCTTAAAGCTGAAAACCCCCAACTATTTGTATATTATATATGTCATAGATATCATGTAACAATCATTAGTACAAAGCTCCTCACAAGCTCTCATGCACACCCTCAATTTCTACACACTATCAAGCTAGATCTAGCAAAACACATGCTCCAATATTTTTCCACTTGATAGCCAACCTCTATTGCATTTTCAATGCTATGGGATGGCTTCATTAAATAGATAAACCACCTGGCTTGTACTGCGCAATCCTCATGGGCTTCTCCACCTATCTGTGTGTTGTAAGGTAATGATAGCCACAATCGATAAGTTTAACCCGCTCTTTTCACCTATTTCTCGCACCTGGGCCTACCTAAACTGGCCCATGCACCGGTTAACTGATGCATCCTTTAGTTGATTAATGAGTTTATAATTAGTGAATTAATTAATAATTAATTCACACCACTCTCACTAATTGTATCAATCAGTTAAACTAGATACAAATAGCTCAATTATGTTTAGATTAGTTAAATTGAACACAACTCCATTAACTTCCTCAATCAACTCCACCAAACTCTGTCACATGAGTTCTAACTGAAGTATCCATACAATAGCTCCACTTAACCCTTAGGAATAGCGTAATTCCTTCTGTCAGCTCCTGTGCCACATCTGTGCACTTAACTGAAGTGCTCCAAGAGAATAAGATAATGTTTATAGTCCAAATATTATTAAGAGCTAATATTATTCGACATATCTATTTTTAGACTGGCAATCTAAAAATAGATTCCGCCCAATATGTCTAAAAATAGAAGTCCATCTATTTTTTCCGACTTGACCAACCATCCACAAATAGCATCCTGCAACTCATAGAACATGATCCATATGTCTAAAAATAGACATAGTCTACAAATATACTTTGCGCCAAAAATAGCCTGCGGGCCCACTTAGTGAAGGCGACTCCTTTCCACTAAGCTCATCATCTTGTTGCAATCTCAACACGGGTTGCTCAAGTCACTTCGGTCTGCTCGCCAACCCGTGCCCGACGCGCCCAACTTGCTCTCCACCAAGTCCACCGGTGCACTCATTCTTTGAATGTGCTCTCCCTCGCATGACTTTGCCCGATTCCCTTACGTCTCACCTGCATGCAATGGTCGTGTGCCCTCTCGGTGCCTACTCTCACCGCACTCACCAAAACACACGACTTCGCACGAAGCTCCACAAAACTCGCTCGACCGCTATGGGTGCACTCGTCGCACTTTCGTCAAGTGTCGTTGCACATGCCTGAGTTGGTCAATATGGGCGCACCCGCTACAGCTTAGTCACATTTGACTCAAACTCGTGGGCGTAACAACTGAGGTCTCAAAGGAGGACGGGCTCTATGCATCTGCATGTGACTATTTGGGATTGGAAGCAGGTCCAAATGTCTTGTTTGTTTATATGTGTCTATTATTTTTGGGATTTTTCTGTCTAGGATGGGGTTATATTATCGGGACTCTGTCTCTGGGGAATATCTTTGTGTTTACCTCTTGTCTCGGCCTTGTCCTGAAAGGGCTACGGGTTTTTTTCTGTCTCGACTTAGTTTATGGGTCATGTCCTTTTGAATTTTCTCGGTGAAGGTAGGGGTTTTTTTTTTGGGTGTATTGGAGTGGGTTCAGTCTTTGCGGGTTCTGTCCCTCTGGGATCTATGCTTTCCACCTCTGTGGGCTATGTCTCGGGTGTGTGACTGGGTCACACCTCTGGTATGTGAATGGGTTATGCCTTTGTGGTGTTTCTATGCCAATTATCGAGCCCTTGGAGTGGGACCAAGTGGCTACGATAGGCTATTGTTTTTTAGGTTGAATCCTTATGAGGATGAGAGGCATGACTGGTTTAAAGGGGGTCGTGCCTCTATTCTGGTTGGTCAGTAATGGAAGTTTGCAATCGAAAAGGAGGGGGTCGTTCCCTCGGGTTTTATATTAGCAATCACTAGCTCATGTATCTTCTCTGATAGGTATGCAATGTAGTAGTGCTTCCTAGAAGCTGGTCGCTTCTGGGCTCTGGCTACCACCTGTGCAAGTGATAAGTTTGGTATCCGATTCCCCAACAAAGTGCAGGTACAAGGAGATGGCTCGGTCAGTGGCAACGAAGGGAAGAAGTGGCCCGTCCTCAAGGGGTCTTAGCAAAAGAACCATGAGGTCGTTGACGCCCTGTCAACCCAACTCCTCTGGGGTAGAATTTGGGGCCGCAAACCAGTCTCCAACATCATAAATGATGCAGGTAAAACTTATCACGAGGGCATGCCTGAAGAAATTCGTACCTGATGGAAGAGTGGGAAGAAGACATGAACAGGTAGGTAGGCTCGATGGAAATTGACGTGGAAGACTAGCGGGTTCTAGTGCCGGATCCATGGCACACCTGAGGCTGTATCACTCAATTTAAACAAACATTGTTCTTGTATTGGTCCATGAAGGGTATCTTGGTGAAATCCTTGGAAAAAATTTCTATGGGTATGATAGCAACAATGCAGTATTTTCCTGACTGTAAAAAGGAGTTTCAGAAGCTTCAGTTCAAGCTACAAAAGCAAGATGGCAGACTTCGGTGCATAGAATAGCATCTTCCTTGTATTCTCCCTAAGACAGAGCTTCTAGGTTCCACTGCTAAAGACCCGGCTCTGGTGGAGTCTGTGTTTGTCGATGGTGCTGAGTAGTATGATAGTTGGGCTCATATTCTTTCATTTTCTGTATGCGTGAAGTATTTAGTTTTCAGTATGTTGATAGTTATGTTTTCAGGTATTTATAATATAGGCAGTTTAAAGACAATCAAACATATTTAGCTTGGTTAGAAAGACTTATTATTTTTTTTCTGCTGGATGGCATATCATGCTGTTAGGTGGCCAACAGACTTGGTTTCCCTCTGGGCAAGTTGAGGCCACCTAACAATCTGTATGTGGACGAAACTTGCTTTTATATATTAATGAAAAAGGAAGGACCTACCAAGCTTACATCATTATATATATTTGTTTGTTTAATTGTGATTATGTTGATACAAAGTAAGTTTTTATTTATTTATAAGTGGTAAAATATATAATAAGTGTATGGAAAGATGTTTTATCGTTGTTTAGTATAGAGGAAATGTTGTAGTAGTTGTAAATGAGTGCAAACATTTAAATGTGGATTTAATATGGGGAAATGTTGTGGTAGTTGTTGTTAATAAGTGTAAACATTTAAATGTCAACTCAATATGTGAAAGATGTTGTAGTGTTCGTAAAATGAAATATCAAATCACAAAATGAAATATAATATCTACTCAATTAAAAAATAAGTAAAAATAATAAATCCATTCAGTTCAATATGTAGATTGTAATTTTGTTTATATTAATAAAATTACAAACATTTTTTACCAAACAAAAATCATAATATACATATCACATTAAAATAAATTTAAAATATCAAAGGAACTTATCTCAAGTGGTGTGGGAGGGGCGAACCCCGGTGGTTATAAAATTCGTTTGTATACCAGTCCATTGGCTTGCTCGATCTCCTCAAGTCGGTGTTGGTGCTGTTAAAATGTGTCAACTTCCTTGCTGCGGTCGATCCTCCTCCCCGTTGAAGCCTAGCTCGGATGGACAAGGGGGTCGGGAGTCTCAATTGCAGGCGACTGTTGTGGAAGGGGAGAAAATTGGTGTTGGCTGGGGGTGGAAATACTGGTGGTCAATTGAGGCGGGCAGCGTGTGAAGTACGCGAGGATCGTGGTAGGGGTGGCTTGATGGTCGGTCGTGGGGGTCACACTTTGCAGCCTCAATAGAGGGATGCGGTGATGCGATGTGGAGGCACGAGCAGACGGGGGAAGGCAAGGCATGTGGGGCGTGGTCAAAGGGACATTTGACAGTCTTGTTTGGAGAATTGCAGGGAACTGATTGAGTCGGTGTTGGAGCGACTGGAAACTGCATAATGGATTCGCTAGAAAGAGCATGTTGAGCTCATAACCACTCTAAACAAAATTCACTACTTCTAGTGCCATGTCCGAGAGTGAGTTGTGGTGGAATGGTGAGGCCATACCATAATAGGACAGGACAGGAAAACGTCTCTTCCATACTAGGTTGGAGAGTGCATCTCGATGCAATAATAACAATTCATATTCGTAATCATGAATTTTAGAACATATGATTAATGAACATATAAAAAATTAATAAGTTTAATTAATAAATGTATAATTAAAAATAAATTATTTCCTCCTCGGTTGGGATGTGGAAAATGGAGCCAAAGGATAAAGAAGGGGGAAGTCCACCATCGTGTCGCCTCTCCTTACATTCAAGAGGGGGGGATGGTGTGGCTATCCCACCCCATGCACTAGAACATGCTAACAAACTTAACATTCCCTTGCATTAGGATGACACCCTTCACTTCCATCGAGTGCTCTTGTATCCCTTGTCATTGCTTCATATTTTTTTGTTGCATACGAGGTGATGCCCAGTCGTAGGTGGGATATTTCCACCATGGTGTTGGCTTTTCTAGCTTGTTTTTTTTATGAGGCCCAGGGCCCTCTCGCTTGGAACCTCACCACACCCATCTTATGATATAATTACGATTCTAGACCATGATAGAGGCTGAAGGGATTGCCAACCTGGGAATTTGTAGCTTCCAAAGGACTAGGGCTCATGATCAACAACACTCTAGAGTGAGGTTGGCCACTAACACAAGGGTAACTCCTATGTCTAGTATTTGCAAGTTCCTCGACTTGATTTTATCTGCATGGTGGAATTATGTTTATGGTTTGCAAGGCGTCTTGGTGGAGTTGAAACTCATTGGAGTGTTTTAGACAATTTGGTTTGTTTCCCTCACCTGGAGTTATCCCCTAAACCCACCCCCTCTATCATTACTTCCTCACCTCATCACTTAGTCAATTTTAACATAAGGCATGGATATCCTTACGACTTTGTCTTGGTATAATTTGGGTTGGTTTATTGGCCCGTGTTTCCTTTAGGGGTTCTCCATCCTTGTGTTTTGTTTCCTTTTGAACATTATGCTTCATCAACGTATGCACTCTCACAGGGAGGTCTAGTAGTCGTGGCCCTTTGGGTATGCCTTCGGCCCAAATTCAATTCCAAGAAGTCGCCATTATCTTTCACTCTTCTACTGCACACGAAATCCAAGCGAAAATTCAACAATTGGAAGCTTTAACCACTAATGTCCACCAAGCCTGTTTTGATTCTAAGATTAAAACTGAAGCTGTCAAATGGGTTCTAGACCCTATCCACACTAGGAGACAACGTAACCAATACCTTAATTCCATCACCCTCCATTAGCAAATGAAGGTCCTCCTACACAGGTTGCTCAAAGGAAAGTACAAGGACTGCAATGAAATCATTGCATGTCTCAATGAAATCCAAAGAGTCCAATGCCATTAACACTCCTGCTTGGTCAACTTTGATGCCCATTTAGCACATATAAAAGGTCACCTCCAGTGTGGCAACCTCCATCAAGCATTAGTTCTTAGGACCTAACCCCAATAACATCTTCTGACCAATGATGCTCGTCCACTCTTCTTGGCTCATGTTTTGGTTTTAGCAAATTATTTTCTTTAGAGTAATCGCATGGCTAACTATAACTAGTAGATGACATGTAGTAACTTTGATACTATCTCCATACAATTGCTTCGAAGTAGACTAGTTATAGAATTCTGATGATTTGGATACAAGTCAGTTGCACTCACTATCATGGGTTTGGTTTCCCTTGTGACAGACTACGATGGTGAGTAGGCCAAACTGTGAACTGTGAATTTTGTCCAACAGAAATTTCAAGGCAATAGAAGAATTTAATTAACAAAAAATATATATAAATATTAACATGTGGTATATATATATATATAATGCGAAATTATGAAAAATAATAGTTATGAACGTGAAACATTATTTTAATTTATATAGTCAAATGGATTTTGACTATATAAATTAAAATAATGTTTCAGGTTCATAACTATTATATTTTAGAATTTCGCATTTAAATTTAATTAATTGATATAAAAAAATCAATGTTTACAATAATTTTTTCTCTGAATTAGATATTTATCTATATACACATATTATTAATGCTATACATATCACTAGGGATTTTTTTAAGGTTTTAAATATTATGTCTATTTATAGTATTATAAGCAACTATCCTAGTTTGAAAAGTTGTACATATAGAATGTAGGCGAATATTTAATAAAAAAACATGTAATTTATTGTTAAAATTGGGAATTTCTTTGTGAATATTACCCATTTAATCATATATATGTAAAAAATGAGCGAATTTTACACCAAATTGGCTAATATTTTTTTTTTTTTTTTAAATGTCAAAAATTGCCAACTGGTGAAATTTCGCCTGTAAAATTTTCCATGCATATCACATTAAAAATTAAATTATAAAACATGTCAAAGGAAAATGTTGTATATGAATCATCAAGGTTATAATAAAATTAAGAATAAGAATATTTTTATATATAGAAAGAGACCTGAAATTTATATAAATATAAATAATATTATTAATAATGATCATAGATCAATCTTAACTACATATCTATCAAACTCCTCGAGGAATCAAATCTCTTGAATTGTAAGCCTTTCTTCAAATTTTGCACTCAAAAATAGGTTTGCATATCGAGAGATTTGATCTCTCTAGACTCTTAGTATATTTGGAGTTAAGATGAATCTATGCTAGTTTAGGTATGAATTGATAATAAAAGTTTAGTTGTAAATTGGTGAGGATAGTTATCATTCATTATTATCGTGAATGTAAATTTATATTTCATTATTATTTAAGGAAATTATTGGTAAAGAAGATATCCACTTATTATTCTCGTGAATCTAAGTTTTTATATTATTATTATTTAAATAAACCACACTGCCTACTCACATGCCTCAAAACATAGAAAATAATTTAAACTATATTTAAAAAACCAAAAAACCAAAAAAGAAAACTAATTATAAAATTAAAATATTAAAAAACAATGCATTATATATTACAAAAGATGAATATAATTCTAAACTTTAATTCTCCCCAATGGGGGTGATCAAAGTGTACAAGAGGGTGCCTTGGGGGTCGAGCTCGCCACCCTACAATGTGATGTGCATTAATGAGCAGGGGGTGTGGCTCGCCCCCAACATGTATTTGCATGCAGTCCTCTAGGTGGTCATTTATGGGTATATAATCATGCAATTCGCCTTTTTCTGTGAGTTTTTGGTGGAGGTTTGGAGCAGAGGCGAGGTGTAGGAGTCGACCTCCCTGTTTTCGACGGAAGTTTGAGAGTATTACGTTGTTAATAGGCCACTTATATGGGTGTTGAGTCCTAAATATGAGTGGTCTATGTATTGCCTGGTGTTGGTGAAGTGGAAAAGGGAGGGTCTTATTCATCGACACACAGAAGTCTCACAGTGAGATTCGAGCCTTGAATGTGCCAACTAGTAGAGGTTAACCTCAAGCATCTCGAGCTACATGGTGGCTCAGGTTATGTTTCTTTCACTCTTGAATTGTATATTATTAGCCTTGTTTGGTTTTTCTATCTTGGTATTTGTTCATCTGCCTGGAATTAGTGTTATTTTAAGGACAAGAGAAAGTTTGGCTATTTTTTGTCCTAGGTCTAGCCAATTGGTGCTTGAGCAGATCATGGGGAATCTGGGTATGTGTATGTTGTTAGTGTCCAAATGTTCAACGATCAAATGCACTCTCTCAGGCTTACTCAGTAGTGGTCCTAGGTCAAAATTCTATGTTTCAAGTCAGTTTTCAAATAAAATTTTGTTCACTGAATATGTCTAGATCTGAAATGCTACTCCCTACACTCCATTCATGGTCATTATCATCTTAGAATTCATGTCATCCATTTATAATTAAGGGTCTAAGGCCATTCACCACACCATCATTTAGGCCAGAGTCTAGGTCTCATTTGTTTCGCCACCATAAGAGTCAATTTATGTCATGAAAGAAGGTGAATAGAATTTCATTTTCACCATACAAGCCATTTGCGTAGGGCTGTAGCAAAGATAGGGAAATAAGTGAAGGAAAATTGTCTCTCATCAAAGAAAGTGTGCTTATTCATTAAAGTGTTTCAAAAAAGAGAAATTTCTTTAAAAAGTTTTTCACTAGAAGACATAAAAGTGATTTTATGATGTTATAAAAGGGAAAACGAGACTTCTTCAACTCATTCTATCTTTTGATGGTTGATAGAGCTCCTCTCCTCTCACCATCACACTCCACAGATGCCAAGGTTTGAATAAAAACATGAATTTTGTGCCAATTTCCTCCTACTATGCTTCTGGAAGTGTTGCGCTACGCTTTTGGTGTGCTGCGTAGGCGCAACGCTACGTTTTTGGAATGTGCTACACTTTTGGTGTTTCAGCTCCAAATCAGCCATTCAAGCTTCAAAACACTTATACAAGAGTTCACTCATCTCCTAAAAAATAAGTGGACACCATTCCTACCTCTCTCAAGTCAAATTTCATTAACAAAAGAGTGGTTTCTTTCATTAGGTCATCTCCACTACATATTTGGTGTTTTTCATCCTTGGCTTGTTTCAGTTGATAAAACCCTAATAAAACCATATAAAAATTTCATAAAACCTTCATGCACCATACCCTAACACTCCCTATCACCCACAACCCTCCTTTCCATCAATTTCATTAAAACCCTAATTTTCACTACACTTTTCCAAAAAAACTAGTGAAACCTTGTGTTTTGACCCTTTGGGCACCTTCCTCATGCCCATTTCCAGAAATTTCACTTTCGTATTAAAGCCAAATCATCACCCTACCACCTAAAATTTTTAGGGATTTTTCCCTAGCTTCCTTCCACCTCATTTCCGCCCCTAAAACCACCCTACCACTATCCCATGTTTTCCTATTTTTACACCTCCTTTATCCATTTCTTCAAGATAGGGTTTCTTTTGCTGAAAAACATCATGGAAGTCACGAAGTGAAAATATAACAAGGGAGGTCATCATTCCAGGTTTGAGCCAACTTAGACCCATGGTATCATTTTCAAAGTTTTGTGATCAAGCTAGGGTTTACATTGCGCACAAGGACAAATTTTCTTAAAAATAAGTTTCTAAAGTAATGGAGATGAATTTTACAAAAGTCAAAGAGTTTTTTCTCAATAATAGGCCAAAGAACAAAAACCTCCTTCATTTTATGCACAGATGTTATGATTTGAGAGAAATTCCAAAAAATAGTTGCTCCAGGTCATTTTTTGCAAATAAGTTGTCTTCAATTCAATGCTTTAGGGGTTTGGAGCAAGCGTTTGCAGTGCTTGATGACTCCATTTTGTAGCAGACATCTGAATATTTCTAACCATACCACTTGTAGCCAAAAAATCCTCTGGGAAGGCCTCCAAACTCCCTCTTAAAGTGGCACGACGCTTATGCCAAGAGTGTGTTGCACTTCTGCAAATTTTTAGTGATCAAATTCAAACTTGGATTCTGAGAAAATGGGAAAGTATATTGGAAAACGGGAGGTTTTTTTTGTTCATAACATAACAAAGAATAAAAACCTCTCTCAGTTTTTCAAAAAACGTTATGGTTAGAGAGATATTGATCCATCTTTAATCCCTATTTTTGCATAAATGTTTTTGGAAATTCTGGAAATTTGGTCATTACAGTAGCGTTGCGTAGCTGCGTGGAAATTTTTCTCAGGGCACTCAAATGAAGAATGGATTATGTATATGGATGCATTCTCACTTGTACATTCTAGATCAGGTCCTGTTTTTTCATGACACCTCTTAATTGTGGAGAAAATGCTAAAAAAATGCCTCTTTTACATGTTTCTGCCAGTGATTTTGACCGGCGCGACGCTTCTGGAGTGAGGTTAGGAGAATCAAGTTTTGAAGATCTTCCCGTGGGTGTTTTCTCACTTTTGAAGGTGAATTGGAAAGTATACACATAAGGCTACGTATACCAACCTTCAGACTTGCAAATATATGTTTTAAAGTGGGTCAAATTAACCTCTAAACAAGCACGATGTTTTTGTTGGAGAGGCGCGACGTTTCTATAAATACAGCCACGTTTCTGCATTGGATTTCCTTTGGACATTTTTCAAGCCAGGAAAATTCTAGAATTCAAAGTTTAACTGTCCCATGAGGGGTAATTTGGGTAATTGAGTTTTTTTTCCTCTTATGATGAGGAAACATGTAATTAAATGAAGGAAACACACACTCCTAGTCTTTAGCTGAAATTGAGGGAATGGTTTCTAACTCCCCTAGATTCTAGGAAGTGACACATGTGATGTAGTTATGATGCTCTTTAGATAGGATTTCAACCCTATGAGGTGTCCTGACTTTTATTTCCTATATGTATTCCAACTCAATTCATTTTAATGGTTGGATAGTTGTTATTTGCAGTGGAGCTATTGTACAAGTTTATTTATTTTTTAATGAAATCAAAGACAGCGTTGCAGACATAATGTTGAGACTACAATGGTATGCATTTGAGAATTTGTTTTTCTCTATAATATTATCAAGTTGAGTGTTATGTTGTCCTTCTTTTACATATATGCTTATGTATGTTAATCTTATCAATATATAGGCATAAATCATGCTTTCCATGCTCTTTTTTATAATATTTACATGAACATGTCTCTGCTCTTGTGATGAATGAATTCATTTTAATGCTCATTCTGACCCTCTCCCCATTTACCCTATACAAAATAACAAATTAAGCATGTTCCTAAGCTTACCTACATGTCTTCATCCTTGCATCTGTAATATAACCTTTAAACTCTGACCTAAACCTTGGACCTAGTTCCCTAACTGTCATTCCTATCCAGCAAAAACTCAAAACAAACAAAACCCCAATTTAATGAACTTTAATACCTAGCCTAAGATCATTATACATCCAATCATCTCACTAACTAATAAATTGACATTGAGAGAGCCCTCTCTGGTTTTGGTAGGGCTATCTACCTTACCTAAAGATTGGTTTGTGGTTACCTTCCTTCAATTCCATTCTCAGCCTTGGGAACATGGGGGGGAGAGTAATAAAAATTTTGGCGCCACTGTCAGGGAGCGAAGGTTAAATATTTCCCGGGAAATAATGACAAAGATTAGCTCTGATTGATGATGGTGAACAGTGGTCAAACACAAGAAAGGATGTGCATCTTTAACCTGGCGACTCCATTGTCGAAGAATCCAAAAGTTCAGAGTTTTCATGGCGACTCCACCGTTCAAAATATAGGTAGCTTGAAGAATTTCTGGGTGACTTCACTAATTTCAAGATGGATTCAACTGCTAGAAGGTATGCTACTATGCATTGAGAACATGTTCCAGGATTTCCAAATCATATGCCTCAAGTAGATTGGCAAACATACTTGCCAAAATTCAGAGATGGAAAAGGTGATGATGCTACACTTCATTTAATAAGATTTCATATGGATGCATGTAAGCTGAAGATTAATTTTCATGAAGATTGTTTAATGAAGATGTTCATGATCACATTAGAATAAAAAGCGCAATTTTGGTATGAAATCTTGCCTCCTGCTTGTATTTATTCTCTCAAAGATTTTCACTCAGTAATTTTTGAGAAGTATAAAGAAACCTATCCTTCTTTTATTTTGATTGAGGATTGTTGTGATCACTTTGAGAATTTTATTCAAGAGCTAGAAGGTGCTTATGGCGATAAGGAGTTTATGCATGATGAACTCTTGGATTCTTGGAATGAAAACCCTTTTCACTGCCATGAGAAGATCATGGATTCTACCCTGGATGACAACAAACTTGAGCAGAATTCTTCAAAGGATGACATTGATCTTCCATCTTTCGAAGTTGATGATAATTTTCAGTAGTCTTTCCAATTTTCAAGCGATCAATATATATTTTAACATGTTTTATCCAACTACCCTTCATCCCTTTCCTCTTCTGAGTTTTTAATTCAGGAAGAAATATGTGCAGATCATAATTTTGAGTTTGCTTATATAGAAACCCTAGAGAGTCATGATTTATCCGTTGAGGTAAAAAACAATGTACAACATTTTTGCTTTCTTTAGTTTTATGAACATGTTCAACAACCTCCAAATGATCAAGATATAGAATTTTTTCAAAGCTAAGAAAATTCTCTTTCCAATATACATGAAAAGCCACTTGTAGATATTTATGTTGATGTTGATTTGGCTACCTCAATTGAATATCTTCAAGATCATACAAATCTTGTCTCTGATTTGGATGATTTGGAAGATATATTTTAGAGGGATCAACCAAATGAAGAATAACAATCATCCATTATATCTGAAAGCATCTCCCTTCTTTTTGTTGATAAAAAAGAGGTAATGTTTCATGATTTTCAAGACCCCTTGGGAGGTCTTTTGCAAGCATCATAAAAGGTGGAGTTTGTTTTGTTCACCAACATAGGTTTTGGGCTTAGATTGAATTTTGAGTTTCCATCTACTCAATCTTTCTTTGTGCCTAGTGGAGCTGAATATAAGCATCAGTCAGGTAGTCATTTACTTGATTGGTTACATTGGATCTTAGACTTCACTTGATCAAGTGATTTATGGATTAGTTAGAGTAGGTAAGGTGTGATGAATAAGCTCAACATTATGATCATATTTTTCTGTGTCAGTTTCCAGTAGAGTTTGCAGTTCATGATGTACAATTTAGCTTTCATCTTGAGGATTGTAGCTGCAGTGACTCCATTGCCCAATGGATGAGGCTACCTGATCTAGGTGTTCTTGAAACCTCCTAAAGGAGCTTCTGTCCCCAGCCAGAGCCAATTTTAGTGTCCAAATGTTTAGTGATCAAATGTACTCTTTCAAGTTTACTTAGTAGTGGTCCTAGGTCAAAATTTTATGTTTCAAGTCAGTTTTCAAATAAAATTTTGTTCACTAAATATGTCTAGGTCTGAAATTCTACTCCCTACACTCCATTCATGGTAATTATGATATTAGAATTCATCTCATCCATTTATCATTTAGGGTTTGAGGTCATTCACCACACCTTCATCTAGGTCAGAGTCTAGGTCTCATTAGTTTCGCCAACATAAGAGTCAATTTATGTCATGAAAGAAGGTGAATAGAATTTCATTTTCACCCTATAATCCATTTGTATAGGAATGTAGAAAATATAGGGAAATAAGTGAAGGAAATTTTTCTTTCATCAAATAAAGTGTGTTTCTTCATTAAATTGTTTCAAAAAAGAGAAATTTCTTCAAAAAGTTTGTATTTTCACTAGAAGTCAAAAAAGTGATTTTATGATGTTATAAAAAGTAAAAGGAGACTTCTTCAACTCATTATACCTTTTGATGGTTGATAGAGCTCCTCTCTTCTCACCATCACACTCCACAGCTGCCAAGGGTTGAAGAAAAAACAAGAATTTTGTGCCAATTTCCTCCTGCTATGCTTCTGGAAGTGTTGCGCTACGTTTCTAGAATGCGCTATGATTTTGGTGTTTCAGCTCCAAATCAATCATTTAAGCTTAAAAACACTTTCACAAGGGTTCACTCATCTCCTAAACAGGAAGTGGGCACCATTCCTACCTCTCTCAAGTCAAATTTCATTAGCAAAAGAGTGGTTTCTTTCATTAGGTCATCTCCACTACATTTTTGGTGTTTTTCATCCTTGGCTTGTTTTAGCTTATAAAACCCTAATACAAGCATATAAAACTTCCATACACCATACCCTAACTCTCCATATCACTCACAACCCTCCTTTCCATCAATTTCATTAAAACCCTAATTTTCACTACACTTTTGGAGAAAAACTAGTGAAACCCTGTGTTTTGACCTTTTGGGAACCTTCCTCATGCCCATTTCCAGAAATTTTACTTGTAGGTTAAATAAAAATCACCACCCTACCTTCTAAATGTTTTAGATATTTTTCTGTAGCTTCCTTCCACCTCATTTCTACCCCTAAAACCACCCTACCACTATCCCTTGTTTTCTTAATTTTACACCTCCCCTACCCATTTCATCAAGCTAGGGTTTCTTTTGATTACAAACATGATTGGAGGTGAGAATAAAAAGTATAATAAGGGAGGTCATCATTCTAGGTTTGATCCAACTCAGACCCATGGTATCATTTTCAAATTTTTGTGATCAAGCTAGGGTTTACATTGCCCACAAGAACATTTTTTATTCAAAATCAGTTTATGAAGTAATGGAGATGAATTTTACAAAAGTGAAAGAGGTTTTTTTCAATAATAGGCCAAAGAAAAAAAACCTCCTTCAGTGTGTGCACAAGTCTTATTATTTGAGAGAAATTCCAAAAATACAGTTTCTCCAGGTCATTTTATGTACTTTTGCACAAGTTATCTTCAAGTCAATTTTTCAGGGGTTTGAATTAGGGGTTTGCAGTGCTTAATGACTCCGTTTGTAGTATAAATCCTAATATTTCCAACCATACCATTTTCAGCCCAAAAATACTCTGGCAAGGCCTCCAAACCCACTCTCAAAGTGGCGCAACGCTTCTGCTGAGAGTGCGCTACACTTTTGTAAATTTTTAGTGATCAACTTAAAACTTGGATTATGGAAAAATGGGAAAGTATTTTGGAAAACAGGAGGAGGTTTTTGTTCATAACATAACAAAGAAAATAAACCTCTCTCAATTTTTCAAAAAACGTCATGGTTAGAGATATATGGATACATATTTAAGCCATATATTTGCAGTTGTTTTTTGGAAATTCTAGAAATTTGGTCATTGCAGAAGCGTCAGGGCACTCAAATGAAGAATGGCTTGTGTAGATGGATGGATTTTCACTTGTACATTCAATATCAGCTCCTGATTTTTCATGACACCTCTTAATTGTCATGAAAAAGTCAAAAAATTGCCTATTTTTCATGTTTTTGCGAGTGATTTTGACCAGACGTGACACTTCTGGAGTGAGGTTGGGAGAATCAAGTTTTGAAGGTCTTTCTGTGGGTGTTTTCTCAGTTTTGAAGGTGAATTGGAAATTAGACACATAAGTATACCTAGCCCAACCTTAAGTATTGAAAATAGATGTTTTAAAGTGGGTCAAATTCACCTCTAAATAGGCGTGACGCTTTTGTTGGAGAGACGCGACATTTCTGTAAATGATGCTACGTTTCTGAATTGGATTCCCTTTGGAAAGTTTTCAAGCCAGGAAAACTATAGAATTCAAAGTTTAGCTGTCCCATGAGGTGTCAATTGGGTAATTGATTTTTTTTTTACTCTTATGACATACACTCCTTCAAGGCCCCTCACGCATTGCCCAAGTTCGTCACTAACAAAATACTATTACAAGAGGTGTGCTACCAATGACAAGTGGGTTATATAATACACTAAGAAAGGGCAAGAAGAAACCATGGCCTACCCTCTCGCTTACTATTGGTGCCTATACATTCAAGGACTTCAAAGAGGTGGAGGCAGAACTAGAAGACATCAAGGGCTTCCATTTCGTGGACTTGGCTCGCAGATCTTATAACCCTAAAAAGATTGTCCCCGCACACTACAAGTGGGCTAAATTTAACTAGACTTACCATCACACATAATGCCTCGTAGAAGAGCAAGTGAAAAACTGGTATAATGCTAATAGGGCAGAAGCCCCCGAAGGACAAGCCAACTTGGATAAAGATAAGAGGATCAACACTAGGACAATCAACCTTTGCAAGAAAGAGAAGACACTTTGAAACGAAGGGACCCCTTGGGAGGAGCATCAAATTCTCAATCCAAAAGGCCCAAGAATACTAAAAGTATTGATCCTCCCAAGAATCAACAGGAAGGAGGGGATAAAGGAGTTAAGGCACAACTAGAGTCTAAGAAAAAGCGAAGAGAAACAAAAGAACCAGGCTGAAGAACAATAGAATAAACAACAAGATGAAGAACAAAAAAAGAAGCAAGAAGAAAAGGCTCGCAAGAAGAAGGAAGAAGAGAAACGACAAAAAAGGGAGGCCGAGCACAAGACGAAACAAGAACAGGACAAGCAATAAGCGAAGAAAAAGAGGAAGGAAGTGGAAGCTTAGAAGCTACATGCAAATATTTCAAAAAAGGTAGAGGGAAGTGGGTCACAACCCTCGAAAACCGGGAAGGAAACAGACCTGCCACACATTGACATGCCCCCGACAACTCCCATGACAGGAGGACACCTCCCACTCTCATAAATCGACATCCTGGAGGAACATGAGGACGATGTACTGTATCTAAAAAGGCTATCTTATGATTAGTACACTCATAAAATCAGGCAGGAAAGGAGAAAATGCCTTGCACAGAATCTAGCAGAGCCTCTCGCAGTGACCACAGAAAAAGACATAGTCCTGGACACCATGACTAACCCCATAATGATAGCATCAGATGGAACCACCTTTGCAACTACCACATAAGAGAATGTCAGCAGGATGAGGAGAGAAATCTTGTTTCTGCAGAGTAGACTCCAGGCATTCGAGCAAAGGGCAACTCAAGCGGAGGCGGAAAAGAAAGCCCTAGAAACTGAAAATCAAAGGATTCAACTCGCACTCACTCAGGCCAGCGGACTATAGACCACCATTCAGGTGGAGTTGGATACCTTGTAGAGCACCATGAAGCAGGTATATGAGGAGATGTTAACCATAAAATAGACAGTCGCTCCTTTGCTAAGAGCCTAGGCAGAAACTAGGAAAAGGGCTACACAACTAAAGGAAGCCTCCACAACAATAGACAACATAATTGAATGGTCTGAATGGTACCCACAAGCTCCTGACACCTTGCTAAAGAAGGACTGGATCCGCACTTGGAACGATAAGGTACAAATACGGATGAAGTTGCAGTCCAGGGACAAGCTCATAAAGGATGTAGAGAGAGTGATGTCTACCTATGAATACCTTATCAGTCGCATAGATTCAATGGTGAAAGTGCACCACATCCCTTCCTTAGGGAAACTGGCCAGGAAGAAGACGAGTGAAGAGGTTATGCAAGACATCCAAGCATTCTTAGAACCCATCAAACAGGCAGCTACTTCACAGGACCTCCCAACCTCTAAGGAGAACATCAACCAGTACATAGTTGCACCAGTCCGGATCTACACTAAGATGGCCTCTTTGTCCAACCAGATCAATGCGAAGAGGCGGACTTTAGTTCCAGATGCTCTAGAATTCTTTCATAGGCTGGGAGAGGACATGCCTTAAATCACTCCAGTAGCCGCCGACCACCTAACCTGGCAGACCTATCTCAAAGAACAACAACAGGTTGAGACCCTAGACCTCTCCATCACACAGTTGTTGCCCTGAAAAGACTAATTTTACAGGTAGCAGGCACATGTTGGTCGCAGGTCGCAAATGGTACCCAGTCGTAGGTCGCAACTCGCAAATCCTCCCAAGTCGGAGACCATGCCAACAGTCGGGAGGTTGAAAGGGCAGGGCAGCCCAAGGGTCATTTTTTATTCTATATGTACTCCCTCGGGAGATAATGTAAAGACATTTTTTGGACTCCACAAGAGGGGAGATAAAATTGTACATCATCGAATGCATTATTCTGGGAATTAATACAAACCAATGTTTTTGACTCCACTATTGGATCTGATGGAAACTCATGTGTGTTAACATTATGAAGATTATGTCCTCATGTACTTGCTATCGATTGTGAATGATTAATCTGCGTTCCTGTTTGTGCATCATTTATACATTTAAGCTCTTTGGATGTATTAATGGTATGTGGATGTTTAGCACATGGATATGTTAATAAATTAGTTGTTGATATTGCCTTAATCTTTTGGAAACACACTTAAGTAATTGAAGGGTGTTTCGACCATAATGAACTATTTCTCTTCTGGTCAAACAAGCCTCTGTATGAGCATGACCTTGATGATGTTTTGCTAACAATACTTCTTTTGTCTGCATGCTTTAAATCCCACTTTGCTATTTATAACGTTTCATTTTTAGGAGAACCCATCGACCATCCGTTTCGTATCGTTCAAGTAGCCGTGCATTCTCTTGTTCCCGAAATACACCCCCATCTGAGAAAGGGCGTATATCTCACCAATTCAATGGTAGTTCGGCTTACATACCAGACGAGATCCCTATCACAAACGGTCTAGGGTCTAGTTGGGACTTTATACCGGGGAGATCCCCTTACTGTTGACAAGGCATTTTTTCCTCGTCAACAGATTTGGCGCTAAAAGGAGGGCTTGATGGCAGGCTCCCACCACGCAAGTAATATCCCTGTGCACACTCCACAGGGGGAGATCATATTTGAAAACACTGGTCCTCCACCTCTTGAGAATACCCCTGAGGAGGACTGTTGAGGAGGTAAATCCCCTCTGCGGACAGAGGCGATCCCTACTAGCCCAGCAGGGGTCTAGCAACAATCAAGCAATGTTATGACGCAAGCTCCTAGTTACGAATGAAAGACTAGGAATATAAGCCTACCTGGATTCCAACGCTAGAATCTGAAGAAGAAGCGTCCCCGTTCTTCAGCCCCGACAGATCACAATCCTTCCACGATCTCCGCGGATGAACACCTGCACATGGAAGAAACGAACAGATACAAGCATAGAAACCAGCATACGTAACTAAACATCAGTCAGAAAAGACATTACTCGCATTAACATGATGGAAAACGGAGTGGAACCATAATCGTAATCATCTATTAAGTAATAAACGAAGAAAGATTACAACCAAGTTCTGACGTCGCAGTCTCCTTCGGACGGGTCTCTGGTCGTCCACGTCTCGCAAAGCTCGCCAAGGAAAGGGAAAAACCTCTCCGGAGTCTCGTGACAATGGTCTCCTTACTTGAGTCGGCCTTGAGGGAAAGAGAGGATTCTTTACAGCACAAAGGCTCTTGGGAATATGGAGATACAAAGCTTAGGCACTTCAAGACTAGCTTGCCATGGATTTGAGCAGGCTTTTATAGATGGGGAAGGAGGGAGTTGGGATCCCTATTATTATGGGATTGGCCCTATCAACAAGGAAAGTTCCATGGAAGGTGGCAAAACCACTTCCCTTTCATAGAACTCCCGCAGCCAAACCTCCCAACTCAAGATAGGCAATGGTTTGTGAGTTTGTTTGAACTCAACTTCCGCCATCCATATTTAAAAAACAGTCCCTAAAATGGGTGGCGCGACTACTGCTCTATGACAGAGCGCCAAGTGGCGCGACCTCTTTGCAGGATTTTCCTCATTGGTGCGAGTACTAAACTGCCTGCCCGCGCCAATGCAAAAAGGGATGTTTTCATGATTTTTGCAAGGAGATGTCTCAAGGGAAAATAAAGCTCATGCTTAGAGGGTTGCATTGATGGTGTTTTCAAGGCATGATAATGTTCACAGGTCACGAAATGGGTCCTCCATTGTGCGGGACGGGGAATGGTAGGGACGGTGACAAATTACTGTGTAACAGATGCCCCCTAAAGTATGAGGCCCGAGAGAGAGAGGGGTGAAATGCTTTACGAGAACATGTTCAACCGAAGGCCCGCCGTCGGAAAACCTGCGCAGAAAGATACAACTGATATCTCAAGTACATGATGTATATGTGGTATGGACGCAGCCATCCGAAACAGAGTATGCTATAATCCGGATCCAGGGTATGGGCGCAACCATCCAACTAAGATCAAACAAATAGACTCAGGTATGGTCGCAGCCATCCAATCAGTGAGTCATGTACATAATGATAATAATCCACAAACGCAGCCTGGATTACAACAGACACAATCCAGGGTCTTGCGCTCCATCTCGACCCAAACAAAGTACAAGTTCGAGCATGCGAATATGTGAGCTGAAGTCGAACATGCAAGAACATCGTCTGATTACCAACCAATGATGAAAGTTGTTAACAGACGTGAGAGGAACCACCAATAATGACAATGGCCCTCAAGGTACTACAGGTACAATCTACGGCGTGCGAATAAATGAGTTGGCGTCGAACACCCGCAGAATCACTCGATCGGAGGTCAATGATGTAAACCTCACGTCGAATGCGACGAACCTGCCATTGAGGCATGCAGGCTCCAAGGTACCATCAGGAGTCTCTAGACCAAATTCCTGGATAATGAGTTGAAGTCGACAGGAAGTGACCTTGATCGAAGGTGGGCCATAATGATTCCCACATCATCGACACGAGACAGAGGAACATAATGTTTTGTTGTGAATCGGGACCATATGAGAAACAGAGGAAGGTTGATATTTGCAGAGGCCAACTTCTCTTGAACACATAAACGGCACGACAATGGACTTGGCAGTATTTGACATCAACGGATCAAAGGTCATGGCGACGAGGCAGTGAACAGATGAGAGGCCAAAAGAGATTACCCAAACCCACGGAGGCAAAGTGAAGCAGCGAGATGAGATGTCCCCAACCCGACACGAATGCAGACAAGTGCCATGTTCAAGAGCGACATACTGCCGACGACAACGACGATGGTTCCATTTTTCCCCCACCATTTTTGGCGAGTACCCCAATTATTTTTAATAACAAGCTTGAAGGGGATAGCATATGCTTGCAATATAAGTCCGCCCTTCGGGCGAATCCATCCTAGTGCATTTAACGAGTCCTAGGAAGGAGGAACTCGGAGAACGTCATTTCGACTGGATCCGATGTCATCAGGGTTTTACGAGTCTAACAAAGGAATAAATCGGCGTCTTTTCATGTTTAGAGAGTTTGAAAAGACAGCAGAAAAGAAAACTCCACAGGTCCCTTTTCGTAAATAGTTCCCCAGATCCGAAAAGGTAGAAAACAATATCCGGGAAAACCTCCTAGTCGCGATAGGCTAGGGTATTCCTTTTCGTAATCAATCCGTCCCAGCCCGAAAAAGGGTTAAACTTATACTGGGTGGATGTCGATTCGTGTCCATTTTAACGAGATCGAAACGACAAGGGCCTCGGCAATCTTTTCATATTTAGAGAGTCAGAAAAGAGCTGAAAGATGACTCGAGAGTGACTTTTTCGTGTATTTACCGAGTCCGAAAAAGTATAAAATACAACTCGTTTCCATCGTTTAAGTCGCAAAACCTGTTGCTGCACATACCAAGCAAGCGTAAAATCCATTTTCAACATAACATATGCAAATATTTGATAAAAATAACTTTTAAAACTCATTCAACGTCGAAAAAGTTATAAATATGTCAAATTGGTAAAAATAAAATTACTTTTACTATTTACCTTGGTAGAAAGCAACAGTGGTCCATTTGGAGCAGAAACTTTCGTCGACGATTGCGACCAATCCAGGCAACCATTCAGCTTCTCGTCTGTCACAGGTAAAAGGCACTCCCTTGCTCTTCATTTTCATTCATTTTTTAATGATTTTCCCTTAAGAATCAGTTCTATGAGGCCACTCTTAAAATTTTAGGGCTGCGCCCATTGGCGCGGGTATCGGGAACGGACCCGCGCCAATGAGCTCTTTTTTATAAAGGGCTCGCGCCACATGGCACGACTGTTCGCAAAACAGCCGCGCCAGCGGCCGAACCTTAAATTCCGCCCAAAAATTCAACATGTAGACCAAATTGCTTGGAATTTAAAGCTCACCAAAGATCTAACCAGGGGTTTTTGACCATGTGAATGCAGATAATCACTCAAAATGGAAATCGAATGGAAGGAACGAGAGCACGGAGAAGAGGATGAACAGGCCATGCAAAGCCAAGCTTGCATGAATGCACTTAGAGACTGTGGATTGAAAAATTTCTTCCTCACGCCATGTTTACGAGCTCAGCTTGAGCTCCTCCAATATCTAATCAGCATCTGGGATGAAAATGAACAGGTGTTCAGGTTACGAGACCAGGTGTTAGAACTGGAGGTCACCGATGTTTATTTCATCACTGGATTGTCCCGCAGAGGTCCAATCCCTGTACTGACTGGAAGCAGACCATCTGGGGAAAAGATGGAAGAATTAATGGCACGGGTGTGCCGAGGGGCACAAACAGGATCAGGAAGCAAGAAAGTGGATATCCACACCATTCTTGATCTAGCACTGAGAGTAGTTCTCCATACCATTACGCGGGCTGCTGGGTCGCAGGCTCCGCACGAGGCCTCGAAGACCCAACTCTTGCTGGCCTCAGAATGCATGGGTCCCTTACTGTTCAACTGGGCAGAAGCAGTAACTATCAATATGAAAAGGCAGCTCACAAAGTGCAAACAGGGAAAACTGAAACAGTTCGGTTATGGTTCCATCTTGGTATCGTTCATTCTGGAACGTTTACCAATCTTCCAGGGCCAAGGGGCCGCAGTGGGGAGTCTGATACCACGAGAGCCAAGGATGGCTCGCTGGGCAGCATTGATGCCCAGATCTGGAGGTGGCCAACAGATGTCTTGGAGGCCAGAGTTCTTTAGGTGGTTACGGCGCCAGCTGATTGTCGTGGAAGAATAGCCCTATTCGGGAACTGACTTTACTGGGGACCCAGACCTCCCGCTACCAGAAGGAGATGACTGGGACGAGGAGCTGGGTAAGACCTCATATTTTTGATTTTATGTTTATATGTTTTTTTTTGTAAATACACATTCGTCTTAACACAATTATATATGTATGCAGATGTAGGACCTGAGAGACCAGCCGGGATGTCTCCAATCTCCCGGAGGACACAACTTGCCCCTGAGATCCAGGGAGAAGGCACCAGAGGAGATGAACTGATCCAGAACCTCGAGGGGATTGCCCACGGGATCCCAGACTATGCCCGGCTAGAAGATGTACCGATGGCATACCAGCGCCACACGGTGGGAGTCCCGAATCGGATCCACCGAATCCTGAGGCGCCTAGTGCGTGCAGTGACGTGCTATCATGAGCACCATGCGGATTAGTCCTTAGGATTTATACCACACCTATTTTTTGAGAGACATAGCGTCTCCGGATGTACTAAGACGACTATGTATATTTTTTGAGTTTTATGTGACACACTCTATGTAAACATTTCGATATCTATATATATACATATCTATTTCTGGAGGAGTCTTTCTTTACATGTGATGATGATTTATAAATTGCGCAAATGTCTGTCTAATACCAAATTTGCTACTGCATCTGTTAATGTATTCAAATGCCTGGGTATATGATGATATGTAATATAGTCAAAATTCCTTTCCAGTAATCGAATACGCAAATACAGACGTAAGATGGACGGGTTTCTTACCGAATAGTGTCCGTTCAGCTGTAACACTACAAGTTGTGAATCTAGGTACACGAGCAATTCACGGATACCAAGGTTTACTGCCTCGGTTAATAATTTCAACACGGCGCTATATTCCGCGATATTGTTCGTGGTACGTCCTAAACACACACCTTGCAGGTCAATCAACTCACCAGCAGGATCGTAGATTACCCAGGCTGCGGAAGACAAATTCCTGGTACTGCGGGAGGCACCATCCGCGAAACCAACAAATGGATGAATATACATCTGCACAACCAGGAAGACCCGATCAGCAGAAATATGTTTACAAAGCACACCACACTATGCACACAAATGACAATCACACACCTATGTACACACACCACACCAAGAAATCATTTCAGGCGTAGTACTTTTTAAGGTACAGCCCATTCCTGGGCTGCGCCAGCGGAACTCCTTCGTAATCTATAAGCTCGTAGGCCCCATTTTTCAAAACACGCTTTACTATATAAGGCCCGTGCCACATAGGCTGGAGTTTACCGGCTCCAAGCTTATCATGTGCCTGATCGTACAAGAGGACGAGGTCTCCTTCAATGAAAGAACGGGGAGAAACAGATTGATCAAAATGGGATTTGACCCTCTTCTTTTGTGCTTCGATGATCAAAGCAGCTAGACGATGGGTTTCATCCAACCGTTCGAGATACAAAAGACGTTCCTCCTCAGGAGAAGTATCCGGTAATAGCTCCACAGCTAATTTAAGCGAAGGAATTTCACATTCAACCGACAGAGTAGCTTCCAGACCGTACACCAATTGGAATGGTGTGAATTCGGTTGCGCTCTTAGCAGATGTTCGGTACGCCCAGAGAGCTGAGAACAGTTGGAGATGCCAATTGGATTTATGAATCCCAACTGTTCGCTGAAGCATAGTGACCAAAACCTTGTTCACCGCTTCAACCTGACCATTCGCTTGAGGGTAGTATGGTGTTGAGCTGTCGTGACGCAGGCCCAACGCAGCTGTCAGCTCCGCCATCATGTAATCGCGGAAATGAGTACCGTGATCAGTGACGATAGCTTGAGGGACCCCGAATCGTGCAATAACATGGTTGAATAAAAATGAAGCAGCCGTTCTTCCGTCAGCAACTAGTGTAGGCATCGCCTCGGCCCACTTAGTGAAGTAGTCGACGGCGACAATGATATACGCATGCCCCCCGGCCGAGTGAGGGTTACACGTCATAAAATCCACACCCCATTTCGCAAAAGGGTCGACGGTAATAACGGGATGCAATGGCAACGGCGGCGCGCGCATCTTGCGCTGAAAAATCTGGCATGGATGACATTTTCGGATTGCAGTGATACAATCCTTGAATATGGAAGGCCAGAAATAACCTGCCCGTAGAATCTTCTGGGCAGTAGCATACCCGGACATATGTCCGCCACAGGCGCCACTGTGACAGTCATTTAAGACTTTCTCAGCTTCTTCCAAGGTAAGGCATCGTCGGAGCATCGAATCTACTCCAATGCGATATAAGGTATCTCCTACTATACGGTAGGGTTGGGACTGGTGCCGAATCCGACGGCGGGCAGTTTTATCCAACTTAGACCGAAAAGTTGCGGTCTGAAGATACACTATGATGTCACCGTACCAAGGATCACGAGTATCGATAAGAAACAACGTTTCTTCTGGTATATGGTCTTCAGAGTGTGAGGGAACAGAGTCTGTAGGGAGAGAACATATCAAATCCGCGAAGACCAGTGATTTAGTTGACTTGGCAGTGGTGAACTCCAAGTCAAACTCCTGCAGGATCACGATCCATTTGGAGTACTTGCCCCTTAGTAATTGTCTAGAAAGAATATACGTCATAGGGTTGCATTCTGAAACCACTGTTATCGTACGCAAAAGGACGTAATGGCGAAAGCGTTGTACGGCGTGTACGGCTGCTAAGGCCAACTTCTCGACATGTGCATAACGCGTTTCCGGGTCGAGAAGGTTCCGAGACAGGTAATAAACAACATGTTCATCACCGTTCTCGTCATCCTGCACCAAGACCATAGCAATGGTGCTAAATGCGGCGGATAGATACAAAGTAAAGTCGCGGTGGTAGTCCGGAGGACGAAGCAACGGAGCATTGACTAGCAATGTCTTCAGCTTCTCAAAGGATTCCTGAGCAATTTCGTCCTAGTGAAAGGGAACATTCTGCTTTAACAAACGAGTGAATCCTTTGGCCACCTCGGCATAATTCGGGATAAAGCGCCTAAGAAAATTCGCCTTCCCTTGCAGACTCTGTAGCTGATACAGGGAGGAGGGTGATGGGAGATTTATGATGGCCTCAACCTTCAGAGGGTCAAGGCAAATTCCGTCTTTCGAGACTATAAAGCCTAAGAGACGGCCAGAATCAACGCAGAAGACGCACTTATGAGGATTGAGCCTGATGTTGTATCGTCTGCAACGAAGAAAGATCTGGCGAAGATGCTCAGGATGGTCCTCTCGCTTACCCGAATGGGCTGGCAAGTCGTCCAGATAAGGCTGGACAATATGGCGAATGTCATGAAAAGCGTAGGACATCGCACGCTGAAACGTGGCGCCAGCGTTCTTTAAGCCGAACGGGAGTTTTTTGTATGCGAAAGTGCCCCACGGACAGATGAATGTGGTCTTATGTTGATCCTCAGGTGCAATATTGATCTGGTTGTAACCTGAGAAACCATCCATTAAGGAATAGATCTCACTCCCAGCACAATCGTCGATAATCTGGTCGATAAACGGAGTGGGATAATTATCCTTAGGACAGGCGCGATTGATATCGCGATAATCCACACAGACTCGAATGGTACCCTACTTTTTATCGACAGGGACGATATTGGACACCCATTCTGTAAGGGGGATAGGATAAATAAAACCCGCGTTCAGAAGTTTTTCAACTTCTGCCTTGATAGCGGCGGCTTTCCGAGGATGCATGGGACGTAAGCGTTGGCGTACGGGTTTCGCACCTGGATAGGTTGGAATCTCGTGCACGACAATACTAGGATCAATTCCCGGCATTTCCTCGTAGGACCATGCGAAAACATCTCTGAATTCTCTGAAAAGCTCAGTATAGACTTGAATCTCCTCGGGAGAACAAGTCACACCCACATGAATGTTCTCAACAATCCCTGGTTTAACAGAGATGTTGATTGGAACAGTTTGAGTAATGTTACTCAGATTACCTTCCGAAAAGACCTCGTGCATCAAGATCGGTGTTTGAAGAGGAGGGGAAGCAACCTGAGTAGCATAGCGCTCCAGACAATCAGTCATTGCCCCCAAGCTGGGCATAAACGAGGAGCGATGATGTCCATCGCCCCAGGGCAGCTCCTCAAGAGACATGGTTTCAATGATAGCCTCATCTGAAGGAAAAGTCTCTCTGAGAGGATCAAGTGAATCAGCCTGACCAAGCCAGGGGGATTGCGAGTAGACGTCGAGAGCCATGCTCATCGGAGCATGCTGAGGAGGTGGAGGGTCCGATGCGGCAACAATCTCACAGTAGCTGATCTCTATTGGCGTTAAAGGCATGGATTCTCCAAACTCATATACCTGCTCAGGTGTAGGAATAAGCCAGGGGTCATCAGTCCTGGACAACATGTTGACTTGAGCGGTATTCGGTGGCGGTGCGGGGAATATACCCATGAGAACTGGGTCTTTGAAAAGACCAGGTCCTATGCTGTCTGGGGGATTCGGGATTTGATCCACGTATGGCACGTTGTTCTCAGAGCTAGAGGTGAAAAATGACAACTGATCTACCGTGACAATCTTGCCCTCGTGAGGGAACTTAATGAATCGAAAGACGGTAGACGGCACGCAGAGCATGGCATGGGTCCAGCTGCGGCCAAGAAGTATGTTGTAGTTGAGTTTAGCGTCAACCCATTCTACTTCCACGTTGACAGTTTTTCCCTGTAATGTGATTGCAAGACTCTCGAGAACTCCCAGGGGTTTAGATTCCTGACCATCAAATGCCTCAAGGGCATTGGGAGATGACGACAAGGTTGGAGAGCCGATGGATTTCCAGCAAGCGGAGGACATAATGCAGGTAGATGCACCCTCATCTACGACGGCCCTATGAATGTTCAGACCGTTAATCCCGACTTGAATGACCAAAGCGATTTGATGCGGAAGCCGGGGAGTAAAATTCTCTAGATCGAAAGTGAGAAGACTCGAGTCGGCGGGATCGATACCACCGATTGCAGACAGTAAAGCCTTCCGTTGTGAAGGACAACTTTGAAGAACCTCCAGTGTAGACATAGCACATGGCGCCTGTGCCAGATCCTCAACGATGCTGTAATGTTGTGCGGCACGAGCATTTGGATTATAAGAGGATCTTCGAAGAACACCCTTGGGAGGTGGCTTCACAACTGGTTCGAGAGTCGGCTTCTCGATTTCCAATGGACCGGAGGCAGGTGGGGGAGGCGGCCCATCCGCAACTGCCTTCCCGGGTGCCTGCCGCGGTTCATTGTAATCCTTCGACCGCGTAGCGATAGTGATAGGTGCATTAGTCTTCATCATGAAAACCTGAGACCCAAACGGTGCAGATGGTGACGCCTGTTCGACCATCTGGGTCTGCGGAGATGGAAATGGCTCTTTTAAAACAGCCGGAGTCCCTTTTGAGCCTTTAAGAAGTTGACTAACTTCGGACCGTCGTGGACAATCCTTAGTATAATGGTCACCTTCACAGATGAGGCAAGGGAATTTCGGCTTACGTTGGGAGCCATCCTCAGTTCGAGATTTAGATTCCGGTTTCGGGGCATCAGATTTTGATTTGCCTTTGCCCTTTTTCTTCCCCTTGGAGGATTTGTCCGCAGGATTAGCCTGGACGGCATTCACCTCCGCAGTTTTACCAGAATCGGATGAGGCGGGATTAGCAGAGGTATTGTTGGAAGAATTAGCCTTCTGCTTCCCATTCGAAGACTTCTTCGAATTTTGAGAAACGGAACCAATGACACCATCCACCGTAGGGGTAGGCGGAGCCTTAGTGGTTCCGGGCTGTGGAGCATCAGTCAAGATGTCATAAAGCGTGCCAGACTGCGAATAGACAAGATCCAGGTACTGGGCACGCGCGATAGCTTGTTCCTCCGTCACACACGCTCCCATCGCGATATCCTGAGCGATTTTATTCACGAAGGAGGTGGTGAACCAGTGAGTCAAAATCTGATCAGGTATGTGAAACTTGATCAGTCGACGACGGCGCCGCCACTCATGAATGTGATCCGAGATGTGAGTGGCCTTGTCCTGCTTCAGAGAAGTCAGGAGGTGCGTCCCGGCCTCATACCGGACCGGTAACTGGAAATGCGTGAGGAAAGCCATGGCTAACGAGTTGAAATCTTGAAAAATACCACGGGATAGTTCTATGTACCACTTAGCAGTAGCTCCTATTAACGTACGCTGGAAAAGACGCAAACGAATCGAATCGTCGACCCAAGAGTTAGACAAACACCAGAGGTGATACGTCATCACATGCGCCTGGGGGTCTTCGCCAGCTTTGCCCTCAAACTTGGGACAATCTCCTGGTATCTTGGTGGGAACCGGAGGCCAATATGGATTATGTGCAATCGGATCATTGGTCAACTTTGAAACGTCCGGCAGTTCCAAGGTAGCCAGGAACGGCAATGGAGGGTTAACTGCCATGCCAGTCCCAGGATAAGGTCCGGTACCCGTGCTCCACGATGGTTGTGAATATCCCTGCCCCCACAGTTTCTGTCCCGCGGGATTCTGACCGTAGGGGGCATAGTTCGTATAACCAGACTGATTTGGCTGCTGGTAACCATAGTGCGGGGCTTGATAACCAGGGTTCGGGCCCTGATTAGGCGTTTGCCCTGTATAAGCAGCGTTTGGATTTGGCTGCTGATCGTAGGTAGAACCGGGTGGAGGAGGATGATACTGAGAGCCTCTAGAGTGGTTATAGTTCGGTTGAGACTGACCATGAGGATAATAACCACTCTGAGGATGAGTAGGCTGCTGATAAGTGGAACCCTGCGGAGCCTGGTACGTAGGGCGCAGCTGTTGATTTGGCTGCGGCATTGAATGAACGGGCTGTTGAGCAGAGTGCACGGAATGAGAGGGTTGCCCTGAATGAACAGGTTGACCCGGGTGAGGGGGCTGGCCTGAATGACCAGGTTGGCCCGGATAAACAGGCGACGCTGGTTGCGCAGGTTGACCTGGTTGTAAGTGGGCCCCAGGTTGTACCGGATGGGCCGGCTGGCCTGGAGGCGGGACACCAGGTTGTACCGGATGAGCCGGTTGGCCTGGTGGCGGAACAGAACCAGGTGCTTGCTGGAAACCAGTTTGACCTGAAGCAGAACCATAGAGTGGTCCTGGCTGATATGCAACGTTAGATACAACAGGATACTGCGGTTGCATCGGTAAAGAAGGCTGGATTTTCCCCCCAGGACCATAGGCCGGTCCCGGTTGATACCCCGGCTGAGGCTAAGCAGGTTGACCAGCAGGGCTATAATATGGTCCTTGCGGATTGTACAATGGCCCTTGCTGGCCCGCAGAGTAGCCTTGGATGGGCTGTCCCTGTGGGTCGTACTGATAGCCAGGTTGGCCTGCAGGTTGGCCTTGGAAAGGCTGTCCCTGCAGGTTATAAGCCTGGTTGTACGGTAAACCTTGAGCATACAGATAAGCCTCAGGAGCAGGAAGGCGCAAAACCTCCCCGTGCTCGTCAAGTTGACCTGGGAAACCATACACGGGAGTGTCGTCCTGTGCGTAGTGCGAAAAGAAAGATCGGTAAGGATCTTGGGGAATCTGTCCAGCTCCGGCGTTCGGCTGTTGCAAAAACAACCGATACTCCTCCGGAGAGATATTCTCCGGTATAGCAGTAGCTAGATAAACATCTTCAGGAGTTGGCCCAGCCCTGGTAGCCGAGACAACAGAAGAAGAGGCAGCCACACAAACAGTGGGCCAAACGGGAACAGAAGTGACGGGCGTCGAAGGGGACACCCCGGGTGTAGTGACAGCTGGCCTCGAAGCAGGAGATGATATTCCCATAGAGGCAGCAGCTGAAATGATCTGACCCAGAGATCTGTATCCCTGCGGTAAAGAAGGACTGGCTGACGACATGGTAGCCAGCTCAGAGTCGTCTCCCTCAAACAATCTACGAGGGATGCGCTGATAGTCATCAGACCCCGGAATTTCCTCACCAGAATCGCTCATGGTTGATCCTGCCGTTAAATCACGCAAAAGACGACGAGGACTAGGAGGAAAAACAACAGCAACAAACGGTGAACCCGATGTAAGAGAAAGGAAATCAGCTCCTAATCTCAATTCAGACACAGGGTCCGAAAAGGGCCAATTGAACTCAACTGGTCCTCCAAAGGGTTGCTCGGCGAGAACCGGTCCCCCATCAGGAAACTCGGAAACAATAGGCTGTTGTGGTTCAACAGAAGGCTGAGAAGCTTCTGAAGAATCGTCCGTGTAAGGACTACCAGTAGACGAAACCGAAGGTTCCGCCACTGTGGCAAAAGACTAGAAGAAAAGAGCAAACACACACATGGGCTGAAAACGAGTTAAGACACACGATCAAACGGTCAACAAGCAATGTCTAAACAGGTGTGTAATCGTGGGCGATTAATTTTACCACATTGGAAAGTAAGAAATTCTACCGTTTCATGTTTTAAGAGTCGAGAAACGATAAAAATATGACTCTATCTCTTTCAGAGTTGACACAAGCGTGAAAGGACAAGCGCTTGACGGTCTTTTCAAGTTTAGGGAGTCAGAAAAGACCAAATGACTGCTCAGGGAAAACTAGGCACAAAGGGTGTACCAAATATCCGTGAACTGCAATATACACCTTGGTTTCAAAAATGAAACAGAAATCGACCAAGGACTTTCCGTACGTGCAGGTAGTCTCCCCGAATGCTGTGTTCGGTGTATCACGGGTATAGGGCGGCGGACTCGGCTTCCTGTGGATAAAGGATTGAAAACCTAGAGGGGTCTCCCTTTATATACGCGACGGTACGGGGAGCGCAAGTCCGTACTAGCGCTGTCTAAAGCCAACAGGCGAACGACAGCTGCTAGGTTTAACGACGCCGGAACACGTCTCTAGCCTAGACCTTCTAAATGTATTTCGTTAGGTTCCAATGTTGCCTTAGGTTAATTGAATAAATTTTACAGTTGATCTTCAATTAAGTTTCAATTTCCAGGCCCTATCGTATGTAGTGTCTCGAAAGACTCCTAAATGCAGAGCTATATGCCACAGTGCAACATTTCGTTCGATGAAAACTAGTTAGATAAGAGTTGAGAGCTCTTATGCAAACGAAATGAACGGAAAACAAACAATGAGATCTCTAATGCAACTAATGCAATTGAAAACTCTTCATTCAAAACACTAATCACTAGCGATATGGAAAAGATCACAATTTGTACTAATTAACAAAAGCAAAAGAGATTTGTTTTTTTGATTTTCAATGTTTAATAGCTAATGTGCACTGAAAACAAAAGGAACAATTTGAGAAACGATATCCAAGAGAGCGAAACAAACAAAATTCACTCAACAATGCAAGCAATCAGATCCCCAAATCGACCAAAGTCTCTCAAAGCAAAGAAAAGACTCTAAAGCTTCCAATGGACCGTGTGATCTAGGTCCAAAGCAAGGCCAAACGAATTTCGAATGAAGGAATGAACAATCACCCAAAAAACGCAATAAAACAATCAACGACTACTAAGAGGATGTGGAGAATCAATCAGCAAGTTGACAGGACAATCAAGACACCAAAACTCCCAAGGAGGGCTCGATACACCAAGCCACTAGATGTCCTAGGGCTCAAAACGTGAAATCGATAGATAAAAGCAAACAACCAAAGGACAGAGGTGAATTCCCAGCCAAACAAGACTCCAACACACTCAGGCAGTCGGAAAATCAAGAAGAAAAACACTGATCAAATCCAGAGAGCTCAAAAATGAAGAAACTCAAAAAAATCACAGGGGTGGCGCGACTGTAAGTGTGAAACTGGCGCCAGAAGTCAATTGGCGCGGGCCAGACAAAGGCAACGTGCGCGACTGTCGGGTTAAAAACCGCGCCAGTCGAGTTTCTCAGCAAAAATTGAAAACAAGCCACTCCAGAAGCAGGCCAATGCAAGCTAAGCAAACCAAGAAGCTAGAACAATGAAAGAATCCAACCCAGAAGGTTCATCAAGCAAGGAAAAACAATCAGAGCGAAACAACATAAACGAGACAATGAAAACCGGACGATCCCCAGTGGAGTCGCCAATTTGTTGAGGAGGTAAATCCCCTCTGCGGACAGAGGCGATCCCTACTAGCCCAGCAGGGGTCTAGCAACAAACAAACAATGCTATGACGCAAGCTCCTAGTTACGAATGAAAGACTAGGAATAGAAGCCTACCTGGATTCCAACGCTATAATCTGAAGAAGAAGCGTCCCCGTTCTTCAGCCCCGGCAGATCACAATCCTTCCACGATCTCCGCGGATGAACACCTGCACATGGAAGAAACGAACAGATACAAGCATAGAAACCAGCATACGTAACTAAACATCAGTCAGAAAGGACATTACTCACATTAACATGATGGAAAACAGAGTGGAACCATAATCATAATCATCTATTAAATAATAAACGAAGAAAGATTACAACCAAGTTCTGACGTCGCGATCTCCTTCGGACGGGTCTCCGGTCGTCCACGTCTCGCAAAGCTCGCCAAGGAAAGGGAAAACCTCTCCGGAGTCTCTCGACAATGGTCTCCTTACTTGAGTCGGCCTTAAGGGAAAGAGAGGATTCTTTACGGCACAAAGGCTCTTGGGAATATGGAGATTCAAAGCTTAGGCACTTCAAGACTAGCTTGCCATGGGATTGAGCAGGCTTTTATAGATGGGGAAGGAGGGATTTGGGATCCCTATTATTGTGGGATTGGCCCTATCAACAAGGAAGGTTCCATGGGAGGTGGCAAAACCACTTTCCTTCCATAGAACTCCCGCAGCCAAACCTCCCAACTCAAGATAGGCAATGGTTTGTGAGTTTGTTTGAACTCAACTTCCGCCATCCATATTTAAAAAACAGTCCCTAAAATGGGTGGCGCGACTACTGCTCTATGACAGAGCGCCAGGTGGCGCGACCTCTTTGCAGGATTTTCCTCATTGGCGCGAGTACTGAACTGCCTGCCCGCGCCAATGCCAAAAGGGATGTTTTTCATGATTTTTGCAAGGAGATGTCTCAAGGGCAAATAAAGCTCATGCTTAGAGGAATGTATTGATGATGTTTTCAAGGCATGACAATGTTCACAGGTCACGAAATGGGTCCTCCATTGTGCGGGACGGGGAATGGTAGGGACGGTGACAAATTACTGTGTAACAATAATTTCTACCATAATTACTGTGTTTCGACCATAATGAACTATTTCTCTTCTGGTCAAACAAGCCTCTGTATGAGCATGACCTTGATGATGTTTTGCTAACAATACTTCTTTTGTCTGCATGCTTTAAATCCCACTTTGCTATTTATAACGTTTCATTTTTAGGAGAACCCATCGACCATCCGTTTCGTATCGTTCAAGTAGCCGTGCATTCTCTTGTTCCCGAAATACACCCCCATCTGAGAAAGGGCGTATATCTCACCAATTCAATGGTAGTTCGGCTTACATACCAGACGAGATCCCTATCACAAACGGTCTAGGGTCTAGTTGGGACTTTATACCGGGGAGATCCCCTTACTGTTGACAAGGCATTTTTTCCTCGTCAACAGATTTGGCGCTAAAAGGAGGGCTTGATGGCAGGCTCCCACCACGCAAGTAATATCCCTGTGCACACTCCACAGGGGGAGATCATATTTGAAAACACTGGTCCTCCACCTCTTGAGAATACCCCTGAGGAGGACCCACCTTTCTATGAGGTCATGTGAAACCAACTAAGGGTTTTGCGCCCACTCACCCGCGATCTCGTTAGAGGTCTGAAAAAACTCCCCGCCATTGATTCCCTAGCCAATCCGCGAACTTCCGGAATGCATCATACTCGCCAGGGTGTCCTAGTCAACTCCATGCCTCAACGTATAAGCCTAATGCTTAAAGACTACGTAGATGCGGTCAACCGGCTCTCAATTAAACCTCCCGACATCCCCCGAGGGGTCGACGGAGGCAGCCCTGAAGTTACCAGACCCCAACCAAACACTGGTCCCTAGCTCAATCAGCCTTTGAATGACAACACCCAATAGAATGACCCACCCGGGGGAGGGGCTGGAAGAGGCCGGGGAAATATAGGCCGAGGGCATGGTCGAAACACAGACCATACTCAACACCACCACCACCTAAACTGAAACAAATAACCCTTCCTTTTCAATGGAAAATTCGGTGGTTTCAGGAACTTGAGGAATTATAGAAACCTAGAAGATATTAGAGTTAACCGAAACCAAGGCATGCACTCTCAACATGAAGGCAAAGCCTCTCGGTCTGACGCCGGGAGCGAGTCTAAAAATGAGACTGAGCATGTTTTCATCCTGCCCTATCGTAGGGCCATACGGGTCCAGCTCTTAGCCTAGATGGCACAGTCTCCTCTGGGCCTCCGTGGTCCTCTTCCCGACTTGCCCCGACACCCGAAGAAGCACCTCCCTAAGTTCGATCGTGAGAAGGGAACACTGGTCGAAAACCACATTAGTAATTTCTACCTGGCCTTGCAAATGATGAGGGTACAGTTCGATGACATAGCATGCCGACTCTTCCCGCACACCCTAGAAAACAAACTTGCTACTTGGTATCGTTCATTGCCTGTCGCTTCCATTTCGACTTGGGAGCAATTCCGCCGCACCTTCCTTGAAAATTTCTCCGAGGAAAAGACCCCTTATATGCTCCTCACGGAGTTGAGCACCTTGAAGTGCCAAAAGAAGGAGAAGGTCAAAGATTTCAACCAACGTTTTGCAACCATCTTGAACAAGTTTCCCCCAAACATGGCCCTTGACGATTCCATCACTATAGATTACGACACAAGAGCCTTGCCTCCGGACATTGCTGTCTTAGTTAAATGCGAATCCAGATCCACCCTAGCAGAAAATTTTACCACTGTCCTCGCCATTGAGAAATACACACTATCAATAGGGGTCATAGACCATGATAACCGGGATGATCTAAAATCTGTCGGAAAAAGGACACAAATCTCAGCCCATAAATCTGAGGACAAGGATAAGGATCCTTTCGATTTTGAGAACATCGCGAAATCCCTAAAAATATTAACGAATGAAGTCTTCGATTTAAAAATAAAGAAAAATGACTCTGCGTCAGGTAGCAAAGCTAAAAAGCATTTCTTTAGGAAGAAAAGGGTCACGCCTAATTGCCCTCTACCGAACCCCAATGCGAATTTCAACGCAGAAGAGATTGGCAAAGATGACTTCTGCTCGTTTCATTAAGCTTCCCACTCTGAAAGGACTTGCCCCCAATGGATTAATTATATGACCGCGGTGGTGAATCAACTCTTAGAAGGTCAGACAGTAGGAGAGTTTGAAGAGGAATCTGACTCAGGCGATGAAGAAGTCTCCCCCCCCCCGACGAAGACTTGGGATCAACAGTCCTCACCTTCGAAGTAATTCGTGGGGAAGGGCCTCCTCCCGTGATAGAGATAAATTTGGTTGATGGTCCCCAATCCAAACCTCCCCGAAACTATAGCCTAAGGAGCAAAGTCCTGGTTGCCGATCACTCTTTCGAGAAAAAGAGGAAAGGCTTCTTGAGGAAAATCATGCAATCAAACAAGGAAAACCAAACCGCAACCTCGACTACTAAAAAGTCTAGCCCCGCCGCTACTCGAGGCACCTCCAAGTCCAGATCATCATCAAGTTCACCCAACACATCTGTTGAGACGCTCTCGCACCCAGAATTCGGGTACAATATCATTTAAGACATGAAGAAAATGCGAGCCAACATATCTCTTTACAAACTCACCTGAATAGCCAACCAACGTGACCTGATTCTCAAAGCCTTCGCCAGCCCATACTAGACAAGAAGGCCTACCTTAGCGGCAAAGGCTGTAAGCTCCACACCCTCCCAAGCCTCGATGAACCTCCAGTCCATCGTCAACGCTGTCAATGCCAACTCGAGAGGGTCCACACCCTCGTTTCTCTTGTCTTTTGAGATCATTTCAACGTCCTCAATTTCCTCGTCGATTCCGGCTCGTCTACCAATTTCATGCCCCTGTTTTTATGCAAAAAATTGAATATCCACCCCGAGAAAACTGATGCCAATATCATTAAGCTTGATAGGTCCCAGGTCCCCGTCGTGGGCAAATTGAAAAATGTCCTAATATGTCTCTCCTTAGACTCCCGAGTCCATTAGTGCATCGACATAGTTGGCGTGGATATCCCAAAACCCTACTGTCTGCTACTAAGCCGAGATTGGTCAAACAAACTACAGGGATACTTCGCCATCGACTGGTCCCATTTGTGGCTCCCATACAAGGATAGGAATAACCAGATCCGGGTCGAGAGCGAATGTTATATGAAACATACATGACCGAACTTTAAACAACCAACGAACCCATCAGATTTGCACAAGAAGATTTGGGCATGTGTTTCTTGGAGGCCGCTTTCGGGTGCTACCAAGCCACTTGGTCCCCAGTCTCCCCAGAAACCTAGTTAGAATTACTCCCGTGTGTTGCGTCCCACCCTGCCGCATCAGGAGGTCCACCCGATGTCTCCGCCCCAAGTATCCCATACGTACACACCTGCGATTAGAAACATCTGAGAACAAAATCTGGACCCTATACTATTGTTTTCCTTTGAGATAATTGTGGTCAATAGTCATGCCAAAGCATCTATAATGTTTTGTTTGTGTTTTGTAATATTGGAGGACCAATGTATAAGATAACTTTTAGCAAATAGTTATTGATTAAATCTGGCAGATAATATCAATAATTATAAGTAAGTGTTGCTTGTTTATCTCACACAGTGACTAAGATTTTGAAATTTATTAAGTGGAATTATGTAAGAGGACATGATTATTAAATATTCAGATTGAATTCTTCAATAAATCATAAGCTTGAAAACCTTTAAACAATGTATAAAAGTTCAACAAAATATCTCTAACATTATCAAGATGCTCACAATTTATAAATGAAAGGGACTTACATCAAAAAACTGTTAAGTAAATCATTATTTATATTGCTACTAACTTCAGGAGGAATTATAAGATTGCTGAAACACAGTCAACCTCACCTAGTTATCGTGATAACAATTAAATATATGAAGAAACAAAATGTATGAAAATTGGAAAAACTCATAGAGAAAACAAAGCTGCATGAGAGAAATTCAGAATCCTTCTTGTATTATTGATGACAAAAAAGACTTGTAAAATTTATGCTTACAAAAATTCGCTCATCCAAGGGTGCAACCCTTAATAACTCGAAATGAGATTATTTATACTAATTCACAAAACTCATAAATATTTGAACTGATTTACAATAATAGAATAAAGAAGAATAGAAGAAGTAGACAGATAGATGGAGTGTCTCTGTTTTCTTGGAAGTTGTTGATGACTTAGCCCCTTTTGATGGAAGTTGTTGTTGACTAGACCCTCAAAAATATGATGTGTTGGCATGCTGTAAAATTCATCCTTTTACTTGATGGTCTCACAAAACTTATCCCATTGATCTTGACTTGGGATTTCTACACTCACCATTTTCCTGAAGATTTCATCTACTTTAGTATATATGTCAAAAGTTGGTCTTTGAATGAATAAATGTCTGATTTGATGTTGAATGATCAAATCAAACTACAGAGCTTCAAGAAAATCTTTCCCTGTAATATGACCTTTGATACCTGCAAATTTTGACTTGTCTATTGCAAATGTGTATAACGTTTTGTAGTAATCTTCTAACTTAATCAACTTATCATCTAATCCTACCAATCATGGTAGTACATTATGATTTGAAACATTAAATTTAGTATGAAACCTTTGAACAAAAATATTTAAGCTTCACATTTGGTCTGCAATTGGTTGATTAAGTTTCTTTTTTGCAAAACTTTATTTATCTCCAAAATGGTTGCAGTTCTATCCAAGATGTTGATTGCTTCCAACTCCTCTCTGTTCTTTGAATTGAGAACCTTGTTCATGAGGTGGGAGATTCGAAATCTCCACAGTATGAATTTTGAGAACCTTGATCATGTCAGTGGCTTCACTTGGCTTCTTCTTGAGTTGATCTTTCTGCTCTTGAATTGTTGTTCTGCAATTTGTGATGAGTTCATACTATTTGAAGATGATCTGTATGGATGGCCATACTTCAGTGATGGACTTGCTGATTTCTTCCCAGATATTCTGCTTTTCTTCACGCAAAGTTGATGCCATTAGATATTCACTCTCTATTTATTTGACCTTAAGTCCTAACTGATGAGTCTTCTGCATTTCCTCTACTAATAAAGTATCATTTTTAATTTTCTGAGACTCAAGAACTTGAAAATTCTACTGTAACTTCTCATGTGCCTGTTTCTGCATGGCCAAATTTTGTGCCAATTTTGCTGCATCAGTTATAGTCAAAGCTGCTAAAAGTTCTGTACCTGCAGAAGATGTTTGAATTGCTAAATTAGGATCAATATTCACATGGAGTGCTGATTCCTCTTTCAACAATAATTCTTCAATTTGTTCTTAAATCTTTCTAATTTGCAGATTTTGATAAATGATCAACTTCAACATTTCCTCCTTGTTACATTCATTTTATGCAATCTCTTTAGTCTGTGGGTCTTCAGGTGAGGGTAGCTTGAGTTGTTTGTGCAGAGCAGAGATGTCTGCATTCTTATTTTTAATGATTTCCTCAACTGCCTTGCAGTATTTTGGGTCATACCCAACTTTCACTACAAGGTCTTCCAGTGACTTCATCCTGTTGTCTTTAGCCACTGAAGATAGATTTTCAATCTTCAACTAAGATTGAACATTTTACAGTGCTGCTTTCAATTTGGAAAGTGACATGGTTGTTGTGGTCATTTTTGAAAATAACATTTCTCCTGATTGCCTATGCATGTCCATCTGGTCAATTGGGTGAATCTAATTTGCATCAAAAGAGAAGATATTCTTCTTGTACTCATCATGAGTCTTTGGAAATGGCACTTTTTCCTGCAGAGAGGCCATATGCATTATTCCTTTCTCACTATCAAAGGCAGTGAGAAGTCTGTGTTGTGATGTAGATGTTTGTTTCCAGAATTGACTGTAAACATCTGATTTCAATGCTTCATTCTTGTGCTTGATGTCTAGGAATCCAGAGAAAATATTTTTCTCTTCAGAAGAGATGGAATCTGAATGCTGGATGATTTCTAGTGGTTCTCTTGTAGGTGATGATGATGGAGGAGTCTTAGGAACATTGGTGGATGTGGAGACTTCAATATCTCCCAAATCTATGATCTCTGGTTGTTTCTCCTCTGAAAGCAAGGTGGAAGTGAGCTTTTGCTTTTTGAGTTGCAAGATAAAATCTTTCATAATCTCCTTGGCATGTGGAGGCTCTTCTCGAACTCTCTTCTGCTGCTTACCGTCAGGCACTGGTGTGTGTACATTTGAAGTTGAATTGACTTGTTCATCTACCTCCTCGAGAGTACCTTTCACCCATTCATCTTGGTTCACGTATTTCTTTTATTTCTTCTATGGAGGTATGAGTGTAGAAGTTGTCTTAAGTTCAACTCTCAGAGCAAAAATAATGCCATGGGTGTCATATGACCAAGTAAAAATTGGTTGAAAACCCATCTTCTTTAACAATGCATCTGCTTCAGCACCAGCTGCTCTGGTATTGCAGATGAAGGACCGAATGTTAGCCTTGAGTTTAAATTGATCTTTTCTCTTTCCTGAGACAAAATGTAGTTCATCCATGTTTAACATTGTCTTATGTACCCCAAGGAGAAAACTCTCATAGGTACATATCTTGGAAGCTTTTATGGTGAGAGTTTGCAACCATATACCCTGATCTCTATGTAATTTTTGTACAGGTACCAATCTCCTGTCTTTGCTTGCTCACTAAGGTACATAATCCTTTTAATGTCTTCTCCAATTCTAGGCTCTGATTGATTGTAAGGAGCTTCCTTATTAGATGTATAAAGGAGTCTATGAATTCTGAAAAAGAAATGGTTGTTGATGAAGCTCTGGCCAATTATATCCAGGGAATCACTGATTGATTCACTCATTGTGTATCCTGTTTGTTGAAGTGAATAGGAAACATGTCTGCCTGCTGAAACAACATCATATGAATAATCACATAAGAATAATTAAAAACTCCTTGTGTGGTGAAGTTCATGAATTGTTCATGTATAATTTCAGCCAAGAAATGGCTGTAATTATACATAAAAAATGGTGATTTATCTTGACTGAAAATAGATAAGAACCCACGGTGGGTTCATCAACTGTTTCAACATTTGGGTATCCTAACAGGTAGGAAAGAAGGGAGATACAATGCTTGGAAGCTATAGGAAAGATGGAGGATGCATATGGGGGATTTTTATTTGGTAACTCTACATCCTCAGGTAGGAAAATGTCAAATATCTGAGCTCTTTGAGGGAAAGATAATTTATGATAAAGGTCCATGAGAGCAGCATGTGAGAAATGGGTCAGATGAAGGGGTGAGAAGCATTTGGTTTATGTTTTTAGGGGATATGGTGATCAGAATGTTTCCATTCTGAGCCAGCACTGACCTGGTTATAAGGTCATATTGCTTTGACACCAGGCAATTATATCAGGAAACAGATGGGTTTGTGGGAATGCAAACAAAGGCAACATAGATTCCTAAAACCTGATAGGGTCTTGGTTATCTATATGCTTCTGTTTTAGTCACAAATGTAGCTCACAGAAGTCGAATTCACAGTGACAGTCTATGATTTTAAAATAGGCATCGAATAGGGGTACGATGTCGAGGTTAAGATGTGGCATTGCAGCAAGAATGTCTTCTGCAATTGGTTTGGCGACCTCAGGGATGACTTCAGCAGCTGGATTAACGACCTGCATTTCCTCTGTCACCTGTTTTTTGGCTTTACCCTTAGGAGTTGTTAGCTTTTTAGCTTTGGCCTTGGGTGCCATGTTTAATAGGGTATGGACTTGAAAAAGGGATCTGAAGATCAGGTTTGAGAAAAGATGACAGGGATTGCGGAATAGGGAGAGTGGTCGTAGATGCTAACACATGAAATGAAATGCAGAGGTGACAAAATGAATGGAGAATGTAAAGTGAAATTAGGTTCTCTACAATTAGTTTTATAGGGTGTGATCTGGGACTTAACGACCTGTGACCGCAGGAGTTTAACAGGTATGAGGAGGATTAATGCATAACGATATGATTAACGGTCCAGGAGCGGGTTTAATGGCCAACGGGGCGATTAACGAGCATAAGTGGAGTGTTGGAGGGTAACAACCGAATGACGTGGAGTGATATGATTGGATAGTGGACCAACAATTATGGCGCGGGAAAGGATGTCCGTTGGCTGAGAACGTGGGAGGAAACAGTCATCGGGCGCGGGAGGAATGATTGTTGGGCGATGAAAAACCAGAGGTGGATTACGGGGGGTACCTTTCGGTTTGTGGTTTTTGGCGAAGTGGGTGTGAAGTGTTGTGGTGCCGCCACATTGCACATCTGGGCGGCCATTAAAAAAACATTTCGGACCCCCCCCCCCCCCCTTGTGTTAACGAGAAACTTTCGGGGGACCGGCGCGGGGGGGGGGGGGGGGTCCGTAAGTGGATCTTCACCATAGTTCTGAGGGGGGTGTGAGATCTGTCGTAAAAAACTACTGCCGCGTTATTCCTTCGATTTGATAGCTTGTCACGTAGTGACTTTATAATAAAGCCAAAAGCGCTTATATTTATTAAGTTTCAACAAATGAAATTTAAACCCTTTTTGAAGTTCTTAACATCATAAATTAAAATTTAATATTTTTGAGCATATGGCGCATTTAAACAGGTAGCCATAGTTTCATTTTCAAAAGACTAAAGCATTCACACATTTTTTATTTCATGCTTCCCTAACATCTTTTATTTCTCCTTCTTTCTTTAGAGCAAACTACTCTAACATTTTATTCTAACATGGATGTGCATAAAAATATAATTTTCCTAACATTTTTAATTTTTCTTTTTCATCCATGTTCTAACTTAGCATTTTATTTTTATTTTTTAAACTACCATGCTAAATTATCAAAACCGATAATGTTACAACAATTACAATGGTTCCAAGACCCATGACGGGGCCGGTGCCCCTTGCATCTTGATATATCCCCAAAGAAAGAAGTTCATGGTCTCTTGCAGGCTAGAATTTCAATGCACCAATAACACGACCAAATATGAAGCACTGATCCTAGGCCTCAAGAGAGTGATCGATCTCAAGGTTGGCTATTTGAAGGTAATCGACGAATCCGAAATCATCACCCGAGAGGTACACAACACTATTCATTTCCTATCCACCATTTGAAAGGATATCAGAATGAGGTATGGCGTTTGATTTCCGCTTTCGATGCTTTTGATATTAATTCAGTACTTAGAATGCATAATGCGGCAACCGATACGCTGCCACTAGGTTTACCCCATTAAGGGATGGTTTTTCTAATGAAATTATCTATAAACCTGCAGTGCCAGATAATGTAACTAATTTCCGCATTTTTAATGATGATCAACAAGTGTTAGATTTCATGTTAAACACAAATGTGTTCAAAGATGCAGTGATTGAAGAAGAGAAGCGATTTGGCCTTACAAAAGGAAAGGGAACAACACAAGGGGAACCCCATCTGACCTGCAGAATCGATTTTGGCCCCCCCCCCAATACAAAGGTGCAAATTTCCACCCTATTGCACCAACAAGTGAACCTCGAGATAGAAGTGGACCTGAAGTTCGTTAATCTCAGTACCAAGTGCAACCCTCAGGAGCGGGACTTTTTTACTGAATTATTTAAGAAGTATTGAGATGTTTTCGCCTAGACATACGATGAATTACGGACTTACGACACACGAATTATCCAACATGTGATACTGATGAAGGATGGCGTCAAACCTTTCCAACAGAAGCTAAGGAAAGTACATCCAACTTTGGAACCAATGATCCAAAAGGAACTGAAGAAGCTCCTAGACGCCCATATCATTTTTAAAGTCTGACATTCAACGTGGGTGTCGAATTTGGTCCCAGTATGCAAGAAGTCTGGCGAAATCTGCTTATGTGTGGACTTCCAAAATTTAAACTGATCGTTCGACAAGGATAACTACCTAGTGCCCCCCATGGAGCAGATTCTTAAAAAAATATCTAGGTCAGTAATGTTCTCATTATTGGATGTTTTCTCAGGATACAACCAGGTATTGGTAGCGGAACCAGATTGTTTGAAGAAAATGTTCAGGACTAAGTGGGGTACTTTCAAATTTAGGCGCATGCCCTTTGGCCTAATTAATCTTGGGGTAGCCTTCCAAAGGGCCATGGACATCGCCTTCAGGGGGCTAATGGGGAAAAGTGTGGTGGTATACCTTGACGATGTCACCATGTTCTCCAAACATAGATGTGACCACCTGTAACACCTCAAACGAATCTTTGAGAGGTGCTGAAAATAAGGAATCTCGTTGAACCCTAAGAAAACCATCTATGCAGTCTCAGAAGGAAATTTGTTCGGTCACATCATAACTCCAGACGACATGGTGGTAGACCTAGACCATGCAAAATGCATCGCCCAAATTCCCCCCCCCCCCCCCCTCGCCTCCCCCCCCAAAGCAGTAAAAAAGCCATGCAGTCATTTCTCGGGAAAATTAACTTCCTTCGAAAATTCATATCAGATGTCACACAAATCGTGAAACCTTTGCAAAGAATTATTAATAAGAATGTGAATTTTAAAAGAAATCCACCTGAGAAAAAAGCGTTTGACAATATCAAGAAGGCCATCACGGAAGCACCTTCCCTACATAGCCCAGATTTTAGCAAAGGCTTTATCTTGTATACTTTCACCTCGGATTCATCGCTCGTAGCGGTCCTCACCCAGAAAGACGACAATAATGATGAACGACCCATATATTTCATGAGCGGAGGGTTGCAAGGTGCTGAGCTTAATTATCCGAACATATAAAAGCAAGCCTATGCGGTATATAAAGTAGTTAATCATTTTAGGCTATACATTTTGAAGAACCATATCACGGTGTTTGTACCTCATCCAACAGTCCGCTCACTGTTTGTGCAATAGGAGTTGGGTGAGAGACGAGGCAACTGGATGGCATGTCTTTAAGAGTATGACTTAGAATTCAAGCCTGGACACACGGTCAAGGGGCAGGGGTTATGCCGAATGGTTGCTGAAGTCGCCGAACCAAGTAGCAATGATGAAGAGTGTTGGGAGCATGAGATAGAGACGTACCAAACCAACAACACACCTCAACAAAACTCCTTGTCATGGTACGTAGACCTCTTATAGTACCTTGGCTGTGGTATCATGGATCCCACCTTGACAGCCCAACATAAACAATCAATAAGGCTGAAATATGCATCCTATCAGATGCTGCAAGGCAAGCTGTTCCGCAAGCATAAAAAAAGCGTCTTGCTATGCTGCTTAGAACATAGCAAGGCCCAACAATTCCTAAAGGAGTTAGATGATGGCTTGACCGGTGGACACTACGTAGGAGATGCCACAACTCATAAGGTTATGCGAGCTGGTTTTTATTGGCCCACCCTGTTTAAGGACACACACGCCTATGTTCGGAAGTGCCCCTCGTGTCAAAAGTTTTCCAGCAGGGAATCCTGACTTGTTGCTCCGTTATAGTCGGTCGCGGTAGAGGAACCATTCCGGCAGTGGGGTCTAGACGTCATCGAGGAGATACTGCCACACTCCTCCAAGCAACACTGATATATCGTCACGGCCACAGATTATTTCAAAAGGTGGGTTGAAGCAATATCGTTATGCCACATCAATGACCAAGAGGTAATAGCTTTCATAACTCAATACATCATGACCAGGTTCGATGTTCCAACCTCTTTCGGTTTTTATAATGCTACTTATTTTTCATCATTTAAACTCTATGAATTCACTTTAGAAAACGATATCGTTCTCAAACATTCCGCCAAATACTACCCCTAAGGGAATGGGTTAGCTGAGTCAACCAACAAGAACCTCAATTGGATCATCAAGAAGACCCTGCTATCCCAACATCGAAACTGGCACAACGCCCTCAATAACGCGCTCTGGGCTGATCGGGTCACACCTAAACATTCCCTAGGAACCTCCCCATTTTTTCTGGTCTACGAGAAAGACACCCTAACCTCTCTCTCCCTGCCCTTCAGTTATCCAAAGAAACACATGGTACCCCATGCCCTGCCTTGCAAGCCAGCATAGACACCCTACTGAAACTGGAGGAGGAGAGGCTAAAAGCCAGGGAAAAATTCGCCATCCACCATAGCCGAATAAAACAATGGTTTGATAAGAAATCTGCTGGGAACAAGGTCTTCGAAGTTGGCGACCTCATCCTCAAATGGGACAAGGCTCATGAAGACAGAGGAAAACACACCAAATTTTAAGCCCTGTGGACATGCCCGTTCCAAATCAAAGAGAAGGTCAGTCTGTACACGTATAGACTCCAAACCTTAGAATGGAGGATCGAGATCCTCTCGGTAAACTAGCACAACCTCAAACATTACTTAACCTAACGACCCCTGGGTTGTTTCCTTTTCTTGATTTCTTTCACCTTTTTTTTTCTCTTTTCTATTTTGTTGTTTCAATACATGGCTTGCCTTGAGAAAGTCCCCGGAATTTTGTTTCCCAGTGCCTCGAGTTGAAGGACCAATGCAACAGTTACTCAATAGGCAAGTTGTACCAGAATCTCTGCCTGTGAAGAATCGGCCCTGAAACATAAAATGGCCCAAGTTTGTCTATAATAGCCACCTCGTGGGGAAACATGACCAAGTCACAAGACCCAAGTGCAAGTAGCCCACCCGACGCACCAACTCGGAAATTGCTGTTAAAATAAATAAATTAATGGTGAGATAGGTCACTGGATGAAAGGGGAAAAGGGCTAACCTCAGACGAAAAAAGGGTATTTGGGAAAACCAAAATTTTCCCAAATAAAAGACCAGGAGTAACCTCTCTTACAAGTAACATAAGTCGGGATCCCTCATCCGCCTAGGAAATACTCGCGACATACAAATAAGTGCCTTGAGCACATACAAATAATTTCTTTGAGCACATACAAATAAGTGCTATTAGCACATGAAATAAAGGGTAAAGGATTGAGAAAGGCTTCCTGCACAGAGAGGTAATGCGATGACTCCGCTGGGGTACTGAACAAGCTCGCTGGCAGCGGAGCAACGTTTGTGACTTCTAGGCAGTGACTCCACCGGGGCCCATCAGGCTTGCTGGCAGCGGAGCAACACAGGGGACCAAATAACTATACCAAATCCCGTGAAGCCCATGAGGTTACTCTGACCCCTCCTGTTTGGTCTCTGGAAATAAAAGCACGGTGAACTGCATTCAGCGCAGTGCAAACAAGTGAAGTGAACACACGAAGGCCTAAGATGAGACTAGTGCGACCCACAGAAGTGGAAGGAACAACCCGCTTAGCCGCCCTGCCCCCCTCAAGATTAAGCCCAGGCAGAGATTCTGGGTTCTATGAGTGAATCGCCAATTATTTTAGCTGCTACAACACCTTCCGAAATTTGGCACCAGTTTGAAATTTCAGAGCCCCTTTTACTATTGATAAGAGCAAGTTGGCTCCAGCCTCCGCCATGGACCTCAAACAACTCTCTTTGGGCAGGTAATCCCGAAACCAAAAGATGACTTCATTTTTTTCTAAGTAAAGTTGCGAAGTCGCAAAGACACTCTTCTTTCAAACTTTGGCAAGTTGCGACTTAGCGACATGACCTAGGTCGCCAGGTCGCAAACTGCGTTGGAATCTAAACTTTGCTACTACGCGACCTTGCGACCCAGGGACCTCCCAGGTCGTGAGGTCGCAAGGTTGCGAGGTCACATATCTACAAAACTGAGCTAGGTTTGCAACCTTGCGACCTCCATTAATGACCGCACATGCGGCCTCCTTATAAATAAAACGGTCGCGTTCGACCTGTGCGACGGAGCAAACTAGAAGTCTGACAAGCCAATCAGAGTGCGATTTTTCCCAGGTAAGTTGCGGAGACCTCTTGCAATTTATTTTTATTGGATGTATCCCTACCTGCTCCGAACCTAGGTTATTAATTGCCTTAGATATCCCCTAGTTGCAATCCTTAGTCCTCACTGTCACTCCTGCTAGGGTTTCCCTTTTCCTCTCTAATCCATCAGGCCTGAAACCACTTTAATCCCTTCTGTCTCCTCGTGCCACTATGGGCACCCCTCCCTGGAATTCCTATGAGTCTTTCAACCCTAATTCATTCTCTTCCCTTTGAGTTTTCCCCCCCATTTTATATCTTTTCCTCGCGGGTCACGATCCCCTATTTTTCTTCAGAAAAACCGTAGCGCAATCTCGCAACCTTGTGACCTAGTCACTGAGTCGTTGAGTCGCAAATTTTCTAAGTCACAAATTCACAAAGTTCTGACAGTCCACACAATCGTGACTTTGCGAACTGGTCGCTAAGTCGCAGGGTCGTAAAGTCGGGATTATTCACATAGGCACGGCTTTGTGACCTTGCGACCTCGCGTCTAAGTTTCAAAGTCACAACCTCTCCAATCTAGATTTTTGCTACCAGCACCGGTCGCAACGACCTAGCTTGAGCAGCAAAAGCCTTACTTAGTGCAGTCAGTTCCTTTTGCTTTCATGCCGTCCATCTTATCGTGGGATTGTTTTTTGAATATGCCAGGGGACATTGAAGCTGAGCTCGAGTGTGTCTCTATTTTGTCGGCCTCTAGCGACATGGGGCCTCCAGCAGTTCAAAGGAGAAACAAAAGCCCATAAATAGAGCTATCAGAAGTATACATGCCTTTGTCGCCACCCATCTATGGAGATACCGTCTGTGTCTTCAGGAGAGGGGACAAGGTGTCATGGTATCAAGTCTACCTAGAATTCAAAAAGTAAGAATTTCCGGAGGACCTCACAGACCTTCAGATATACATTCAGGTTCAGAGGTCTAAGCTTCACTATGTGGGTTCCCACCCACTAATCTTCCCATGTGCATAAGTAGTCGAGTGGATCCTCGAGAAGGTGGAATCAAAGTTCTGGGTCATCCAGGATCACGTAGGAAAACCATTTGCCAACATGATTGGGAAGGACGTAGATGTGCACTACTCATTCCCAGCTAGGAACTTTTAGTGGATCGCCATGCACGACGTGCCAATACCAGATACCTTGAAGGGTTGGTGGGAGGACTCTGAAAAGTTCAAGGGAAAAAAGGATCAGGAGTACAAGACCGAGGGCCTCAGAAAAGTATATAGGATTTTCGCAGCTATATTGTGCAGGATGTATTGCAGGAAGGACACCACCACTTTTAGTGGAGCATGGGTTCCGCGCATGTACACGATCACCTCCTATGGCACTCGTTTCAACTAGGCACATCTTTTAATGTCAGATCTAAGGGTGAACATATCAGTAGCCCAGGTACCAAAGGAGGGATGTGTTGAATATTGCAACAAGAAACAACGAAGGAGACATCCTGAAACATCATTCTTGATCCTAGTTGGAAAATAATCACCTAAACTAGGTGGGGCCCACACAGGTGATTTTTGCCGCAAAGTCTATTTTTAGACTATGTCTATTTTTAGACATGTCGATCATATTCTATGAGTTGCGAGATGCTATTTGTGGATGGTTGGTCAAGTTGGAAAAATAGATTGACTTCTATTTTTAGACATATTGGGCGGAATCTATTTTTAGATTGCCAGTCTAAAAATAGATATGTCGAATATTATTAGCTCTTAATAATATTTGGACTCTAAACATTATCTTATTCTCTTGGAGCACTTCAGTTAAGTGCAAAGATGTGGCACAGGAGCTGACAGAAGGAATTACGCTACTCCTAAGGGTTAAATGGAGCTATTGCATGGAGACTTTAGTTAGAACTCATGTGACAGAGTTTGGTGGAGTTGTAGAAGTAGTTGGTGGAGTTGTGTTTAGTTTAACTCAGTTAGACATAGTTGAGCTAGTTGTATCTAGTCTAACTGATTGATACACTAGTGAGAGTGGTGTGAATTAATTAATAATTAATTCACTAAATATTAACTCATTAATCAACTGAAGAATACATCAATTAACTATAGTGCATGGACAGTTTCAGTGGAGACCAGTGGAGAGGTAGGTGAAAGAGCAAGTGTGACTATCAGTTGTGACTATAGTGTTGCATTGTTTGCATCAAAAATTTAGTAGAGATGCCTTTAAGGATTGTGTGAGCAAGGCCGAAGCAATTAGAGTTCATCCAGAGCCATTCTTCAGCAGGGATTGCGCAGTAGAGGCAGGCTAAAGGCTGGCAAAGATCGGTGCATGGATTTACAAGATCAGGCCTGATTAGTGTGTAGCGATTGGATTGTACTGAGAGCTTGATATGATCAGCTTTGTATGAGGATTGTTACATGATATCTATGACATATATTATATACAGATAGTTGGGGTTTTTAGCTTCAGGCTTTCCTGTTAAAACAACTGTGTTAATGTGTGTGAATTTTTATGGTTTCATGTGTGCATTGCAATTGATTTAATTTCCGCATGTGATGATCAATGGTGGAATAGATTCTGTATTGTGCATGAAGTTAAAATAGTGTGTGATCAGGATAATCTTGGACATATGCATGCATAGTGCATATAATTTATACATGGTATCAGAGTGTTGATCATTGGAGTAGATTGCAATTGTTGAAACAGTTGAGTTTTGTGTTGGTGGAATTCGAAATTGCTGTAGTGTTTTCTTGGTGTTGAAGTTGAGCATTCATTGAAATGTCTTTCAACGGATTGCGATTGGAGTATGCCCTTGATGGGAGCTCGAATTATATTACATGGAAGGACAGGATGGAGGCGGTGCTGGAGGATAATGGGTTTAAGGAGTTCATAGATGCTGATATTCCTAAACCGGGTTCTAGCGATGCAGCCGCACTTGACGCATGGAAAAAGAAGGTAGCAAGGTGTCGAAGGATTCTGTTGGAAGGTGTGAAGGATCACATTGTGTCCAACCTTCATGGTAAAGCCACTCCATTCTTGATGTGGAAAGCTTTGACAGAATTGTTCCAAAGCAGAAGTGACCAGAGGAAGTTGGCGCTTAAAGACAAGCTCAAGAAAATAAAAATGGAGAAGAATGACACTATTCCGGTATACTTGAAAAAGTTTGTCCACTGCAGGGATGAGCTTGGGAGTGTAGGAGTTAGTGTGGATGAAGAAGACTTGGTGAGCTTGGCTCTCCTTGGGCTTCCGAAGAGTTGGCATAGCTACGAGGACTCTGTCAATGGTCGGGAGAAACTGCCAGGATGGGAGAGACTTTGGTCGGATCTTGTGCAGGAGGAGATAAGGCGGAGTACCAAGGATGGCTCTTCATCAAAGAATGATGATTAAGAGGATTGCGCTTTGGCTGCCAAAGCAAGGAAAGGGAAGGGGAAGAAAAATCCTTCTCAATCCAGTGTGGATGGCAAAGAGCGTGACATGTCCAAAGTGAAGTGTTTTCACTGTCACGAGCATGGGCATTTCGCCACACATTGTCCACAGAAGAAGAAGAACAAGCAGGCTGCTGGAGCTACAGATGGTGAGGCTCTTGCCTCACAATTTGAGCTGGACTTCTCATTGATCGCATGCATGGTGCCTAGTGCATTGGGATCGGGGTGGTATTTTTATAGTGGCACTTCCTTTCACATGACGGGAGATGTGAACCTTTTCAGTGACTTGGTGGAGAAAGATCTCCAGTTGCATGTTGAGTTAGGCGAAAATGGACGATACAATGCGACCGACATTGGTACCATTACCTTTCAGAGGGAGTCAGGTAAACTCATTCTTTTACAAGATGTAGTGCATGTTCCAGGTTTAAAGAAGAATTTAATCTCAGTCGCAATGTTACAGGATAAAGGGTATGATGTTGTCTTTAGTGAAGGAAAATTTTTCCTTTGGTACAAAGCAACGGGACAAGTCAAGAAGGTTAGGATTCGAGCCAAGAATCTCTACAGACTTGAAGTAGATGGAATTTCTACGGAGCTTCCTACTATTGGGAAGTGTGATAAAGCCATGCAATTGAAGCTTGAGAGGGAGCAAGATTTGCATGCAGGTAAGAGTGAACCTTGGGATGTGGAGCAGCCACAAGATGAGGATGATGGAGTGGGAGCAACCAATCATGTAGAGAAATTTCGTGCCAGATGGGCAGAGGGAGTGCATGCAGCTATACCACCAGGTGAGAGGTGGGGCGACATGCATGAGTAATCCCAAGAGGAGATTTCTGGGCAGGATTCATTGAGATGGTGTGGATCTCATGAATTGAACCTGGCTACGAGGAGCCCATAGAGAAGCAGTAGCACGATCAGTTGGATTGATGCAGGCAGATCAAAGTGACAATGTCGGATACTGGAGCGCGGTTCAGAGTTGACAGCAAGTGAAAAGTGCATGGGTGCAGAGTTCAACAGTGCAGTGGTTCCTGAAGACATGTGCAGTAGCTAAGCAGAAGTCGAAGAACTCGATGATAGATGCATTAGATTGATTGATTTTTCTGGAGCCTTTCAGTTTCGGAAGTGTTGCAGCAAGAGTTGTAGAGCAGATGCATGGAGTTGCAGGGTGCTTGCAAAGGTTGCAGGGTGAATGCATGGAGTTGCATGTTGCATGCAAAGACAGTCCTTTCTTGTTGAGAGGGAGTGTTGAAGATTTCAACAAGAAACAGTGAAGGAGGCATCCTGAAACATCATTCCTAATCCTAGTTGGAAAATAATCACCTAAACTAGGTGGGGCCAACACAGGTGATTTTTGTCGCAAAGTTTATTTTTAGACTATGTCTATTTTTAGACATGTCGATCATATTCTATGAGTTGCGGGATGCTATTTGTGGATGGTTGGTCAAGTTGGAAAAATAGATGGACTTCTATTTTTAGACATATTGGGCGGTATCTTTATAGATTGCCAGTCTAAAAATAGATATGTCGAATATTATTAGCTCTTAATAATATTTGGACTCTAAACATTATCTTATTCTCTTGGAGCACTTCAGTTAAGTGCAAAGATGTGGCACAAGAGCTGACAGAAGGAATTACACTATTCCTAAGGGTTAAATGGAGCTATTGCATGGAGACTTCAGTTAGAACTCATGTGACAGAGTTTGGTAGAGTTGTAGAAGTAGTTGGTGGAGTTGTGTTCAGTTTAACTCAGTTAGACATAGTTGAGCTAGTTGTATCTAGTTTAACTGATTGATACACTAGTGAGAGTGGTGTGAATTAATTAATAATTAATTCACTAAATATTAACTCATTAATCAACTGAAGAATACATCAGTTAATTACAGTGCATGGACAGTTTCAGTGGAGACCAGTGGAGAGGTAGGTGAAAGAGAAAGTGTGACTATCAGTTGTGACTATAGTGTTGCATTGTTTGCATCACAAATTTAGTAGATATGCCTTTAAGGATTGCATGAGTAAGGCTGGAGATATTAGAGTTCATCCAGAGCCATTCTTCAGCAGGGATTGCGCAGTAGAGGCAGGCTAAAGGCTGGCAAAGATCGGTGCATGGATTTGCAAGATCGGGCCTGATTAGTGTGTAGTGATTGGATTGTACTGAGAGCTTGATATGATAAGATTTGTATGAGGATTGTTACATGATCTCTATGACATATATTATATACAGATATTTGGGGTTTTTAGCTTCATGTTTTCCCGTTAAAACAACTGTGTTAATGTGTGTGAATTTTTATGGTTTCGTGTGTGCATTGCAATTGATTTAATTTCCGCATGTGATGATCAATGGTTGAATAGATTCTGTATTGTGCATGAAGTTAAAATAGTGTGTGATCAGGAGAATCTTGGACATATGCATGCGTAGTGCATATAATTTCTACAGGATGTGCGTTAGAATTTCACATGGCTTCCTACCTCTTAGATGCAGTTTGCGCACGGTACAATTTTGATGGTTGGACACACAACTGGGATGCGAAACATGGTGGGCCCATCCACAAAGATTTGAACATGTTCTAGGCTACTAGGTAAAAGCAGGACATTGACACCATCTCAGACAATTTCATTACCGCGCTTTACCGCCACCTCTTTAATGAGGATCCTCCCTGCATGTCCAAAAGGGCCATGGAGATGGTGGTTAAGAGAGTCTTCAAATCATTTAAGGCCCCTCATGCATTGCCCAAGTTCGTCACTGAGAAACTACTATTACAAGAGGTGTGCTACCAAATGACAAGTGGGTTCTCTAATACACTAAGCAAGGGAAAGAAGAAACCATGGCCTACCCTCCCGCTTACTATTGGTGCCTATACAGTCAAGGAATTCAAAGAGGTGGAGGCAGAAGCAGAAGACATCAAGGGCTTCCACTTCGTGGACTTGGCTCACAGATCTTATGACCCTGATAGGATCGTACCCGCACACTGCAAGCGGGCTAAATTTAACTGGACTTACCAGCACACATAATGCCTCATAGAAGAGCAAATGAAAAACTGGTATAATGCCAACAGGGCAGCAACCCCGAAAGGACAAGCCAATTTGGATGGAGATCAAGAGGATCAACGCCAAGATAATCAACCTCTGCAAGAAAGAGCAGGCGCTTTGAAATGAAAGGTCCCCTCAGGAGGAGCATAAAATTCTCAATCCAAAAGGCCCAAGAATACTACAAGTAGTGATCCTCCCAAGGATCAACAGGAAGGCGGGGACAAAGGAGCTGAGGCAAAACTAGAGTCTGAGCAGAAGAAAAGAGAGGAAGAACTCAAGAAAGCCCAAGATGCCTTGGCTCAGCAACAGGAAGAAGAGAAACAAAAGAAACAGGTTGAAGAACAACAGAAGAAATAACAGGAAGAACGGAAAAAGAAGCAAGCAGAAGAGGCTCACAAGAAGAAGGAAGAAGTAGAACAACAAAAATGGGAGGCCAAGCACAAGATGAAACAAGAACAGGACAAGGAAGAAGCAGAGAAGAAGAGGAAGGAAGTGGAATTTCATAAGCTACAAGTAGATATTTCCAAAAAGGCAGAGGGAAGTGGGTCACAACCCTCGAAAACCGAGAGGCAAACAGACCTGCCACACATTGACGTGCCCCTGACAACTCCCATGACAGGAGGACACTTCACACTCTCAGAACTCGGCATCCTGGAGGTACATGAGGATGATGTATCGGATTTCACAAGGCTATCTTACGATCAATACACTCATAAAATCAGGGAGGAAAGGAGAAAATTCCTTGCACGGAATCTAGCCGAGCCTCTCGCAGTGAATACATAAAAAGACATATTCTTGGACACTAGGACTAACCCCATAATGATAGCATCAGCCGGAACCACCTTTGTAACTACCACATAAGAGAATGTCAGCAGGATGAGCAGAGAAATCTTTTTTCTGCAGAGCAGACTCCAGGCGTCCGAGCAAAGGGCAACTCAAGCGGAGGCGGAAAAGAAAACCCTAGAAAATGAAAATAAAGGCTCCAACTCTCACTCACTCAGGCCAGCGGACTACAACCCGCCATTCAGGGGGAGTTGAATACCTTAGATAGCACCATGAGGCAGGTATATGAGGAGATGTTAACCATAAAACAGACAATTGCTCCTTTGCTAGGAGCACAGGGAGAAACTAGGAAAATGGCTGCACAACTAAAGGATACCTGTTCAGCACATCTGCATCCTCAAATTATTTATCTTTGTCACTATAGATATGAACTATGAATAGCACACATCCTTTCCTACGACTGTGCTTAGCCTGCATGGTTGTCACTATCCTAACTGATGTGCCTTTCTTCTTTCCCTGTAATACTTTTGGCTCAAAATCATAATCCAAACATTCAATAGCTTTTTTAGAGCAATCTACCTTGGTCCTGTGAAGATATAACCAACCCATACCCAATATCATACTGCAGGAACCCAATGGAAATGTGTTCAAGTGCCCTGCTATAGACATACCGTTTAACTCAAATGGAAAAGATCTTACCCAATGGTGAACTCTTCTCTTCGTACCTGTGGCCAACTGCACTAACCAAGAATCTGCATGCATTTCCTTACGCAAACCACACTTATCCACCAAGTCAGGATTAATATAACTTATCCAGGTTCAATCAAAATAGAAACAAATTGATCACAAAGCTTACCGTCCATCTCAATAATAGAATCTTGGTGATCTGCCTGTCTGTTGTCCACAATAGAATAAATCCGCGGAATACTATGCCCAACAAATCCCATTGTATGTGCCTCCTGCGCATTATAGATATGTGGCCTACCACCCTGATGTTGTGTAAAATATCTCCTATGATGATCTTTGCCACAAGTCTAACACTTTATAGGATTCCAAACCTCATCCTTATTTTTCTCCTTTGATCGAAATCCCTTTCGTCTACTAGATGTATTGAACTTCTTAGGTGGGGAAACATTCTCCTTGTTACCTGTGTCTTGAGGCCTTGCTCGCTTCTTACCCCATTTTCCTTTGTTCTCATCATTGCCTATCCAATTTGGCTTAGTTTTTGATCTGCGCTTTGATTGTTCATAAAAAATCTTGAGTTTCCGGATGGCCTCCTCCAATGATCTAGGCTCATCGAACTCAATCCTATCTCTGAATGCAATCGAAAACCCACTAATAAATATATGAATCTTGGCCTTCTCCTCCTTGAGGTAAGGAACATATCTCAGTAACTCCAAGAACCTGCTAGTATACTCCCCCATCTTTCATGGAACCCATATTCAACTCATAAAAATCCTTTGTCTTGTCATCGTAGTATCTCTATGATAGATACTTCTTTAGGAATAGGCTTTCAAACTCACTCAAAGTCAAATCCTCAGAAATATCTGCAACGTTCTTCACATCTTCCCACCAAATGTCTGTTCTACCTCTGAGGCTGAATGTGGCTATCCCATCTTTCATATTTTCCGAGTAATCATGTAATCTAAAAAACTTCTTCATGCCAAGCAACCATGCCTCTGCATCCTGTGGTTTCTTCATCTCTCCGTCAAATGTAGGTGGTTTTGCCTTTTTAAACTTTTCCAGAAAATAACCCATGTGACTCCTCCTGTAAGGATGATATCGATGATGATCATGATGCCTATCTAAACTAGAACTATAATGATACATGTGGTCATCACTCCTCCTATCCAGAGTGTCCAAAAACCTCCCATATTTCACTGTATCAGCTCCCTCTGACCTGTGCCTACCAGGAGACCTACTACCATATGCCCCGTTAGTTTTGTCCTCTTTCCCACAATTGATCCTAAGTGGCCCTTGCTTCTGCAACTATGACAAACTTTCAAGGATGGCTACATTAACCTCTACTTATTTTTCTTGTGCTTGTATAATTCTATCATTGTCTGCCTTGCAACTTCTTATTTCTTCCTTTATACTTCTCAATGTATCTGCCAAATCAGGTGAATGTCCAATACCGTGCTGCTCAATTGAATCATATGGAGAATCTATGTAGTCTACCATTTTGTTATTCATCATTGAATTTCTTCCCTAATGTGCAATATGTCAGATAAACCAATTGATAATAAACCAACGTACCTTAGTGTAATTTTGGGAGGATACTTCCTGCAAGATCAACCAATCAATGTGATACATATATAGATATAATCATAATCAACATATAAACTCATAACATGTGGTATACTAGCGAATACTTATGATTGTAGTTGGGGTTCAGTCATCCATGCATGACGATAAAAAATACACACTAATGCAAGCTTGACCACACATAACCATAAGCACGAACCATACATGGACATAAGCAACATTCAACCCAACATGAACAACCAATGCATGTTCAGAACATAACATCACTCAAGCAAGCATACACAAACACACACAACATGACTAATATGTGAACTTGCACAAACAAGTGATGCACATACATGTTACACAAAAAATTGTCACCTTGACATTCTGCTAATTGTATGAGCTCATTATCACTCATACTTCTCCCTTTGCAAGTCTAACATATCAGTTCCTCATGTTAAGCCTTGAAAATCAGAGAAAAGTTCCTAAAAATCTCCTAAACTTTGGTGTCGCACTTTCTCTCTATCTTTCCTGTGGTCCCGCACCTAATGTTCAGCTCTCCTGCGTACCTGAACGCACTTTATCTGTGTTAAAGGTGCGGGCCCCTGTAAGATAAAAAAAGGTGCAAGTAAATTCCAAAAATCTCAATAAAAGTAAATTCTAGAAGCTTCTAGAATGGATTTTGCGGTGGCAGAACCGCTCTTGTGAGGTGCATGAATCCCTTACCTTATGGAGCTAACCCCTTGATGTGAGGAGCTTATCCATTTGAAGGAGGATTCTATCCCTTCATAGTTGGAACAAAAAACCTCCTCTTTTCCACTATAAAAAGAGGCATTGGGTAGCCTCAAAGGGTTAAGATTTTGGAGATTGAGAATTGGAGGTCAAGCTTTAGAATATTTGAAGTTAAGTGTTGTTGAGATTTAGACTCAGTTAACTAAGACTTTTGTGAGGAGAGATTACATACCTCTATTATTCTTGGTTGGAGGAGTGCAGAGCTTATCAAAGTAAAGGAGATTCCTGCTTCGGACCCCGGAAAGTCCTGTGCAACATCAAGGCTCAGGTTGTAAGGATTTTCTTCTTTTGAAATTAATACAAATATACTCATTTTTCTCAATAAGCTTTCAATCAATGGTTTATTTCACAGATTCCTTGATCACTATGATAAGCATGGTTTACGATGATTTCTATACAGGTGCTATGTAATATTTTTCTTGTTTGTGACTGCAGGTTTACGAGGAAAACTCCTTCAAGCACGCGAGGGACAACAATGACTCCAAACAAGCATTGGACAAACGGTAAGTCCTTAACACCTCTATAGAGCTTTTCATAGATCATATATGCTTAGAGAAAGATTAGTCTATTTGGTTGTTTGTTGCTAGATACTTTTAGTACTAGGGAGATCGGTCTTGTCCACAAGACGGATTAATCCTCCAACAAATTGGCGACTCCACTGGGGAAAGAACTTGTTGTTTTTGGTTCTCTTTTATTTTGATTTGAGGAAATGTTTTCCTAGTTTTTGATTGATAGACATCTGCCTGGGTAGCTTAGGTTTTCTCTATTTTTGAAAATTTTGAGATCTTTTATGTTTTTCTCTAATTTTTCCAGGGACCGCACTTTGCCTTCTTTGCACAGTGTGGGCAGTTTCGCATCTTTGCTTGAGTAAATAGTGCGGTACCGCACCTGTTACTTCTGCAAGCCGCAGACCCTGTTAAAATTTTGAAAAACTTTAGATTTCTTTCTTTAGTTTATCTTTATTTTGATTTAGAGTTTTTGGTTTCTGCCCAGATTGATGATTGTTTCTGTCAAAAGCTTTCTGTGAATGAATCTTAGTAGTATTGGGTGTTTTGAGTCTCTTTTTTGAGAAATTCTTAATTTGATTTCCTTTGGTCATTACTTGGAGGTTTGTCTCAGTCTTTTCACAATTTTGGGGGGCTAAATTGTGTATGAGTGTTAATCGCTTTTGAGTGTTTTTCTTTTTTATCTTTGGAACTCTCACCCGATTTTCTTGGCTTGCACTTGATTGTGTTTGAGAATTCTCATTTTCAGAATATGAATGAAAAATGTGCATAGATTACATTTGGATACTTTTTCATGTGAATTGTGCATAGATTACAACTGCATAGTTTACATTATGAAAAATCAATTATAGATTTAGATCAGTTTTATTTGATTTGAATTTAGATGTTTTTATGCTTGTTTTAAAAACACAAAAATAAAAATTGTTTTGGGATTGATTTGCATTAGTTTTTCTTGATGAAATTAGTGCATTAGAGAATTTTTTATATTTTCTCTTAGTGATCAATTTTTGCATTGTTGGAAGTGAATGGAAACTCTCTCCTTACTTTAGTTAGGATTCATCGAATTGAAAAGATTACATTATCATATTCGATTGCATTCAGTTTTGGTTCAGGTCATAACACCATTGGTTTCATATCCATTTACCCTTTTGAGTAATAACAACTCTTAAAAATAACACAACGCTTAATTAAAATTCATCTAGTAATTTTTACATTTTTAGGGCTCTTTCCACCAATCTAGCTCAGGATTAGTGCTTTGGAATAGGTTGTAGTTAACTTTCCAAAGCAACAAAAACAAACAAGTAGACAAATCTTGCGGTAGGAAATAAATCCAATTGTAATTTGTATAATCTGGGAAGCTTCTCTTAAAGAAGTCAATCACGAGATCATGTCCGAACCTTTGAGACAATCAATTCTGTTTCATTGGGGAAGATAGAAGATTTTGCGCGCATTACAAACGGTAAACCTCAGATTAACCATTGTCGAGGAGCCTGGGGTCACTTGTCGGTAAAACCTCGGATTGACCATGTCGAGGAGCCTTCAAGGGGATTGAGCTTTGTTACTCTGCCCTTGCGCGTTGAATCGGATCGTAGACTGTTCCCCCAGTTGTATTTGTTACTGTTGGTAACCTTAGTATCCAAAAACTTAAGATTATTTCCTAAGGTGACGGTGAAGGAAATATCTCACTGTACCTGGAGTAGATGTCGACTAGACTCACTTGGACTCTCTGGGGGGTTCTCTTCACTCGAGATGGTTTTGTGAAGAAACTTGTGCCAGTCTGTTTCATTAAGCAGGTTGTCGGGGTAACTGTTCCAACCGCCCTTTCTTTATTAAATTCTACGATGTTGGATTTCATCACCAACTAGTGTTTTTAGTACGGGAAGTTACTGTTTGTGTGTGGTTTGACTCCTAGATTTGATAGCGCGTGTTAATTTGTTTGTTTTTACTTTTAGAGACCATAGGTGTCAATTGTGAATTTTAATTGTTGGGTGTGAATTGTGAATTGTTAATTTAGTTTTAAATTGTTAATAAAATTCACTGAAGTTGAATATAATGGCAACTGTTTCGGAATTTACCAACCAAGGAACCCCTCTTAACGAGAATCCTAGTACTTTTCCTTGCTTTGGAAATGTTGGTCCTCCTTATATGGCTACTTTGTCATTACCTGGATTTACAATAGGTTTGCCGATATGGTTATTTTCAACTTCGTTGGCCCCGAATACTCCATTTGTTCCACCTCAACCGGATGCTTCATTTCAACAGAGTTCACCATCTCAACATCACCAACCTTCTGTTGACCCTTTACCTTCTTCGCCTAATATTTCTTCCTCCATTTCTTCCTCTTCGCTTGGTAAAAGCCTTGACGCTAGTAACCAGGTGGCGAAGAAGAAGAAAGAGAAGAAGAAGAAGAAGAAGCAAGATAAGAAAAAAGTCAACCAGTCAACTGTGGCTGCAAGTGTTAGTTGTGTTGAGGAAACCTCCAACATGCATCGTAAACCCAAATACCCTTGCAGGCTTTGTAAGGGTGACCACTTCCTTATCAATTGTCCTGGTGTTCCAAAGGTCTTGGAAGTATGGTCAGAAAAATCTCATCAACTTTTCGTTGATCCATCAACCAGTGATAGTCAGGTTCCTGGGAAAAAGGGTAAAGTTAGGTTTCCTTGTAAGTTATGCAAAGGGAGTCATCAAACTCACATTTTCCCTCACATGGATGAAGCCTCAAAATTATTGGAAAACTTTACTATTCCACAGCAAGAATTTCCAATTGGTTACCGTAAACTTTCTCCCAACCTACCGTCAACTGATGGAGTGATTGATCTAATTTCAAGTACAGTCAATCCCACTCTTCCATTGGAGAGTGAAACTCATATCACTCAAGTTGATGATCCATTAGTTGATCAAGTGGTCGATTCGATTTCACATTCGGTCGATCCCATTCTCCCTGTAGAGAGTGAACTTCATACCGCTTAGGTTCTTCTTGTTACATCAGATTCTTCTACGCCGGGGGGCATTTCACCTGTTTCTACAGAACCCCCTCCAAGTACTGAGGTCTTTTCCTTTGATTGGAATAGACTGACAAAACCTCGTCTTCCTTCCTCCATCCCTTTCCAAATCATTGTGAAGTTGGGTGGTAGGGACATACACCGCACATAGGTAGATGAAGGTGCTTCTGTTAGTATTTTATACTCAACTGCTTGGAAAGCTTTGGGTTCCCCTCAGCTTGTGCCTATTACGCAGAATCTGAAAGCTTTTAACAGAACCATTAGTGAACCTTTAGGGATCCTTCCTAAGTTATCTATTACTTTGGGAGGTAAAACTGTCTGTATTGATCTTATGGTAGTTCGAGGTCCCTTGGATTTCAATTTACTCCTTGGGCGAGACTATGTCTATGCAATGAAAGTTGTCGTATCGACACTCTTTCGCGTGATGTCTTTCCCTCACAATTGCAATATTGTGACTGTAGACCAGCTTTCGTTCCCTAGTCTTGATTCGACTACCAATAATTCGACATCCCTGAATTTTCCTCATACGCAAGTGGTATCTACCCCGCCACGGGTTAATTATGTGGCAACTAGTCCCATGATTTCAGTTACCGATGTAAGCGAGCCTCTCACTGTTTTCTCGTCTTCCTTTGACTTAGATCCGGTAATTGACATGGAAAACTCTATGGGATTACTTGAACGCGATGTTCTTATCCCTTTTGAGTCCCTTGACATGCGTTCCTTCCAAGGAATTGTTCTTCCATCTGATGAAGACCTCTTGGAATCCATGATCAAGGTGTGTCCATTGACATGTGTTTCTTCCAGTTGGAAGCCATGATCAGTGAGAGTGAGAATAGTTCCTTTTACTGTGTCAACCTTGTTTAAAAAATGAATTAGTGAGTCCGAGGAAAGTTCCTTTCACAAGTCAACCTCGTTAAAAAATGAATTAGTTGGTCTGAGGATGATTCCTATTACTGAGTCAACCTCATTAAAAAATGAATCAGGTATGAGGATAGTTCTTTTCCTATGTCAACCCCATTAAAAAATGAATCAGTTGGTCAGAGGATAGTTCCTGTTACTAAGTCAACCTCGTTAAAAAATGAATCAGGTATGAGGACAGTTCTTTTCCTGTGTCAACCTCATTAAAAAATGAATCAGTAGGTTATGTAGGTAGATTAGAAATAAGTAGTTTATGAGGATGGTTCCCGTTACTGAGTCAACCTCGTTAAAAAATGAACCAGGTATGAGGACAGTTCTTTTCCTGTGTCAACCTCGTTAAAAAATGAATCAGTTGGTCTGAGGATGATTCCTATGCCGAGTACTTGATTGTTCGAACTCTTTAAAGTAAATGAATAATTATCCCTTCAGTATAAGTTTACCCCTTTTACGGACTGAAATGGACTACTTACGAAAAAGGTATACGTTGACTAAATACGGTCAATAGAGTTCTCTCCCGCATTATTTTATCCTTTTTTTTCGGGCTCGAGAGACTAAATTTACGAAAAATTACACCCATGGAGTTTTCTTAAGTTTTTTCTTCTGACTCCCTAAAATTGAAAAACACTGAGTTTCTCCTATACTGGACTCGTTAAAATTTAACAGTAAAGGACATGTTCAATTTCAAACAAGAACGAACCACTCCTTGTTAGGGTTTGAATCTTAAACTAAGTTGGACTCATCTGAAGGATGAGCTTATAAACAAGCAAATGTTATCCTCCTCAAGCTTGTCAAAAATAAAGAGGTACTTGCCAGAAATGGTGGGGGAAAAGAGAGAAAAATGGGCTTGTTTGTTTTATTTTGATTTTTCGAGAATCTAGTTAACCACTCTTGAACACGACACTTTTTGATCACCTGGGTTGGGAAATCCTTTTCCTAACAGTTAATCAAACCACATTGAAAGTCTTCAGCCGGTTTCTGGGTATTAGCTTTGGGTCAATTGTTACCAAACCATCTGCTGTGTCGTTATGTGTTCAAGAGGACAGTTCAAATAAACCATTCATCTGCAAAATATTTTTCATCCATTTTGACCATCCCTGAGTCAGTCCTTGCCAATAGATTTATTCAAAACTTGATCTTTGATTTCGTGTTGTGGGTTTGCCTACAACGGATCACTTTCTATCGACGACAACTCATTATCTAGGAAGTTGATCTAGAAATCGTCAGTACCTTGGAATCTGCATGCCTCAATGGCAGGTTTCTCACTTTCGACGATAGGTTACATCATTGACCTTCGATCGAATGATTTCGTGACATGTTCGACTTCAGCTCATTCATTCACATTTCATGGATTGTACTGGGTACTTTGAGAGCCATTGACATTACTGGTGGTTACTCTCACACTTGTTAATAGTTTACATCATTGAATGGTAATCAAGTGGTTTCTACCATGTTCGACTTCGACACATTCATTCACATGGATAGAATCGTACTAGTTTGAGAAGCGGAAATCAAGACCCTGGATCTAGTTTCTACCATCTAGGTTGCGAGGAATTTTGTTATCATTTATACAATGGACTATTTATAAACAGATGGTTGTGTCCATACTGTGTCTACACATGTCTATACTGTGATGTCCTCAAAATCATTCCTATATCATAATAGTTTGAATTAGTTAGTTTTGATCTGAGTATGGGAATGCCTACCTCAGCGATGATATATATATATTTTGCATTGAATGTTTTTACAGGTTCCGACTGGGGTGACCACAGGATGATCCTTGAAATGATAAAGTACTGCACTCTTCATATATGACAGACTTCAGCATCATCTATTCCAGACTTTTCACTTTAGGGGGCAATCTTACGAAATTGTTGGGGTGCAAGCATACCCATGCCCTCATTTGACCCTCTTCCATACATACGAGGGGCATATATGTCCACTTCTCTTTCACTACTAGACCTTTTCTACCATTTGGGATGATCACCTGAAATTAACATTTTTCTATTTTTAGTAAGGGTGACACCTAGGATGACATGTAGTAGTGATTAGGCATTAACTAGGTAATGAAATGGTGATTTCCTCACTATTATTATGTATTACCTTATTCCTATGGACCCTAATTATGTATGTGCATTCCCTATCTTATTTTGGAGACAATCTGATCCCTCAATTGCCATGGCTATTCCACTGGATAGTTTGTCACAACATATCTGATAAAATTATACATATTTTTTCCAAGATATACGTTATTGCAATTTTCTATCTCTTTAGATTTATAGATCTGTAGAGAATTGTTAATAGAATATTCATGTGAATTAAAATTATGCAGAAATTAGAGAAAAATGAAATAAAATCTCCCACTCACATTAGACACAAGATATGACCTAGGAAACCTTTTCGAGAGAAAATCCTAGGTGGAAGGTGAGGAAGTTTTGCTCTCTTTCTTTGGATAGAAAATGTCCGCGAGTGTTTTGTGGATTAATCCCTCTTGCGGACAAGAGCGATCTCCCTAGTACCCCAACATGTAACTAGAAACAAACAATCATTTGAATGCCTCTTTCTCTAAACTCTTTGCATTTTATATTATTATAACTTATAAATAAGGATATTATGCTCCTACCTTTCAATCGAGACGTTTGATGTAGCCTTTTGAATTTCGCTCCAAAGCAATCCTTCCATGCTAAGAATAACCTGCAATTACAAACAATGCAAAGGATAAAAACATGTGCAATATATAATAATCATAAATACCAGTCCAACTTAGTGATCAAGGAGTCTAAGTATTAACATCATTTCAATGAATTCAGAAAGAAGACGATGAGAAAAAGAGATCCATATGTATTATTAGAAATAAAAAAGAGAAATCTTACAACCCGAGCCTTGATGTTGTAAGCCTCTTCCAATGGTCTCCTTCCCTTCCCTTGATGACAAGCTCTTCAGAACCAAAACCAGTAGCATGAGTTTACAAATTCCAATCCCAAAAGTCTCCTATTCCTTTAGTCCTATGCTGAATTTATAGGGAGGACGAGGAGGTTTCTAGTTCCACTTCTCAAGGGATATCATCCTTAAGAAAAGGAGTTTAGTTCCATATACCAAGGGATGAGGCACATGTATGTAGTGTTTCGAGGTTTCTAATTTGGATAAGATTACTCAACCAAAGCTTCTAGAACTTAATTTTTATTTTTACGTGCGTGAACGGACCTGTGCACTTTTTAGTAGAAGAAACTGCATAGGTCAGCACAGTTTTTGTTTAGGAAAACTGTGCATGCGCGGGTTTTGTTTAGGAAAACTGCGTAGGTGCCCAAAAATGGTTTTTAAGTAGTGAAAACCAAAATTCCTCTTGTCCCTAGTATTATTTTACTTCAAGCTTCATAAGGGATTCACTTGAGACACTCTATCGGATGGAAAGATATCCAAATCGATAGTCATGGTGAAATTTTTTAGTGTAACAGATTGCCCCCTAAAGTGCAAAGCTAGAAAATATGTTTGATGACTGAAGCACTTTATCATGTCAAAGGTTCGGATCAGAGACCAATTGGTTGGGGAACTGAAACAAACAATCAAGGATTACCATACCATGCTTTCATATAAATATCACTGAGATAGGCATTCCTGTACTTAGAGTAAACATAACTCGATGAAATAGTAAAACTCGGTGTTTTTCAATTTTAGGGAGTCAGAAAAAAAACATAAGTAAACTCCACAATGTTCTTTTTCATAAATTTAGTCTCTCGAACCCAAAAAAGGATAAAATTATGTAGGAGAGAACTCGATTGACCATGCTTAGTGAACATATACCTTTTTCGTAATTAGTTTAGTTTAGTCTAGAAAAGGGGTAAAATTATACTGAATAGATGACTATGCATTTATTTTAACGAGTTTGAATAGTCAAGTGTTCGACGATCTTTTCATGTTTAGAGAGTCTAAAAAGGGCTTAAAAGAGGACTCCATGGTTTCTCTTTTTCGTAAGTTTTAACGAGTCCGAAAAATTGATAAAAATGTACTCATATCACCAAATTTCAATTTAATTAATGAGCAGGAAAAGACGGAAAGAACCCGAAATTTTCATCTGTTTTACGAGCATGAAAGATAGAAAAATAATCTCGGGATTTTCATGAGTTTAACGAGTCTTGAAAATAATAATTGAAATGGATTTGAAATAGGTTACATTTTTATACAAGCTTGAAACAAAGGAAAACTATGCTTGAAAGTGGTTTCATTTTTACACAAGATTGAAATAGAGAAAACTGTGCTTGAGATAGGTTTGTTTCATTTTTACACAAGCTTGAAACAAAGGAAAAATCATGCTTGAGATAAGTTTCAATTCCCCCCAAGCGTAACCTGCAAGAGCGCATGTCCCCCAAGCTTCATTTCACTCACCTAAGTAGACTATTGGTTACGAATAGCTGGATGGAATGAAGGTTCATTTACGAGATCAGATGAAAGACTCGACTTAACATTTACGAGATCTAGTCAAAGACTTGACTCAATTAGGAGAGGATTTGTTTCATTTTTTAACGAGCTTGACACATGAAAAGAACTATGCTCATAGAACTTTGTTTCATTTTTTAACGAGATTGACACAAGAAAAGGAACTATGCTCATGAAATCTTGTTTCATTTTTTAGCGAGCTCGACACAAGAAAATGAACTATGCTCATGGGAACCTGTTTCATTTTTAATGAGGTTGACACAGGAAAAGAACCATCCTCATGAAACCTTGTTTCATTTTTTAATGAGGTTGACACAAGAAAAGGAACTATGCTCTTGGTAACATTTTTCATTTTTTAATGAGGTTGACACAGGAAAAGAACCATCCTATTAAAGACATGTTTCATTTTTTAACGAGGTTGACACAGTAAAACGAACTATCCTCATAGGTCTTTGTTTCATTTTTTAATGAGGTTGACACAGTAAAAGAACCATCCTCATTATGAACTGATTCATTTTTTAATGAGTTTGACACGGTAAAAGGAACTCTCCTCATAGAACTTTGTTTCATTTTTTAACGAGGTTGACACAAGAAAAGGAACTACCCTCACGGGCCTGTTTCATGGATTCCAACTGGAAGGAACACATGTCAAGGGACACATCTCGATCATGGCCTCCAAGAGGTCTTCATTAGAAGGAATAACAGTTATTGGGAAGGAACCCATGTAAGGGGACTCAATATGGATAAGAAAATCATGTTCAAATACCGCCATAAGGCTCACCATGTCAATTATCGGATCTAATTCAAAGGAAGTTGAGAAAACAGTGAAAGGCTCTCTTGCATTGGTAACTGAAAACATGGGAGTGGTTGCCACATAATTAACCCATGGCGGGGTAGATAACACTTCCGTATAAGGAAAATTCAGGGGTGTCATATGGTTGTTAGTCGATTCAAGACTAACGAATGAAAGTTGGTCAACAATCACAATGTTTCCATTGTGAGGGAAAGACATCTCATGTAAGAGTGTCGATACATCAACTTTCATTGCATAGACATAGTCTCACCCAAGGAGAAAATTTAAATCCAAGGGGCCTCAGACTACCATAAGATCAATATAGATAGTTTTACCTTCCAAGGTAATAGGAAACTTAGGAAGGATCCATAAAGGTTCACTAATGGTTCTGTTAAAAGCTGACAGATTCTATGTAACAGGAACAAGCTGAGGGGAACCCAAAGCTTGCCAAGCAGTTGAGGATAAAATATTAACAGAAGCACCTTCATATACATTTGTGCGATGAAAATTCTTACCATAAACCTTCACAATGATTTGGAAAGGGATGGAAGAAGGAAGATGAGGTTCTATCAGTTTGTTCCATTCAAAGGAAAAGACCTCAGTACTTGGAGGGGGTTTTGTAGAACAGGTGAAATGGCCCTTGGCATGGAAGAATCTAATGTAACAAGAAGAACCTGAGCAGTATGAATTTCACTCTCTACAGGGAGAGTGGGATCGACCGAATGTGAAATAAAGTCGACCACTTGATCAAATAATGGATCATCAACCTGAGTGATTTGAGTTTCACTCTCCAATGGAAGAGTGGGATTGACTGTACTTGGAATTGGATCAACAATTTGTCAGCCAGTTGGAAGTTTTTGTTGTGGAACAGTAAGATTTTTCAACAATTTTGAGGCTTCATCCATGTGAGGGAAAATGTGAGTTTGACGACTCCCTTTTCATAACCTACAAGGAAACCTAACTTTACCCTTTTTCCCAAGAACCTGACAATCAATGGTTGACGGATCAATAGTAATTTGATAAGAATTTTCTGACCATACTTCCTAGACCTTAGGAATACCAGAACAATTGATAAGAAAGTGGTCACCCTTACAAAGCTTGCAAGGATATTTGGGCTTATGATGCATGTTGGAGGTTTCCTCAACATTACCAACACTTACATCCATGGTTGGTTGGTTGAATTCTTTCTTATCTTGCTTCTTCTTCTTCTTAGCCACCTGATTACTAGCATCAAGGATTTTACCAAGCGAAGTAGAAGAAAGGGGGGGAGACATGTTGGGCGAAGAAGGTAAAGGGTCAACATGAGGTTGGTGATGTTGAGATGGTGAAATCTGTTGAGGTGAAGCATCCAGTTGAGGTGGAAAAATTCGAGTATTCGAGGCCAACGAAGTTGAAAAAAACCATACCGGTAAACCTATGGTAAATTCAGGTAATGAAAATGTAGCCATATAAGGAGGACCAACATTTCCAAAGCAAGGAAAAGGACTAGGATGCTCGTTAAGAGGGTTTCCTTGGTTGGTAAATTCCGGAACTATTGCCATTAGTTTCAAATTCAGTGAATTTGATTAACAATTTAAAAATATTAACTATTCAAATTCATAATCCACACCTAAGGTCTCTAAAAAGTAAAAACAAACAAATGAACATGCGCTAAAAAAATCTAAGAAGCAATCCACACACAAACAATATGTTTCCACAATAAAATCACTAGTTGGTGTTGAAATCCAACCTCGAAGAGATTAGTGTGGAAAAATAGCGGTTGGAACAGTTACCCTGACAACCTGATTAATGAACCGTCTGGTGCAAGTAACTCCACTATGCCATATCGAAGTGAAGAATACCCTCCGGAATGTCCAAGTGAGTCTAGTCAACGTCTGTTCCAGGTACAGTGGGACCTTCCCTCCACCGCCACCTTGGGAAAAATCCTAAAGATTATGGCCACTAAGGTCACCAACTGAGACAATTAATCCTGGGGGTACAATCTATGGCCCAATATACACGCAAGGACATAGTATCAAAGCTCAATCCCCTTGAAATCTCCTTGACATGGTAAATACGAGGTTTACTACCAAGTGTTCCCAAGCTCCTCAACAATGGTTAATCCGAGGTTTATTGTTTTTGTTACGTGCACATCTTCTATATTCACCAATGAAGTAGGTATGATTACTCCACTGGGTCCGATATGACCTCGTGCTTGACTCTTTTAAGAAAAGCTTCCCAGAGAAAAATTGCAACAATTGGAATTTTTCCTTACCATAAGATACTATTGTTTGTTTAATTGCTTTGGAAAGTTAATTACTCCCACTAATCATGAACTATATTGGTGGAAAGAGCCTTAGAAAATGTAAAAATTTCTAGATGAATTTTATTTAGCGTTGTGTTATTTTGGTTGTTTTTTACTCAAAGGGTAAATGGATATGAAGCCAATGGTGTTATGACCTGACCCAAAACTGAATGCAATTGAATATGATAATGTAATATTTTCACTTCAATGAATCCTAACTAAAGTAAGGAGGGGTTCCATTCACTTCCAACAATGGAGAAATTGATAAATAAGAGAAAATATAACAAATTCTTTAATGAACCAATTTCAATAAGAAAAACTAATGCTAATAAATTCAAAACAATTTTTTATTTTTTATGTTTTAAAACAAGCATAAAAACATGTAAATTCAAATCAGGGCTTTTTTTCAATGAGAGACACTATCTTTCAATTGATGAAATAACTCTTTACAACAGACATAAATGAATATATGATGAGATTCACTGAAAGAAAATAGAATGACACAACCAATTCCATAAGTGAAATACTCTTTTTTGATAGATCAACAAACCAAGAAAATTCAAAACACAAAATTGTAAAGATAAGTTATTTTCCTCAAAAAGACAATCAAAGAAACTGATCTAAATCTACGGTTGATTTTTCCAGAATGTAAATTATGCAGTTGTAATCTATGCACAATTCACTTGAAAACTATGCAAATGTAATCTATGCACATTTTTCGTTCATATTATGAAAATGAGAATTCTAACTATGCAAATGTAATCTATGCAAGAGAATTCTCAAACACAAGATGATTACAAATCAGCGAAAGAACAACAAGGCTATTTTCCTTCACCAATGTAATGTAAAGAACCAATCAAGTGTAAGTAAAGAAATTTGGGTGAGAATTTCAAAGGTCAAAAGTAAAAACACTCAAAGGTGATTAAAACAAAAACAAAAAGATGCAAAAATTGTTAAGAAACTGAGACAAACATCGAAGTAATGACCAAATGAAATCAAATTAAGAATTTCTCAAAAAATAAAATTCAAAACACCCAATTAACTTAACAGAGACTTAATGAGACTGTAAACAAGCTAACTGGATCATAAAAACAAAAAATATGGACTTAAATTAGAGAAACCTTAACTTTTAAAAGAAATTTACAGGGTTGCGCAGGTAGACAATAGAGTTCAGTGCGCATAAGCATTGTTCCTAAATAAAAAACGTGCACATCTGCGCTCTGTTTCTGAACATAAACCGCGTAGATCGAGAAAATTAAGAAAAAAAAAGGTTTCAAACCATAAATTTCAATTCTTAAAAGGGTTTATTAAAGGCATCAAAGGTTACAAAAGGACACAAAGGAGAACTCGTTACCCAGTATGGTCACCAATTTGTTTTGTGGATTAATCCCTCTTGCGGACAAGATCGATCTCACTACTACCCACAAAAAATCATTTGAATGCCTTTTTCTCTAAACTATTTTCATTTTAGATTATTATTACTTAGAAATAAAAAGATTATGCTCCTACCTTTCAATCAAGACGTTTTATGTAGACTTTTGCCTTTCGCTCCAAAGCAATCCTTCAATGCTGAGAAGAACCTGTAATCACAAACAATGCAAAGGATCAAAGCACCTACAGTATATAATAATCATAAATACTAGTCCAACTTAGTGATCAAGGAGTCTAAGTATTGACATCATTTCAATGAATTCAGAAACAAGACAATGAGAAAAAGATATCCATATGTATTATCAGAAATAAAAAAGAGCAATCTTACAACCTGAGCCTTGATGTTGTAAGCCTCTTCCAATGGTCTCCTTTCCTTCCCTTGATGACAAGCTCTTCAGACCCAAAACCAGCAGCATGAGTTTACAAATTCCAATCCCAAAATTCTCCCATTCCTTTAGTCTTATGCTGAATTTATACGGAGGATGAGGAGGTTTCTAGTTCCACTTCTCAACGGATATGATCCTTAAGAAAAGGAGTTTAGTTCCATATACCAAGGGATGAGGCGCATGTATGTAGCGGTTCTAGGTTTCTAATTTGGATAAGATTCCTCAACCAAAGCTTCTAGAACTTAATTTTTATTTTTACATGCTTGAACGAACCTGCGCACTTTTTAGTGGAAGAAATTACGCAGATCAGTGCAATTTTTGTTCAGGAAAACTGCACATGCGCGGGTTTTGTTCAGGAAAACCACGCAGGTGCTCAAAAATGGTTTTTAATGAGTCAAAACCAAAATTCCTCTTGTCCCTGGTATTATTTTATTTCAAGCTTCATGGGGGATTCACTTGAGACACTCTATCGGATGGCGAGATATCCGAATCGATAGCCATGGTGACAAATTTTAGTGTAACAACGAGTACAAAGAATTATGGCTTGTGGCTTATGGGCTACTATATTGAAAAAATCCTCTTTGTGTGCTCTATCTCTTATCCCTCTCTATGTGATACCCCCTTACTTAATGATTTCTTATTGTAGATAAATGTGCATAGCTTATTTTTAAGTTAAATATGCCACATTGATAGACATTTAATTATGAACAACTTAACTAATAATAATTGTATTTAAAGTTGCAAGTTATGTTTCTTTATTTTATAAATAAAATAAAAAAAAAATTGAGAAATTAATAACCAAGCTATAGATGGTTGAAAGAGGAGAAAGGTTGCAATGTCATTTTGGAAATTACTATTATCCATCAACAAGTCTTAGGCATATAATGTGGGTGATTAGATTTTTTCAATTTTTTTTCTTATTGGCCAATTTAATGTTTTTTAGAAGACAAGCAGCTATCTTCAGAAGTGGGAAACAAGAGCTCATTAATAAGAAGTTAACTATTTGCTACTAGTTGGTGAGCTGGAGGTAGTTATTAACCATCCAAAAGAGTAGAAGAAGGATATATCTAATAATTCTATTATTTTTGTCACATCTATTCTTAGAACACAATTTGAGAGAGATTCAAGAGAAGGAGAGAAAATAGACAAGAAAGAGAAAAAGGAACTTGCAGGCATAATTTGCTTGGGGGGACAAGAAGGGTTTGTTGTGTCAAGTGTAATAGTCACTGGTTGATTTTCCATGTAAATAAAAAATAACACCAAGGTCATGGGACATGTATTCCAAGCTAAATGGTGAGAAAAGCATCCTAGTGGGCATCACTTTCGATTTATTTATGGCTATGGAAATTAGCAAAGGAAAAGAGGCAATAATTGACATTTATTTACGAAAATAAAGGGAAATAGGAGAAAAGGAAGGTGAAGAGACACATATTTTCATGTAAGGACAATAAAGGAAAAGTGAAGGAAAATGAAGAAAATAGAGTCCTCAATGATAAAAAGGCTTATGAGGATTAGATCACAACTTTTTTCAGTTGAGTTTTTGTCAGTTCATTTTTGGAGCTCTCATTTCATTCTCTGATTCTCTCATACTCTTGAACACTTAGAGAATTATTGGAGCATGCTTGGAGCACTCTAGTATTCACTTGGATTTTGAGAAAGAAGGCAAAGGAAAGCAGAGAATGCAAGGAAATGGTTGGATCAACAACTACAGTTGGATTATTTTGTAGGTAACAAGTTGCAAGTGTGATTTCCTTGTTGATTTATGTATGCATTTTTTATGCATGTGATTATTTGGTTGTGTGTTGTCATTGGCATAAAGAATTTCTTGGATAGAAAGTGGTTTCAACCTTGCCTTACCATTTCCTAGATAACATTGGTGTTGTGGGTTTTTCCACTTTATTTTTTGATCGGTTCTTAGGTTCCTGATGGGTATGGGTTGGAACAAATGCTTTCGAAGCCATGGAACAACTTGGGTTGAGTTACTAGTCCCTGTAGTCGCGGTTGGAACATATATTCTAGAGATCTGGAAGGTTGTGCGTTGAGTTATTAGTTCCTGGATCCCTGAACAACTTGGGTGGAGACAAATCTAGTTAATGTTAGTGATTTCTAGACCATAGAGGTTAAATCACTGTGGTTGAGGTGGTTTGGCCTTTGGAAGCCTTGGTTGGTTTTGTATTGGTTCATTCCATGGGATCCCACATTCATGATTGGAATATGGTGCGGGGGTGATTGATTGAAAGATAAATTTGGTTTAGCCCAATCTATGTTTGGGTGTTGTGTGGAAGTCCCTGACTTGCTTGGTATTGTAATATGGTGCGAGGGAGATTGGATGAAAGAGAGATTTAATTAAGCCCAATGTATGATCGGGTGGTATGTGGAAGTCCCTGACTAATCTAGGTGGCTCTAGACACCCTTAGGAGACCAAGAGGGCTAAGAAATGGTCAAAATTCAAAGTGGTCAGATTACTCTCGAACCAGGTTCAGATTGAAGTACTCATCACCCTGATTCCAGTGGTGTGAACAGACCTCCAATTTGAACCCGTATGGAGAAGTTAGAGCGAGTCAAAGTTTTGGTCAAAGTTGTGCAGTGGGCGAGGTCTAAGTGTCCCACAAACTCACCGTCAACCAGCAGGGAACTTAGCTCCCGAAAATGGGAGAAATTGTGTCCTCTTTAAAATTCCCAATAGCCCTTATTTTCGTTAAATTAAAAAATGAACAAATTGTTTTAAAAAAACTGAAAAAAATTATAAAAAAAATATCGAGCAGTTATAACAAAAATATTAAAATATTATGTTTGGGTGAGTGGGCCATGAATCCGCCGAACCTCATGGCATAACCATAGTCCATGTGGGTGGGCGGGCCACCTCCGGTGGACCCGGCCCACTCCACCACCCTCCATATATAAAATATGAAGGCCAGAGCTGGTGGGAGTTGAACCCAAAGCCGTCGTACCAGCCCTGCCCACGCGGCGGCTCCACACTCTATGCAATCAACATAGCACAACGGAGGAGGTTGGGTCGGGGCTGCGTGGAGCGAACCCTACCCACTTTATTACCATATATATATATATATATATATATATATATATATATATATATATATATATATATATATATATATATATATATATATATATATATATATATATATATATTGAACCAACAACCAATGGGTCCAAATTAAAACCAAACTTAATGTTTTGTAACTGCGCTAATTAAAAAATTATATGTCATTAAAACAATGCACTAAGTTTGGCATGGGCAGGATTTGATCCCCCGACCCTTTGTCCATTATTATATAGTTTTACCAACAATTCAAATGACAAAGCTTTGATAGCTCCACCCACCCCCAATATAAAAGCTCATTTTCGCAGTGCGCCCAAGTAGAAGGGAAAACCAACAGAACTCACCAGCGCGGAAATCGAGAGTTATACTTCATCCACATATTCCAGTGAATATTCATTGCCTTCATCGTCTTCTCATCATTCAAACAATGAGATCAATCATTTCCTTCAAGAAGATAATTCTTAATTGAAAATGCTTCTACGAGAGGAGGAAGAGGATAAGAAGAGAGTGCAGCTTCAGTTGAAAGCCACAAAGGTTGCTTTGGAAGAACAGAAGTGCATCACCCAGAGCCTTCAAGGAAAGGATGCTGAATTAAAGAGGCTTCTACAAGAAGAGAAAGAAGAGAAGCAGAGATTGCAGCTTCAGCTACGAGTCGCAAAAGAGGCTTTGGAGGAGTTGAAGCGCAACAAAGGCTTGAAGAAGCCATCATCACCTATTTATGAATCGACATATGAGGTAAACAATGTTGATTTTTCTTCAGTTTCATCTTCACATGCTATCATTTCTGTGGGAAATGTGGAGATACCCATTACAGGAACTGGCATGAGACTCCTCACCAAGATGGGATACAAAGGAGGAGGACTTGGCATTGATGGCCAAGGCACGATTCAATCATTGGCGGTTGTGTAGAGACCTCAATTCACAGGTTTGGGATACACTGAAGGATAGTGCTCGAAGGTGTCAGAAGCTTCCAATACATGGTTGAAACCATTTGGGAAAGAGAATGATGGGAACACTTCACCATCATCCTATGATGATACACATTGCACATAAAGAGCTAAGGCAAGCTCTTGTCACCATTATTGCAAAAGAGACCAACAAGAAAGCTATAACAAGTCTCAGTATTCTAGTGTTCATTTTGATTACAAGAATGTCGCTAAAAATGAACATAAATCATGGCATCGAGAAACATGTAGTTTTTGTGGATTACATAACCATATCTTTGCTGAGTGTTGGAAAAGAATGACAACACGAAAGAGGATAAGGCGTGAAAGGCCTTCTCCACCAAAGGAAAAGAAGAAGGTAAAGCTGGTCTGGAGGAAGAAGACACATTGTCATTGCGACAGAAGTGGCCATCAAAGAGCCACGTGTTGGAGGCTCCATCCAGAGCAGCGTCTCAAGGACAAAGCGTCAGTTCAGGAACCATTTGAAACAATTGTTTGACAAGCAAATGTGCCATAGCGAGATGACCCATTCACTTTGATAAATGAGAGATGGTTTTTCTAGGTGTGGTAGTGTGTCATGGCCTTACTTTGTAAATCATATGTTGCAATTTAAAATGTAAAAGTGATGATGTGTTTTCCATCACTCATGAAGCGACAATGATATTTTGGCCTTGTATTGATAGCTGGGGTATTGATTCCATTTGATGTAAACTTGGCCACAAAGTATAGTTATAAACTCGTGGAAAGTGTGGGGAGTGCTTGGGTCATAGATTGGCCACTTAGCTAAGCATATAATTTGCAAAATATTGTACTACAGGTTTGTAGAGGATTTAGGTGTTGGCTCATCGCTTACGGCTTCAAAGGACAGAGGTGAAGGAGAATGAAGGGTGACCTTTCAGGACACTTGTGGTGTAGATAAGGTACAAATAAACTACAAATTGTTTTCATGATTTTGGTGGACCAAAAGCTCCTCAGTGGGGAGGATTGATCCAGGTGGCTCTAGATGCCCTCAGGAGACCAAGAGGGCTTAGAAATGGTCAAAATTCAAAGTGATCGGATTACTCTTGAACTAGGTTCAAATTGGAGTACTCGTCACCCTGATTCCAATGGTACGATCAGATCTCCAATCCGAGCCAGTATGGAGAAGTTAGAGTGAGTCAAAGTTGGGTAGTGGCCCAGGTTTAAGTCTCCCACAAACTCACCGTCAACCGGTAGGGAACTTAGCTCCCGAAAATGGGTGAAATTGTGGTCTCTTTAAAAATCCCAATAACCCTTATTTTCGTTAAATTAAAAAATGAACAAATTGTTTAAAAAAAACCGAAAATTATTAAAAAAGAAGGGTGGCGGTTCACCACCCCGGCCACCCCCACCGGGCAGTTATCATATAAATATTAAAATATTTTGTTTGGGTCAGCAGGCCATGACCCTCGCCAAACCCCACGGCATAACCATAGTGCATGTGGGTTGGCAGGCCACCTCTGGTGGACCCGACCCATGCCACCACCCTCCATATATGAAATACGGAGGCCGGAGCCAGTGGGAGTTTAACCCACAGCCTGTAGACCATCCAAGCCCACGCGACGACTCCACACTCTATGAAATCAACGTAGCACATCAGAGGAGGTTGGGTCGGGGCCGCGTGGAGCGGACCCCGTCCACCTTATTACCATATATATATGTTGAACCAACAACCAATGCGTCCAAATTAAAACCAAACTTAATGTTTTGTAACTACGCAAATTAAAAAATTATATGTCATTAAAACAATGCACTAAGTTTTGCATGGGTGGGATTTGATCCCCTTACCCTTTGCCCATTATTACATAGTTTTACCAACAAGCCAAATGGCAGAGCTTTGAAGCTCCACCCACCCCCAATATAAAAGCTCATATTTGCAGTGCGCCCAGACAGAAGGGCAGACCAATGGAACTCATCGACGGAGAAATCGAGAGTTATTATTTTATTGCAAGGCAGAACCACGAGCCATGGAGACAATGGAACCATGCCCTCGAGAATATTGAGGGCATCAAGAAGATTCCTTTAGGCCCGAAACTTGTCAGAGTCCATTTTTGACAAACTTTTTATTGATTTTACACCTCTTGGCCACATGAACTCAATGGCGACGTCCATTTTAGCAGCAGAGCTTCGCATTTTTCGACCATTTTCCAGATTAGAGTGACAGTGTCATGTTCTCAAGTGCGGACAATCATTTCTATTCCTCTCGACGATACGAATTCGATGGTGCAGCCAAATTCAACAGCTGAGCATCCACTGCTTCAACCAACTTCAAGGGTTGAGGTATATGAATTTTTTTATCATGTGCCTCTTTTATCATTTTATGTGAGATGTATTATGTTTTTTATATCCTTGCTTGATGCATGTTGCATGATCTTTGTTTTTTCTTCATGTGAGATTATGTGATGCTGATAGGAGGTCCATTGTGAGTGAGAATTCCTGTAGTGGAACGTCTCATGGAGAGACAAGACACTCATGTTGAGGGCACATATCCTTGTATGACAGAGAACATCGTCCATGTACATCATCACCATTTCCAACACTATATGAAGCGGCCTACCCCATTTTGATACCGGGCTGGGAGACGTAGCCCACACTGGGTGAACTTCGTTATCAATGACTCGTGTTCTTATGTTGCTAATGGTTGTCTTGTTTCCTCTTCTTTACAACATGCATATATGTTCATTTACGCTCCTTTAAATGCAATTCTAACCACATCATATAAGTAAAAGATCATGGGTAAATATAGTAGATGACGAACTCGGATCACTGACTTGGTTGGTATTTTCATATGTTAATAAGAGTTATTTTTGTACTGTGAATTATGAATACTTATAATGCTTATTTTGGCGATATTATGGTTGAGTTGCCATGGTTTCTGTTAGGGTCCTATAAATTATAAGATCTCAAGGTGATTGAGTATTTTATAGTTGCAATTTCATATTGTACGTGTTTCTCAATATTTAAACGAGTTCCAAAAAAAAGGAAAAGAAAAGAAAAGAGTGTATGTTGAAAAAAAGAAAAAGTTGAAAAGAATGAAAGAAAAGAAAAAGAAAACCCCACAAAAGAATAACACTGAAAGTGCTGCAAGTCAAAATTCCACTACTGATAAGTTATTTTGTTCAATTCATACAGTTTAAGTATGATTGAACAAGTTTGAATTTCTGTTAAATAGGTTAGTGAATAAATAATTACCAAACAGTTTAATCTTGGTAATTCAGTAGCTAGGTAGAAATGAAATTGATTCAACAATGTAATCTGAATCAATAGGTGAAATAAGAGATAGAATAAGATAGATTTTCATTAAAAAAATATAATTTGGTTCTACTAGTCTAAATGCACCCTACAATAAGAAGATGAAAATGTTAGATTAGAAGAAAGGGTAGGTAGAAAGAGAAGGTGATTTTTGGGAAAAGACATGAAAGCTTTATCCTAAGTTGCAGAACGAAGACATTTCATATGGTGGAGAAATAAAAAGGATACATGTTTATATCCTAAGTTTAAAAGTATTATTCACTCGAAGGTATTCGTGCATTATTCTTTCATTTCTCTATTTCCCTAAGTTTTCACCATCCATATATTCCTTTTCGTACATTTCATGTTTTTCCCGACCCCACCATCCATCCCATCACATCGTATTAATGCCCCGCCACCTTTCCCTTCATCTCACCTCATCCATCTTAATCCAATGGTCGTAATTACTCTTCGGCCCCCCCACACCATCTCGCTGTCGCCGGGGGGGGGTTTGGTGTTCCTAAGTCAGAATTATCGGGATAGGCCCCACAACATATGTGGCAGGCGCAGGCGAGTTCACACCCCCGCTCACCAAAGCTGCTTACCACGCGCTACCCCCTCCGAACGATGTATTCTCCGCTACCATAAAACCGCCCTCCTGACTGTTATCCCTCATCCTATCACATCGCGCCACCTCATCCACCCGTTGTTCATCCAATCAACCCCGATCCTGCCCAAATTAATCCGTTGGATAATTAAATGAGCTTAACTGTTAACCAATGGACCCGCGCCATCAACAATGAGAAATCAAGAAAAACTATAAAATCCATCCCTCCCGCCAATTTAAAACTTTACTGTTATCATCTCTGCTACAAGTCCTTTCAATTTTATAGGTCAAACACCATAATCCCAGTGTTTCCTCCTGTTTCATCATCTTCCTCACTCTAATTTTGCCACCGCATTCTGAAAATCTGCATCACCAGCCAAAGTTAATCAATTTTTCAACCTGAACTAGTCATGTCACCCAAGAAGAAAGGTCAGGAGCCTTTCAATCCTATGATTCACCCTCTGATCGACCTCGATCATGTTAGCTTATCAGACAAGGATTTTAAGATACATGAAACACTCTATGAGTTTGACCTTTTCGATATCTATTGCTGGTTAGAGGATAAATTAATAGAATGTGTTGATGACATTTTCCTATGGGACACAAACCTACCCTATTACATATTCCCTAAAACCCACAGTGCCCCATAATTTATTAGAAGATGCTGTGCCTATTAAATTCCTAACGAGAGAGCCATAATTGCCCCAACTGGTGAAGTTTTGTTCACAATTAATGCCCAATCCATCATCCAAATGATGCAGGGACCTTCAGCAGAAAATACTACACTATTTTACCGAGAAGCCTTCATAGACCTATACCAAAAGATAGATTTTGATAAGAGAGCCTCAAACCTTGAGTTTTTTTTACTGCAAATACACCTTTACCAAAGAAAAATCCCCCCTATCCCTCATCCTTATTCCCTGAAAGAACAGAACAAATATCCACAGTCCTAGCATATCTTCTTGGGTACTACTATGACCAATGGATAGATGAGGTAATTATAGGCTTTTTGACTATATTGTCTACAAATTCCAAGCCCTCTGTCATGTTTGATTTTAGCCAAATCCTGTCTGATAACATCCATGACCAGTTTGTAAAATCTCATACTAAAGGAGTATTTAAGTATACTTCTGCCATTGTCTACATGTTCTTATATTTTCAGGCATAAAATTTTCATTTTTCTATGAAGAAGATGGATGAAGATGGACACCCACAGTCTGCCATTTTTTGGACCACCTTACTGATGAAGGAAAAAGAATAATACAACTACAAGCAACTCATAGATCTATTCTTACATCCAACTATGAGTATTCTAAATGACACATTTGAGCCTAGAATAAGTGAAGAAATAAAAATAATTATACAGCTTTCAGATCAGGCCAGAACAACAGACTGGTATTTATACCAGAATTATGCAGAGCTAAGAGTATATGGGTGTGAATTTCCTCCCTACAAGTTACTAAAATTCCTCCCAATGGGGATTTTTTCCCTGGAATATATCAAGCAAATGCCGAATGCAGATGATGTGCATTTTGTCTCAGCTAAGAAAAAATCACAAGTCGAAATTGGGCCATTTATATGCAATAGTAGGGCAGCAAGAGATGAAGTTGAAAAAATACTGAAAGAAATGAATTTTTCTCCTAGCTTCACATGGTCTTATGATCTCTTTGGGGTCATTTCAAAAATGAGGGTGGAGAACAATTCTATACCATACATTCATACTCAAAGGCCAGAAATAGAACAATTAAGAAATCAAATAGAATGGGAAGAGAATACCTTGCAGGAGGCAGAGGAGCAGGCTATATCTACCTGAGGTTTACAAACTCCTGTACCACAAAAAAAACAGAGCAAAGAAGATGAGAAAGAGACAATAGGGAAGAGGCAAAGGGCAGATCAATCACCTTCAGTGACTGATACTTCCAATAAATAATTCAAGATGAAGTATAGGAAAAGGGCCATAATACACATGGACATTAATCAAGGTAAAGAAATATATCAGGAGACCATCATCAACATTTTAGATACTCCAGGATCGTCTCCAGTGGGAGGACAACCCATCACTTCCCCAAATATCTCAACTTCTATACTAAATACATAGGAGGCCCTCCAAACAGCTACATCTAGTGCTGCTACAGGAGAAAGAGAGAAGACAATGTCTGATACTTTCCGGGAAATCAAACTGAGGAACGAAATTCTAAAGAATAGCACCTACAGCCAATTCTGGAAGAAAACCTCTAGCTCATAGAGCAGACTACTATAAGCTTTTGATTCGAAAAAGGAGAAAATGCACATGGCATTCCCGGAAGCCCAAATTGTAAAACCCAAGATGGCAACAGACTACAAGTAGAGTTCCTTTGAATTCAGCATCTAGGACATTCATCCCATCGACCAGATGGAAATTCACAAACAGACAGGTAAAATGATCTCTTCTACCTTAACCAAGACAACTATTAATTTGTCTAAGTTGCAGGTCTCCCTAACAAATATACAGTCACAACTGAAAATGGAAAATATCCCTTCTGTGTCCAAGGATACAAGGATATAATCCTTGGAAGATTTGGTTGTAAATATAGGATATGACCCCTCAAATATACAGGCTGTGGAGGATATAATTAAGAATAAAAATGCAGATATATCAACTTTAAAGAAGCAGCTGAAGATGTCAGCCACAGAAGACCCACTTACAAAAGAGATAGAAGAGACAGAGACCCAGAAATCTGATATGATGAAACTCATCATGGAACAGACTGCACAACTGAAAAAGATGGAGATTGAAATGGAGAAAATGGTCAAGGATAAAGAGAAGGCTGCCAAAACTTAAATTGTTCCATTAGAGGCTGTACCCCCTATAACCATTCATGCATCAACAACTTCAACAACTAGTACAGGAGATGTTGTAGATCAGCTTGCTAAATCAGTGGAAAACATGTCATTGCAGACAGAGGAAATCAAAATATTGCAGGCTCATCACAAGATTTTATAGGATCAGATGGTAAAGATTGAGATTTCTCATTCAACAAAATCACAGATAAATCAGAAGCAAATAGAGAGTTTACAAAAATCTCTAAAAGAATCCTCCACTGGAAACACCTTGGCCCAGATTAAAGAAATCATATGTACCAACATCATTGAATCTATGGATGAAATCTAGACATATATCTAGATCATTTTTGAGAAAAAGGACCTGATTGAGAAGGCCAATAAGGCCATCTTAGATATAGATAAGGATTTGGTAGATATGCCTGATACAACTAACAAGATCATTAAGTTTTTGAATGCCAAAAATAGATATGAGCTTGATGATCTGGGAGTACATGACAGGACTGAAACAATTCTGGAGGTGAAGAAATTCCTTACACTAAGAAATTTGGTGCAACATCTTGAGGAAAAGTGTAACATATTGGAAATAACAGTCAACAGGTTCTTCAACAGAATTGAGCCATTAACCAAAAGGGGCTTGTCTTCTCTATTTGTTATCAATGACAAACTAATGACTAAAGATGATTATGTGAATAAACTCAAGGAAATTGCTAAGGACACAACAAAATTTTAAAATATTAAATATGCAATGACAGGGAGAGCTTTCATGGAAGCTGTGAGTAATGATGTTTTCATACATCATGAGATAAAGCACATTTTCGTGGTCAAATCCACATTTTCTTGATACACGGAGGTTGATGAAATCTATCAGAAAGCAAACAAGATACTTATTCCTGATGAGGATCGGTTGGAAATGCTGTGCGAGTACCATGATGAGTGAAGAGCAGCTACAACCAGCACAACAACCAGTGCAACAACAATTAGATTGTGCAACCAATGGTTAGAATGTGCAACAACTACTTCTCAGACATAATTGCCAAATGTCAAGAAATATTTAAACAACTCCACCTTTTTGGAGCATGTTGGTGCACGTTGGTTTAATACAGTTATGTTGTAATTAATAAGAATATTTCCTGTTTTGATATGGCATCCTTCATAGGATTAGTTTAAATACTTCATGCATTCAAAGTATCAGGTGTTGGACTCTGATCATTGTAATCTTTTATATTTGAGCATTGTACTTTTTGAGCTGTTGATACATCAATAAAGAAGACCATTCACATGATACTTGTGCTATATGTTATTGGTGATGTTTTTACTTTTGTAATAGTTGTTTTCATTGTGTTTCCTTACTGTGTGTTACATTAATCTAATTGTAAAACAAAAAGTGAAGAAGTAATATTTGTTATATGAACACCTTATCTGGCTGTGTTTGAAATATTAATGTTTTCTTCTGAATTCTGGTTGAGAAATTATTGAATGCTTTTCAATCACTACTGAATTCACTCATGCTTTATTTCATAATTCATTTAGAATTAAATATCCAGTAACTGTAACTAGCTTTCCCTGTGAATACTCTTTGAAAATTTGATGTAGCATCTATCTTTTATTTGACTCCATAGCCCAATGGAAAATAATTAACTCAAAAAGATCACCTATCCAACCAACCAGCTAAACAATCAAACAAATAAACAATTCAACACTATCATAACTAGCCTTATATCAATTAAGGAAACAAAGATAACTTATACAGAGAGAGTCCTGTCTGAAGGTGGCAGGGCTAAATCCTAGCTTTAAAAGCAGTTTGATGTTGTCCTATATAATTATTCTTGCCAATCTTAAAATTATAGAATGATAACTGTTTCCATGTTGGTTATATGCTAATTATATGATGCAATCTATCTATGGCTCTTGACATGTTTTGATAAGTTATTGATTGGATGATGAATGCATGGACTAATAAGTGTTATTGCAATTATCTAGAGAGGCCATTAGACCTTCTTGGTGATTATCAGATTAAGTTCATAGGTTTATGATGAAATATCCATTCATGACCTGTAGATTACATGTTTACCATGTGTTTGACAAAATTTCTGTCATGTACTAGGCCCGTCTAGGTCAAGATCTTATTAAAGTTTGAATGTTCGGTATTGTTGTCATCTTAATCATGTTTATGGGAATTTCCAAGCAGTTTTGGTCAAGGGTCTAGAGGCTAGGCTGAAAATGTGGCACAAATCCCAGAACTGCATGCAAATGACTGGAACATTTGGGTCATAACTGTTGGAAACTAGGTTTATTAGTGTGGTTGGAGACTCATAACCACATCCATGCCTTGTTGTGGGTGTGTTTGGCGGTTAGGTTAGAGAAAAAGCAATTCCAACTCAAGATCTAGTCATCAAAGGTTGTGGATTGACTTCTGGGTGATCTAGTGCTCCTGAGGGATATCAATAAATTGTCGATTTGTAGGCCCCACTTCCATCATTGGAACTTGGAGGTCGGGTCATGTCATAGTAGTACTCAGCGTCACATTTACCCTGGGAGCTTTTAAAGCAGGTAAATTTTGGGAGGGGAGGTTACATCAAGGTTGGGAGGAGCCAAGTAACTAGCCATATAACTCCCAAAATCATTTCAAGTTGATGATTTTAACTTTGTTTCTCATTATATGTTATAGATAGGAACCCCGTTCTATTATCTTTTAGAATTCGTAATTACTTTGTGAATGAAAATTATTATCCTAACTGTAAAAGTTTATGCATCTGTTATAGGAAAGAAACATGTTATTTTATATAATAGGAAAGAAAGAGGACGAATGTTAAAGGCCCTGTTCTTCATTTTTGCAAATACATATAAAAATAGAAATGCATGAAGAGGAATCGACCTATGTTAATAAGAATCTGCTTTAACCTTTTTCATTCTATTTGTGATTGTGAATATAAAATAGAAAAAGAGAACTCCAGAAATGATATAACATTAGTCTTTTAGATATTTAAAAAAAGTGCATAAGTGATTACAGTGTAAATCATATACCTACATTCTTGTTAGAAATTTACAAGTTTGGATGAGAAACCAAAGAGAAGTACTGTAGAAAAATTTGTGGTATTTTATTTAGAGAACTAAGAAGGAAATATTTTAGAAGTTAAACATGTAAAACAAATAAACTAAGAATAGTGAAAATTTGTCATGTTGGAGTTACAAGGAACAATTTCCAATACTTTAGTCATCGATAAAAATAAAATAATCTTTATTGATAAAAAGAATTGTCTGTTGACAATAGGCATTTAGGGTTGCAAGTTTGTCATTTCAATATTTAGAAATAATTAGATTTATGATGTTAAAAATAGAGAAATCTAATCAAGGGACTGAATGGAATTTGGTGGTAGAATCCCTGTAGAATGGACAATAAGTGTAATATCTTATGAGGAATAGTTGAACTTCGGTGTTGTTGGAAGTAAAGATAAATTTGAGACTTAACAAAACTAAGGTTTTGGAGACATAAAAAGAAAAATTATCAACCTTTAGTACCTCGAAATGAAATACTAAGAAATATAAAACAATATGTTTACTATTATTGAAAATTTAATGATGATTGTGATGGAAAAAAAAAGAGGAAAATTATAGAAAGTAGAAATTTCTCATGTACATGTAAATGTGAAAAATATAATTATGAGTTTAAGATGAGATTATTTTTTTAAACTACATAATAAGTATATAAAGGGAGCACTCATTGAGAAGGAAAAGAGAAATAAGAGAATTGTTTACATAATTTTTTTATAGACATACAACAAGTAAAGAATAACCTTATAAGTATAAACAACCAAGTTTGCAAGTATAGAGTTTTACTCAAGTAATCCATTATAATCATAAAATAAATTTATATAGAATTTATGATGTAAATTAATCGGTTGAGTCAAACAAGGATTGAACAAAATTACTTTTCATAAAATAGTTAAAAATGATTGTGCCTAGATTTACTTAGGCATTATTGTTGTAAGTCTCTACAATACATGACATAATAAGAAAACTGAAGTGGAAGAATAACTGTAGTGGTCTCTTACAAAAGAAAATCCACCTTGCTTATAAAAAATAATAATAGGAAGACCGAGTAGCATTTCCAACCTAGAAGAAAAATATTGAGCTACAAGTTAAGAAATGAAAATTCCAGAGTAACCCCAAATGCTTCTCAGACTCATGAAAGGAGAATAGCTACAATAAATAACATAAAACTCGTGGAGGTTACTATTGGTTATATAAATATAACAAAGGAAATTTTGAGAATGAGGTAAATACTATACCTTGTGTGATTGAAGAACCATTCTGGTGTCTTCACTGTTAAAAAAAAGAGCAAACCATAGTCAAAAGGATTTTACATAGTGCTAGAGTAACTACAAGCTTTGTATATAATCTGAATAAAGCGAATTTCAAATAATGTTCTTAATTGGGATAAGAACCATACATACATTAATGACCATTAAACACAACATAGCTCCATTGAATAATCATATGAGAAATAAAGAAAAATGAGCCTTGTGAGTTCTGGCTAAAATGTAATATATGTACAACAAAAATAAAATGAAGAAATCCTCTTATTAAATAAAACCGGAAACCCTAGGTTCCAGAAGAGGTAAAACAATCATTCCTGCAAGTCTACTGAGACCAAATAAAGTTGATTGCAAAATGACAATAGGAGTTCATGTTGGATTAACTAAAGAATTTAAGTGAAAAAAATATATCTATAATGTCGAATACGAATAATAGACAAAGAAGGAAAATATCTTATAACCATTCATTAAAAACCTTTCACAGGCATGAAATCCCTAACAAGAGAGAGGAAGGAACCTCGCATAATCTCAAATATAGTTTTCACTATTTGATGGAAGACACACACAAGTAAATAAATTAGAGGAGACATTGCATTCATAAAACCTTTAAGAAAAACAAAAGGGAAAATATTTTGTTAGGTTCGACAACTTTTTTATCAACCCCAATTCGACCTCTTTCAAGGTGAATGGCATCCACTAGTACAAAACCTCAAGAGGGTTTTTCTCGCAAGCTTGTAGAACGAAATAATGAACCAATTATTAATTTAGAATGTCTCTTATGTATAAATGGAAGAGTTAAAGAAATTAAAACCAAAGAGCAAATTATTTTAAGATTTTTTACCTTTGAGAAATATTATGAGCAGTAGATCTGATATGTAGTCACCTTACCTTATAAATATTATGTTCAAGAAGGAGATTCAAACACACCTGATACCATTCTGGAAAAGAAAATGGCAAGTGCCATTGAAAACAAAAATGAAACCCTAGCCACAGAGGGCGACATAAGCAAAATCTAATCACTTTGAGTGAAAAGTCATTAAACTACGGAGTTGTCTACCCAGGCAACGAAATAGCCCGGACGACAGTTTTTTACCGGAATCCGGGCAACTTAAATTCAAGAAATCAGGTACTTGCAATGTTTGAAATCCATTTTTGAGGTTGGAAATGGATTCAGCACTACCAAAATCCCTTAGGGCACTCAAAATACTTAAGTTTAACAACTGTAAACATGATTCTGATGAAATCTTTGCCGGATTTTTAAAAAATCTTTGCCGGATTCTGGGCCAAAACGTTGCCTGGAAACGACACGCCCTTAAACTACCATTGTAACCCTAAGTGCAAGAGAATGTTGATTCGACAGAACTAGACCATCAATGGATTTGATATAGATTGGGGTTACGTGGCTAACGAAGAAAACTTCCCACGCAATAACATAACAATCTAGATGGTGGTCGAAAGCATACGAGGACCAAAACTATATCCAATTAATTCCACATTGGAGATAAACAATGAAATAAATAACCCATATATATAATCTCAGAGCAAGAAAAAAAGCGAAATATGAATATTGTGGTATTGAACAATTAGGTGGTTGCAAAATAAGTAAAGTTGGTATAAGGTATGAATGTTACGAATATAGGGAACGTAGTAAAATTTCATATATATATATATATATATATATATATATATATATATATATATATATATATATATCATCGTGCAAATGGACCAAGGTCCAACATTTTTAATAAACCAAAAAGGGGATTTTGAAATAAAATTCCAATGGTGAATTTATAGGTTTATCATTCCCTTACTCAATAAGGAAACCCTTTTCTTTAAAATGTGAATCATATAGTTTATCCATAAGATTTTAAAGGATAAACTATATGCTTAACATTTTAAAGGAAGGGGTTCCTTATTGAGTAAGGGAGTGATAAGTTTTTAATTAAATAAAGAATACATTGGTCAACTTGGCACAATGTTAGTTACATATATTTATATATTTTTACAGTGAGTATGAAACAAGAATCATTGTGAAGATAAACATTGGGATTAAAATTTCTTATAAGAATCAAAAGGCATAAGTGAATCATAAAAGTCACTTGGATTTCAGTTAAGAAATTAAATCTAGTAGTTAGTATAAATCTCTCAATTTTGAGTTATAAGTATAAACATCTATCTATACAGGAAATAGTATTAAAGAAAGTTGATCATGAATATTTGGATTGACAAATATTTATAAAAAAAAATTGATGGAATTGTGAGCGTATTTACAAGTGGTATCAAAGCCAGAGTTACAACACTCGACTCTTTTAGGTCTTAAAAACTGAAAATTGTTATATATGTTATGAACAAATTATACGAAAATTCGAAAGTTAAAGGATGACAGAAGATTTTAATGGAAAAACTTCGGTGGGATCACCAAGGGGTGATGCAAAGCATGACACTGAACTCAAAATGGTTGGAGGCAGATCCAGAAATGCAGGAGGGAAAAATATCAAACTATTGCAAGTAATAAGGAATCTGAAAATTGATGTAGATGATATTAAAGAAAATTAGGGAAGGTTGGCCAAAGCTAGAGAAGACCAAGAATAAATTAATGGATACCTGTTAAGAAAATCGGAGAAGGAAAAAGTCAGTAAAAAGAATCATAGGAAGAGACCTAGAAGTAAATCTATTAGTACTACTAGTAGAAGTAATTCAGAAATTCTAATGATAATAAAACCAATGATTTTAGTGATCAAGATGAACATAAATCAAGTAGAAGTATTTCTTCATCCCTAAAAATAAAATCAGACCTCCCAATTACGATGGTGAATTTGAAGAAGGATCAGAGGCATGGCTCCTCAACATGCCCAAATACTTTGAAGTATACAATTATCCAAGTAATATTAAGGCAAGGCTGGCCACCTGTCAGTTGACTAGTAAGGTAGCCTTATGGTGGAGGGAAAACAAAGAGGTTAAGAGAACTAGAAGCAAGAATCTAACTTGGAAATTGTTCAAGAAGGAATTTAAAAAGAAATATATGAGAGCGTAGACTTCTGTGATCCATATCATATTAAAATCAATCTTCCGGGAAGTCACATGAGAGATTTTAGAACCGATGCGTTTCGAACTACTGAATGTAGTTCATCATCAGGATAATTATCATGATGATGAACTATATTCAGTAGTTCGAAACGATTCGGTTCTAAAATCTCTCATGTAATTTCCAGGAAGATTGATTTTAATAAGAAATATTTGACTGAAAGGTATTTTGATGAAAAAACTAGGGAGTTTAATGAGTTGAAGTTGGGACAACTCACCATGGATGAATTTTTTAGTAAATTTTTGGATTTGTTGGGGTATGTTCCATACTTGAAAGAAGAAAAAGAAAAAATACAAAGATTTGTCAGTTGTTTACCTTTCTCATATAGAAAAAGAATTGAATTCGACCAGCCAAAAAAAAAGGATGCAACCATTAGAAAAGAAAAATTATGTTTTAACCAAAGTATACAAAAGGGGAAGGTTATAAAGGATGGGTGTCAAAGAAACTTGAAAAATTTAACAACAAAAGAAAAGGATTTAAAAAGCCCTCCTTTACAAAAAAGTTTCTAGGCAAGGAATTATAACAAAAAATTTAGCTAGCGGAAAAATATTGGGTAGGAGGGAGAAACTGTTGTGAGCAACACAAACTTCAGTGAATCTATGAGATAACCCATAAAATGTTGGGGTTGTGGTGAAAATCACATGTGGAGATATTTTCCAAAAAATCCATTAAGAAGAAAATATTAAATCAAATTCAAGAAGCTTCAACAGTAAACAATGTAGCCTGTAATATACCAAAAATCGGTGTGGCATTAGATGGGATACAAGCTGATAATCAATCAACTATGGTTGAAGTACAAGTTGAGATCTCTGGAAAAAATGTATCTGTTCTTATAGATCCAAGATCTACCTTGAGTTATGTTTCCCCTACTGTAGTTGAGAATTGTAAACTTACAAAGGAAAAACACCATAAATCGTGGTTAGTGCAATTGACCACAGGAACTAAAAGAAAAGTATCTAAAATTACTAATGGTTGCATTATAGACCTTAATGGTATGCAAAATATACTCAATCTAAATGTTTTACCACTAGGATCTTATGACACCGTAATAGGAATAGACTGGCTAGAAAAACATAAAGTGATATTAAATTGTTTAGACAAGTGCTTTACCTATGTTGACGATGGAGGAAAATCTTGTATGGTTCAAGGAATATCAAGAAAAAACACTATTAGGAAAGTTTCTACTATGAAAATAAAGAAATGTGTTAGGAAAGGCTGCCAACTATTCACTATCCAAGTGTAAGAACTGCCTGAAAATGAACAACAACCATCTTTGGTTGAATATCCTATATTAGAAGATTTCAATTGAGAATTGATAATGTTAGTCTCAAATATATGTTTGATCAGCCTAACTTGAATGATAGATAAGCTAGATGGTTAGCATTCATTAGTGTGTTTGATTTTGATATTTCACACATGAAAGGGAAGGAAACAAGATAGTTGATGCCTTAAGTATAATGCTAGTTAATTAGATTTGTGTTGTAAAAAAAATTAGTTAGTCAACTAATTTAGTTGAAAAAGTCAAAACAACGACAAAATCAGATTTAGAATGTCTGAAAATTAAAGAAAAACTATAGAAAACTGAAAAATTGGAAGAATAAGTTGAATTATCAATTAACAACCAAGATTTATTGTTGTTTAGAAGCATAATTTATATACCAAATGAAATAAATATGATTTTGTTTTGTTTTGTTTTAGATGAGTTGCATACAAGACCAACAACTGGTCATCCTGGTTACAAAAATTTGATTACAGTATTGAGAAAGCAATTTTATTGGCCAGACATGAAAATTAAACAGTTGAATATGTGGCAAGATGTATGGAATGTCAACAAGTTTAGGCACCACGTCAACATTCAACTGGCTTATTACAACCCTTATCCATTCTAGAGTGGAAATGGGAAACCATTTCCACAGATATTATCACCGAGCTACCAAAAAACTAGAAAATAACATGATGCCATTATGGTTGTAGTTGACAAGGCTACCAAAAAACTAGAAAATAGCATGATGTCATTATGGTTGTAGTTGAAAAACTCAGTAAGGAAATACACTTCATTCCAGTCAAATCCACTTTCACAACCATAAAAATTGCATAAATATTTATGGGGGAAATTTTTCAGATTTCATGGAGTACCTAAGGTTATGATTTCAGACATAGATGTTAAGTTTACCACCAAATTCTGGAAAAATGATTTGAAAACATGGGTACAAAGTTAAACTTTAGTACATCTTATCATCCTCAAACTGATGGTCAAATAGAAAGGGCCAATCAAATATTATAGGACATGTTAAGGATATATGTGAAAGATAAATAAATTAAACGAGAGGATTAATGCATTTAACTAAATTCCCGGATGCGGGTGCAGATGCTAGTGTTTAAATTGATGGGATGGGGGTGTGGCATGAGGGGAAGCCACTTGCCCACCCGCAAGAATGCTGTCACTCGACTCTTAAATTTGACTGCTCAGCGTTTAATGACATTAACTCCAGGCGCTAGTTACAACCATAATTCCGGTCCTCGATACAACTTCGCGTACTGCGATATGGCTCGGCCTTCAGTTCATACTTATGGTGATTTATTGCAGAGGATTCACCGTTGCACGGTCGATTGGGTTGATATTATGGAGCACCCCTCTGGTCTGAATAGAATTTCCCCGCCAGTGAATCTGTGGTGCACTCCGGGGGCTGGGCTTTCAAATGTGCGCATGGTTACTGGTAAGAGGAGCTGTCTCAATTGTTGTTTGGATTTTGGAGAAAATCTCCACTTCTCCCACGCTGGTTCTTGCAATCTTGCTTCTATCGCTCTGTTTCCCCTTACGCCTCAGTCTTCTGTCAATCTTTCGCCTCCCTGCCCTGCTGTCTCGATTGAGAATATGTCGCGCCTTAGGCAGAGAATGAGATGCAGGAGAGGCTCCACGAGGCGCCAGATTCGGCGTTCTCCCTCCACCTCCGGCACCTCCTCCCATTCAGACAACCTTCATAGAGGGCGCCTTCTCCGCTCGGGTCGTCGCCTTGATTCCCCCAATCCTTCAGCTCTTCCTGCTCAAACCCACACCGCGCACTTTTCTTTTAACAGTTCTCTCAATCGACCCCGGGTGACTGCCTCAATCACAGTCGTCTTTCATGAAGAGCCTCAGGCAATTGCTCCCAGTTCCTGCCTGGCGGAACGTAGCTTCTCGGCGGCTCAGGATTCGGAGCAGAATGTTGGAACGAAGCATCTTGATAGTGTGGACTTGCAAGGTCTGGTGGGCAAGGCCACGCAGGACCAGGCGAGCAAGGACGTGGTGGGTCAGCCTAGTGTGAAGTAGGATGCGGTGCAAAGAGACATTGGGCAAGTGAGCGGGGCGCAGGTTACTCCTCCACCTCCTGGGAAGGTGATCCATTCTATTGCCGACCTGTACAATGATGACGAGGAGCCAGATGAACTCTGGTGCAGAGTCGTCTACGAACCTCCTGATGAGTAGTTCCTCCTCTTCATTCTGGTTTTTTTGCTCCGTTTCTGCCCATTCTCAAGGGCCTGTTTATGTGTTTCCTGTTGTCACTGATCATGCATTTGTTTTTGCTACGATATGGTCTCCAGTACTCCAAATCTCTGGCTCCCCTGCGCGGGATTTTTCTTATGAACTGTTTCAGACTGGTTTCCCTCTTGAAGGGCAGTCTTCAACTCTGGTTTTTTGTTTAAAATACCACAATACTAGGCAATGATCCGGCCTCGGCCCGCTGTACTTTACTTCTTTTGTTAATAGATTACTTTTACTTAGAAAAAAAAATACATTTAACTAAATTTGCCTACAATAATGGATATCGAACCTCTTTGAAAATGAGTCCTTTTGAGGAAATGTATGGAATAATATACTGAGTACCATTAATATGGGACCACCCTGAAGACAGATTGATAATAGGGCTAGACATATTAAAAGAAATGGAAACAATAGTCAAACAAGTCAAACAAAACTTAAAAAAAACTCAAGATCGCCAGAAAAGTTATTTAGTTTTGAAGAGAACTCAGAAATAATTCAATGTAGGAGATCATGTGTACTTAAAATTAAAACCTAAGAAAATTACACTCAGGCTCGATAATTGTGCTAAACTGTCTCCTAGATATTGTGGGTCCTTTGAAGTGTTAGCCAAATTTGGGTCACATCTATAATTTATTTTTTTGCAAAAACACATAATTCCTTCACATCATTTTTCCAAGCCACATCGCTTCCTCATCATCCTATCACTATCCTAAGGCCTTGCCACACAATCCCTCATCACCCCATGAATATTTAAGGTCCAAAAAGTGCAAATAAGAGGATGCTTTAGGAAGATAACATCTTCCTGTAGAAAACCTGTGTAAGCACCATAAAAGCTCTATATTGTTTTTTTGATCATCCAAGGAGGCATGGAAGACTTGTGAGGTGACTCTGTAGAAAGAAATGACACTCCAAGAAGGATTCTCCACCAACAAAAACATCTTGAGCCTCAGCAAGGTACCCAAACACACAACAAACAATACAATAAGCACCTCAAGAAGAATGAAGACATATAGGAAAAACTAAGGAAGTAAAGCAAACTCTTTTGGTGCCACTCCAATGGTCAAAATCTAGCATGCAAGGCCTTGCAACAATTCAACAATGAGGTAGGCTCATATATGGCACTCTGTCACCCCTTCCCTATGTGTGATTAACTAAATGAATTAATGTCGAGAGGTGAGGCTTTAATTATTTGAAGGTGGCCAGTTAACCTAGCTTAGTAGCCACCCTCGATTAATGAACACAAACTAATTGGTAGATTCCTCATGAAACGTGGAGTTTCACATCAGTTGAAGTAGGATCACTAGGAGTGGGTGTTGATTACAAGGAGAGGAGAATGATCATTTTAAGTGGGGCCAATGGTCCAAATGAGGAAACCTCGTGTGAAGGACAACTCAGCATAGCGCTCCAAGCCAACTCAAAATAGAATATAATGTACTTGAATACATTTACCTTCGCATCTTTTCTCATTCGAAGAAAAAATAGGTAGATGACAAGTTTTTTAAGCCATCGAGGAGCTTCAAACCTTGACCTGCTGCTACCTACAGGAAGAATGCAATTGCTAAAGGAAGACTTTAATTACTACATGAAGGCCAAGGGGGTATATGCAAGCAACAAAGGGTCCAATTGGTTAATAAAATTTCCATTTTTCATCTCAGAGCATCAGTCATATGAAGTAAGTTTCCACCAGCTTCACATCTCCATCATAATTTCACACAATTTCTTATAAAATGTCTGCAGTCAGTAGTCATGAAATTGTGAAATTGAGGGGTTTTGTGTGAAGAAAGTAGGGGTTATAACATAGAATTGGAGTGATAAGAGCTTTGTGACCCTCTGCTACCACTGAATTAAACACTTAGGCCATAAAAGAATCACCTTTCCCTCACTTTGTCAAGAACATGAAAAAGAGATGGGGGGTGGGTTTAACAAAAGAGAACCTTCAGACACCAAAATAATTCATGTGCACCCTCTTGTAGTAGATATCTTGAGGAGACATCAATGGATAGTCTTCTTCAAATTTCTAAAGGGATATGATGATGACATTGGTTTTGAGTTTTCCATGGCCTTAAATTCACAATTAGATGTTAGTGCCACCATTGTGGTAAGGGGGTTAGACATAACAATAAGTCCCGCAGTGATCAAGAGAGTAACCACACTTCCTCTATGAATCAAATGGAATGGGGAAGACAAGGCCAATAGTGCCATTGCAAAGAATAATTTATTTAGGGCCAAGGAGAGACCTATGGAAGGTAAGAATGGGGTTAGGAGATAAAGCTTGCCCTATCCATAGGATGAGGTAGCTTATGACATTTTGAAATACATCTCCTGTGAGGGAAGATTGAGTGTAGTGTATGGATACCAATTTAGACTATTGCATGAGCTAAAATTAAAGGTAGATTTGCATCTTGACCAGAGATTAAATGCACCATACTTCCTCCTCCATTCCACCAGGGACATGAGCCAGAAATTTAGAGAAGGAAAACATCACCACTTAGCCCATCATGGCCTTATCAAGTTGATAGTGGCAGACGAACTAAAAAAGTTAAAAATTCTTGTCTCGTGGTACAAGTTCATAGACATGGACAAAGAGACACTGATAGGAACCTATATCATTACTCTTGGGGAAACCCCTGCATATAGCCTTAGGCGTGCAGAAACTAGAACAAAGGAAGAAGAGACATAGAGGACAACAAAAGAAGTAGAGATGTAAACAAAGGAATAAAAAGGAGAGGAGGCAGAGGCAGAAAGTGGAGATGATGAGGAAGAAAAGGAAGAAAAGTTAGAGGAGGAAGCCTTGAGTCCTAAAAAAACCATTGAACTAAAGAAAATTAAGATATCCCCTCAGCAAACTAGTCTGTCACCAGGGAACACTGAAGATGAGATAGAAACTACCATGGGCACTCCTGTGAAATCTAAGAAGAAAATACCAAGACAAACCCCTCTTTACTTTAAGACAAGGAAGAGCACGAGAGTGAAATAAGGAATACCTCAGACTCCCACAAAAGACCCAATTACCATTGAGGAGTCCCTAAGGAAGAAAGAGGAGGTGGGGCTACATGAAAGAGGTCACCTCTCCAAATCCTAAACCTAAGACTCCCATAGCCTATGTAAGGATGCCCACCACTAGAGTATCATCCTTCAGGTAGCTAGAAGCACCCGAAAGCCTCCAAAAGGGAGTGCTACAGGAAGAAAAAATCATGCTACAAGAAAAATAAAGCATGCTAGATGAAGGGCAGGATATGCTTCAGGAAGAGCAGAATGTACAAAAAGAGGAACAAAATGCACAAATTGAGGGGTAAAGTGCACAAATAGAAGGTCAAGGTGTGCAAGAGGGGGTAAAATATGAACAAAAATAATTATAAGAGACAAAAACCTCCCCAATACATTTGAAAAACACATTAAAGAGTTTTAAGAACCTACCCCACATCCTAATTTAGGCTCTTATTACAATTTCATTGAGGGAGGGAGAATGATCCCTGAAAATTTCACAATCCCCTCCTATATGAGCTGGAGATAGAAAGAGGTCACACCCACAGATGGGTCCATATTTCCAAGTCAAATAATGTCAGAGATGTGGGGTTGATGGAATAAAGGTTCATTGAAATGGGAAAAGAGCTAGCTGATGTAAGGCTTAGAGAATATGTGGTGAAAGAGAAATTGCAAGCAGTGCAAACAGAGAACATGAGGCTGCAAGGGCAGCTAAAGGAACAAGACACCCAACTTTCCACTATGGCTAGCATTTGCATGGAGGACATGCAGTATAGAAAACCTTCAAATTCCTATGCAGTTTATCTCAGGGAGCAATAGTTACAATTAAAAATCAATACCTTAGCTCAACATTGCTCCCGACCCATTTAGAACTATAGAAAATTCATTGAATTCTGCAAACAGTTTAGTGTAGGAGAGAGGGCTAGAATGGCTTAATTCTATATGCATAACCCCATATTAACTGATATGCACAATTGGGACCCTAATTCAAGGTTGGGTGATATGTAATTAATGGGCTTACCATCCTGGCTAACACATGAAGGAGCAAGAGCAATAGAGGTTAAAAGAGTAATGGAAAGAGAGAAGACAAAACCTCTACAAATTAGGGCAGAACTAATGAGCCCCAAGGGTATCATTAATAACCATAAATTGATCTCAAATGATGTTGTACTGACACCCAAATAAATTGAAACAGAAGGTTATGCCATTTCACAATTTGATGATACATCCAAGTTGCTAGGGGAAGAGAGTTTGCAGACATGCAAAAGGAGATAGTATGCCTTACCACTTATCCTGCAGCAAAGGGAATACCACTCTCCTGAGAGAATGAAAAATGCATTGGAGAATTCACCCTTGTATAAAATATTTATGCAAATAATGATAATACTATGGGTAGGATTGAAGCTCAACCCACCTTTGCTGCTGGGATTGCATGAAGGGAGAGATCAGAAAGAGGAACAAAAGGAGTGGGTTGAGGCTGAAAAGAATGCATGATTCCACCCACGAGAATGCACTCCCTCTGAGCTACCTTGGGATGTCAAGGAATCCATCTGGGCTTTGAAAGAGATCAACAAGGAGAACTGAGTTGCTCATAGGATGAGCAACCATTTTAGTAGGGGTTGATGATGAGGATGATCAATAGGTACATTTTAAGGGGTTAAAATGCCATCCTTCAGCTTATTAAGATACCTCTCTCTCACATTTATTTACTTTTTTGTCGTATTATTATTAGTGGGAAGGGTCACTAAGGGTAACACAATGGATTCATCCTTTGACCATGAATTATTTTTATATTTGACTAAAAATTAAACTACATTTTACAGGGACTATGCTGCATCACAACTATTCCCCTTGTTATCCTTACCATAGACAAAGGGTAACACAGTGGATTCATCCTTTGACCATGAATGATTTCTATATTTGACTAAAAATTAAACTAAATTTTACAGAGTTAACATTAGAAAAATATATTAATTTATTTTTCATGCATTTGATTGGGTGTGGTATTATTTTGTAATGATTTTGTTTAGTTAATGCAGTCTACCGCCCTTCTATCCTCTATTTATGTCATGTAAAAATTATTACATCAAGGTAGGCCTCTCGACATTTTGGAGTATGGAAACATTAAATCAATGTTGAGGATGCACGCTGGGCATTTATGGCAAATTTGTGGCGAAGATGTATGCAATAAAGTTAGGGAGGGATGCAGGGAACATATTTGTATGTTTGGTTTGTCTCTAAGCTTAAAGCATCCAAAGGATTATATACTAGCTAACATATATCACATACCTTATGATATGACTGGGATTGGAAGTTGGAACAAATTAAGAAGAGCATTGCATGTGGAAGGTACATACAGGACAAATTGACAATAGCAACGCATGAACAAAAATGTTATATATCAAAACGAAAGGTATTTATGTGTTATTTTACATTCAAATGGAAATATATACAATTTTGGGAGGTGTGAGAGACATGAAGTCTGCCATTGAATTCAACTATATGTAGAACTTGTATTCATGATAGACCTTCATTCCATTTCATAATATGCTTCCTATCTCATTATTATATAATTTAAACCCCATCCTCATTTGATATTCGAGGTTTCTAAACATTACCTACGTGCCATGCTTGATGTAGTCGAGTACCTGATGTCTGCTACACTGTTTATTCACCTGTCCTAGACACCTGATTTGTCCGTGATGAACAGATGGTATAATATGAAATGATCATATGATGGAGATCTCATAGGGAAATATGGTAAGGTAGCCTACCCCCTTCTTCAAACCATTTTCCTTGTTCAACCAAGCAGGCATTGGCTTTGCGACCTACTAACCAAGTTTTGACCTTGTAACCTATGGGTTCCTAGAGGTGTTTTCTTCCCCAATGGATTTAACCTCCCTTTTTTGTTTACAGGTGGTCTCACAGTGACCGTAGTCAGTGAACTGGGCATACTTGTGTTTTTCCTGATTTTTTTGGTTTGTATAGGTTCTATGCTATTAGGAAAATCTTAACCAATTCATCTTTTTGCAGGCGTTACTTCCAAGCAACCTAAAGCTTTTGGAGGATTATTTCTCTTGTCGAGATTCAATTTACATGGAAATGATTTCTAGGCCATTATTTAGTACATAATTGATACCTTGGTCAAACTTATTTTACTGATTTGCCACCATAATCTTGGTAATATGTTTTCCTATATTTAGCATTTATCAATGGTGTTATCTTACCATGTACTAATAATTTTTTTTGATGCATTGTAGAGGGTTCAGGCCTTTGGAACTCTGCATGAATTAAGGGTTTTCTCCCCCCCTAACTTATTCGGTTACTAAAGTAGAGGGTTGTATCGCTATGCCATAATTATTTATTTTCAAAGTATTTTTCTATGCATAAGCCTTGGTCAATTTGGGGTTTCTCACTGTTTGTACAATTTCGATCCCCAAACCTCTTTTGATCAAGTCAAATTTTTAATTTAATTTAATTTATTATTCCATCCTGTTTGCTAAATAAAAGGGTATTCATTTGTTTGAGCATGATGAGGGTTCATGGACAAGACCCTCGGTGTTTTTGGTCACTGGGTCCTTTCTAGGAAAGGAAATTCAAGTTCCTTAATAAATCTGAGGAAACCGTGGGGGTTTACCACACTACCCTTTGGCTTTATTCTTATGGTTTCCAATTTTTTTTACTAATAGTTAGTGTCTAGGTTATCAAGGGTTTCATACCCTATTATTGTTTTCATCATTTGGTTCTCAAAATCCCTAATTTATCATTGAATTCTAGGCTCTCGTTTCTTTTTTTTGGAGGAACATACCCTAATCACAGATCCATCTGGAAACCAGAGGGTCATTCATTACCCTTTCTGCCGACCAAGTAAAGAGTCACTATCATTTTTAACCTCCAGCTATTCTTGTTATTCAGAGCTAGACTATGCTATTGGGATTTACATTCTATCACTTCCTTTTATATATATATATATATATATATATATATATATATATATATTGTAACTTGGGCTTAACTATATTAAAAGCATAAAATATTTGTACAGAGGCTATGGGCAGAGATGGAAATCAGTGCTTAGCCTATCCCTCCCTTGGTAGTTTTCAAAATAAACCAAGTTTGGGGCTACCTCATAGGAGGAAACCAACCCCTTAAGAGAGTCAAACAATCTTGTTTTGAAAAATATTCAGTGGCACATATGAAAAAAAATAGCTAAAGTATGTCCTGAGGTGACAAAAATCAGAGATTAACCTTGCTACCGAACAGTAATGGAGTTCCTTCATCTTCATCTATCGCCTGGTCCTCCTCCTATATCAGTCATCCATATTCTCTTGCAATGGCTTCCTCCTTAGCTGTGGGCACATGAGGAGGCTTTGGAGGGGCCGCGTGGACGATGGGAGCAACTGGATACTCAACATTGTAATCTCTGGTCTAGACACCATCTGAGTCCATAACCCAAATGCCTATCTCCTTTGCCGTGGGCTCATGAAGTGGAAGCGGTTCAGTTTTCTTGGGTATGGGATGCTCAGATTGCACAATTGTGGATTTCGTGCGGCCTCTTCTTCCCTTAGGCTTCTCCGAAGGTAGAACAATCTACCCCTGAGTGATGTTAGACGCTTGAGGAGCCAAAATTTCTGGGCTTTTGGATGTAGAGCCTTTGGTGGATTCCGGACATTGGTGATGGCCACGGTGAGAACGGCTCGAGAGTGCACCTCTGTAGCTGCCCCTGATGGAATTTTGACGTTGCCGCGGGGCATCGAGAAGAGGATGGGGAGTTGGCTGAGAGACAGGGCTGAGAGTAGGGGGCGATGGCAGAGAGATCGCTCGAGGCAATCTAGAGCAACAACATAATGGAAAATCGAGGGAACTCAATGGCAGAGAGATCTCGCGAGGCCGTATATAGCAGCAATGAAATGGCAGATTGAGGAGCCTCTGTGCCATTTGAGGGCATGAGGCACCGAATCCAAGTGTAGAAGTAGAGAGGGACATTCCAAGTGTGCTTGCATGTGATGCGTGGTGTGGCAGGAGGCCAGGTGTAGTAGAGCGTCGGAAAAAATAACCATTTATTTGAGGTTTTGCATCAGGTTGGAGCTGGCAATGCAGGGCACCATCAGTCTAAGCATGGGAGGAGTTGTCCTCGCATGATCTGGAGATTTCACCCACATCCGAGGGTGTTTGAGCCTTTTGAAGAAGAGTAAGGCAACTATCGCGAAGGATTTCGTCCTGGATATGATGGAAATTAGAGTGGTAGAGCGTTGATTTGCAATTCACTCCTTTGTTGGCTAGGAGATCAACTACAAAGTTTTCCTTCCTATGAACATAGTGGAATGTCAAGGCATTATGATGCTACAACAGATGTTCCAGATGATTGAGGTGATTTGCAAGCCTCCATCTCGTAGAGACCTTTGTGGATGAAGAACCAAGGAGGATGCGAGTTGCAGCTTGGATGATGAGCTGAGAGTCTACTTCCTTTTCCAGTGGGAAAAAATTGAGCTCGATGGCTAGGGAGATGCCCTAGATAATCCCTTCCAGTTCCACAGATTTGTTTCTAACCCACCCCAAGTTTCTGTAGTAAGCATGAAAAGGGTTGTCATTGGAGTCTCTGAAGATGCACCCAAATCTGGGTTTTCGTGGGTTGCCTTTGGAGGCACCATCAAAGTTGCATTTGAAAAGTCCATCAGGGGGGGATTCCAAATTTTAGGAGAGCTGATCCTGCCTATACGTGGGGGGTCTTTCTCCATGGGGGGCTCAATGCTCAGATGCCAATTGTTCCAGATGATGCATTCAGCTGTAGCTGTTGGGAATTCATCCTTCCCCCAATGTGCCAAGGCAAGAGTTTCTTCTAAGTTGTTGAGTAGCTTGGCCTAGATTTGCGCTTGAGTTAATGCTACATCTTTAAATATCCTGCTATTTCATTCTTTGTAGAGGGTCCATGTGAGTAGGCACAGAATGATATGCCAAAGGAAATTTAAGGGATTGATGGAATAAGAATTATCCTGTCACATGCTGATGGCGTGGGTGATGTTTCCTCAGGCTCGATTGGATCTTCTGCAAAGGGACTCGATTATGTCCCAGAGAGTGTTGGATATGGGATAGAGGTCCAACAAGTGATCGATAGTTTCGTTGTCATTTTGGCATAGAGGATGCCTTGAAGGACCCACAAATCCCCTTTTTAGGAGATTCTCCCATGTGAGGATGCGTATTTTGCTTAGCAACCATAAAAATGTAGCAACTTTGGGCCAAAGGTTAGCTGTCCATATCTTTTTCCATAGTTGATTTGGGGGGCCAGGGTTCAGAGGTTGAATAAGATGGTAGGCTTCCTTGGTTGAGTAGTTGCCGCTTGGAGTGTGGCCCCAATGGAGGATGTCTGGCCCCTGTTGAGTTCCGATTCTTCTTTTTGTTAATTCCTCCCATATGTCTTTGTGTTGTTCATTATTCCAGTATGCTTTCCATCTATCGATGGGGAGCCAATTCTTGAATCTTTGTGTTATCTCATTAGTCCAAAAGTCTTGGAAACAATTTTGTTCTCTCGCTTATAAAACTATGCTCCATATTGGGCATGGGAAGGTAGAGGAGAGACTTGGCATTTGCTACCATGAATCTTCCGAGAACCGAGCTTGATTACCATCACGAAGTTCCCAAAAACTGTGTTTGGATCAGATATTTGTGCTGACTGGCTGCATTCTAGATCTGGGATCCTCCAAGAGCAATATTGAATCTAATTAGTTCCTCCTTGGGCTAATTTTTGGCATATTTGGCCGCCCATAAGGTTTCCCAAGGTTTTCGGGGGTAGGAGACCTATTCCCACCAAATACTGGCTCCCATGATGATATTGCTGTGCTCCAGATCTCTTAGACCAAGTCCACCCTAAATTTTAGGCATGCAAACCTCCTTCCACTTGACTAACACCCATTTGTGATTGTCTTTGGTTCCACCCCAGAGAAAGGTTCTTTGAAAGTTGCGAATGGATTTTAGGACCCATTTAGGTGTAGCCATAACAGAAAGGAAGTACATGGGAAGAGATTGAAGAACATATTTGATTAGAACCAAACGACCAACTATGTTGAGGGAGCGGTGAGTCCAGGAGAAAAGTCTGGTCTCCATTTTGTCTAACAACTCTCTCCAGGATGAGTGTTTTATAGCTGAGTCCGTGAGGGGAGACCCCAGGTAATTGGAAGGTAGAGAAGCTGTGGTGAAGCCGAGGATGCGAGCTATATTGCGTTGGGTGACAGTGGGCGTAGTGAAGAAGAAGATTTGAGATTTCTCGGGGTTAACTGTGGTTCCAGAGGCTTCAGAAAAAAAATCAAGAAGGATTCGTAGGGTGCGAGCTTCCTGCATAGAGGGGTAATCCATGAGCATGTTGTCATCCAAAAATTGCTAATGAGAAATGGGAGGATGATCGTGTAAGGGGATGCCTTGAAGGCCATGAGAGCAGATCAAGTTCTTGATTAGGCAGCCTAGACCCTCAACCATAAGTACAAAGAGAAAAGGCGAAAGAGGGTTGCCTTGCCTTATACCCCTGGAGGGATTGAAGGTAGCAGAGGGGATGCCATTGACTAGGATGGAGAGGAAAGGAGAGGAGATCAGGCTTATGATCCAACGAACCCAGGCATGGCAGAAGCCAAAGGCTAGAAGGACATGTTTTATGTAATTCCAACTGAGCTTGTCAAAGGCCTTGGAAAGGTCAATTTTTAGGAGCATGCCAGGATTTTTTGAGGTTTTTAAGGAATGAATGAATTCATGGGTTAGAATAATTCCATCAAGAATCTTCCTGCTTTCAACATAGCCCGTTTGCTCCGGAGATATGAGCATAGGAAGGAGATGCTTCAATCTGTTAGCAATAAATTTGGAAATTATTTTTTAAATAACATTGTAGAGGGATATTGGCCTATACCTACTTGGGGAAGACACATTATATTCCTTTGGGATGAGAGTAAGAAATGTTGCATTGAGAGCTGGAAGAATCCAGTGAGTGTTGCGCGATTCCTCCACTATGCCCCAGACCTCCTCCTTGATGACATCCCATAAAAAGTGGAAGAAGTTGGTGGTGAATATGTCCGGACCTGGGGCTTTCCCTTTTTTGAGTTGGAAAATTTCTTGTTCGACCTCCATCAAGCTTGTGGCTTTGAACAACATCCTGTTGTGATCCTCATTGATCAGTTTTGGGATGTGCTGTGTGATTTTCTCAAAAGCCTCCTGACGCCGAGTGTTGGGTTCTTTGAGGATGTATTTGAAGTGGTTGAGTAGTTCCTCTGTGATGTCCTCATGATTTTCCAAGTGCTCCCCATGTTGAGTCTTGAGGATGGTAATTATGTTGTGCATCTTGTGCTGGATTGTGGAGTGGTGAAATTTTTTTGTATTCTGTTCTCCTTCCTTGAGTCAATGAATCCGTAATTTCTGTTTCCATAGGATTTCTTCTTGGAATCTTCTTTCTTCAGATTGGGCTATTAACGTCTTTTCCAGGGCCTCTGAGTTTGCTGATCTACCTTCTAAGATGATTTTTTGTTTGAGCTGCTACATTTGCCTTTCCAACTCTCTTTGGTCATGGAAGATATTGCCAAGGGTGTTCTAATTCCACAGTTTCAGTTTCCCTTTGAGCATCTTTAGCTTCTGCTGGAACTGGTACATTTTTTATCCCAAGGGTGGATTGAGGGTGGTCCACCAATCTGAGATGAGATCTTTGAAACCCAGATGTTTGAACCAAAATTTTTCAAAGAGAAAAGGTTTGGGAGTGGCATTACTAGGTCTGATCCATTGAAGCTGGATCGACCAGTGATTCGAACCAGAGGCCGGAGTAATGGTGGCAGCCAGCTCCCCACCCAGGTGGATGAAACCGTCTGTGATGAGGAAGCAATCCAATCTTGATTCAATTTTATGGGATCTTCCCCTCCAGTTATTCCAAGTGAAGATTCCATTGGAGGTTTGAAGATCTATGAGATGATTACCTTGGATGAATTCCTTAAATTTAGTGCTGTCCATGTCAAGATGGGTCCTTCCTCATTTTTTTTCCTGAAGGGTTGTGATCATGTTAAATTCTCCTCCAATCAGCCAGAGAGGGTGAGTTCGCTGGTTGTTGAGATCCGCTATGCTATTTAAAAGATCTGTTTTTTGCAGCACCACCTGTGGGAAATAGACATACGTGAGATGTCCATGAATACTGGTTCCAATCAGGTGGAAGGAGACTTGAATGAAATGGAGATTGGCATGATTGTTTTCTAGGGTGATCAATTGGGGATTCCAAATGATCGCAAAGCCTCCCAAAGCCCCACATGCGTCGACGACTAGGGTATTGCAACCTTTCCACAGTCTATTGAAGATGGTATCGAGAGCTGAGCTGGAGCATTTTGTTTCTTGCATAAAGAAAGTCATGGGATTTTACTTAGTGATTATTTTCTTGATTAACCTGTGCTTGGAGGGGCTATTTAGCCCTTTGATATTCCATGAGATGAGATTCATTGAGAAGTGTTGGAAACGACTAAATATAACCTAGTTAAATTGGGATAGCGCCCTGATTCTACTAGCTCTTTTCCCAAGCCAACCAGTTGTTGCAGATCTGTTCTTCTTCCTCGTTTTCTGGATTCTTTCAGAATGTGTTTGGTATTTACGAGAGTGCCGCCTTGAATGCAGAGGGAGGGTAGCTGTTGGGCTTGAATGGGGACTTCCTCCAATTTCTGGATCTCTTGTTGGGGGATTGAGAGAAATTATTTCCACTTGCATGTATCTTCAAGACCCATAATGTCTAGGTCCCCATAGTCAATACTCTCTCGTTCTTCTTCCATTGCTTCTGGGATTGATTCCAAGGCTGTGCCTTTTCCTTCACCCAAGTTTTCCATAGTAGGTGTTAAGGACTGGGGTTGCAGAAAGGATTCCAGCTAGATTTTGGTCTTTAGTGCCTTTGGAGGCTGGGATTTCTGCTGCAAGGGCGAATTCGAGTCTCTTGGGTTCTCACTCACATCCGCATTTAGATTAGCTAGGGCTTCAAAACTGTTACTTGCAGCTGGAGCTTTTTTGTTCTGGTTCGTGTTTGACTTCTGGGTATGCCTTTTTCTTCCAAATACTTTTGTGAACCTTTCTGTGTCTTTGGCTGTGGAGGCATTATTTAGAGTGGAGCTTTGATTTAGGGGTCAGTCTCTGAATAGGTGCCCATGCTGGTGGCATTTCCTACATCTGAATGACACATGTTCATAATCTACTGTTTGGGTCCGTTCATAATCGTCATGAAGCAAGCTTACCTCATCAGGGAGAGACTTTACGATATGCATGTATATAAATATCCTTGCATAGACATCATTTTTATTGATCTTTGTCTCTTCCACTATTTTTATGAATTCTCCGAGAGAGTTTCCAATGACTTGAAGGGTTAGCTCATCCCAGTAGTCCTGTGGTAGGCTGTAGAGCCTGACCCAAACTGGAGTCCAGCTGAAATCTTCTTTGTTCGAATTAAAGCGTTCGACCCAATTGCGAAGATATAGACTCGCTGAATTGAAGAAATATGGATTGCCGTCCAGGATTCGGTTCTTGTCTTCGATGCATGCTAAAATCACATTGAAGAAACCCTTTGCACATAGCTGTAGATCGATATGGCCCTTGGGTTTCCATTTGGAGGTGATCTAGCCCATAAGAGATTTATATGTAGGCCAGAATCCCATGAACTTGCCTATTAAGGCATGATCCTTCATATACTAGATTCTTCCATTGATTCGATGAGCTTGGAGCTCAATCTTGGGTTGTTTTGTTGCCTTTGGGATGCATGTGGAGGATGTGACTATTGTTGCCTCTTCAATAGTTGTTGTTGGCTGATTTTTCGCGGGTGACGTCCCAGAGGGGTCAGGGAACGGGCCAGAATTTTTTTGACAGTTGCTTTCAGCCCCTGCCGTCGCTCCATTAGAGGGAGAGCCAGAGGAGGGGGGATCCACCATTCCCCCACTGCTGTCCGCCATGTGTGGGCCTGTCCGAGCACCTGTAGATGAAAGGGGCCACGAGACTGGGGTAGAGTGTCTGCCAGGGGTAGCCTGCCCGATGGCCTCCAAACCCTAGAGCATGGCCGATGGGTTCAGAGCTGGTTTAGTCCTGTAGGGTTTTTAGTGAAGTTCTTCATGGGTTCCCCTGTGGTGACCAACAATGTTTTCTCTATGAGACTTCCCTTATCTCAGGCTAAAAATGAACCCCTATTAAGCAACTTTCCCTTGCCACGATTTTATTTGTCTTCTTGTTGTCTTATAGTTATGAGTTCTCTATTAATTCAAGCACCTCCTTTTTCTATTCAACTTAGAGATTTACTAACTACAATCCTCTGTTTATAGGTCCTTACAAACCACAAATGGAAAGAACTATCAATAGGTATTTTTTTTCTCGATTTAATTCCTTTAGTTTTCTTGGAATAATAATATTTTAACAACAACTCTTGTTTCCAGTCGTTCAAGGTTAAATTTCTCGTCACTTTCCAGACGCACTTTCTATAAGTAGGTCAGCTCACCTTCTAAGTACCTACAAGGGTTGTCAAAAATTCTCTTCTTATTTGGAGGGACCCCTTGAGCCAGAATGAGGACGATACTCATGCTACCTTACATTATTTTTTGCCACCACAGTTGGCATAATTCAGTCTCAAAGACTATTATAGTTATGTTCTGGCTGTGTCTTGTTTATATGAATGATATGTCTAACTGAGGGGTTAATAATTAGGTTAATTGGCGTTCAAAATGCAACTTTGAATTTTTCATTGATACAACTACTGAGCTCCTTTCTATTGAATGATTATTTGCAGTGCATCTATCTTAAGCATAGTTACGATTTTATGCCTTTTTCTATTTATGTTTTTAGCATGGTTACTTAGGTCAAGGAGAACTCTATTCTCTTTGACATGCAGTCTATATATCAGAGAAATCCCAAATATCACTGTAAATTTTCCAATGGTTAAATCATATAAATTTAACTCTATTATTTACCTTATATGTACATATACATGATATTTTGGTTTTCTCAATTATTCATGCTCTTTCTTTATCCCATCACTTGGATATTAACATTTGCATTCTTAAGTGTCAGATATTGTCAATTTTATTCTTGAAGGTTTTAACCCTGCAAAAAAATTAACTGCAAACAAATTATTAAAAAATAAACATAACATATACAATAGCGAGAACATAAAATATACACATAGATTTTTCTCGTGGAACCCAAAAACCAGGAAAACCAAATTGATTTTTCAATATACTCCTTTCAATGTTACAATACATTATATACATGGCTAAGAGATCATAAACCCCCAATCCATTAACCCTGGATTAGAATTTCCCTTAACTAGATCTACAAAATACAGTAGGGAAAACTATCGTGATCAAAACCATGTGCAAAAACATGGGTGGGTCCACATAATTTTTTTTTTGGGGTGTTGCTCCAAACTCCATGTAGGGAGGCTATGCCGTTGTAAAGCCAATGGCAGGGGCCTGCCGCCCCCCTTATGACCCCCCTGTTACGCCCCGCCTAAAGTAACACCACCTAGAACTAGTTGTACAAAAAGTATAACACACTTCCAAAAATTTAATAACAACGTCTATACATATATAGTTATATTCCATAAAAATACCTCTTAACTTTTAATTATATATCCTCTTCATTTATTTACTCTTAATATATCATATAAGTAAATTATGACTCATAATTCATTACTTCAAAAGTCATAAACATTTTCTCTTTTGTATAGCCTAGATTCGAAAGCGAGAATAATTCCTGTTTGACTTGATAGTTTTCCATTCAAGGCTAACACTCGGAGAAAATGAATATCAACGATATTTATTTTAATGAAAAATATATTTTATAATCTAAAAATCACTTGAAAAAAGAAAATAAAAGAAAATGAAGGGGGGAAAATATATATAACAAATCCTTGAGTGTTATTTATTAGAAAAAAATTGAGATTAGAAATGAAACGTTGAAGGTACATACGAGCAATGGTTAAATTTGACGAGTCCTACTACCCATTATAGATTTTTTTTATGACAATCTCATTTTTAAACGACCCTTCATATCACTTTTAATATTTCCTTTTACCAGTTTCATCTAAGTTAAAAGAAAAAAAAACACAATGTATAACTGCAAATATTGAAGTGAATGCAGTTAAAATTTGAAGAGATTAGGGTGAAAAAAAATGTGCCATTGCTAAAAATAAATTTCCGAAGTTTCATTTTTAATTAGATTTATTTTTTAGAAAATATAACATTTTAGTTTAATTTCAATAATATTTTTTTAAAATGATGTTTAACCTGTGGATATTAGATATTTTCAATAAAGGTCTTCAAATGAAAGTAAAGGCCACTTGAAATTACTCAAGTTAAGATAAATCCTTTCCTAGAGAAGAGTATGCTACTCATGAGGTTCAGTTATAAGAGGAGCCTCGTCTTGCAGGAATTCCATGGAGGAGGGAAAATATTCCATGAAATCTAACATTCTGAGCAAATTAGAAGAAGCTTTTGCTAAAAAAATATCTATGCTCTAGAATCAGAATTTCCCTGTATAAATTATTCAAATATATTAAAATCTAGTCGAACTTATCCTTGTTTAGGTGAAGTCTCCGCTTGAGGAAAGTCCAGTACTCGTGACTCAGACATTATAGGGTTGGAACAATAGTCCAAGTGATTTCTAATTTGAAGCATTGATCAAATATTTAACCAAATAGTGATAACGGAAAAATACTAATCAAGAATTTATTAAATTAGGCCTATGCATGTTCACTCACCAAATACATATTGATATACTTGATGAAGAAATTGGGATATAAAGACTCTCACTAAGCTATAACTCACTGACGTAAAGAAAACAAATATTATATAAACATCATCTCGAAACTCACACAATCCATAATGTCAATTGCCCTATTATCTTTAAATCTCTAGCTTAATGGGGAAATGAATTAGATACCACTCCTAGCAATATTTTAAATAAAATGTATAAAATAAAGAAATACCCACTTCTTCATCTAGGAATGTATAACATAAAAAACATACCCACTTCTGAAGCATCATCTAGGCTTACAAAATGTGACCAACGTAAATCCATTTCAACTTTGGATCCACCAAGCCTCAAAAGGGTTCAAATTTCTTTTCACTAAGTGAAAAGAGGTTTGCGTCACACGCTATTTGATATCTCTCTGCACTTGGTAGATCCCGAGTGAAGATGGATCTAGGTTGGTTTAATTTTACCCTTTAAATATGTTATGTTCCACATGAATACCATGGGTTCTCATACCATTTCACATAGTGTGATTTTTCTTTTTAGGGACAAACAACACATTACGTTACATTACAACCAACCTAGATCCACCTTAAATCCAGAGCTATCAAGGGCCCAGAGGGATCAAATATCTTGAGATGCAAACCTCTTTAGAGTGAAAGGAGATTTGATCCCGGAGTTAAGATGGATATAAGTTGTTTTAATTCCCCCCTTTAAATATGCTATATTCCACATGAATTCCCCCCTTTATTGTTTTTTTTTTTCTAGGAAAAAATCAACAACTTTCTATTAATAAATTAATGAGAGTTACACTTAGTACATGCGATTAAGCATTCAAGATGCCCATAGGGCCTATGTACTCATGTACACCATGTAGCGAGGCTACCAAAAAATTTACAAATTGCCAGCTGGGCTGGGCTTTTCACGCTTGCCTTTTCTCTTTTGAACAATCTGCCAATTCCCCGAATGCAGGGAGGAAGGAACCAAGGCCAACTCATTGTTCCCTATTGTGTTTTCTTTGTCGGAGTCTGAGTTTTCAGACACATGCGCTCTCTTGTTTGCACCCGAGCTTACATCTGAACGTGCTTCATGTGGCGTTGGATCCATTGATAGGTCAACCATCTGAGAGGTTGTGTTAGTTTTCAATGGTTCTTGTAAATCTTGTTCTTGTGTCCCTTGGTCTTCTGCTGGCTGTTTTCTCTCATTTTGGGATGGAATTTCCCCTTTGTCTTCTGACTCTTGCTCTGGTCTTCCTAAAGGGAATTTCCATCCCTTGGATGCTTTCCCTGTTTTCTTCTTTTTTCTAGTTTCTGGTTTTGCATCCGAGCATGTGTTTTTTAGGTGCCCAATTTTCTTGCATATCCTGCATCTAAACGTTGTATTTTCATAGTCCAGGTGTTGCAGCCATTTTTGCTGGTTGTGGATCAGATAGATACTTTCCGACAACCCCTTACTGAGATCCATTTCCACACAAATTCATGCGAAAGTGAAAATTCTCTCCTCCAGTCATTGGATATCTGTTTTGATGTATCTTCCAAGGCTGTTTCTAATGCCCTATAATACAAATTCATTCCAGAAGTGGAGCGAGAGGTCATACAGCCTGACCCAAACCGGCATCCGGGTAATCTCCATCGTGTTTGCATCAAAATCAGGGAACCAAGGAGTGATGAAGAGTCCAATAGAACCCCAGAACCACGGTCCTGCCCTGAGAATGATATCTCTGGCTTCCTGTGATGGGAACTTGACAATAAAATATCCTTTGGAGTAGAGATGTATGTCGCAGTCCATGGTCCAATTGGTAAATAACCAATGGAACAACTCCATTGCTTTTGGCCAGTAGCAGTTAAATCTGCATATTATTGCCTGTGTTTCAAAAGTGGAACGATGTTCATCGATCTCAGGTGCCTTAATTTTCTGTTCTGGTACGCAGTTCAGCGGCTCCACTATATAAGGTTTGGGAGTGTTTTCAACCTGTTCTGTTGGTGTTGCTACTTTTTTTTTCTCCCTTGTAAAATATTTCTATATGATGGGCCGTTTGGGTTTTCCGTTTTGAAGGTGTTGGCTCCCCTCATCTGTCCAGGTGTTCTGTTCTGTTCAGATCTAGCTGAAGTGCTTACTCATGCAGCTCCTTCTTTGAGTCTTAAATTCAAGTAGAATTCCTTAGGATCTGATAGTATTTTAATAGGTTCCCTTCCTGTAGTGATTTCCCTGAAAATATCGGACTTTGTCTTATAGCATGGATACCTGCAGAGAATTTGATCTTCTGCTTTAGATATGTAACCTGATCCAAATCCTGTACCCAAAGAATTTGGGATTTTCCGTCTAAGGTTTTGATAAAAATATGGAAGCTATTCCCTGCATAATTTCCCTTGCCTCTTACCTCTGCGTAGGGGATTTTTGTACTTAGCCCCCGGGAACAGGCCCCTCCTACTTCGTATTCACGGGTTCCAGAGGCCTTTGATTCCTCACAAAAAGGAGGCTCATATATTTGGGTGCCCCCTCTCTCTCCACGCATACATAAAGCCTTTGGGAAATATCCAGGGGGCGCAGAATCTTCAACCAGGGGAGGCACTATAGTGGATTCTTCCCCCCACAACCCCCTCAATTTGTGCCTTGTAAGTAATTTATGAGCCTAAAACCCCTTTTTTTCCCATGCAGAGATATGAGGGGTCCAAACCTCCTACATCCGACTATAATAACAAAAAGCAAATAAAAAATCGAAATATACATGGTATGGGTGTAGGGTTAACCCTTATGTGTATACCCTTTGTCTCCAGTTGGACCAGCTCTGCATGTAAGGAGCACCATACCCACTCGCACATTCCCTTGAAAGCAATCTACTCCAAGGGGCCGCAACAGTTCTAAATATTATGGCAGGTGCTTCCACTGCTGATCCACCGTAGCAATCCGTCGCTTTCGTACCCGGCACACCAATCTCTACATCTGCCCCAATCCCACGGGGTCCTTCGACCCTTGCCCTGTTCCAGCCGTCGAGGGGCAACAACCATTCTCGTCGAGTATCTACTTTGCTGGGATGCCAACATATCCGCTGAGGGCTCCCGGGACCAGATCCGTTGCCTGCATCCAAACCCGCACAAGAGATGGAGACTTAGGCTTGAGGAGCCACCATCGTCCATGCCTGTTGCCTTGATTTGTAAACCCTCACACTTCTGCACTCCATCTTTTCCCCCTCCTTCGAAAAATATAGACTTCCCCCCTTTATTGTTTTATTAATTTAATTTTACATTGACCAAATAAAAATGTTTTCACATAAAGCTATTTTTAATTTCATTTTATTTTCACTCAGTTCAAAAATAAATAATTTTATTAAAAAAATAAAATTTATTATATTAAATAATATTTTATTATTTTTAAAATACAAATATTACATTTTAAAATATTATATTCAAAATGTAGAGTACAAAAACTATCTATGGTAAATTAACTATTTTACTTTGATCATATTTTAGTTTATAATTTTATTTGATTTAGTTTTAATCTTAATTTTTTTTATTATTATTATGTAATTTGACTAAGTCACTCTATTAAGTCACAAGTTATTTGGAACGTACTAAAATACATACACTACGGTAAGAACTGCCCACACACAAATTGAGGTAGATTGACATTTTTCAAAATTATTTGCAAGTTAACCTTAACGTGTTTATTTTACTTGTAAAAAGTGAAATAAGCGTCAAATTTAACTTGTGCATATGTATCTCAAGTAAATATTACCATCTTCATTGAGCCAATGTTACAATTAGATTATATTTTGTAAATATATATATAATCATTTTAAATCAAATATGCATGATTTGCCAAATTGACAATTTAGTATTTAGAATTGATATTTATTTAAGGAAAAAGAAAATATAACAACTAAAATAGAATTTTCTAAAATAACATCTATATCAATCTAAAATGAATTTAATCCTAATGGATTTTACATTAATCATAATGGATTGGAGTACCATATAGCAATACAATTAATGATAAGGTTGATAAAGTTGTGCCGTAGATTCTCTTCTAAATGAAAAGTCGAGGGAAATTAATGGGGATTTATAGGTTCGAAAATGTCAAATGAATAATTTATTGGTATCAAAGTAGCGTACCAAATTTTATTGTTTTTTCCAAGTACCAAATATTATTGTTGTATAATAAATTGTTGTTCAGCAAAATAAATTGGTCCTATCCATTTATTGTAAAGACGTTAATGACATTATAAAAAAATAATGGTATTGAAATATATAAGACCGTGTAATTAATATTTTTATTTTTTACTTGTCATCTATGTGCCACAGGTAGAGATATTGCAATGTAATCAAAACTGAGTTTGACTATCCATTTTGATTATCAATTATTTATTTGATTAAAAAATAGATTGCATTAATAAAATTAATATTAGATAAAAAATATTTTAGATTTTTTTTACATGCATTTGATTGGGTGTAGCTTTATTATGTAATAATTTAGTTTAGTTAATGCAGTGTATTGTCAAATTGATGAAATCTTTTTGTCTTTATTGTTTTTTACTTTAATTTAGTTATATTTAAACTAGCCAACATGGATTAGCTATTATGTAGTAATTTTTATATTTTGTGAATTTAAAAAATTACAAATTTATTTTCCTAAACATAAGAAAAAATCCATGAAACCAATTCATAACACACAATCCCAAATCTTCCCATCATATAAGTAAAAAATTCTTGATGATTAACTTTGTGAAAATAGAACACTCTAGAATTGTTTAACAAAAAGTTTGAAAACACAATTAGGTTACATTGTATAATTATTAAATTGAATTGTCATTATGTTGATTATGGGATCAAAATTAGAATGTTTGAACTTTGCCTTAAAACCTAAATTTGGACTATTTTTTTTTACCAAAACTTTTTAAAAATGTCAATAATGAATTCACCATAATATTTTTGAAATGTATAGTTAAAACAAGATTAATAGCTGCGATGCAACATAGTCCCTGCCTCTACTGCTAATTAATTGAATTTCCCTGCACAAGGCTTTCCGCACAATGTAGGCTCTATGCACAAGCATTTGTTTTCCACACAACTTCCTCTGCACAACAACCTCCGCACACACTTCCTATATATTCAATAACACCTTTCAATCAGTCATTGACATTCGAGATTGTGAACATTGAGAACCTTGTGTTTTTCAAGAGAACAAATAACAATGCCCCAACAAAGAAAGTTCGATGTGGATTCTCCACCTATGCAACAATATTGCTCACATTGACCTTGATATTCAAGTCCCATAACAATTTATTGAAATACAAGGACTTGTCCATGTGACCCTTGTCGCCCTTTAGCCACTGCAAGGGCTTAAATCGAAGAATTGAAACCAGGGCCATTATGAACTAGTTTTTTATTCAAAACATTTCCCCTTTTGAGTTTGGAAAAAAATAGTGTCAACTGCCAACATATGATCAAATCAATGACACCATTTTTGAAGCAAATTCAAATGAAGACGAATAAGTTTTGCTTGGCTTTGCAAGCCCAACATCAGACCTTGGGAAGAATTTATAAAAAACAAGGATAGAACTGGTCTCGAATACGAAAAGGAAGTGACCTTTCACATTCCAGTCTATTCGAAACTAATCAAGTTTCAGAGTGCTAAGTTTCTTCAAGAAAACTCATCTTCTGTTGCTCCATTTCCACATCATATTCCCAAATGCCAACATTGTCATTGAGTTGGCGACATGAAAGATTAGTGTTTTGATATTCATCCCTATGAGCATTGTGGAAAACCTATAATTATTATTCATACGAATGCTCCCACACAAGAACCTTGTAAGAGTAAATAATCAACTCAAATGGATCACTTCTTAGCAATGGTATTCAACAACTAGATTTGGAATTGTTCTAGGAACCACTTTGAGAAAATTTCTAGAGTTATTAGTTAACTTTAAACCACCAATGATAGAATATTTTGCATTCTGCCACCCATTTGGTTTGTAGTCTTCCTTAAACCACCATATTCAGAGTGCACATCTAGCGATTGACTGCTATCAACCTCCATATTTAAGCTCCCTTCTTGAACTCACATACTCCCTTTCAAATTAAGGTGGGGGGCGGGGGGGGGGGGGGGTGTTAGAAATGTAGTTCTTATAGATGATGTATTTTTGTATTTTTCATTTGAGAATAAGGAAAAAAGCCACAAGTTAACTTGAATAGTCATGAGGAGGCAAAGATACCTCTTGGAAGATGAAACTAAGGTTCATAAACATTGTATTTATGTGTATAATATGAAGGAATAATATATCTCACGATTTTTGAAATCTATCTCTTTCATTTATGTGAGTCTAATAGGTTTCTTGCTATTTCCAAATTAGGAGTTGAAAGAGGGAGTCTACACTTCAATTCTAACTTGTTTTTCACTCCAGTTATAGTTAGTCAACCCTATTTTAGACTCTCACTCTATTTTAGGGTGTCCTACTCTAATTTCAGGCTACTATCTAATCGATGAGAGTGTCTTTGTATTTTCTAGTGTGCATGCATTATGGAAGCCTAACTTGGTGCACATTGGTTTGATATCAAGGAGTGTTATACATATGTATCATTTTCAAGCAATGATACATATAAGAGTTTATGAGTAATTTGAATTGGCCTCTTTGGATACCTAGTCTTTTTTCAATATGATTTCATTTTCTCTTGTTTCTTGTTATGTAATTTCCAGTGTAGTATTTTTTTACACAATTGGATCATGTACTTATGCTTAAAATCCAACATGGTGTTTGAGTAGTAGAGCATTGTGATGAATACTAACATATTATTATAGATTTGACAATTTAGAAGAACCCAAAGAGAATGGATCAAATCATTGTGATCCTAAGTCCTTTCAGTTATTTTTATTAGAGGTCAAAGATCTAATTGTTGTTATCCAATAAGGTACACTATAAGATTACTATATTGGGGATTGAAGAATAGAACAATTTAGCTATTGATAAATAAGATAACTTCAACACATTGGATGAAGCCTATGGGATACATGTTTTTCTATCTCCCTTGATTTATCATTTCATGTAGATTCATGTGCAACTCCTTATCATGTATGGAAAAAATTGGAGGGAAGGTTTGGTAAACAAGATGAGTCGAGAGGACATCAAATGAAGAACAAGATAATCACTCTAGATCCCAAAATTTCCAAGACCCCACAAGACTTCTTCTCTAGGTTCAAGAATTTTAAGACTCATGTTAAATCTTGTGGCGTAGATATTCTAAACTAGGTCCTAAATATTCTATCAATGTCTCTTCATTCCATACTACTCGATTCTCCATTGCTAAAAATTGGAATATGCTATTCATGGGTGATTTTATTAACTCCTTGATACCTGAGAAGATTAATCTCATACACATAGGGGTCATTCACATGGATTCCGCTAAATTTCCCAATGCCCATGTGCTTACATTAAAGAATGATAACAAGAAGAAAAATAAAAACACAAGGGTTCTTGATTATATAGATGGAGAAAGAATTGAATCGTTAAACCCCAAGGAGAGGAAAATTTAAGAAGGAGAAATAAAAATGTAGCTATTTTAATAAATTATTTAATATATAGAGTTATTTTATGGTTAATACAATTAATTTCATGGCCAATGTACTTCAACAACATAATCTAGATGATTCCAGATTTGACAATGTCAAGAAGAATACTAAAGACAAGCCACCAAAGGAGCAGGGTATGGTTCAATTTTTGATTATTATTTCCTCATCATATAATATATGTATTTAAGAATTAGTTTCCTAGAATCATGTGTTGCATCAAAGTATTCTTTTTATTCTTTGGTACCCTGCCTTGGTCCTACTACAACAACTTCCCCACTACCTCTTTTTGAGGGAGATTTTCGAGATAATTTTACATATTTTTCAGATCAAATTTATAATATGATTTTAGATATAGAGAACTATATATGTGACATCATACCTTGCATGTAACTAGTGAGCTAGCAGGTGATATTGTCAAGACATAGAGAACTAGTTTTTAGTTTTTGGGTACTCCATGAGTTGCCACTGCTATTGTAAGCAAGTACAAAGTTCAATCAGTAGAAAATTACTTCTCACATGATGGTATATGAAAAATATGATTAGAGATACATGATTAGGTTAATAAACAACGTAATCCTTCTTCTTAAAAACTACATAGTAAAAACAATATGCATTGTATTTTGATGGCGGTTTTTCTTCTCACTAGGTTTTTCCTCTTTACCTCACTTTTGTCATATTGTGTCTCACATAAGTTATTTCATGAGTAGCTAAAATTCCTACAAATTTTTGGGACACATTGATTTTTTAGCATAGTTGTTTGTATATGAGCACCTAGCATGGCTGGAAATTTCCAGGACTCATTAATTATGCACATTCCCTGGTTATGCTCAAGGGGGGTGTTGGGGTCTATGCACACTTATGACCTCATCAAGACCCCACTTAGGACATCATTTTACGTTATTACATACATTATTATTGGCACATATGAGCATTTTTCTTTCATTACTGTACCTTCTCTACCATTTGGAGTCATTACCTCAAATTAACATTTTAATATTTTTAGTAAGTTTGACACCTAGATGACAAGTGGCAGTGAGTAGGCACTAACTAGGCAACGATGTGGAAAATTTCTCTCCATTATTGTGCATTACCTTATTCCTAAGGTCCCTAGTTACTAATGCACATTCCATCTCTTATTTTGAGAGACTATCTTATCCAAATTTTTATCCACTCACCTACCAATATTATTCTTTGACTTTCAATCTTATTTTTGGAGGTTGTTATTTTTGAGATTGGAGTTGCATGAGAGATTTTACACTTCAGTTATAACTTTTTCACTCCACTTATATTTATTCAACTCTATTTTAAGGTCTTCTACTCTAATTTCAAGCTACTAGCTAATCAAGTGCAATGCTTTTCTATTTTCTAGTGTGCATGCACTATGTAAACCCAATCTAGTACCCATTGGTTCCCTCTCAAGGAGTGTTATAAATATTTAATCATGTCAAATAATAATCCATACATGAGTTTATGATTAATTGGTCTCTTTAGCTACTTGTTCCTTTTTAAGTACAATTTCATTCTCTCTTCTTCCTTGTTATGCAATTTCTAGTGTGGAGTTTTTTTTTACACAACTAGATCTCATACTTGTGATTAGATCCATATCAAATGGCCACCCAATGTTGAATACTACTCCCAAATACTAAAATTTTCAAGGTATCCAATGGAAAGAAACTTATAAGGGTGTTAGGAACTCCAATCCACTTGACCACATATCATGAATAAGCAACTTAATGGATTTTTACTGGGTTTAAAACCTAAAGTATGTCATGTGAGGGCTTATAACAAATGTCCATAACAATAAAAAGGTTCCTTTTATGGTGAATTTTATTTGATCAACTTTTAACATGCTTGGAAATATTGAAACCATTATTTCCCTTCATTTTTGGGACTGTTGGATTTAATCACCTTTAGCATATAATGTGGAAATTCCCCTTCAAACTAATTTTCTGAATCTTAATAGTGTCATAGGAGTGTCTTATTTATTCACGTTTAAGCTAAAAAATTCATGCCTAAATATAAATTTTTAACATGTTTATGAAATCACCAAAACTAGACTTGTATGCTCTACCATTATTTAGGTCATATGTTTTTCTAAAATAATGGTTATTACATAACTATAAAAACTAACAAAAAATGTAATAATTAAAAATACAAACATATTTGGATAGTTATCGAAAACCATGATAAAATGAAACATTCACAACATAAATGTTTAAATAAAACATGTACATATCACTCTTCGCTACCATCATCTTGATTATCTTCCTTGCTTGGCATGATAACATTATCATTTCAAAAAAATGTTTTCGTCTAAGATCATATCTTACTATGGACCATAAATTCATATCTTACACATCCAAAGATATAGATTGGATAATTATATTATTTTTCATCTACCTTGGTGCTTTCAAGGTGATAAATTGGAGGAATCAACTCACAAGACCATTTTTACCAATGGGTCCTAGTTTAGTGAATTGGAGTATGAAACCTTCCAAAAGTAGTTTAAGGAATTAAATAGTGGATTTTTTGGGGGTAAATTTTTTCCACTTAAGTGTGGAACCCTCTATTCCTATTATACACTTAGATACCTTTCCAATGACTCAATAAATTTTTGAAACAATGTCCATATGCAAACATTATGCCATCCGGAAGTTGAACTTCATGTTTTGACAACCATGATTTGAGAGGATGTCACGTAAACCCATATTATTCATGGAAAATGGGTTAACCATGTGATAAGGATGAAGAATACTCTAGAATAGTCAATATTGTAACTCTACTTAAGAGTTTAAGGAGTCAAACTTAACCATTAGTAGACTATTGGGCTATGTTATAACTGAGCCACTAGGAGGAAAAGGGGTTCCATTCCAATCGAGTGTATTTTTTTCCATGGATGAGCAGAGTAGCTAAGTATGGACAAAGATAGAAAAAAGAGAGAGTAAAAGGAATGTAGTTTCTTTTCTGCATCAAGCAAGGTGGAATAGGAGAGATGAAGATTTATCTATGACCAAACACAAATCCAGTGAAGCACATACTCTATAGGTTTAATCCAAGAGTTAAGATGGATGGCTGGATGGGTCAGGCCACTTTTTAGTATTTAAATTCCCAGATATCAAGGTGTGGTACAACTGGTATGTCTGAATGGGATGGTTAGTATGGTTGGTCAAGTGAAAAGCCTCATTACCTTTCTATTAGTGCAACAAAGTCTACCTACCCAATTCCTTAGCAACTATATAATAATAATAATTTATTTATGATTTATTATAATAATAATTTGTGTACTGTTTAGCAACCCATGGGCCACATGTCTCACTCCCTTGTACTTCCATCCATTTCCATTCAAATAAAGGGAGAGCAGATTAGCCTCACCTTCCAGCTGGGTTTTCTCTCAGAAGGATTCCCTAGATCATATCTCATAGTCATGATAGTCTGTGAGTTTTATTTCACTATTATCTATTTTCCATTATTGATCTATTACACACACAAGCATAACATAATAATTAACAAATCTAGAAATCTAAGGAAAAATAACCTTCATAGTGTAGATTTCAGATTTTCAAATATATTTTAGTAAATTTATTGTGATGAACTATATAGTGGAATATCCATGGAAATTTATGGATCATATTGGTATCAGAGTAGATGCATTTAGGTATTTTGTGGAAGGTTACAAAGGATCCTGATCAATTTAAGAAAAAAATCATAAAACTCCAACCATGTTTGACAAATATATTAATAACCCTTGAGATCAAGTAGAGGATAAGTTCTCCAGGTTGGAAGAACAAGTCACTGATATCATGAATAACATGATTCTCCTTATGGTGGATTTGGAGAACAAGTTGGGAATCAGAGAATATGGAGGTCCCAAGTTAGATTTTAGATAAGAGGGTGATTAAGAATAACCAAAGAGAGAACCTAAGAAAGAACCTAAAAAAGAATAGCCTATTTTGAGTACCATGAACCATTCACAGTCCCAATTCAAGATGGAAGTGAAGGTTGAAATTATACCATAACAAGGTAAGATTGAATATTTGAAGTTAAATATTTTGTTGCAAAAATTAGAGGTTTATTTTAGTGTTCATCACATTGAGGAGGAATATAAAATTTCATTTGCATGTTTGAAATAAAAAGGACATGTTTTGACATGGTGTGAAAGCTACATGGAAACCTTGAGACTGGAGGGAGATCCTATAATGATTAAGTCAGATAATTTCAAAACTCTCATAAAGTCACAATTATACCCTATATGGTATGTAGAGGACCAGTGGATCTGGTGGCATTACTTTAAGAAGAGACAAGCAAAGAGTGTACAATAGTACATCACATAATTTAGGAAGATAAAAAAAATATTGGGTATCTCCCAAAAGAACCAACATTTACTCCTCAAGTATCCAAGGCATCCAATCAACCATTTGAGAAAGAAATTGATGTTGTTCAAAGCAAAAAAGGTGGATGAGACTTGTGTATAGGTACAATACATGGAGAACATAGGCCATAAGTAAAGGTAAAGTAGAAGGAGCACTAGGATGATTCCAAGGAGGGGAATAATAAGTGGAAAAGGGGGAAAGAAAAAAATTAAAATAGCCACAAGAAACTAGTGCAAAGATTCCAACAACCACTACAACCACTGTAACATTCATGTTTATGTATAGGATAAGTGTTGGAAGATTCATCCAAAGCTCAACCTGAAGAACCTAAATAAATATTTCAAGAAGAAAAATCTTATGGCCATTGATTTGAGAAACTAGGTGGGAAGAAACTCAAACGTTGATGAGAATATTGTATATATATTAGTGCAGAAAGGGGTGAATTTAAGTATCCTTAGGAAATAATAAGAGAACGAAATGACCAAACTCTTCCATATAAAGATACACATCAAGAAGATGCAAATTGATGCCCTATTTGACTCAGGATCACATGTGAGCCTTACAATAGTATATTTGGTCAAGAAACTAGGACCAGAGACTCAGGACCAGAGATTCATGACCATCCTAACCCATATCCATTGGGAAAGGACAATAAGGAAAAAGAGATAAAGGTAAACAAACATTGTATAATCAAATTTGTTATTAGTGCTATTTTTATTGATGAAGTAGAGTTGGATGTCCTTCTACTTAATATATGTGGAGTTATATTTTGGAGTACTCATATGTACATTTGGGATGTGATATTCATATGAAGAGATAACTAATACTGTCTCATCAAGGACAAAAAACCCTTCATATCTAGTTCGTAGAAGGGAAAGTCAAAGATCTTGCTGGTAAGTGCTAACCATGACAAAAAGTTAATAAAATTTATTAAGAAGTATGTTTTATTTTTTAAGATAAAATCAATTTGTAGAAAAGTCCATAAGAACTAAGTCCTATCCAAAGGTGTGCACTAATGAACATGAACAATAACTGGAAGAGTTGTTAAAGGCATACATGGGTGTGTTCCATGAACCTAAAGGGATAAAACCAAGGAGGGAAGTGAAGCACAATATCTAGATGTTGCTACACTCTTTGTTTCCAAACATTGGGTTGTATAGGTAGTTCATTATAGAGGCAAATGAGGTGAAGAAGCAATTGTATCAGGTACTAGAACACTGTGTTATTTGGCAAAGTACCTCACCATGTGGGTCACCAATCATTATTGTGCCATGGAAGGATGGGAATTAGAGGATGTGTATTTATTACAAGGCATTAAACAAAATTATGCTCAAGAGTAGGTACCCCATGCCTAGTAAAGATGATATTTTGGACCAATTGAAACAAGTCAAATACTTCACGAAGCTTGACTTAAATTCAAGATATCACCAATTTTGGGTTAGATAAAAAGATACATGGAAGACCACCTTTAAAACCAGGAAAGGTTTTTATGAGTGGTTAGTGATGTTGTTTGTCCTATGCAATGCACCAACTATGTTCAAGAGATTAATGAATGATATACTGCACCCTTTTGTAGTTTCATTTTTTATTTTTTATTTGGATGATGTACTAGTATAAAATTCTACATGGGAGAATCACATCTCACATTTGATGTGTGCGAGATACATTGAAGATGCACTAGCTATTGGAAAATCTCAAGAAGTTTGAGTTTACATAATAGTATTTGGTGCATCTCGGATATGTTATAGGTGGAGGAGAGTTGAAGATAGATCCTGTCAAGATGGAGGCCATCATGAAGTGGAAAATGCATACTAATGTTTTTGAGGTCAAGAGTTTCATTTGGCTGATATAGTACATAAAGAAATTCATAGCCTAATTTTCAACAGTAGCAACACCACTTCATGCCATAATAGTCGGTTGCAAGAGTTTCCAGTGGAGTAAGGGTTAGTAAAGGGAATTTGAGGACTTACAGAAGAATATCAATTAAGCATTGGTTCTTGTATTACCAAACTTATAACAACCCTTCGAACTAGAGACAAATGTGAGTGGGTATGTTATCTTAGGAACCATGCTTTGGTTATGCCTCCTCACCTTTCCCTCCTGTGGATTCCTACCCCCCCATAGTCTTTTCCATTGCATCATTTTCATTTATGGTGTTATTTACATTTTTGTTTACACGTCGCATCCGCTAGGATCACTAACATTTTAGCTCACAGGATCTTCGACCTAACCACATAGGCACTATGGCCTCGAAACATAACCCTGTTCACTATCCTAGATATCATGTATCGACTCACCAACTTAGGTGTTATATGTACATACACATTATAACTTGAGGATTAACTTAGGGGTATTATAGAGGATGATGAATCAAACTCTACAGAAGGAAATTAACCAAAAGAAGAAGAACCACATACTCTGTTATTGAGGAGATAAGCCTGGGAAATAAGGAAACCAAAAAGGTATACTCCACACGATTTCCGTTCGATTATTTATTTATTTATTTATTAATGAGGATAATTCTATAAATGTTAGGGAGGCAATGAATTCAAAGGATGAAAAACTCTGGGAAAAGCCCATTATTGAAGAAATGACAACCTCGGACAAGAATGAGGCTTGGGATCTAATAGAGTTGTTGGCAAGAAAAAATCCCATTGGTTTCAAATGGGTGTTTAAGGAGAGGTTGAATCGAAGAGGCAAAATAGAGAAATATAAAGCTTGGTTAGTAGTAAAAGATTATTCCAAAGTAGAGGGAATTTAATTTGTTGAAATATTTTCTTCTATTTCCAAGTTAAATTATATATATTTGTTTTATATGTTGCTATTGCTTTTAATTTTGATGTAGAAAAAGTAGACATGAAGACAACATTCCTACATGGGGGTCTAGAAGAAGAAATACACGTGAAGAAGCTAGAAGGGTTTGTGATGAAGGGAAAGAAAGAGCTGGTATGCATGCTAAAAAAGTCCCTATATGGGTTAAAGCAATAAAAAAGGATGAGGTATCAAAAATTTTATACTTATATATTTGGACTTCGTTTGACAAGGAGAAAAACAGATCATTATGTATTTCAAATTAGTTAGTGATCACCTTATTTATTTGGTCTTGTATATGGATGATATTCTACTGATTGGAAATGATAAGGAAATCATATAGGAAGTGAAAACACAATTCTCCTCTAAATTTTACATGAAGAATCTTGGTGCTACAAATTTCATTTTGGGCATATGAATTAAAAGAGAACAAGAATTCATGAAATTCTGGTTAAATAAAAGGAAATATGTCGACACATTATTGGAGAGGTTTAATATGTATAAATGTAAACTGTTAAATGTCCCTATTCCTGTAGGCATAAAGTTATTTGGATACAAGTGACCCAAGAGACCGAATATGAAAAGGACATGTCCCATGTTCCATATGCTAATTCATTTGGGAATTTGATGTATGCAATGGTATGTACTATATTGGACATTGGACATGTAGTGGGAGTATTGATCAACTATATGCCAAAACTAGGTTAGGAGCATTGGATATTAATATTGTTTGTACCAATTATTTCCATCCAAGCATAGCTAAGAATAACAACAACACCATTCATATGCATAGAATGAAAATTAACAAGGAACACATATTTATTGATGGCGAGCTTTAAATATTTAAACCTGTGACCCTTGTCATCATCAACTTGAGTGTTTGGAATACTTTTTGTGATTTCTTATAGTATTTCAACCAAATTAGGATTGATGAAATTACGTGGGCTACTAGGGTTTGTAGAAACAATAAATTTCTCTTCATGAATACATCCATGAACATGTAATATATATTTTCCACATAAACCCTTACTCTTGACATGACACAGTTGTCTAAAATCACTTTTTAAAATGCTTCATTGGAAAGTACCCTCATCATATCAAGATCCAATGATTTCCACAATATGGCAACATCTTCTTTGAAACCAAGGGGTAATATAACTTTCAAACTTGCTCTCAATAAGGGCTTGTAGGACTCTATATATTTTTGAATACTAAGGTTGTCATATTTTCCAGTAAAACACATCTTGAAAATAGAACTAGGGTTCTAAAGAAAATCACTTACTTTTCAATGATGCTCCTGAAGCAAACTAAATTAAAATGGAAATAACTATGGCTATACTTCTCTAATTTGTTTTTATGACCAAAATTATGAAAGGACACACCCACTTTGCATCTAATGGTATTTTTTTTAATTGAGATGTAGTTTCTCCCTTGAAATATATTCAACCTACAAATCACAAGGTATTTCCCAAAAATATGGAAATAAATTATTCTAAATCAATGATATCTCCACTTCTTAATGGACTCAATTTTAGAATTTTTTTTTTTTAGCTTGGTTATTTTTTTGATAATATTTTAGATATGTAATTGGTTTCTTCAAATTATCTCCAAAATTTTTCTCAAATTAATTTGAAGTCTGTGATCCTCTTTTTTTACCTTGAAAAAAATTGCAACAAGAAAAAATATGCCCCTTATTTTGGCCAAAGAAAGTGCTTTTCCAAACGTTTTTACCTCAGTAGATATAAAAATATAATCTAGGATAAACATTTAACCTCAAGAAGGAATTATTAAAAAAAAATTAACTTAAAGAAATATAGATAAAACCCTTAAGGTAGGGTAACACCATATATTTTTCCCTATGGAAAGAGTGCACTCCTTGAGCAGCACTTGCTTTTCTGAATTACATTATTATTCATTGTACCTCTATTGCATTGCTTCTACTTATTTAGAATAATATCTACCTCCTAGAGATATTTTAGAGAATGGAAATTGTTGAAAATGGAACCTTATAGTAAGCTTTCTTACAACAATAATATTCACACTATTACATGGACCTTATTTTCTAAAAATGACCTCCACACATAACAATACATATCCACATTTTCTTAAGATTCTTGAGTTCATCATGCCATGCTTCCTTTTTCCTAGAGTTCAAGATCATATAATTCCTCTAGCTTTGAAAACAAATTTTATAACTTCTCATAGTTTCCAAAAACATCATCCTTTGAAAACTTGTGAACACTTTTCAAAACCTGAAATGATTCTCTTCTATAGTTAGGTGAAGTTTTTGGTGGGTTAAAAAGGGGGATTTCTTTCATGAACTTGTGGATTTTGGCTATTTAATAAAGAAACTGATATTTTTAAAAGTTGCAAGGGATATCTTTTGTAAGGCTATGATAACCATGTTTTTCAATATGGAAAGGCTTATCCTTTTCAATCATGCAATGATAATTCTTTTGAACCTTGCAATGATCTTAAAACTTATACAAAATGCAAAATGCATTTTTGTGAATCTTGTGATTGCATATTTTGAAGCTTGTGATCACATCTGTGTGAGACGTGATTTTATATTTTGTTGTGATGTGGTATTTTGAAAGTTACATTCTAGTGTGAACTGTGATTTTTATATTTCTTATTATGACACCATCTTTTGGAAAGATGTGATTTTGCAATTTTTTTGCAGTTTCTGAAATGAAACTTTTAGTATTGTTCCTATAAATTTTGATATCAACCTTTGTTTCAGGATTTTCATATACTATTGGAAATGTCATGTTGAGATATACAACATTGTTGTTGTAATTTTTTAAAAATTCCTTACCATCTATTTAATATTAGCAAAATAAAAATCTAGGCACGTTGTCAATGGCCCAAAAATTCAATTTCAATTTTGGAATGGCCAAGAAACTTTGTAACATAAAATTTCAACTAACGTGTCCACAAACTCATTAGAAACGTGTCCAAAGTCATAACCCAAGAAAGGATAATGAATTAAGAAGGTGAACTCAAACACCTTTTTAAGTTGTTAATTGACTTCTTCATGTTAAATGAAAATTTTAAATATGATTTGATGTTTTGTATATTTTCAATTATATATCTTATCTTGTGACATTGACATCTTGGTATCAATGTTAAAAAATATATTATACATTTTAATCTAAATACATTGTGTATGAAAGAGAGAATAATAATGGCACGAGTGCTATATATTTTGGCATGGGTTTGTTATCCATGAAGATACCTCCTCATCAACTCATAGGAGATCGTCATGCTTTTGGTTGAAATGCACCTTTTTTTGGCCTTTCAAGACTATAATGCACCCTATCTGTTTCACACAGAGCGCTATAATGTTGGTCATAGTGTTGAAACTTGCATTACCCTAGCCAGAAACACACTGTCTCTTCATGGAACCTGCGTTACCAGACTTTCACGTAGTCACAAGAAAAATTCCCGAGTTAACTCACCGTGACACCCTTGTTGACTCAAGGAAACTCTAAAAAGGTGGAATTTGATTGCCTCAAACTCATCACCCTCCCTAAAACAAGAGGAAGCATTAAAACAAGAGGAAACATCACCCACCCTATGGATTTTTCCCAAATTGCACTAAAGAGAGACTAAGAGTCTTGATAGCCTTAGTTATGCCTATAAATTGAAAGCTGAACCATTGAGAAGAGGATCAAAATACTATGTATTGTTACGCTATTGAGATCTTACTTGAGAAAGAGGGAGATTTTGGAGCTAGGAACTGGAGGAGGTCATGCTGCAACTGCATTTGGTTTTAATCTTCCCTTTATTTATCAATATATAGATCTACTGTTGTTTCTTCTAGATTATTATTCAATGTTTATGTTTCCTATAATTTATTAACAATTGTATGGAAGTTGGTATTATAATGATGTATCCAGTGATGTGAAACTATTCATTTTCAATATGATTGATTAACAAGACTATTATGTTGTAAAGGTTATGCTTGTTTTCCTTTGCATGCAAGATTGGAATTTTGATTTGGTTGGGAGCCCTTCTCTGCTACAATGACTGCGCCAGTTGATCTACAAGGAAGGATAATCCAGTTTTTCTTTTCCCTTGCTTTGTCAATATTAGTTTACTTCTTACATTACTGAATGGGTCAAACCTTAGAATAGTAGATCCCTTGACCTTTCTGTCTCAGTTTTCCAAGAAAAATTGAGAGGGTTATTGTTCATCCAGCTGAGTATTATTCCCTATAACAAAATTGGTGACTCCACTAGGGATTCAAATTGCTTCCCAATTTTGTTTTTATCTCCTAGATTATGGATATTTGGTCTTGTTAGTTGTTGAGTTCCTGTAATTTAGGTCTATGTCAGTTATATTGATTTGAGTTCTTTATTTTTGGTTTGGACTGTTTTTTATGTGCAAAACCCCTGTAACTCACCCTAGGTGCGGAAACTAGTGTGTTATGACACACTCCGTCTGTCAGTTACAGTGTGTTACCTCTCCGCCTAACACCCTACCTGCCTTAAGAGCCTGCATTACTACTTTAAAAATTTGTTTTTCAACTTCTATGTGGATTTCACTTATAGTGTTTTTCCTGTTAGTTATTATTTAGGCATTTTATGTCATGAAATTTCATTGATTTATTACATTCATCGTTTTATGTTGAAAGATAACTTAATTGCATTGTTTTTTTTTTTTTTTTGATTTATGATTATTTTTCTTGATTATTTAGTTAGGGTGCATTTGAACTTGAGCATCATTGTCTTCATTTTTTATATGTATAGGAATTTTCGTTATGCTTGTTTAGATGGGAAATGAATGGTACTGGTCTCTCCCTATAGAATTATTTCTCATCAAAATAAAATCCAAAAGAACATGATCTGCATGGTTTGAGGTAGAGTATCACAATTTCATACGTCAAAACCCCTTTTGAAGACATTAAATAATTACCTTAAAATCAATCACATAATAAAATTAAGCAAAAAATCTTTTTCACAGGAAAACGACACATTATTTTAGGTTAGGGTCTTAGGTTAGGTTGTGCAAGTCAACTCCCCAACATTGAAAAATTAAATTAGAGTCATTAACTAGTGAAAATACTACTGCACCCTCATCAACTGGGACCGCTCCTCTCATGCAAGAGGCATGAGGCAACATCAAAGTGCATGAGAAGGTATCCCACCTTTAAGTACATTTCAATTCACATTTTGTGTATTGGGGATCCCTTCGGGAATTTTGGAGCTGAGTTGGGGACTCAAGTTCCCTGCCCACACAACGTGTTTCCCACGACCGTGAACCCCTCAATAGTGAAAATGATTTGTAGGTAAATATTAGTCGCCAAAATATTGTGGAAACATAAGTAAGGTGACTAGGGTAGGATGCCCTGGTACTTGAAGACAAACGAACCTACTCTGTCTTTGGTTTGTTGGGAGGGTACTCGTATTCATGACATTGCTTGGCCCCTTCACACTGAGGTTCAAAAGAAGATCAAGAGTAATCACAACTGTCTCTATACAAATTGGATTATTATTATAGTCCTTCTTTACTGGATTCCATCACCAGCTAGTTGCAACCGCTAGGAAAAGTATGACTGGTTGCTGATCTCTTAGAGTTTTTTTTTCTTGGAAAGGGTGTGTTGCTTATTACTGAGACTATATATATACACTATTTAATAATAATTGTGAAAAATATATATCAATCACAATGGATACTATAGTACCTCGTCATTAGTCTATATGCCTACGAGGTGTTCCTCCTCTCACTTCGGAGGAATTTTTGAGTGAACTAGATTCCCTCTCTACTTAAGGGAGTTTGTCTCAAGTCTCAGACCTTGAATTACACATACTAACCAAGAGTATCTTATTCTAGAGGACCCTTTTACTAAAGGATTTATGTATCCTTACAATCCTCCTCTTACTGATCCTCTTGGGCTCGTTTTGAATCATGTCACTTCTTCTGTTGTGTCTCCATCAGTTTCCCACCTAAATGTTCCAATGACTGTTAGTGAATCATGGTATTTTTTGGAAACCTTTGCTCCACTTCCACCCAACCCACCTACATCAAGTTCCACACCTGTTGTTGGTTATCCTACTATTCATCCTATGCCCAATATTGGAACCCCAACTACACCCACTTTGGGTGGTGCTCAACAATTTCTTTCCCCCACCGCCCCAACTCCTTTCGTGTCGGCCCTTGGACCTTTGTACCTCACCCCATTGGGTGCTTTCAGTTTGACAACCTTCAACAATCCTTTTGGTTGGAATCCTATGCTTATTTTAGCTCTCCCTCCGTTATAGGGTGGGTTAAATGTTTCTAGCACTTATTTTCCTGCTGGGGGTGTCCCTGCACCCATGCAACTTGTGGTACAACAGGGTCCTTTTTTTATTGATACCTCTCCTATCAATGGTTATCCCATCAATGGTGGCCATGTAGCTAATCCTTCTTATGTGTCCTGTTGGCTTGTGGTTTTTATGAATGGATAAGGAAACATTAGAGTTAAGAAAATGAAGAGTGGGAGCGGCTAAAGTGAAGGAAAAACACTCCAAGAAAGGGTCGGGAGGGCGCCCCGCATTCAAAAGATGAAAGAACTCTTACCATTTACCTTTTCGCATGGCCAACCTCTCTGCTCATCGAAAATCACACATCGCAAGTTTTAACATTTACCCTCCGCTTTCCATATGTAAAACTTCCAATTTGCGATGTGCGAGCGGCCCCACCTCCGTCCTACCATGTCACCCCTCCGCTCATTGCACTTCACACATCACAACTCTTACCACTTACCTCCCACTTCTCATATGTAAAACTTTCCGATTACGATTTGCGATATGAACTTGGGCCCCACCTCTGTCATGCCACGTCATCTTCCACTCACCGCAATCGCACTTCGCACTTCATAGATCTTAATAGTTACTTCCCACTTATCATATGTAAAACTTGCGATTTGTGATGTGCGAGCGGCCCCACCTGTGTCCTACCACATCACCCCTCCGCTCATCGCACTTTTCACTTCAAAAATCTTAAAACTTACCTCCTGCTTCTCATATGTAAAACTTCCCGATTGCGATCTGCGACATGAATTTAGGCCCCATTTACTTGCCACATCATCAAAGTCCTCCCACAGCTTCGGTCCGTTCTTTTCATTGTTAACCATCTCGCTAACTCCGCCATAATTTCCACCATTTCCTTCCATTATCCATACGTCTTATCACCTCTAAAACTCCGCCATATTCCCCTCATCTCCGCTCCCTATCATGCATCCGATGGCTCATGATCTATTTCTCCCCCCCACCTTCCGAAGGTTAATGTCGGGGGGGTGGGAGGTGGGGGTCCGAAATGGCCAGTTTTGGAAACCTCCTCCAGTGCTACGTGTCAACTTGAAGTTATTTCGCATCCCCCCCCCCCAATCCAATACCACAAACCAGACAGGCCCCCCTCCGAAATCCGGTCTCTGGTTTTGCAAATCCTACACAACATGGGTTTTTGGGTGGAACAAGCGCAGTTATGGTTTATTCAGTTGCCAAAGAACTTCCTGTTAAAGAGCGAGGAACACACAACATGACTGGTCGTTCCCTAATGGTTAGTGGAAATCATGAGAAAAAGGGAATGGGGCCTTTCAACAACAAGTGAAATATAGTGATGGAAGTCAGACTGCCTACCTGTTCACGATTACTCCCCGCCGACCCATTTGAAGATTCCCGGATTTGGCCTCTATGGCCAACTAGGTTGTTTTCTTTTACTATTTGATTATGATGTTTTGTTGGTGAAATCTCGATTTCACACGATTATGTTTTGATTTTCTGATTACATGAGTGATTGCTTGAAGCACTCTCTGTGAGTTAGTTAGGATATTTTCATTTTACATGCATGGGTCAATCATGGAAATTTGATTTGATCATAGACCCTCAAAGGGAACTCTATATGTAGAGAGTTTAGAGATGAAAGAAAGGTTCTAAATTTTGGAGAAATTTTTCTATAGTTTTGTATGACTATGCTCTTTATGCTCTGAGACACATATTTGGGAGAGCTATTTTGAACATAATATGATATACAACGTTGTTTATTTGGATTCTAGATGGAGAAATGATTAGTATGTATATGTATTATCTTGTTTATCAGTCATCTCCTATTTATGTATAATCATCTTTCAATGTTCTGTTGCTTTGATGATTTGTGTAATGTAGATGCCAGTGGTAAGCATTTTTATCCATGAATTCGTGTATGTATAACGCTGATGTGTTAAATTTGTTGTTCTCCCTTAATTCACGCTCCACTAATCTTTGTTGTTAGTCATATTTCACTTGCATCCGCTTCTTCTAAGTTTATGGGAGACATATTCTTAAGATTCTTAAGCCTGTCACTCATGGGTTCCTCCTCCTCCATTCCTTCTCAACACATCTGCATATTTTGAAAGCCTTTTCTCATTGTTTCATACTTGGCCCACTTGAATAGCCACTGAGCCATATAGCCTCCTGTGCCATCTTGCAGTATAGGGTAATTCACATGAATCAAACTCCAAGGTCTTCACCATTCCTGAACCACCACAATCATTATTCTCCTTATCAATATTCTGTCAGAGGCACCCTTAAAATCGTCTACATCTAACCTCCGATTTCAAGATGTCCTAGGCACGGCTCTTTTGCAACTCAAGGCTGTCTCTATGAGCTACAACATCATTTTGGCGCCATTTCTGGGGATACAAATGAAGAAATATTTTCCCTGGAAGACGATATAAATTCCACCCTTCAGACAGGTGTGCAGGAAGGGTTGGGAGTTAAGTATTCCTCACCTTGGCGACTCCACTGTAAAATAGCCCTAATAAGAAGTAATCTTGGATTTCACTAGGCCTCATACCAGATTCATATCCTCCATCTACCTCCACCTCTAAACTAGATGGTTGTGACGAGTTTCATTTTGAACAAGTATGTTCCCTTGCCCTCCCTTAGCCTCTAAATGATATGCCACAAGATTATCTAAAGCTTCTACCTTGGATCACCGGGGAAGAAAGTACTTTTGCGCAAAGAAATATTGAAAAATTTTGTGCCTTTGCCGAGAATGTGAATGTAGAGCACTTAGATGTGGTGTTAAGGATTTTCATCCAATCCCTAGATGGAGAAGCCTAGAATGGTTCAAGTCTCTAGCCGAAAACACAGTCCACACTTGGGAATAAATGGAAAATTTCTTCACATTAAAATGGGGAGAAAAGAGGGACCATGGATATGTTCTCACCAAGTTCAATGCTCTAAATAAGAGACATAATGAGGATGTAAAAAAATTCATCAAGATGTTCAATAAGCTCTATAATAATCTTCTTGCTGAAATAAATCCTCCCCAAGTAGTTGCTAAGGTGTTCTTCGCAGGAGCTTTCGAACCAGAGTTCGGGTTCACCCTAAGAGAAAGAAAATCCACATGTCTGGATTAGATCCAGAATGATGCATTGGAGGTAGCAGCGAACTTCGCTTCTATTAGTAAATTTAAGGGTAAGACAAAACATGAATTTAGAATAAGGAACAGGGAGGAGCCTTCTACTTCAAATCAGGAAAGGGAATCTCAAGAGTATAGAATTGAATAAATGAATAAGCTAATCAAGAACCTTTCAAATAAGCTAATTAAGCTTGAATTGGAGACCAAAAATTCCCCTCCTCATCCAAACCAAATGATTCCTAACCGAGAGTTTAATCCTCAATATCGAAAGCCCCCTCTGTAGTTGTTGCAACGAGAAAGGAAGGAACAACAAGACTACATTCAACCCCCTCTATATTTGGAGGGAGAAGTGGAGGGACAGGCCGAGGAAGTCACAAACAACCAAGAAGATCAATTCCTCGATTACTCTAATGATGAGGAGGGTGAAATCATCCTAAAAGGAGAGAAAGAGGAGAAGGAAGTCCCTCCAGAGGATCAAGATATTGATAGTTAGTGCAGACAGTTCGTGGATTTCATGCAGGATCAACTTCACAAGAAGATGACCTCAGGTCCTCTTGAAAGAGAACTCAAGGGCAAGAAAAAAATGAAGAGTCAATATCAAGAGAACAAAACCCTCCTAGTCCTTCTAGTAAAGGGAAGAAGCCATTAGAAGAGTTAGCCCCTCATAAGGCCACTATATCCACTTCCACAAAGCAAGAAGCTGATCCTCCCAAAAATGACGAGTCCAAATATATACCCTTGAAACTGCCCGACCCTCCTAAAGAGAAATTCAAAGAAGCCATTACAGAAAAAGGGCCCACACCCTTTAATCTCCAAGAAGAACGACCCATTGTGGTTTTTGGACCGCATGTAGAAAACCAGTTCCTAACCTATTCTAAAGAAGAGGGAGGCGAGCTTACCCTCCATGAAGAAGGGGAAGAGCTGGAGTGTTTCCCAGAGGACAACAATAAAAACCAACAACAGTCAGGTGATTCGGAAAAAGAGGCAACAAAGCTTAATTTTCTAGATCTACAAGAGCATCCTCAGCAAAAAGCATTTCCTTCAAAGATTAAAGACCAGTCAGATTTGCATGATGAAGACCATCTCTGAAATTATCTTTCATTAGCACAACAGGTTGTTAAAAATCATGTTCCTTCACCCAAAATTAACGAGAGTTTGAAACTCCCTTGCAAGCTTCTTTGTGACAAAGAGAAATATAAAGAACACTCAGATCACTTGAGTACCGTGGATAGTGAGGAAAAACAATTGGTCCCCTTGCTGTTTGAAGAGAATCACTTTCAACAGACAAGAAAAGCAATAGTTTGGAATGAGGTTTGTTTTCCTATTACAAATATTCTAGAAGATATTATATTTCATGTTTACCATGATCCTTTAGTTAGTGTATCGTAGTCATCAGTAAAGAAATAAGACGATGTACGTATCAGGATGTTTGTTCTACCATGGCAAGGTAAAGTTAAAAATTGGTTTGAGAATCTTCCAGCTGCTAGCATGAGAAATTTTCATCAATTCATGCAAGTTTTCCTAGGTCGACGGGTAATCATGGGAAATGTATTTCTTATCATAGAAGAGTATTGAAATTTAAAAAGACAGTCTGGGGAGACAATACAATATTTTTCAGCTAGGTTCAATAAGGTGTATCATTCAATTCCTACTGATATAAGGCCACCCCCAGGAGTAGCTCTCTTGCACTACCCAGATGCCTTTAATCCAAAGATGACATTCCAAGTAAGAGAAAGGGACACTGCAACCCTTGAAGAAATGAAAAATGTTGCAATTGATGTGGAAGTGAACCTGCTGAATAGAGAGGCAAAGTTTAAAACAAGGGAAGAATTGATCCAATTTGATTCTTCACCTTTATGCCTTAATTCATCAGATAAAATGCAAATATGTTCCTGTTTGTTTGAATACCTGGAGAACACATGTGCAGTACCAAGTTTTGAGGTTGGATCAATTGGGTCAGCATATTCAGAAATAGGTCAAGTGTATCTTGATCCAGTGGCTATCTATATTGGGAAATTATTCATCACAAAGCCACCTGTTGGAAAGAATTGTGAATTATGGATAAAACATGCTTCCCTAGACAGGTGGTAATCTAGAACAACAGATTAAAGACTATACGACTTCTTCTCCTAACTAAGAACAGACACACAAAATAGATTAGAAGCTTACTTGTAATCCAAGCACTTCCAAATGGTTCATTCTGTCGCTTCCGTTGCAACTTCAAATTCCAGCGGTTTGTGCAAAATTCTTCCTGCAAGAATGAACACTAAACAACAGAAGATAGTAATAATACATATGCCTATTCAAGTTATTTTGCTAAATCAGTAAAGCATAAACCATATACATCAACTAAGATCTTACAATATGGAAAATCAAAGCCAATATAGATGCATATAGGGAAAAGTAAGCTGTATTATTTATTGATGATAGAAGGAGAGGTTACAACCTAGTGACTGATTTGAAGTGACCATTCCAGCAACATTCCTAGCCTCATCACAGTATAAATCTCTCCAGCAAATGTTACACAAATCTAACTCTCAATCGAAAATCCACCAACATTTCTCTACTCAAATTCTTCCTACTCAAACACTTAGATCTGTGCTCAATTTATAGAGAGGCTGAGGTATTTTTTCAATCAATGACTTTCCGATAATAGGCAAGACATGTTCCCAATATTGTAGATGTCAAATGGACACTTGGATTCGAAGCTTGACACATGTGAACTCTTCTAGAAGGCACTGGCCAAGTGGAGATTTTGGAACAATGAGAATTCCGCTCCCAATGTGACCAACGCACCTGTGAATGTCAGGAAGTGCTTTGCAGAGCAGCCTTGCATGGGGTTACCTGCATATGCAATGCACATAGTCCCTTTAGAGGCAGCGTTGATGAGCTCTCATATGCTATATAATAAACTTCAAACATTGGAAACCTTTGCTTGATGAAAGTCATGGTTGATTTGTCTTATTCTTGTCTTAGGGCATGTAGCAACTTGAAATGATAGGGGATGATAGACCCTTAGTCATTTGTCCTGGAGATGATGCCCATTTAACTAGGTCATTGGGAATGATGCCCAAATTGACTTATAACAATTTCCCCCTAAAGCATGAGGTCAAATAATAAAAACATTTGATTGAGATGCTTTACACTATGATGAGATGGAGATGAAGCGGAGTGTTCACCTGCATAAATATTACAATACATTACATCATGATATATGCTCTTTGATCATAATTGCTAACGGTAGGCATTCCCATGTTCACAAAATAAAAAATCTAATAACATGTACATAATTCAGAAAGTTGTCGACATTGGAATGTTGCCCAATGCTGACATGCCTACAAATATAGGCCCATGTTTGGATGATGATATGTATGTAAGGTCACCATATAGATGATGTGTACAACAATCCTGAAATTGTAGCCCAGATGGCTGAAACTAGATCCAGGGTCTTCTTATCTCGTTCAATCGATCATTCAGGTACAAGTATAGCCATGCGAATATATGAATTGTTGTCGAACATGGAAAGACATCGTTTGATTACCAGCCAATGGTGTGAGCTGTTAACAAACGCGAGAGAACCACCATTAATAAAAATGGCCCTCAAGGTACTGCAGTACATTTCGTAAGGTGTGAATAGATGATTTGATGTCGAACGACAAACAAAATATTTCGGTCAAAGGTCAGGAAGCGAGGATCTTGTCGATGTTATAACAAGCCTCATGGTATTAGAATTTGATTTTTCTAAGTGAACTTCCTGGATATTGATTTGTTGTCGACAGGAAGCCACCTTATTTCAAAATGGGAGTTACTGATTTCAGAGACAAGGGTATGACTTGATATAGCAATTTTCAGGGATGACCATCATGAGAATAATGGTTTACAAGTATTTCAGAAGGATGAGTTTATTCACTGGATGACTTCTCTTGAACATATCCGCGACACTGCGATGAGTTGGCAACATTGACCCAAAAATGAAGTGAAGGTATGATGAACCATAGGTATGAATGAACCGTCAAGATGATTACCCAACCCAAACAGTCACGAACATGGAGTGAAGGAAGTGTCATGTTCAAGAGTGACTTGCTAATATAAAGAAATTTTGCTCACTTTTCCCAAATTTTCCTCGGTCATTTGTCGACTAGTACCTCTTTATTTTTTAACAAGTTGTAGGAGGATAACATTTGCTTGATTTTAGATTCAACCCTTCGGGTGAATAAAGTATCACTATTTAATAATTTAAAAAGTCTAGCGATGAATGAAACTCGATTCTTGCCATGATTGACAAGCCCGTCGCTATTTTATGTTTTAACGAGCTTAACGATAGTGATAACCCAATCCTTTTTCATATTTATAGAATTTGAAAAAGTGGACGAATGAAAACTCCATAAGTACTTTTTCGTAAATTTGTCACTCAGATCCGAAAAAGTGTAAAATAATATCTGAGAGAACCTCTTTGGTCATGTTTAACCAAGGTATTCCTTTTTCGTAAAAAATCTATCTCAGTCCAGAAAAGGGTTAAACTTATACTGAGTAGATATCAATTCATTTACTTTTATGAGCTCGAAAAGACAAGTGCTTGACAATATTCTCACATTATCGGAGTCTGAAAAGAGCTGACAGAAGACTCTAGGGGTTCCTTTTTCGCTGTTATCGAAGCTCGAAAAAGAGATAAAAGTGCGCTTCAAATCCTTTTTCGTTTTTAACAAAGCTCGAAAAATAAGGAGAAAAAGTATGCTTTGTGGTCAAATCATTCTTGAAATAAATATGCACGACTAATCTGTTCATCAGTTGTAAGACCTGTTCAGAACAACATCAAATGGATTAAAAATACCTGTTTCATGATAAAACATAATAAAACCATAGTCATAGCAATAAATATGATTTGTAAACAATTAAATTACTATTAAAAAGAGTTTTTACTATTCATTTTTACCATTCCATAATTACCATTTTCATTTTGGAGCTCTGAACCTGTTTTTGCCCACGAACTTCAACTGTTGATTGCGTGAAATTAGTAAGAATGTTTTGAATGCCCCTTGCAAGAGCACATGTCGAATTCCCCTGCAAGAGAAGATGCCCCCCAAGCTTCATTTCATTCACCTAAGTAGATTACTGGTTACTAATGGCTAGATGGAATGAAGGTTCATTATAGGGGAGGATTTGTTTCATTTTTTAACGAGCTTGACACAAGAAAAGAACTATGCTCATCACTTGTTTCATTTTTTAACAAGGTTGACACAGTAAAAGGAACTATCCTCATAGGCACTTGTTTCATTTTTAAACGAGGTTGACACAAGAAAAAAAAACTATCCTCATAACCTGCTTCATTTTTTAACGAGGTTGACACAGTAAAAGAACCATCCTCATTGTGCAGTTGGACTAGTGAGTGTGTGCTGGAAAAGATGTAGTCTAACAGAGTCATCATTTAAGGAGTTTGATGAAAACCATAAAATATAAGTTATAGCATGCGTTGACGGGTCTTCTCCAGGGTTTCCATTGAATTTTGGAATTTCCAAGGGTAATTTCTGTGGTATCACTGGCCACCAAGGAGAATAACTGATGGGATCAGCTTGATATTGCATTGAATATGTGAATAAAGGATCAAGCCATTCAGTACTCATAAAGGAGGAAGCAGATAGGATTCCAGATGATGACATGGGTGAATTCAATGGACAAAACATCGAAGATGAAGCAACAGTAAATGTTGTCACAACTAAAATAGATTGTTCAGTCTGGGATGTTATCTCAGCCATGGTCAAATGACCCAGTGTATACCCTATATAATCTACGGTAACTCAAAGTGAAACATGATCAACAAAAGTAGAGGAAGGTGATTGAGGAAAAGACTCGTACAGGTAAAGCTCCTACTAAAGATGAATTGGAGCTAAAGGTGTCTCGTCTTGTGATATTTCTTCAATCGAAATCAAACGAGGTGGAAGAACTTCGCCATCAGGCCCAAAGTATATTTCAGGTGGTTGACTGCATGATATAGGAGACTCAATGGATACAATAGATTGTGGAGTGACCAATACATAAAAAAATTTCGGTTATTCGACTTTGGGATCAAGATTTTCTCCACTTAGGGAATATAGCAACTGAAATATAAGGGGATGATAGACCCTATTTCATTGGTCCTGGGGATGATGTCTAGTTTGACCAATAATAGCTGCCCCCCTAAAGCACAATGGGATCTGAATCAACTTCCAGTTGAACAACGTCGGGTCCAGGAGGTATGGTCTCACTAATTGGATGGATTGTGACCATAGGTAGTTGTGAAGACTTCGTTTCGACAACAATAGACGAACCGAGATGTGTAGAAACAACTTGAGCTAACTCTAGTTTATTGGAAAATGATGCTTCACCAGAGGTACTAATAGTACTGGTTTCGGTAGAGTGATCGCCTTTGCCTACCAGAAGTAACTTCTGGTGGTAAAGGTGGTTTTAACGCCAGTCTACGTGAACAACGGGGGAAAGGATTTTGTTCTTCCACGATTAATGATTTATTTTAACCAAAAAAAAAAAAAAAAAAGGGTAGTGCTAGGAAAAAGGGTTTACCAAGAAACTGCGAACTGCAAAATACCTCCTGGCGAACCAAGAAGTACATGCAAGCAATCTCCCTGAATGCTATGTTTGGTGTATCACAATTTACAAGGCGGCCGACTCAGTTCACTATGGATGGATAGCACCTAAAATTTGTCCTCCCAAATATAATTGAAGGTACGTGGAGGCCCAAGTCCATATTAGCACTATCTGATGCGAAACCGCACAGTGAGAGCACCCCTTTATACTTATCGTATTGTAACACCGCCCGATATACCTGAAAGTACGTGGACGAGCTATAATATACTTATGTACGTGGAGTAAGGTATCACACTAGGAATGTATCGTATACAAGTTAACGAAAGCTGCTATGTTTTATGACGTCGGAACACGTCTCTAGCCTAGACCTTCTAAATTTATCGTTATGGTTCCAATGCTTCGTTAGGTAAATTGAGATTAATTTTATGTTGATCTTGCTTAACAATTTTCCTTTCAAAATTTCACCATGATGATGTATTGGAAAATTCCTAAAATGCAACTAAGAATGATAAGCAATCTTTCACTTTTAGTTTATTCAATGAAAATCTAGCTACTAAGGGGAAAGAGCAAACAAATCAATGAGCACAAACTAAATGTAGATTTCCTAATTGTTCCATTTGCAAAACACACGAAATCCTAGATGCAAATGCAAGTATTTCCTTTTCAGTTCCTTTAATGTTATGCATGCAAAAAATAAACTAAGTGCACTAAACCAACAAATCAAATGCTTTTTACTTTCGAGAAATGAGGAATACAAACAACAATTTCTCTTTTGAAGGAAAAATGAGTAATTTAACAACAATTTCTCCTATGAAGAAATGAAGAATTTATGACAATTTCCTATTTCGAAAGCAGATGAGCTTAATGCGACAGTAAAAATACTTCGAAATAAATCTTTCAATGATAAAGAAAAACATTTTAAACAAACATTGAACAATTTTTCTTTCAAAGGAGGAAGAAATATATAGATTCATTGGTCAATATGAGTTTCAAAATTTTCAAAACACAGCAGAAAACAAACTGAATCAATTTGCAAAGAAAAATTCAAGGGAATCTGGATGGTTTCAGGAGGCAACGCAGTCTCTAAGGGGAGACAGTGCTCTGCAACGCAGGTCGAAAAGGGAGACAGTGCTATGTAAAGCACTGTGTCCTGTCCAAGAGGGCGTTGGGCGCAATGTATAAGGAAAAACAACACTGTTTAAAACACTTATTTTGCAAATTAATATTTCAAAAAGTTTGATCTTTGTGAATAACAACTACTGGTGGATAAACAGAAAAAATCAGAGGCTAAAACGCCTAGAACTAAGAGAAATTATCCCCAGCAGAGTCGCCAATTTGTTGGACAGAATTGTGAATTATGGATAAAACACGCTTCCCTAGACAGGTGATAATCTAGAACAACAAATTAAAGACTATACGACTTATTCTCCTAAATAAGAACAAACACACAGAATAGATTAGAAGCTTACTTGTAATCCAAGCGCTTCTAAATGGTTCCTTCTTTTGCTTCCGTTGCAGCTTCAAATTCCAGCGGTTTGTGAAAAATGCTTCCTGCAAGAATGAACACTAAACAACAGAAGATAGCAATAATACAGATGTCTATTCAAGTTAGTTTGCTAAATCAGTAAAGCATAAAGCATATACATCAACTAATATCTTACAATATGGAAAATCAAAGCCAATACAGATGCATATAGGGAAAATTAAGTTGTATTCTTTATTGATGATAGAAGGAGAGGTTACAACCTAGTGACTGATTTGAAGAGACCATTCCAGCAACATTCCTAGCCTCATCATAGTATAAATCTCTCCAACAACTGTTACACAATTCTAACTCTCAATTGAAAATCCACCAGCATTTCTCTACTCAAATTCTTCCTTATCAAACACTCAGATCTGTGCTCAATTTATAGAGAGGTTGAGGTAGTTTTGTAATCAATTACTTTCCAATAATAGGCAAGACATGTTCCCAATCTTGTAGATGTCAAATGGACACTTGGATTCGAAGCTTGACACATGTGAACTCTTCTAGAAGGCACTGGCCAAGTGGAGATTCCATAACAATGAGAATTTCGCTCCCAATGTGACCAACGCACCTGTGAATGTCGGGAAGTGCTTTGCAGAGCAGCCTTGCATGGGTTTAGCTACATATGCAACGCACTTAGTCCCTTTAGAGGCAGTGTTGATGAGCTCTCATATGCTTTATAATAAACTTCAAACCTTGGAAACCTTTGCTTGATGAAATTCATGGTTGATTTGTCTTGTTCTTGTCTTAGGGCATGTAGCTACTTGAAATGATAGGGGATGATAGACCCTTAGTCATTGGTTCTGGAGATGATGCCTAGTTAACTAGGTCATTGGGAATGATGCCCAAATTGACTTATAACACCACCATACCTTTCTAGCATTTTTATTGTTGTTCAGGTTTACCAAGCTCCTTGCAAGGAAGATCAGGCTGAGAATTCCTATCAAATACAATTAACAATTTTTTTCCTGAGTTTGGTGAAAAACAGTGAAAGAACAAAGTTATTAAAGCAGTTGCTTGCCTGGTTACACTGGCATTATTGTATCATTTAGAATAACAATATTTCCAGTAGATTAGGGTAGGTAGGTGTGCAAATAAGCTTAGTGCTATGAGCATATTTCCAGTTTTAGTTTCAGATTACTCTATAGTTTTCATTTCAAGTGTGTTTCAAATTTCAGTTTTAGCATGATTCAGATTCCAACATTCAAGATTTTCATGGTGCAGCTGTGATTTCCATTTTGATAGTTTGCAATGCACAACTCAGTTGTAGTTTCAATTCAGATTTACAATATGCATTTGTGACTCCATGCGCCCAATAGAACACAAGCAAGTGGTCTTCGAGTTCTTGACACACTTGAACGAGTGCATCGTCCCCAATGGAGCTAATGTTGGCTTGTGGTTTTTATGAACGGATAAGGCAGCATTAGATTTAAGAAAATGAAGAGCGAGAGCAGCTAAAGTGAAGGCAAAAAACTTTAAGCGCGGGTCAGGAGGACACCCCGTAGTCAAAAGATGAAACAAATCTTACCATTTACCTTTCGCATCGCCAACCTTTCCACTCATCGAAAATCGCACATCGAAAGTTTTAACATTTACCCTTCGTTTTCCATATGTAAAACTTCCGATTTGGGATGTGCGGGCGGTCCCATCTCTTTCATGCCACGTCATCTTCCACTCACCACAATCGCATTTCACACTATACAGATTATAACCTTTACCCTTCACTGCTCATATGTGAAACTTTTGATTTGCGATGTGTGGGCGGCCCCACCTTCGTCCTGCCACGTCACCCCTCCTCTCATCACACTTCACACATCGCAAACCTTACCACTTACCTCCCGCTTCTCATATATAAAACTTCTTGATTGCGATTTTCGATATGAAATTGGGCCCCACCTCTGTCATGCCACATCATCTTTCACTTACCGCAATCACACTTCGCATTTCGCAGATCTTAACACTTACCTCCCGCTTCTCATATGTAAAACTTGCGATTTGCGATGTGCGGGCAGCCCCATCTTCATCCTGCCACGTCAGCCCTCTGCTCATCGTACTTGTCAATTCATAAATCTTAACACTTGCCTCCCGCTTATCATATGTTAAACTTCCCGATTGCGATTTGCGATATGAATTTGGGCCCCATTTCCTTGCCACGTCATCAAAGTCCTCCCACGACCTCAGTCCCTTTATTTTAAGTGTTGACCATCCCGCCAACTCCGCCATAATTTCTGCCATTTCCATCCATTATCCATACGTCTTATCACTGCTAAACCTCCGCCATATTCCCCTCATCTCTGATCCCTATGCATCCGACGGATCATGATCTATTTTGGCCCCCCCAACCTTCCGAAGGTTAACGCCAAGGGGGGGGGGGGGGGGGGGTGCTCCGAAATGGCCGGTTTCAGAAACCTCCTTCAGTGCTACATGTTAGCCCGCAGTGATTTCGCACCCCCCCATCCAATACCACAAACTAGACAGGCCCCCCTCCAAAATCCGGTCTCCGATTTTGCAAATCCTACACAACATGTGTTTTTGGGTGGAACAAGCATAGTTATGGTTTATTCATTTGCCCAAGAACTCCCTGTCAAAGAGAGAGGCACGTGAAACATGATTGGCCGTTCCATAATGGTTAGTGGAAATCATGAGAACAAGGGAATGGAGGCTTTCAACAATACGTGAAATCAAGTGATGGGAGTCAGACTACCCACCTATTCATGGTTATTCCCCATCGACCCATTTTGAAGATTCTCGGATTTGGCCTCCCTGGCCAATTAGGTTTTTTTATTTTACTATTTGATTATGATGTTTTGCTCATGAAATTTCGATTTCACCCAATTCTGTTTTGATTTTCTGATTATAGGAGTGATTTATTGAAGCACACTCTGTGAGTTAGTTAGGATATTTTCTTTTTACATGTGTGGGTCGATCATGGAAATTTGATTCGATTGTAGACCCTCAAAGGGAACTCTATATGTAGAGAGTTCAGAGATGAAAGAAAGGTTTTGAAATTTGGAGAAATTTCGCTGTAGTTCTGTATGACTGTGCTCTTTTTGCTCTGAGACACATATTTGGGAGAGCTGTTTTGAACAAAATATGATACAAAACGCTGTTTATTTGGATTCCAGATGGAGCAATGAGTAGTATGTATCTGTATTCTCTTATTTATCAGTCATCTCCTATTTATGTATAATCATCTTTCAATGTTCTTCTGCTTTGATGATTTGTGTAGTGTAACTGCCGGTGATAAGCATTTTTATCCATGAATTCGTGTATGTGTAATGCTCATGTGTTAAATTTGATGTGCTCCCTTAATTCACGCTCCAAGAATCTCTGTTGTAGGTCATATTTCACTTGCATCTGCTTCTTCTAAGTTCATGGGAGACAGATTCTTAAGACTTTTAAGTCCGTCTCTCGCGGATTCCACCTCCTCCATTCCTTCTCAACACCTCTACATATTTTGAAAGCCTCTGCTCATTGTTTCATACTTGGCCCACTTGAATAGCCACCGAGCCATACAGCCTCCTGAGCCCTCTCGCAGGATATGGTAATTCACATGAATCAAACTCCAAAGTCTTCACCATTCCTGAACCACCACAATCATTATTATCCTTATCAATATTCTGTTAGAGGCACCCTTAAAATCGTCTACATCTAACCTATGATTTTAATATGTCCTAGGCACTGGTTGTTGGCTTTAGGGGTTGTGATCGAGGTTCGATTTTAAGGTTTTCCAACAAACCCTGATACTACTGGCCCTTTCGGCAATGACCCGCTTACGCAAGTTAAGGTCTCACCCGAAGTAGTATGGGATGGTGCTGGAACCAGGTTTCCACACCTTGAGAGAGAGAGTTAATAAGAGGGGGTCCCTCCGGATCTAACAAAATTGCGCAAGAGAAGCCCAACACCAGACCCTTTTAACATTTTATTAGCTAAGCACAGATCGTAATTAATAGGTAACTTGATCAGAGTATTTTAACGAGAGCTACGCATTAATCATATCGCATCCATGTGCACATCAGTATATCATTAGTATTCAGTAAGAAAACATGATCTTATAACATAAACACAACCAATAATCGTAACATAGGAATACTAAAACATCATCAAGAGCCTTCTCATTCATTCATATTCAGATCCGACTTACAAAATCTATTACCAGCCTGTGCACACAGCCAGTGGGGTCCGCACAAAATAGGACTTTGGGGTCTCCGCACACACAGCCAGTAGGAGCCCTTACCCAGACGATTGACCCAAAATATCCACAAGTTCGTATCCAAGCTTAGCTTCCTTCTTTCTTAGCCTCCTCTAGAATCGATCTATATATCTATTTATAACACCCCAGCTTGCGCTACTCTATGGTCCGCAAACCATGGTTTGCAGACTCCTGGTCTACCCTTTGATCGGGGTCCTGACCCTCCCCAAAGCCCCTGCGCAAGACCAAGTATTACAAAAATATTACAAAAATGGACCAAAAATGCGGTTTGGAGACCTCATTCCAACAGTCCCCCAACACAATCTTGTGACTCGTCCCGAGTCACAGCGTCGGCAGGATCTTCATCGTTTCCTAGAGTTGCTCAATGGAGACATCCAACGGGGGAAGAACACCTATGCTCTGCGTAGCTGGGTTCTGCACAATATCAACCAGATTTTGTGAGTTTGGGTCTTTATTCGTGGCCGTGACACTTTCCAAGGTCTGGTTCAATTGTCTTAGGACCCCTTTTAACTCATGTGAAAGCTTGAGAGCTTCATTAGCCCATGGCGTCAGATGGTTACTGAGTACCTGGTTCTTGCGCTAGAGCCCCACAATTTCACTTTTGAGCGCGTGGTGCTCCGAATGCATGCTAGTCGTTGGGCTGGAACAAGGGTTGTCATAGTGGCTTCCATCTGCTCAAAATATTACTCCTTTTGGTGCAACTCCTGGTCGATTTGGTGAAGGAGGGAGTCACGCTGCACCTGGGACCGTAATTCCATAGCAGTCTCAAACAAAATGGTGCCTTGACTGATCTGTGTGTTAATAGTGGTTGTCGCTTCTGTGACCAGTGCAACTCGCTGGGCACGCACTTCTGGGGGGTCTCAAGCTATAGCTTGGCTTGCATCGATGCTATCTGAAGTTCTAAATCAGCCTTAACAACCTGTACCTCAGTCTGAGACGCCTTCAAAGTAGCGACCAAGCCTTCAACCTTTTCCTGCGGTGCATAGGAGGCAAGAATTAATTTCGGCATGTCTTCACAAAGTCGGTCTATCAACTTCTCTAACTCAGCTTGCTGCGCGATGGTGGCACTATGTGTAGCGTGGGCTTGGGCAGCTTTAGTAGCTTGAGTCACAATAGTCTACTCGGCCTCGCTAAGGTGCTGCTCTGCTCATAGTTCTCTGTGCTGAAGCTCACTGGTGATGGAGGTAAATAAGTCGTGCAGCTGTGCACCCTTCAAGCGCCCAACATTGAGATCGACTGCCGAGCATGCATAGACTTGGTCGCATAAGTCTGCGGGTACCATTGTAAAAGCTGCGCCAGGGAGGGGGAAAATACGGCTTTCCGTGATGGTGGTTAGGGCTGTAACTGTAGCTGGCTAGCCCACGTGAGTCTTCTTTGCTTGATTCTGCGTCGCTTGATCCATGCTCGCTTGAAGGGTGTCTGCTTTTATTCAGAGAGCCTACAGCTCAGATTGCAAAAATTCTACCGCGGCCTTGTGCTATCCTTCCAAAGCAGCCCATTGATCCTCGGATGCGATGGTGATGGCGTTGGAAATTTTCTCAAGATCATCCTTTGTCAACATAACCTCTGTGTCTGCGCTGGGCTTACTAGCCTTACGCTTGTTCTTGGACCCCTTAGGAGGTTCGTTGGTGCGTTTGAGACCATGCGGGGACATCGTGTCTGTGCCTTCGAGCCCATTAAGGTCCTGATCCTGTTGGGACTCTGGTTCTGTCTGCATGATAGCGCTCACGGAGGTGGTTGGGGTCGTGTGCTGTGTCGTAGCAGGAACCGCTGAATCCTTTGTTGTTGTGGGCGGAGTAGTATCCTTTGAGGCTGGGCTTTGGTTGGATGTGCCTTCTGTGCCCGGGCCATACGTCTGGGCGGAAATCTTCCACTCAGGTGGCCAAGTTGCAATTACTTGGTCAATCTATGCTTCTGTGGCCATATACGGAAGGTTATACCAAGAGGGATCTCTGTGGGCTTGAATCTGCACATTATGCATGGTAACCTAGAATGCCTCGATATCCTTATATTTGTTGTAGACCGTAGGTGACAAGCGCGACTGGGAATGAATTGCCGTTGCCAAGGTTTGATCATATAGTACCCAAAATACCTTCCTCTCCTCGATCCGCTTGGGATCCTTTGAATCCTAGAGATTAGAAAACCATGCTCCTTCACACATGCCTGGATCGAGAGCGGGGAATACTACCTCTTTAGGTGTCTCCCACGTAACCAAGTCAATTAACTGTATCAAACAGGAGTAGTAGAAATATTTTCCTTGATCCTGGGCCTCACGCACATTGTCAAGAAATTCTTCGAATAGGTACTTCGACCAATTGAAGCAGACTCCCTTTTCGCATCTACGAGTGAGCTGAATTACGTAGGCAAGGGAGGCCGTTGCCTGACATTTTCACATCAATTTTCATGCAAGTAACAGGGTGCACATGAGCATCCCTGAATCACTGATTGTATCTATAGGAAACCCTTGTTGGTTGCGAGCGACATGGTATCTCTGTCGGACGTCTTCAACAATTTGCTGCTCAAACTTCTTTCCAATGCCCTCCTTAGTACTTGGCCCATGCATGGGGAGGCTGATGATTCGGTGAATTAAAGTTGCATCAATCGGTATTCGGCCTTGGAGCCATAAGCACCCATCGTGGACTAGTTCCAACAGCTGTCCAACAATCAAGTCGGTGATATTGTAACAACCAAAGTGAGGAATGCGCAATAATTTTAAGATCCCCGACCATGCCAATCCTCATACCCACGCCATTGGATTTACATTTGGTACGTTGCCATACATTATCCTTTCGAGGTATAGCTCTGGCGCCAGCATAGGGAAGGCATCCAGGTTGCCTAGATTATGATCATCAAATTTAATGAGGGGGAGGCATCCAAACATATCTCCTTGCAGGGGCACCTCCTTCGGGATCAGAGGCATCTGGAGACAGGCCCGGATGATTTGGAGATAGGCGCGGATGACATCGACATTCTTGGGGACGCGCATCACTGGCTTGCTTGGCTAAAAGGTGACTGTTAGTTTAGCAGAGTCGGAAGCAGGGCTTCCTCCGTAATCGTCATAAGGTGCTTTGATGAATCAGGCGATCATCCCTTAGACGCTTTCTTGGGGGAATGCACAATCTGGGGGGACATGCCAAGTTTCATCCCAGCCCACTTCGAGTCTTTTACCTTCCCTGTCTCTATGCCATTCACCTTCCCCTTTCCCTTCCATTTTGCTGGTGTAGAGATGACCTCCTCCATTTCAGGGGTTACTTCTAATACCTCTTCAGATCCAACTTCCTCGGAAGCTGTGACAGGTAATGAATCGTTAGGGTTCGTAGCGATCATTCTTGCTCAGAAGATAAATTCGATGTTGATACTATCAGAAGGAGTAGCTCACTCAAACATGCAGATGGAAATTATACAGACTGGGCGAAATTCACTGAGGTGGCCAAGGCGCGAGAGTTTCAAACATAAAAAAAACTCCTTGTGACCGACGAACCTCCTCTTATAGCTCAGGAGGATGGAAAATGGCCATATTAGCCTTAATTGCAATCTCTCATTCTAGAAATGGTAAAAAATACTCGTAAATCACCACATTAATTGCTAATTTCCCGTTCCATTGAACAGTAAACTTAGTTTTTCACACCAGTGCCCCATTTCAATGGCTAGTTTCCACCGCGCACAACCCCTATGCCTGCATCACACCACCTTGCACCCCTTGCCCTACGCATCATCCCTGCGCATCCATCGATCCTGCCTTCATTTTCGCAGCCCGATGTGTGCAACATCCGTTATACAGCTACTCCGACCATATAGTCATTTGGTCGGCACCGAGGAGCCCCTATAGGGTTTCAGAGGACTTCCATTAACGTACCCCGGAAAAAAATATCCGCGTAACGTAGCCAATCTCAAATCACCTCCATAGGTAATTTCCTTCACTATATACAGACCTAGCCAGTGCTTATAGAACTTGCCCGGGTGTCGTGCAAAATGGCTATTTATAAAGTAGTACCAATTCATCCTCCTCAAAGACCTTCTACTGAATGTGTCGATCATGCCATGCTTTTTCGCGAGCCTTCTGAACCTACTGGTGGAATTGAGCAATGAACCTATCTTCTTCCAGGGCCATCAACTGCTCCAAGCACTCTTCCATGATGTCTGGTTCCGCCATGTTTGTGAAAGCTGAGATGTGCAGGCTGGGAACGATGTATTCCATAGGCATGATGGCCTCCTTCCCATAGACCATTCTGAAGGGTGTTTTTTCCGTGAGTTTCTTACATGTAGTCCTATAGGCCTAGAGTACAGAGGGGATGCGTACATCCCAGTTGCTACAGTGAGCATTGCAGACCTTAGTGAGCGCATGTTCCAAAATTTTATTGAAAGCTTTGACGACCCCATTTGCTTGCGGTTGATATGGGGTAATTTTTGCATGGTGGATCTGGAATTCCTCAGTTAGAGCCATGATAGTTTCATTAAAAAAATTCATATCTATGTCCCTCATCAGGATCTTCAGACAACCAAACCTAGTCAGAATATGTTCAAAAATGAAGTGCGCAAAATTATTTGCGGTACAATCCGTGACAGCTTTTACTTCCGCCCATCTGGTGACATAATTCGTGGCAGTGATGATATACCGGTAACCCGTCTTCTTTCCTAGGGGATTGATGGGTCTAAAAAAATCCATGGCCCATTTTTCAAATGCTTGCAGGGCCATCTGCGGTTGTAGAGGCATCTCATCTCGTCGTGAGGGCTTCTCGGTTCGTTGGCACGCGTCGCAGGCCCGACAGTACGCCTGGGCATCACTGTGCAATGTGGGCCACCACAACCCGACCCTTAATAATTTATGTGCAGTAGATTTAATTACATAATTTCATCCAACAATTACTCCATGGGCCTTAGCCAATATAACTTGTCTCTCATGTTTGAGTACGTACCTTCGTAATACCTTGTTTGCGCCCAACTTTGTAGAGATGTCCTGCGATTATGGTAAAAACGGCTGTGCGGGTGACCAGTTCCTTTTTTTGCGGTACTGAATAGCCATCAGGTGCCTTGCCTGTGGTCAAGAATTGGATAACATCGGCAAATTTCTTTTCAACCACCCTTATAGCAAACAACTATGCGTCAGGTAATCCTTCTTCTAGGTTAGTTGGCTCTTCCCCATTCTCAAACCTGGACAAGTGGTCTGGCCTGACTTTCAACTTCCTTGGTTTCACAATGATTTCAAAATCATACTCCTGAAATAGAATAGCCACCTATAGATCTCCCCCCCCCCCCCAATACATGCTTATTAACCATGTATTTCAAAGCTTAATGATCTGTGAAAATTTTGAAGTGTCTGTCTAATAAATAGTGCCTGTATTTCTGTAGGGCGTACACCATCGCCAACCCTTCACGCTCCGTGGTGGAATAGTCATGTTATGTGCTTGAAAGCTTCCTGATAGCGAAGGCCACCAGTTGATCAATGTCCCCTTCTCTAGGTTGTGCCAAGACAACTCCTAATGCAATCCCTGATGCATCCACATGTACTTGAAAGACCTTTTCCTAGTCGGGGAATATAAGAATAGGTGTTGTTGGGCAAGAATTGTAATCTATGGATAAACTATGCTTCCCTAGACATGTGTTAGTCTAGAACAACAGGTGAAAGACTATACCACCATTTCTCCTAACTCAGAATAGATACACAGAGAGGATTGGAGGCTTATTTGTTCAGTCGCTTCCAAATGGCTCCTTCTGTCGCTTTTGTTGCAGGTTCAAATTCAAGTGGTTTGTGAGCTGAATGCTTCCTGCAAGAAAGAACACTGAAACAACAGAAGATGCAATAATATAGATATCTATTCAAGACAGTTAGCTAAATCAGTAAAACATAAACTACATTCATCAACCAAGATCTTACAATATGGAAAATCAAAGTTAACATAGATGCATGTAGGGAAAAATAAGAAATACTCTTTATTGATGATAGAAGGATAGGTTACAACCTAGTGACTGATTTGAAGTGACCTTCCAGCAAATTTCCCAAGTCTCATCACAGCATAAATCTCTCCAGCAATAACTTCACAAACCAAGCTCTCAATTGAAAATTCTCCAGAATTTCTCTACTCAAATTCTTCCTTCTCAAACACTTAGATCTGTGTTCAATTTATAGATGAAATGTAGGTTGTTTTACAATCAACAACTTTCCAAAAATAGGAAATACATGTTTCCATTCATGTAGATGTCAAATGGACACTTGGATCCGAAGCTTGACACATGTGAACTCTTCTAGAAGGCATTGGCCAAGTGGAGATTCCGGAACAATGAGAATTTCACTCCCAATGTGACCAATGCACCTGTGAATGTCGGGAAGTGCTTTGTAGAGCATCCTTGCATGGGGCTACCTGCATATGCAATGAACTTAGGCCCCTTAGATCCTGCGTTGGTGATCTCTCATATGCTAAATAATAAGCTTCAAACCATGGAAAACTTTGCTTGATGAAAGTCTTGCTTGATTTGTCTTGTTTCTTGTCTTAGGGCATGCAGCAACTGAAATGATAGGGAATGATAGACCCTTGATCATTGGTCCTAGAGATGATGCCCAGTTAACCAGGTCATTGGGAATGGTGCCCAAATTGACCTATAATAATTTCCCTCTAAAGAATGAGATCAAAATAATAAGAACATTTGATTGAGATGCTTTACACTGTGATGAGCCTAGAAACGAAGCGGAATGGTCACCTGCATCAATCTTACAATACATTTAATCATGATATATCCTCTATTGATCATAATTTCTGAGGGTAGGCATTCCCATGTTCAACACATAAAACAATCTAATAACATGTACATAATTCAAAAAGTCGTCTACATTGGAATTTTTCCCAGATGCAGACACGCCTACAGATATAGGCCCATGTTTGGATGACAATCTATATGTAACGTCATCGTACAGATGATATGTACAACAATCCTGAAAACACAGCCCAGATGGATGAAACTAGATCCGGGGTCTTCTTATATCGTTCACTCGATCATTCGGGTACAAGTCTAGCCATTCGAATATATGATTTGTAGTTGAACATGGAAAGACATCATTTGATTACCAGCCAATGATGTGAGCTGTTAAAAAACGCGAGAGAACCACCATTAATGTCAATGGCCCTCAAGGTACTGCAATACATTTCGTAAGGCGTGGATAGACGATTTGATGTCGAATGCCAAACAAAATCTTTCGGTCAAAGGTCCGGAAGAGAGGATCTTGTCGATGCTGTAACAAGCCTCATGGTACTGGAATCTGATGTTTCTAAGTGAACTTCCTGGATATTGATTTGTTGTTGACAGGAAGTCACCTTATTGAAAAATTGAAGTTACTGATTTCAGAGACAAGGGTATGAATTGATATAGCAATTTTCAGGGATGACGGTCATGAAAATGAAGGTTTATGAGTATTGCAGATGGATGAGTTTTTAATCACTGGATGACTTCTCTTGAACATATCGGCAACACTGTGATGAGTTGGCAACATTGACCCAAAACCAAAGTGAAGGTATGATGAACCATAGGTGTGAATGAACTGTCAAGATGATTACCCAACCCAAATAGTCACAGACATGGAGTGAAATAAGTGTCATGTTCAAGAGTGACTTGCTACCAAAAAGAAACTTTACTTACTTTTCCCAAATTTTCCCCGATCATTTGTCGACCAGTACCTCTTTATTTTTTAACAAGCTTGAGGAGGATAACATTTGCTTGATCTATAATTCAACCCTTTGGGCGAATAAAGTATCACTATTTAATAATTTAACGAGTCTAGCGATGAATGAAACTCGATTCTTGCCATGATAGACAAGCTCGTCACTATTTTATGTTTTAACGAGCTTAACGACAGTGATAGCCTGGTCTTTTTTCATTTTTAGAGAGTCTGAAAAAGAGGACGAAAGAGAACTCCAAAAGTATTTTTTTCGTAAATTTGTCTCTCAGATTCGAAAAAGTGTAAAATAATATCTGAAAGAACCTCTTTGGTCATGTTTAACCAAGGTATTCCTTTTTCGCAAATAATCCATCTCAGTCCGGAAAAGGGTTAAACTTATACTGAGTAGATATCAATTCATTTACTTTACGAGCTCGAAATGACAAGTGCTCAACAATCTTTTCACATTATCGGAGTCTGAAAAGAGCTGAAAGAAGACTCCAGGGGTTCCTTTTTCACTGTTATCGAAGCTCGAAAAAGAGATAAAAGTGTTCTTCAAATCCTTCTTCGTTTTTAACAAAGCTTGAAAAATAAGGAGAAAAAGTATGCTTTGTGGTCAAGTCATTCTTTGAATAAAGCTGCATGACTAATCTGTTCATCAGTTGTATTTCCTGTTTAGAACAACATCAAATGGATTAAAAATACCTGTTTCATGATAAAAACATAATAAAACTATAGTCATAGCAATAAATTTAACTTGCAAACAATTAAATGACTATAAAAAGCAGTTTCACTATTCATTTTTACCATTCCATAGTTACCATTTGCATTTTGGAGCTCTGAACTTGATTTTGCCCCCAAACTTCAGTCGTTGATTGTGGTTGTTTCTGTGGACGGATTTCGTCGCCGTTTGATCCAGGTTAGTGCCATGAACCTCCTCTTTCTTTCAGTATTCATTTCATTCCCATTCCTTGCAGTTTTTTAGGGTTTTGAGGCCCCCTAGGGTAAATTCTGCCCAAAATGAGGGCAACACACCCCTGAATGTCGAAACTTGCATTGCATAGCAGGTACAGTGAAGGGTACCTGCATGTGCAACGCACTGTCTCAACCCAGGGAGTGCGTTGGGCGCAGTTTAAGTTTTTGGTTTTTATACTGTGTCCAAAATTTGCCTAGTTTTTTGCAATGAATGGTATCTAATGGATCTTATGGTTTATTTTCACGTTTCCATCAGATTATAATGACGTTTACATGGAGAGAAAGAGAACATGAAGGACAAAATATGATTGCCTTGAATGATCTGGGTACTATAAGAGCCTTAAGAGATTGCAGGCTACTTGAGTACTTCAAATTGTCGAGAATGAGGAAACAAATAGAACTCTTGGAGTTCTTAGTTCAAGCATGGGATCCGACGATAAAGGGATTTCACATAAAAAATCAAGTGTTGTCCATAACATTTGAGGATGTGTATTTTCTCACAGGTTTGTAGAGAAGAGGTTTGCCCATTTCTCTCACAGGGTCTACCATTGGAGGAGAGACAGTGAGGGATTATGTTATGCAGTATTGCTATCCAGGGTCAGAACCTAGCAAAGATGGGAAAATAAACATCCGAAATGTCAGGGATTTTCCTTTGAGAACCATCCTCTTCACGATCGCTAAACTTGCTGGCACCATTACACTACATGTAGCGAACCGATTGTATATGCAGTATGTGCTAGAGTGCTTAGAGCCAACAACCTTCAATTGGTATGAAGCTGTTCTATCTCAGATAAAGAAACAACTGAATAAAGCAAAGGGAGGAAGGAAGAAAAATTTCAATTATGGTTCCATCCTTATCTCCTTCGCTTTGGAACGGATTCCACTGATGCAGCCACAACATGTAACATTGGATACATTAGGAGAATTTTGAGGTTTAAAATGGGCCTCCTAAGGAAAATGTACAATCAAAATTCACTTTATGAGAACCAATCACATATTAGGGGATGACATCATCCCTAATGGTTGAGGTGGCATTGTTTGAGTAAAAAGTACTTACTTGTCACATTCTCAATGGTGGATAAAAACTCATGGTTAACCATGGTAGTGCTCTAAGTACTTTTAAAATCTTAAAGTAAAGTACTCATAATAAATGACATTTCACACTTTTTTAATAAAATATTATGATTGTCATTTCAATATTATAAATCAAATCAATTCAAAATTTAATATAAAATTCAAACATAAAACAATATATTACATATATTATATTATATTGTTTTCATATAGTATATTAATTACATGTTATTATATAATTTAAATAATATAAATTTTAATTAATAGTATATTCTATAACTAAGAATTTATGAATTTATATTTATATTTCATTTTAAGTTATTTAAGTACCAAGGACAAATGCATTAGTTGTGCAAAGATAATGCATTTTTCTTGAAAATATCATTCTTATTTATAGTCACATCAATACAATTTTTTATTAATTTTATTTTGGTACAACTTTTGAATTGAATTTAACCATGGTTACATGAATTTTGGTGCAAAAAAGTGAATTGAAAATTCATAAATATTGCTTTATTGGTTTAGCTATTATTTTATTATTTCCTTAGGAGGCCCATTTTAGACCTCAAAATTCCCCTAATGTATCTAGTCCTAGAGATCCTCGAATGCAGAGATAGGTAGAACTCATGGGTCAGCATGCAGGCCAATCGACCGTTGTGTTCTCGACTGCATTCTTCGCCTGGTTCCAGCGACAGATTGTCACCATCGATGAATATGCATATGCAGGGGTCGACTTCCGAGGAGATTCAGATATAGTATTACCAGAAGGCGCTCAATGGGGTGCAATGGGTAAGAATGATTCAACCATGTTTTTTTTTTCTTTTTTTTTGATTTTTATAAGGTTTATACAATGTTTTTGTGTTTTGATTTATTTCCAAGACTAAACTAAATGTTTGATGTAATGCAGATATTGGTTGCATTCAACCAGTAGAGGAACCAGAGCGTGAGGAAGATGCGCCAGCAGAGAGGGCTGTCGGCAGAGCAGTCCTTCAGGACCTTGATATGGCTGAGACTCTAGCTGAGCTTCAGCAGCACATAGAGGGATTGACCTTTGAGATTCCGTGTTTCCGGCTCGAAGAGTTACCCATGCAACTGCAGCGACACACTATTGGGGTTCCTAACCGTTGGATGTGGTTGCTCTGTAGGATTGCTATATCTATAGCATGTTACCATGAGCACCACTAGTTTACTTGTGATTTTTTGCATACATTTTGAGGTCAGATGACCTATGTGTCTTGAGCACACATTTTGTAAAAAGCCTATAACTATCTATCTATGTGTTTTCAGAGTTTTTCCTATGTTTAATGCGGAATCTTATTCAATGATGTGAATGTTTTCTTTACCCATGTCACAAAATGTCTGTCTAAAACTTGATTAGCTAATGAATCAGTTAAAGTGTTCATATTTCTGGAAATGTGTTGATATTGAATGAAATCAAAATGTCTCTCCAAAAGTCAAACTCTTAGGAAAAATCTAATAAGTGTTGGATTTATAACAATATAAATACTAGTAAGTTGTAGTACCACAAGTTGTGAGTCTAACCTTATGATTATGCGGTTAATACCAAATGAAATGGCATAAGAAAGAAGTTCGATCAATGCGCTATACTCAACGATATTATTCGTCGATCTACTGATACAAATCCCTTGAAAACTCACTAACTCGCCATTTGGAGTGAAAATGGCCCACGCTGTAGAGGATAGATTCTACGTACTACGACTAGCACCATCAGCATATCCAACAAATGGTTCTGAGCATTCAAACATCTGCCATAAAATTTAAAGCGGATTACTAACGTCAAGAAAAATCTAAAAAACAAATTAAGATAGTGAATGCAAATCAACAACATATAAACAATATAATATAAAAAATTACTATGCTCATGACTAAGCATGGTAATGCTTTAAATACAACCCATTTCTAGGTTGTGCCAATGGAATCCCATCGTAATCAACTAAATCTTAGGCACCCTTAGTAAGAACTCTTTTGACAATATAGGGGCCATGCCATAATGGCTCGAATTTCCCTGTACCTATTACATCAGCTTCTTGATCATAAAGAAGGACCAAGTCGCCCTCTGAGAAGATGCGAGGCTGGACATTTTTGTCGTAGTGCGCCTTTATACATTTCTTATGCGCTTCGTTGGCCAATTGGGCTTCATGACGCGTTTCATCTAGATGGATGAGGTTAAGGAGACATGCTTCTTCTTCTGAGGTGTCAGGTAACAAGTCTATCGCGAGTTTTAACGATGATATTTCGCATTGGATTGGTAAGATAGCTTCCAGACCATACACTAACTGAAAATGAGTGAATCCAGTTGCATTTCTCACCGAGGTTTGATACGCCCACAAGGCGAAGTACATGATCAAGTTCCAGTTCCTTTTACGGACTCCTATCATTCATTGAAGCATTCGTTTAAGAATTTTATTAATAGCCTCAACTTGTCCATTTGATTGTGGATAATAAGGAGTAGAATTATCATGTGACAATCCTAACTTGGCTGTCAATTCAGACATCATATGGTTGCGAAAATGCTTCCCATGATCCATAACTATAGCTTGCGGGACCCCAAACCATGCAATAACATGGTTGAAGAAAAACGATGTAGCTGTTTTTCCTGTGTTGTTGAATGTAGGCATCACTTCGGCCCATTTGGTAAAATAGTCGACTGCGAAAATAATATAACCATGCCCCCCAGACGATGGAGGGTTATAGGTCATGAAGTAAATACCCCATTTCATAAATGGTCTAGCAGAGACAACAGGATGCATTGGCCCTGGCAGTTTGCAGATTTTACGGTAAAAAATCTGGAATGCATGACAACTTCTGACTGTGAGGATACAATCTCGAAAAATAGTAGGCCAAAAGTAACCAGCGCGGAGTATCTTCTACGCGGTAGCATATCCAGATAAATGCCCACCACAAGCCCCAACATGACAATCATTTAAGACTTTTTCGGCCTCCTCATGAGTGAGGCACCTCCTTAAAATGGTATCGACACCACGATGATAAAGTGTATCGCTGACGATAAGATAATCTTTGGCTTGGTATCGAATACGTCGCTGATCAGAGCGAGAGGTATTAGGTCGAAAATTTTGGGTTTGGAGATAAATGATGAAATATCCATACCAGGGATTAGATGATCCGATCAGAAACATAGACTTGTCTGGAATAGATGGTTCCGATGTAGTTGCAGTACTATCAGAGGGAAGGTCACAGAGAAGCTCAGCCAGAACTAAAGACTTCTTTGTCTTGGATTTGATGAATTCCAAATCAAATTCTTGCAAAATGACAATCCATTTTGAATATTTTCCCCCTAGCAATTGATGTGATAAGATGTAAGTCATGGGGTTGCAATCCAAAACTATTGTTGTTTTTCAGAGCAGGATATAATGGTGAAATCTTTGGACATCTTGAACAGCTGCCAGGGAAAGCTTTTCTACGTACGAGTACTTAACTTCCATATCATTGAGATTACGACTCAAATAATAGATTGGATGTTCAATTCCATTTTCTACTTGGACCAAAACCATAGCGATGGTCGTTTCAGTCGTGGCGATATATAGGAAATAATCATTTTGATAATGAGGAGGATACATTAATGACGCTCAGACGAGATGGTCCTTGAGAGCATCAAAAGAATCTTGTGCAACTTGGCCCCAATGGAATGGAACCCCCTTTTTCAATAATCGAGTAAATCCTTTAGCCATTTCGGCGTAGTTTGGAATGAACCTTCTCAGGAGGTTAGCCTTTCCTTGAAGTTTCTGTATCTGAAGTAAGTTTGATGGTGCAGGCAAATCAAGAATGGCCTGTACCTTCAGTAGGTCTATTCGAATTCCTTCTTTTGAGACTACGAATCCGAGCAATTGACCAGAACCAACACAAAACACACATTTGTGCGGATTGAGGCGTATCTTGTGGTGTCAGTAGCATAAGAAAATGGCTCTCAAATGCATCGGGTGATCGGTCCGATTTCGTGAATGCGCTGGTAAATCGTCTAGGTATGGTTGAACAATGTGCTTGATGTCATTAAAAGCATAATCCATTGCTCTCTGAATTTTTTTTGTAGTTTTCTTTAAACCAAAAAGAAGTTTCCTATATGCGAATGTGCCCTAGGGACAGATGAATGCTGTCTTATGTTGGTCATCTAGGCGGATATTGATTTGATTGTAGTCGAAAAATCCATCCATGAACGAAAAAATCTCACATCCAGCACAATCATCAATAATCTGGTCGATAAAGGGAGTAGGATAGTTCTCTTTTGGACAAGCCTGATTGACATCCCGATAATCGACGCACACTCTAATGGTTCCTTGTTTTTTAATAACAGGAATGATATTGGAAACCCACTTAGTTAGCGAAATAGGGTAAATGAAACCAGCATGCAAAAGTTTTTCAACTTCTGCTTTGATGGCAACGGCTTTCTTCTGATGAACAGGACGAAGCCGTTGATGCACTGGTTTGACATCAGGATACATATTAATAGTGTGTTCAACTATACTAGTATCTATGCCTGGCATTTCCTCGTAAGACTAAGTGAATACGTCAAGAAATTCACGAAAAAGAGAGCGATATGAATCAAGTTCTGATGGAGAACAAGATACACCGACATGAATATTTTCTACAACGCCAGGTTTAGTCAAAATATCGATAGAAATCATTTCTTCGATATTAGATAAATTTCGCTCAGATTCAATTGCATTAATCGGAAAAGAATTTGAAAATAAAGTTTGAATGGATGGGTGATATAGTTCACTGAGATTATTTTCTTCATAATTTGGAAGATGGGAACGATGATGATAATCTTCCCATGGTTATCCTTCTGCCATCATAGCTTCCAAAAATTTTTCATCTATCAAAAAGTTTGAGGAAAATGGATTAGATGGAGTACCAAAATCTAATGAACGATCAACCCAATTTCTTAGCGACGCTGATTTTGGATTTGCCGCCCAAGCCAAATATATTGATTGCTATTGTAGCTCAATAGGGCTGGGCGGTAAAACATCATCCAACATAGAAATATCATAATCACCTGTACTCTTCCTTAAGCCAGATAGAGTGGAAGAGATCATGTAGCAGGTCTCTATGCTTGCAATTTCTGTCGACGTCGTGGGCGGCGGTAATGCAAAGGTTCCCATAAGAGTGGAATCCTTTAAGATTCCTACACCAATTTTTTGAATTTCTTGTTGGGGTAAGTGAATATACAGAACACTTCCAGTTACCTACGAAGTGGAGGAAAAAAAGGATAATTGACTAATGACTGTGATTGTACCTTTATGCGGAAAGGCAATTATTCTAAAGTATGTAGAAACAATGGTAGTCAATGCATATACCCATGGTATTTCGAGTAAAATATTATAGTCAAGGGGTATGTCAACAACCTCAACATAAATACTTACTTTTTTTCCCCCTAATTCAACTTGCAGGTTATTAATAATACCACAAGGTTTATATGTTCTTCCATCAAAAGCCTTCAATGTCGTTGATGATTGTGATAATCGCGACGAGCCAAGTGACTTCCAACAGTTTAGAGACATAATGCACGTAGATGCTCCCTCATAAATAATAGTGCGATGAACAAGGTGATTGAGAACATTTACTTGGATGGAGAATGCCAATTCTGCTGGTAATTGCGGCACATAGCCCGTATGATTAAATACGAAAAGATTAGAATCAGTCGAATCAATTCCACCAATGGCCGACAATAAAGCCTGCTTCTGGGAGGGACAATTTTGTAATACCTCAAGAGTGGACATAAATGAAGGGGATTGAGCCAAATATTCAACTATATTATAATTTTGTGCATCTCTTTCTCGAGGATTATATGTCGATTTATGAATTACTCCCTTTGGTGTCTTAATTGTCAATTCAGGAATAACAGGAGGTGGTACTGATTCATTAGATGGATTCATTGTCGAGGTAGTAGGTTGATCAGTGGCCGAACTAACATAGTCTTTATTCCACGTCAACACCAAAATATCTTGTGAAGGTTTTGTGGTGGATAACATTAACACTTGAGAACTAGGAGCTAGATCCGTAGCAACCAAATTTGTGCCTGGATTTGGGAGTGGGTCTATCAACACAGCTGATGCATGAGAAGTCTTGATGATTTTTGAGACTTCAGCACGGTGAGGAAAATCCATAACAAAGTGTTCCTCATTAAAAATTATGCATGGATAACGAGGTTTTCATGGTCCAGACGATTAATCAGATGATCATTCCTGAGGGTTAGAAGTTTTCTTTTTCTTTGATTTCCCCTTTTTCTTACCTCCTGGTTGTTTGTCACTTTTGCCTTTGTCAAATGACACGACATTAATTTCGGAAGTAGGAGCAAGATCAGATGCAGTAGTGTGGTGTGTGTTTGTAGTTCCTATCAAGCTGTCTCCAGCATGAGAGTCCTTTATTTGAGGAGGAACATTGAAATTATATCGCGACACATTAGGGATTTTTTCATAGAGCGTGCCAAACTCAGTATAAATCAAGTCTAAATATTGGTCACGAGCGATAAATTGCTCTTCTGTGACGACGCCACCTTTATCCACATCCTCAGTTATAGATGGTAAAAGGGACTTAATGAATCATTCAGCAAGGAGTTGATCAGGAACAAATGTCTTAACCATTCGTTGACGACGACGCCACTCATGAATATGATCTAAAATGTGAGTAGCATTACTCTGTTTGAAGTTGGTGAAGAGTTCCGTTCCAGTTTCGTATATGATCGGTAACTGGAAATGGGTCAAAAAGACAGTAGCTAAGGTAGTGAAATTGTCGAAAGAAGCTCTAGGTAACTCAATGTACCATTTAGTTGCCGGACCTGTGAGCGTACGCTAGAAAAGACGTAATCAAACAGAATCATCATTTAGGGAATTTGATGAACACCAAGGGGTCTGTCCACCAATATTATAACCCAAATTAGTGTAAGTTGGATTTGGTTGATATGTATAACCAGGTTGCGTTTGTGACATCCCATAAAATGGTACACCAGCTTGTGAATAAATGATCCCTGATACAGATTGTTGTAAATTAACCAAAGGATTTGAGTCTGTGGACCCAACATTTGATGATATTGAGTCGAAGAACTTTCCTGATAAGGTTGATGTACAATATTTTGATTCTATAACAGGGGTATAGATGTATTAATAAGTGGTAATGAAGTGGGTGTAACAGGTTGAACCGGTTGATACGAGTGTACAACCGTTTGTGGTTGGATAGGCAGAGTGGGCTACCATTGACAAACATTCATGTCAACATTAGTTTGACCAAAATGTGACTGAGTACTGTCATATTGGGTGACCAAAGGTTGCCCCCCAGCATAAGGAGGATAATAAGATGGAAAATATTGTTCTCCAAATGCTAGGAGTCCAGTTGATATGGTACTTAAAGGAATTGACCCATAAGGACCGACTTGATATTTCCCTGATGATGGATGTAATGAATCAATTCGTTCAGTACTAACTATAGGACTACCAGTTAAAATACCAGATGATGACATTGGTAAAGACCATAGTCTTGAATATGTACCAGAGAAAGTGCCAGACAATGATTTGTAGCTTGTTGGGATCGAAGGGCCACCATGCAAATATGACTCTGGTGAGGTTGTGAACATCGACAGAGTAGCGACGGTAGGAGCTGATGTAATTAGAACAGCAGACCCAACCGAAGATGTTGGTTCAGGCATGGTTGTATGACCAAATGTATACCTTCTGAAATCAATGGGAGACTGAATGGCAATAGGATCAACAAAAGCAGATGGAAACGATTGAGGAAAAGACTGGTACAGGTAAAGGTCTCCCCCAAAATGGGTTGGACTTAAAGGTGTATCAGGTTGTGGTATTTCTTCAATTTCAATCAAACTAGGAGGAAGAACTTCACCGTTAGGCCCAAAATATATTTCAGATGGTTGAATGTGTGATATAGGAGTTTCAGTGGCTACAGAAATTTGTGGGGTGACCAAGGTAGGAACAACTTTCGGTTGTTCGACTTTAGGATTCAAATGTGATGGAAAAGAAGAGATAGGATATGGATCAATTTGTGATTGAACACTGTCGGGTCCAGGAGGTATGGTCTCAGCGATTGAATGGATCGTGACCACGGGTAGCTGTGAAGACTCCATTTCGACAACAGTAAATGAACCGGGATGTGTGGAAAAAATTTGAGCTATCTCTGGTTTAAAATATGATGTTTCGCCAAAGGTACAAATTGTACTTGATTCGGCAGATTGTGATCGCCTTCGCTTACCAGAAGTAACTTCCGACGGTAAAGGTGGTTTTAAAGCTAATATACGCAAAGGACGAGGGATAGGATTTTGTTCTTCCATGATTACTGATTTATTTTATCCAAAAACAAATAAACAAAAAGAGGGTAATGCTAGGCAAAAGGGTTTACCAAGAAACTGTGAACTGCAGAATACCTCCTGGCAAACCAAGAAGTATGGGTAGGTAATCTCCCCGAATGCTGTGTTCGGTGTATCACAATTTTAGGGTGGCCGAATTGGTTCACTATGGATGGATAGCACCTAAAAGTTGTCCTCCCAAATATACCCGAAGGTACGTGGAGTCCCAAGTTCGTATTAGCGCTGTCTGATGCGAAACTGCACAGTGAGAGCACCCCTTTATACTTATCATACTGTAACACCGCCCGATGTACCCGAGAGTACGTGGATGAGCTACGATATACTTACGTACGTGGAGTGAGGTATCACACTCGGAATGTATCGTAGACAAGTTAATGACAGCTGCTATGTTTTACAACGCCGGAACACATCTCTAGCCTAGACCTTCTAAATGTTATCGTTATGGTTCCAATGCATTGTTAAGTAAATTGAGATTTATGTTATGTTGATCTTGATTAACAATTTTCCTTTTAGATTCACCACGATGATGCATATGAAATTCCTAAAATGCAAGCTAAGAATGATAAAAAAACTTTCACTTTCATCTTGTTCAATGAAGAACCTAGCTACTAAGGGAAGAGAGCAAATAATTTGTGAGCAAACAAATCAATGAACAAAAGAAAAATCAATGAATCACAAACTAAATGCAGATTTCCTAATGTTCCTTTAGCAAAACACACATAATCCTACATGAAAATGCAAGTTTTTCTTTTCAGTTTCTTTAATGTTATGAATGCAGAAAAGAAACTAGGTGCTCTAGATCAATAATCAAAATGCTTTTTACTTTCGAGAAACGAAGAATACAAACAATAATTTCTCTTTTGAAGGAAAAACGAGGATTTCAACAACAATTTCTCCTATCAAGGAAATGAAGATTTTATGACAATTTCCTATTTTGAAAGAAAATGATTCTTAATGCGACCATAAAAAATACTTTGAAATCAACTTGTCAATGATAAAGAAAATTTTTTCTAAACAAACATTGAACAAATTTTCAGCCAAAGGAGGAAGAAGTATATAGAGTCACTGGTTAGTTGAGCATCAAACTTTTCATAACACAACAGCAAACAAAACTGAAGCAATTTGCAAAGTCAAATTCAAGGGAATTTGGTCACTTTTAGGAGTCAACGCAGTCTCCAAGGGGAGACAGTGCTCTGCAACGCAGGCTTGGAAGGGAGACAATGCTCTACAAAGCACTGTGTCCATTCTAAGGGTGCGTTGGGCGCAATAGACAAGGAAAAAGCAACTGTTTAACTACTATATTTGCAAATTAAGCTCTGAAAAAGTCTAATATTTATGTGTAACAACTACTTGGTGGATTTATAAAGAAAATCAGAGACTAAAACACCTAGACCTAAGATAAAGTTTCCCCAGTGGAGTCGCCAGTTTGTTGGGCCAGAATTGTAATCTACGGATAAACTACACTTCCCTAGACAGGTGTTAGTCTAAAACAATAGGTGAAAGACTATACTACCATTTCTCCTAACCCAGAATAGATACACAGAGAGGATTGGAGGCTTACTTGTTCAGTCGCTTCCAAATGGCTCCTTCTGCCGCTTTTGTTGCAGCTTCAAATTCAAGTGGTTTGTAAGCTGAATGCTTCTTGCAAGAAAGAACACTGAAATAGTAGAAGATGCAATAATATAGATATCTATTCAAGCTAGTTAGCTAAATTAGTAAAGCATAAACTGCATTCATCAACCAAGATCTTACAATATGGAAAATCAAAGTTAACATAGATGCATGTAGGGAAAAATAAGAAGTAATCTTTATTGATGATAGAAGGAGAGATTACAACCTAGTGACTGATTTGAAGTGACCTTCCAGAAAAGTTCCCAAGTCTCATCACAACATAAATCTCTCCAGCAATAGCTTCACAAACCAAGCTCTCAATTGAAAATTCTCCAACATTTCTCTACTCAAATTCTTCCTTCTCAAACACTTAGATCTGTGTTCAATTTATAGATGAAATGTAGGTTGTTTTGCAATCAATAGCTTTCCAAAAATAGGCAAGACATGTTTCCATTCATGTAGATGTCAAATGGACACTTAGATCCGAAGCTTGACACATGTGAACTCTTCTAGAAGGCACTGGCCAAGTGGAGATTCCGGAACAATGAGAATTTCACTCCCAATGTGACCAACTCACATGTGAATGTCGGGAAGTGCTTTTTAGAGTAGCCTTGCATGGGGCTACCTGCATATGCAATGCACTTAGGCCCCTTGGAGCCTACGTTGGTGAGCTCTCATATGCTAAATAATAAGCTTCAAACCATGGAAACCTTTTCTTGATGAAAGTCTTGCTTGATTTGTCTTGTTTCTTGTCTGAGGGCATGTAGCAACTGAAATGATAGGGAATGATAGACCCTTGATCATTGGTCATGGAGATGATGCCCAGTTAACCAGGTCATTGGGAATGGTGCCCAAATTGACCTATAATAGGTGCGGTTACCATATTTTCTTTAATAGCTCGAAGCTTTTCTGACATTCATCATCCCAAAAAAAGAGACATCCTCAATTTCTCCATCGGGGCGGTGATCAAGGTGTATCCCTGAATAAAATTTTTGTAGTAACCAGTGTGGCCTAGGATGGAGAGCAACTGTTTTTCAGTAGTGGGGACTACAAAATTGATGATAATCACAACCTTGTCTAGGTCAACCATCAATCCCTGCCGACACACTACTTGTCCCAATAGAATCCCAAATGGGACACAAAATATGCATTTTTTTATGTTCAATGAAATTTGGTGTTTCCTGTAGGCATCTAGCATCATGTGCAGGTTTGACACATGGTTCTTTACTAACCCAAAAACTTTCCAATCGTCAAAGTAGACTTTCAGAAACTTGTGAATGAATTCCTTGAATACTGCTACAACTACGCGTGATAAGATGGCAGGGGCATTCTTTAGTCTAAATGGCATGACAGTGTACTGGAACAAGCCCCACTAGGTTGCGAAGGTTGTGTTGCTGCGGTCCTTAGGGGCTACGCGTATCTGATGGTACCTCGAAAAATCGTCAATAAACGAGTCAACTTCTTGACCTCCCATATTATCCAAAATTTCATCGGAGAACGGTGTAGGGAAGGGATCATGTACGTAGGCATCATTTAGCTTGTGTAGGTCTATGCAGATTCTTATCTCTCCTTTCATCTTCTTTTCCTGGACCACCATAGGACTTACCCAATCTGACTATTCCACTGGTTCAATGATACCTGTGGCCAACATCTTTTCAATTTCCTCCTTAACTTTCTATTTGTATTCAGGGTTCAAATGATAGGGTCATTTTTTGACAGGCCGCACATCCGATTTCAAGGTAATCCTCATAACTCCCATATCCCCTACGATCCCTTTAAGCTCAAAGAAATTTGTGGGGAATAGATATTGATATTTGGTCAACAATTCTTCGATATTTCCCACTGTGTCATCATCCCAGTAATCCCCAATCTTAGCCATCTTGGGCTACTTTTCCATGCTAATGTTAACTTCCTTTAGTTTTAATGGTTTGGTAACATCAACCACCTATAGCGAAGGGCCTGCAATGGAACGTTCCCCTTCTGACTCTGGGATAGTGATATTCTAGGGATCCTCATCATAGTCTTCTATTGACAGATTTCTTCAGTTTACAATATCTTGTATCTGCGTATCCTAGGCTGGCATAGTACACTCTTGCTTAGGAAGGGACTCATTGAAGACCAAATAATCTATATCTTGCAGGGCTTCATCTAGTTTCTCAGTTCCTCCTGTTAATCCAAAAGTCATTACAAAATCCTCAGTCATTGTGTGCCAGTGATAGGTACGTTGGTGGAGTTCTACATCCACATACCAAATGGTAGGGATTGGCCCTAATGCGTGAATAAAAATATGGATCCATTCATTCCATGTGTTTTCCTTCCATACTTCCATCTAGAGAGCTAAGTGCTTGCGCAGATCCCCTCGTCCCGATAAAATTTCCATTAGTGGTTTGAATGGAGGGTCAAATCGTAAGATCATCATCTTTCTACATTCCCCCCAGTCCTGAAAAAGATCCCTTATGGGTTTCCCACTAGCGCGCGGGGGTTTCGTGCATGGCCAAGTCAAGGGCCCAAAATATCTGTTCTTTAGGGAAGTTTGCTTCAATTTCTTTGAGAAAATATTTAGCATTACTGAAGCCATCAAAGTGGGGTAGTTCTCTTACCTCTAAGGATATGCATCAGAAGCTTTTGATGATCTTAAGACACTGCAACATAGATACATCATGCCGTTGGTTCTACCAATTTTCTATCTGTCCATCTGAGTTAGATAAGCATTCACTATATTTTTACCAGCATAACATGCCGTCAACAGTGGGGTTGATCTAGTCGTTGTCCCAGCCGGTCAGCTTGTATATGTGATCAAAATCCTCTTCCTCCCGTATTGGTTCAGTGTACCGCTCCCCTCCTACTGGATCCAACGGGACTATCACCCTTGTACCTTCACTTTCAAAGATCATGATCCTTCTTTTTAAATTAATGATACCTCCCATGTCAATAGCCCAATCCAGGCCTAAGAGCATAGGGTGAGGGTTCGTGCCATCCATTATCTGAATTACCTCAAAATCAACGTAAAACTTAACACCTACAATATATACTACAACCTCTGTCAGTCGTCCTAGTGGGATAATCTTTTGCTGATTAGCCATTCGTAGCTGAATAATTGACCATTCCAGCTTAGGTTCTCCCATTATTTTCTAGGTTTGCTTGGGTAGGACCTTTGCGTCCGATCCTAAATCAAGGATTACTTGATCCATTTCGTAGTCTCCAATCTGCACAGTCATGCGCATCTCCCGTCCAGTCCTTTTTTTTTTCTTGTATAGCTTGTTCACAGCTTTAACCTCTAGCTATAAAGCAACCTTTTTTGTGCAACTATCTATTAATGCTTAGAGATTCTCTATGGCCTTCTGGTTGTGTAGCGGCTTCATACATGCCTGAAGGAATGGTTTAACTCCTTCGTCTACTTTTAGATCTGCCATACCTTTTGAAGTAGGTGCTTTATCTTTGGCCATCTCCCTCCAAGCTTCTATGAAGGTTTCTCTCTCCTTTTTTAGATCTAAGCTTTCCATTTTTTCCCCATCTTTTTAGATCAATGTTTTAGCCGCAACCTTTTCCTCAGCTCCTCCGGTGGCAATACCGTTGCATGTGATCATATTGATACATGGTCCATCATCCTGTGGTTCTACCTTAACCCTTTGTACAGTCTACGTGGGCGTATAATTTTTCTCCTGCATTTTTTCTATCAGTACCGGGCAGTCTTCAATGACATGGTTGAACTTCCTGCAATATCGGAAGGACTGGCGCGCAGGGTTTGAGAAATCTCGTACAAAATCCCATGTCTCCACAATTGTAACAGATCAGTTGTCCTCTTCCTCGACCTGCACTCCCCCCTCTCCCTCCTCTCGTTTCTCTTATGGGAGATCCACCCTACCCAGGAAGGAGATAGTGGTGATGAGGGGTTCGCCTACACCCTATATAGGTTTCCCCTATCTACCATGAGGTTGAGTGTTCGATAGTTTTGTTCAATGTGACCCACAAATGAGCAGAATCTGCACCACTATTGTTTCAGTTCTGGAACATAAGCACCTAATCGTAGGCAGTGATATATATCATGTCTTCCCGCTACCCGAAAATCAATGCACAACAACATGGGACTACGAGGACCAGCCATTTCCCATGGGTGTAGAGGGCTCAGCCCCCCATCCTACATATAATTCGATAAAAAAGGGCATTGATCCTTAGTATGACCCAACACCCTACAATGTATGCACTATATATCTGGGCTAGCTTCCTTACCTCAATCCTTCCGTAAGTTCTGAATTTATAAGTGCATTGAATCTAGCTGGCTCTGGATCTGTAGAGTTGCAAATTGCGTATAATCTCTTGGTGCAGCTTCCAACTTCATGGAAATCTATAGAGCTTCTTCCGAGCCGATCTTCTGCTGTCCCATGGGTCCACGTAGGTGTGGCAATAACATAACGATAAACCATTCCTTGTGCTGCTTTTCCTCATAGAAAAATCCCCCATCGCTGATAACCTTCTTTAATCGTTGGTAAAATTCCTAGACAGACTCTGTAGGCCCCTGCTTAAAGTCCTTTAATTCGAATACACATTGAGATTATGACTTAGGCTGCCAGAATTTTTTCTTTAGGGCATCCTTAATATCTTGTATTGGTGCATTTGCATGTTGACCAATGTATCCCATAAACCAATCCAAAGCCCTTCCTTTGAAGGCTATGGATAACTGCGCTCGTTTGATAACATCATTGTTAACATTCTGCGCAGTCCACATAGGCTCTGCTATGAACCAGAATTGATCCATATCCTTGTTCCCTACACCCTTAAAGGTAGCTAGTTTCATGTGCGTGGCCATGTCATCCTCAGGTGGTGGCGGAGGTGGGGTAGGAGAATTCTTACCCTTATGTGGGTTTGATGTAGGCGTGGCCGAGGGGCTGGTTCCAAATTGCGCAACCCCTATTTGGTTAGAATCAGATGAATCCCTTAAGGGACTGTATACCGATCTGTCTCCTTCTTGATTAACTCTGTAGTATTTACCACTTCGTTGCGTGTTTCCACTCTGGTCAAAGGTCATTCACTCGGTGTGGCCACATAGGACACCCTTTTCACTCAATAGCATCTTAATCAATAGTGATAGGGTTTTCAGGAACTTACCTCTAAATCCCTTGAAGAACCTTCACTCTGCTTTCGAATATGACACAAATATATCAACAACAAATTCTGTCTCGAATCCTCCCAAGATATTGTGAACCCAGTGGTCTACAGTTCTGGTAATATTGTTACCACTCTTTTCCAATTGTTGGATCACTTCGGGGGTCCACTGTATGACCTGATCGTCTTTCCAGCAAGTCTGGAACTCCGCCAATCATGCCAACCACTCTTGAAATTTGTGTGCGAAGGATACAAAGAAGATTTCGTTCACTTCCATAAAAATATACTTGTTTTTCCACTCTTCAACATATAGCTTCTTACTTCTATTCTCTTTTAGGGCATATTCCTGAATCTGTTTTTCGAACCAGTATTCTAACTCAGACTTTAATGGCTGGCTACCAATGACCCCGTGGCATTACCCAATCTCTCTCTCAAAATGATTCCGATCCCGGCAACGGAACCATTTGTTGGCTTTAGGGGTCATGACCCATGTTCGGTTTTAAGGTTTTCCAACAAACCTCGATACTAGTGGCCCTTTAGGAAATGACTCGATTACATAGGTCAATGTCTCACCCAAAGTAGTATGAGAGGGTGCTGGAACTAGGTTTCCACACCCTAAGAGAGAGAGTTAATAAGAGGGGGTCCCTTCGGATCTAACAGACTTGCACAGGAGAAGCCCAACACCAGACCCTTTTAACAGTATATGGGCTAAGCAAAAATCGTAATTAATAGGTAACTTGAGTAGAGTATTTTAACCAGAGCTACACATTAATCATATCACATTCATGTGCGCATCAGTATATCATCAGTATTCAGTAAGAAAACATGATCTTAGAACATAAACACACCCGATAATCGTAACACAAGAATACTAAAACATCATCAACAACCTTCTCATTCATTCATATTTAGATCCAACTTACAGACTCTATTATTGGCCTGCACACACAGCCAGTGGGGTCCGCACACAACATGAATTTGGGGTCTCCGTGCACACAGCCAGCAGGAGCCCTTACCCAGACGATTGACCCAAAAGATCCACAAGTTCGTATCCAAGCTTAGCTTCATTCTTTCTTAGCCTCCTCTAGACTTGATTTATCTATCTATTTATAACATCGTAGCCTGCGCTAATCTAAGGTCTGCAAACCGTGGTTTTTGGATTCTTGGTCTACCCTTTGACCCATTACAATAAATTGGGGCTTTGACCCTCCCAAAAGCCCCTACAGAAGACCAAGTATTACAAAAATATTACAAAACTGGACCAAAAATGCAATTAGGGGACCTTGTTCCAACATTGGTCTTTTGCAACTCAAGGTTGTGTCTAGAAGCAACAACATGGCCTATGGTGTTCCTTTCCCTAAACTTGTTGCATCTCCTTGGGGCCTCCCAACTCAATTTTCAACACTTATTGGGGGCAACCTATATCTTAGGGGAAAACCATTCGTTGGTAGCTTTTCTTAGGATGAGGGCATGCCTTATGGTCTGTCACTCTACACAACCCCACCACCACGTCAATAAAACTATTATATTTTGCAACCTATGTACCCTATTGGAAACCCGTTGATGGGAGGACCTCGTAGTCCCTCAGGTCCCCCTGCTCTTCCCTGGTCATATTTGATGACATCCACACCATTTCCATTCATGTTCACTCTCGATATACCATATATGTACAAGTTGACTAATGACCCTATCAACCATAATTTTCTTTGATCTCCAAGCCCCCATAATATTCCTGTAGACATTCCTAAGTTTGAGGGAAAGCATGGAGATGATTCTGGCTAGACATATCACTAATTACCACCTTTTGTGTCTCTCTAATCCAATGATTGACGATAGCATTTGACTTAGACTATTTCTGTGCACCTCGATTGGCAATGCAGCCAAGTGGTATATTGAATTATCCCACGCTTCTTTCAATAAATTTAATACCCTCGCTATGGAATTCTAAAAAAATTCCAACTACCCATTCGTTACAAAATCAGAATGGAACTCTTCACAACTTTGCGCTAGAAAACTTCCATCCAAATCTTCGATCACATCCATGAAGGGAGAAGAAGGAGAAGGTTAGTAAAGGCTTCCATTCCAGATTTCCTATTATCCAATTGGTTCTGCATGTCTCTACTACATACCACTACGAAGGATGTTTCCATGTTCATATCCATTACTGAATACTAGGTCATATTTCATGCCCAACACTTAGATCTCATATATTGTCAGTCACTATACAAAAAAATTCTGCTCCATTGTGAAGGTGATGAAATTGTTATCATTTATTCAAATAATATGGATATCGTTGAATTGAAGAGTGATTTCCTCGCACATATTCAACCTGGACCTGCAACCTCCATTCAAGAAGTTGTTATTTGCTAATATCATTGTGTTTGATTCATATCTTCCGCTTGTGTATTTCTAACCTATGGAAAATGATGTGTGGGTAGGAGCGATCTTAGGAATGAAAAAGTGTTATTTAACCAAGCACAGATATGTCGAATCCCCTATGGACTATAAAGGATTGGATGAAGTGGAAAGCGTGAGGCATTATGTGTCTCAGAAGCTTTTGTATGGAAGCTTAAATATTACTGTGTAAGGAAACGATTCAAATTCAAAAGCACCTTCCTTCACATTGTTGGGTTGATGTATTGAGAATTGTGTAGAGGCACTATTCAACCTGCTGCAGGTGGAAAGATCCTATGATTTGTAGATAGCCACTGACATAATCGTTGTATGCTTGGGTCTGCATGTGGATCTAACTGGACCACCATCTAGCTAACGACCAATCGAACCGAGATTTGGCAGGGGTTAAATTTATTAAGTACAAAGGTCCATTGTGGTGTAGCCTTACCTTGCCACTGATCATAGAGTGTGCACCTAGCCAATGAATATTTTACTTTTTAGCTAAGTGATGCTTGTTGGTGGGCTTCCCTCCTTGAGGATGTGCATTTGAAAAATTGATTCATGAAATTTTAAGTATTTGAAGCTATTGCGAGCATTGAGGAGTGTGGGTAGAGTGTTGCTAAAGAGTTGTAGTGTTGTCAATTCGGTTGCAATGTGAAGTTGTAATGTAGTGTGTAACCAATGTTGTGTGTGATCACCAGAAATTAATAGGAAATTGTAAAGGAGTCCAGGTGCTAGTACAAGATTATTTCTAGTTGCTTGGAGCTGCAAAGCCACCACCTAAGTATTGAACTTGTTGTGGTATTGTTGGAAGAAAATTTGTGTGCCACCATTATCACTGGACTGAGGCATTTCCAGAATTGGAGTTGCAACTAGAAAACGATTCAATGTGTTATGTGAAGCAATCTACATCAAGCATTAAGTAATAGTGTGGAGTTGTTTGGTTAGTGCAATGATGATATGTGTGAAGAAATATGCTGATGCGCAATGTTGTGGGTTGGACATCTCGGTTGGAGGAAACTGGTGAACCTAGAGGTTGCTTGTGTTTGAATTTGTGATTGCTTATGGAAATTGGATTGCTTGTGTGTCCACATTTGTGACCAATTGCGTGGAAATGATCATTTTTTGGAGTGAGACAACCTTGTTGGTGAAATTGTGGTAATGTGTTTTTTCCTAGGTTGTTAGGGAGAGTCGAGTTTTACCAAGCTATCTAGTTGTAATTTTAAGTACAACTTCATGATTGTTTCAGATATTGATCTGGTGCATTGTTGAAGGTTTTTCCTAAGGGAATTTGTCAGCATTTCCTGGCCGATGTGAAAGACATTGTATAAAATAGGAGGAGCATGCACTGAATTCATGGGTCGGAAAAGCAGAATCAAATAATTCTGAAGAGAATTTAAACAATTCAAGAGGAAGTATCATAGGGTAAAGGTAGAATATGAAATGCCAAATATAGATTTGAATCAGCCTTAAATGGAATGTAATGAAAAAACTAATGAAAATGAAGGTGGATATTTAGTAGCGGATCTACATCTAGGTATAAATTTTGCAGAGAGAAAATCCAAGGAGGACTCAACAACAACTGATGAATTTAAAAAAGAGAAATTTATAATTAAATTTGATAATGGATATTTTTTACATGAAATTGAGTTGCAGGTTATCTCTGAAAAGAAGTTGGCTGATAAATTGTTGTTTTCTTTTGATGATCAAGTGGAAGAACATGATGAGGAAATTATAGCAGCAGTTAAAGGAACAAACAAGTTTGAAGATGTCAAGCTTGATTATTATGCAAAGATAAAGCTAATTGAAGGATGGCTTGAGAAATATTTTGAACATATTTATGTAGGTTTGGAAGCAGCAACTGGAAGATGCAGGTAACATGGACATTTAAACAACAGTTGATACATCTAACGAAGTCCATGGTATTATGATTTATTGGAGTCTTGAAGAAATTAGGCATTACTATATGCTAATGTGGCGACAATTCATCGAACAAGGAACAGAAAAAGGTAATGACAATGCACAACAACCCAATTATTTATGTATTGAATAATATGCAACTATTGAATACCAATTCTGGCCTAAATAATATGATGAAGTATTACTATAAGCCAATTGTGTCATGCATTTAAAGTTGAATAAATCAAGGAAGGAGTGTTATCATTACTTAACAACAAGAAAGGGAAAAATGATATTGTAAGGTTAAACTGTAAAACATATTTGAGACTAATACCAACAGGTGTTATGTTCCATTTCTCCATTAATGTGAGGACCATTGGAAATAATGGAGAAATATAGTTATTTCTAGATTAATTCATTAATAGTCACTTGTTGTTGTTTGTTGAAATTGAGCTATATTATTTAGGATTCAAATCCTATTTCTTAGGAAGTTATTTAAACTCCTAAAAAAAAAATTAACCTTATATATGTATGAACTTGCTTGTTGATGAAATGAAGTGCCCTATGCAAGCACTCTCTTGTTGAGCTAGCCTCACTTGAGATATGATTATTTACTTAATATTTGTTCTTCCTTGATTTTCAATTTGGTATCAGAGCATCAAGTGATAGTTGAGTAAGTTTGTGAAATGGTTTTTTTATTTTTTTGTTGGAAGAGGAGATCCACTTAGTGTTTTGTATCTTAGAGAGCTCTATGTATTCATAAGAACTGCTCATTGTGGAACTCGTTGTTCTTTGTTTGAATTACACGTACATGTTGGTGGAGATATGTTTTATTTCCGCAACAACACAAGTATTCCCCTTCATTGGAATGTACTACATTGAGATCTTTTGAAAAGTCGTTGATTCGTTGCATTACCAAGTCCAACCATTTCTTGTCTAAGATATCATTAAAAGCATATCATGCGAGATGTCAAAATAGAGAACATGTTGTGGATGAGGATTTTATTCGGGGTTCATTCTTGAATTTGAGAAAGCGCTAAGAGCTCGTTGAGGCGAGTCATCCCTCATTATTGATCGTGGAACACCGATGTGAGAATATTGATTTTTTCCTAGGTGTTGTTGAGTTGTGTGGATTTTGTTTGGAAAGTGCCATAAAACGTTGTTTAGAGGTTTGGTTATTATATGGGTCGAAGTGTGAAACATTACAAGAGTCTATCTACTCCATTGTGAACATGATGACATTGTTATCAGTTATTCAAATAATCTATATATCAATGAATTGAAGAGTGAATGTTTCGCACATTTTTCAACCTGAGCCCGCTACCTCCATTCAAGAAGATTCTATTTGTTGTGATCATTATATTTGATTCATATATGTCATTTGTGTAATGCTAACTTGTGCCAAATGATGTGTGGTTAGGAGCGATCGTAGGAATTCTCGAGTTTTACTTGATCAAGCACTGATCTGATGAATCCCATGTGGACTGTAAGGAGTGGTTGAAGTGGAAAGTGTGAGGTGTTGTATGTATCAGAAATATTTATATGGAGTCTTGAATATTTTTGTTTAAGGAAACAATTAAAATTTAAAAGAAAATTCCTTTGCGTTGTTGAGTTGTTGCATTGAGTGATGTGTACAGGTATAGTTGTTGAACCTACTGCAGACGGAAAGATCCTGCGAGCTACAGATATCCACCGACATAATAGTTGTATGCTTGGGTATGTGTGTGGATCTAAGTGCATCAATATCTAGTTATAAATCAATGGAACTGAGATCTGGCAAGGGTTAAAGTCATTAAGTAAGAGGGCCCACTGTCATGTAGCCTTATCGTGGCACCAATTATAGAGCGTGCACCCAACCAATGTGTTTTTGACTTTGCAGCTGAGTGACGCTTATTGGAGGCATTCCCTCCTTAAGGATGTGTATTTAAAAAAATGATTAATGAAATTATGATTATATTACGTTGTTTTGAGCATTTAGGAGTGTGGGTAGAGTGTTGCTAAATAATTGTAGTGCAGTTTATTTGGCTGCAATGTGAAGTTGCAATGCAGTGTGTAACAAGTGTTGTGTGTGACCACAAAAAGTTCATAGAGAAATGTAAAGGAGTCTTGGTGAAGATAGAGGAGTATTCCAGCTACTTGGAGCTGAAAAGTTACCACCTCAAGATTGCACCTATTATGGATTGAACCCGCTACGATATTGTTGGAATAAAATTTGAGTGGCACCATCATCATTAGACTGAGGCATTTTCAGGATTGGAGCTGCAACTAGAAAAAGAGTCAACATGTTGTGTGGAGCAACTTGTACCAAGAATGAAGCAATAGCATGGATTTTTTTGTTTTGTGCGATGGTGACCTGTGTGAAGAAATCTACCGATTTGCAATGTTGTGGGCTGGACATCTAGGTTAAAGGAAATTGGTGAACCTGGAGACTGCCTGCTTCTGAATTCATTACTGCTTCTAGAAATCAGACGACATGTGTTTGAATTTGTGACCGCTTGCATGGAAGGCTCAAAAAAGTTGGGAGTGAGCCAACCTTGTTGGTGAAATCATGGTAATGTGTTGTACCTCTGTTGTTAGGGAGAGTTATGTCTTACCAAGCTACCCAGTTATGATTTCAAGTCCAGCTTGATGATTGTTTCATATATTGATTTGGAGCATTATTGAAGGGTGTTCCCGAGGGAATTTGTCATCATTTGTTAACTGGCATGAAATACATTGTAGAAAATAGGAGTAGCATGCATTGCATTCATTGATCCGAAAAGGAGAGTCAAACAATTCCGAAGAGAATTTAAACAATTCAGAAGGAAGTACCAGAGGGAAAAGGAAGAATATGAAATTCCAAATATATATTTGAATCAGCTCGAAATGGAATGTGGTGAGAAAACGGATGATAATGAATGTGAATATTTAGTATTAAATCTACAACTAGGTAAAAATATTGTAGAGAGAAAATCCATGGAGGACTTAGCAACAACTGATGAATTGAAGAAAGAGGAATTTGCAATTAAATTTGATTATGGATATTTTGTTATGAAAATGAATTGTGGGTTATCTTTGAAAAGAAGTTCATTGATAAACTGTTGTTTGCTTTTGATGATCAAGTGGAAGAACATGATGAGGAAATTATAGCAGCGATTAAAGGAACAAACAAGTTTGAAGATGTCAAGCTTGATTATGATGCAAAGATAAAGCTAATTTAAGGATGGCTTGAGAAATATTTTGAACATGTTGATGTAGGTTTGGAAGTAGCAACTAGAATGGTGAAGAATATTGAAACTGAACAGAATGAAGAATCCATGAATGATGTTGGTGACATGGATATTGAAGAAACAATTGATACATGTAACGAATTCCATGGTATTATGATGTAGTGGAGCCTTGAAGAAATTAAGCATTACTATAGGCTAATGTGGCAACAACCCAATGAACAAGGAATAGATGAAGGTAATGAAAAAGCACAACAACCCACTTATGTATGTATTGAAGAATCTGCAACTATTGAATACAAATCATGGCCTCAAGAATCTAATGAATTCTCGCTACAACCCAATTGTGTCATGCAATTAAAGTTAAATAAATCAAGGAAGACCCGGATGCGGGTGACAGCTATGTGCGATGGGACAGAGGTCGTGAGGACGGGAGGCCACATGCCAACCCATCCGCGACCACCTGCTCGCAGTAAATATCACCCGATCGATCATAATGAACATAGTAATGGTGAAGCCGCCCGACATGAATTCTGATGGCAGAGGTATTTTCGAACGCCGCAAAGGCGATTCGCACCAGGTTAACCAGATCGCTCATTCATTGCAGAAGGTTGTGGGCTGCAGGAACAGAGGGCTATTTGAGATGGATCCCGCGCCGAGGATTTCACTGTGTAATTCGATTGAGGACTGTGCCATCAAACGCACCACCACAGGGAAGAGGAGTCGCCATACTTGCTGTCTGAAGCCTGACGAGAGTCTTCACATCTCCATTGCTGGTTCCTGCAATTCGGCTTCATTGGTCCTGAGCTTTCCTCCAGCGCCGACCCTGGTGAGCTCGTCTTCACTCCAGCGTCTCAGCTCTATCTCTGTTGCTAGTATGCCACGTCTGAGGCACAGGATGCGCAGCAGGAGGGGCGCCTCTCGCTCCGCCAGGAGGCGCTCGCCCTCCTCCTCCTCTTCTCCGTCGGCAATCTCTTTGCCATCTGACAATATCTTCCATGGACGCCAATTACGCTCTGGTCGCAGGCTCGACTCGCCCTCTGGGGATGCGATGCCTGCTCAGTCTCACACAGCTCTTTTTTCGTTCGATTGCGCCCTAAATCGACCTAGAGTCACCGTCGCCATCTCTGTGGTTTTCATGGAAGAGCCCTCGCCTGAAATCCCTCCGGATGATCCTGCTCCTATAGATGGCGCCATCCCGGCTGCTGTGAGGCTTGACTCGAGGGTTCAGACTAGCGCGCGCAGGGAGGATATGCCTGAGGTTTCGGCTCGTGGTCCACCTCTTCAGACGGAATCGCCCACTGAGGTCCTGCCCAATGCTGAACGTTCTTATGCCCAAGGCGCACCAGCTGACTTCGGCTGCAGGGTTGAGGAGGTCGCCCCAGATGAATAACTCGCCTTTTTCTCTTGTTTCTCAGGTTCTTGCTCTGCCCTCTCTGAGGGATTGTCATGCTGCTCTTATGTTTCCTACAGTTTTGGTCCTTTTTTGCCAGCGACCAGTTTTAGTTATTACTGTAGTCCAATTTTGTCATGGTCCAGTTAATCTGCTATACAATGTACATGTTCTCAGTTTTCAGTCAAAGCGTCCCAGGTCCTATCCCCTGCGCGGGATTTTGTTTGTTGAAGGTTCCTCGGGCTGGTTTCCCTCCAGAAGGGCAGCCATAAACTAGTCTTGGTCTGTTCGAATTGCCTCCTCGTAGGCACTGATGTACTATATTTCCCTTTGTTAATAGATTACTCTAATTTAGAAAAAAAAAAAAAAAAATAAATCAAGGAAGAAGTGTTATCATTACTTAACAGCAAGTTAGGTAAAAAAATAAATTGTAAGGTTAAATTGTAAAGCATGGTTGAGACTAAGACCAACATGTGTTATGTTCCATTTATCCATTAAGGGGAGAGTTGGAAATAATGGAGGAATCTAGTTAGTTCTAGATTAATTCATTAATAGTCACTTCTTGTTGTTGGTTGAGATTGAGCTACTTTATTTAGAATTGAGATCCTATTTCTTAGGGAGGTTTTTAAACTCAACAAACTTGCAACCTTATATATGTACGAGCTTTATTGCTAATGAAGTGATGTGCCCTAAGCAGGCACTCTCATGGTGAGCTAGCCTCACATGAGAGTTGATCGTTTATGTCCTATTTATTCTTCCTTAATTTTCAAATTGGTATCAAAGCGTCAAGTGATAGTTGAGTAAGTTTATGAAGCTTGTTTAATTTGATGTCAGGAGAGGCAAACCAATTAGTGTTTTGTATCCTAGAGAGCTCTTTGTATTTAGAAGAATTGATCATCTTGGAAATAATTGTTTGTTGTTCGAATTACATGTGCATGCTGGTGGAGATATGTTGTATTTTCGCTACAACACTAGTCTTCCCCTTCGCTAGAATGTATTGTATTTAGATCTATTGAAAATTCGCTGATTTGTTGCATTACCAGGTCTAACCATTGCTTCTTTAAGAGATAATTAAAAGCACACCATGCAAGATCTAAAAATAGATAACACACTATAACTAAGGTTGTTATTCGGAGGTCGTTCTTGAATGTGACAAAGCGTAAAGAGCTCGTTGAGGTGGGTCGTCCTTCATTTTTGATCGTGGAAAACTGGTGTGAGAAGATTGATTGTTGGCTAGGTGTTGCTGTGTTGTGTGGAGGTTATTTTTATCATACCAGAATTTTTTTTTGGAGGTCTGGTTGTGTATGGGTTGACGTGCGCAATTGTACAAGATTATGTTTTCTCCATTGCGAAGGTGGTGACATTGTTAGCATCTATACAAATAATCTGGATATCATTGATTTGAAGGGTGAGTGCCTCACACGCATTCATCCTGGACCTGCTACTTCCATTTAAGAAGCTTCTATTTGTTCAGATCATTGTGTTTCATTAATATCTTCCATTTTCGTAATGTTAACCTGTTGCAAATGATGTGTGGGTAGGAGCGATTATAGGAATGCCTTAGTGTTATTTGACCAAGCACTGATATATCGAATCCCTTTTGGACTGTAAAGGAGCGACTAAAGTGGAAAGTGTGAGGCATTATTTGTCTAAAAAATTATTATATGGAGGCTTGAATATTTTTGCGTTAGAAAACTATTCAAATTCAAAAGCACCTTCCTTTGTGTTGTTGAGTAGATGTATTGAGCATTGTGTAGAGGTGTTTTTGAACCTGCTGTAGGTGGAAAGATCTTGTGTGCTGCGGATAGTCACTGACATCATCGTTGTATGCTTGGGTCTACGTGTGGATCTAAGTGGGGCGAGATATGGTCAGTGACCAATAAAACTGAGATCTAGCAAGGATTAAAGTCATTAAATAATTAGGCCCATTGTCATGCAACTTTACCTTGGCACCGATCATAGAGTGTGCACCTAGCCAATGCATTTTTTACTTTACAGTTGAGCGATGCTTGTTGGCGGGCTTCCCGCCTTAAGGATTTGTATTTGAAAATTTGATTCATGAAATTCTGAGTATCTAAATCTACTGTGATCATTGAGGAGCATGAGCACAATCATTTATAAATATTTGTAGTGTAGCTGATTTGGCTACAATGTGAAGTTGTAGTGCGGTGTGTAACCAGTGTTGTGCGTGACCACAAAAAAATCATAGAGAAACATAAAGTATTCCTGGTGTCAGTAGAGGAGTATTTCCAGTTTCTTGGAGATGCAAAGCCACCACCTCATGATTGAACCTATTGTGGTATTGTTGGAAGAAAATTTGATGCCACCATTATCATTGGACTAAGGAATTGTCATGATTGGAGTTGCAACTAGCAATTGATTCAATGTGTTGTGTGGATAAACCTGCGTCAAGCGTGAATCAATAGCATGGAGCTTATTGGTTGGTGTGATAACGATTTGTGTGAAGAACTCTGCCGATGTGTAGTGTTTCAGGTTGGACATCTCAATTGGAGGAAACTACTGAACCTGGAGACAACCTGCATCTGAATTCGTGACTGCTTTTGAAACTAGACTGCATGTGTCTGCATTTGAGACCGCTTATGTGGAAGGGTTAGACAAGATGGGAGTGAGCCAACCTTGTTGGTGAAGTCATGGTAATGTTTTGTGCCTATGTTGTTAGGGAGAGTCGATTTTTACCAAGCTATCCATTTGTAATGTCAATTCGAGCTTGATGATTGACTCAGTTATTGATATGGTTCATTGTTGAAGGGTGATCTAAGGGAATCTATTGTCATTTGATGACTGGCGTGAAAGACATTGTAGAAAATAGGAGGAGAATGCATTGCATTCATGGGAGAGAAAAGAAGACTCAAACAATTTTGAAGATAATTTAAACAATTTAGGAGGAAGTATCATTGGATAGAGGAAGAATATGAAATTCTAAATATAGATTTGAATCAGCCCAAAATGGAATGTAGTGAAAAAAATTATGAAAATGAAGGTGAATCTTTAGTAGCATATCTACAACTAGATACAGAGATTGCAGAGAGAAAATACATGGAGGACTCAACAACAACTAATGAATTGAAGTAAGAGGAATTTGTAATTAAATTTTATAATGGATATTTGTGTTATGAAAATGAATTGGAGGTTATCTCTGAAAATAAGTTGATTAATAAATTTTCGTTTGATTTTGATGATTGATTGGAATAACGCGATGAGGAAATTATAGCAACAGTTAAAGGAACAAACAAGTTTGAATATGTCAATCTTGATTATGATGCAGAGATAAATCTAATTGAAGCATGGCTTGAGAAATATTTTGAACATATTGATGTATATTTGAAAGAAGCAACTAGAATGGTGAAGAATCTTGAAACGAATGAAGAATCCATGAATGATTCAGGTGACATGGATATTGAACAATAGTTGATACATCTGACGAAATCCATAGTACTATTATGTAGTGGAGTATTGAAGAAATTAGGCATTACTATAGGCTAATATGGCAACAATCCCTTAAACAAGAATAGGCAAAGGTAATGACAAGGCACAACAACCCACCTATGTATGTATTGAAGAATATTCAACTATTCTGAAGTATTTCTATAGGCCAATTGTGTCATGCAGTTGAATAAATCAAGGAAGAAGTGTTATCATTACTTAACATCAAGAAAGGTAAAAATAAAATTGTAAGGTTAAATTGTAAATCCTGACTGAGACTAAGATCAAAAGGTGTTATGTTCCATTTCTCCATTAAGGGAGAGACCATTTGAAATAATGAAGAAATCTAATTAGTTCTATATCAACTCATTAATAGTCACTTCTTGTTGTTTGTTGATATTGAGATATTTTATTTAAGATCCAAATCCTATTTCTTAGGGAGTTGTTTAAACTCCTCAACAAACTTCTAACACTATATATGTACAATATTTCTTAGTAGACACTCTCTTAGTGAGATAGCCTCACCTCAGAGTTGATCGTTTATTTAATTTTTTTTCTTCTTTGATTTTCAAATTGGTATGAGAGTGTGAGATGATAGTTGAGTAAGTTTGTGAAGTAGTTTGTTTAATTTTTTTTCGAAAGAGGCAAACTAGTTAGTGTTTTGTATCCTAGAGAGCTCGATGTATTTAGAATAATTGATTATCCTAGAAATTATTGTTCTCTGTTTTAATCACATACATGTTGGTGGGGATATGTTGTATTTCCACTATAACACAAGTATGCCACTTCGCTGGAATGTATTACATTGAGATATTTTGAAAAGTCATTGATTCGTTGCATTAAAAGGTCCATACATTTCTTGTCTAAGAGCTCGTTAAAAGTAGACCATGTGAGATATCAAACTAGAGAACATGGTGTGGCCGAGGATTTTATTTGGAAGTTTTTCTTGAATGCGAGAAAGCACAGAGAGCTCGTTGAGGCGGGCCTTCCTTAATTTTTGATCGTGGAAAACTGGCATGAGATAATTGATTGTTTCCTGTGTGTTGTTAAGCTATGTGGAGATGTTTTTTAGCATGCCATATAATTTTGTTTGGAGGTCTGGTTCTTGTATGGGTTGACATGCGTAACTATACAAGAGTTTATTTCCCCCATTGTGAAGGCAGTGAAATTGTTATCAGCTATTTAAATATTTTTTATATCGCTAAATTGAAGAGTGAATGCCTCACACACATTTAACCTGGACCTGCTACCTCCATTGAAGAAGTTTCTATTTTTTGAGATCATTTTTTTTTATTCATATATGTTGCTTGTGTAATGTTAGCCTGTGGTGAATTATGCGTGGATAGGAGGAATCGTAGGAATGCCCGAGTGTTATTTGACCTAGCATCGATATGTCTAATCCCCTGTGGAGTGTAAAGGAGTGGCTGAAGTGGAAAGTTTTAGGTGTTGTGTGTCTCAGAAATTTTTATATGGAGGCTTGAATATTTTTGTGTAAGGAAATGATTCAAATTCAAAAGCATCTTCCCTCACGTTGTTGAGGCGTTTCATTGAGCGTTGTTCAACCTACTGCGGGTGGAAAGAGCCTACGAGTTGTAGATAGCCACCGACATAATCATTGTATGCTTGGGTTTGTGTGTGGATCTAATTGGGAAAATATCTAGTCAGTGACCAGGTAGGGGTTAAAGTCATTAAGTAAGAGGGACCACTGTCGTGCATCCTTACCTTAGGCACCGATCATAGAGTGTGTTCCCATCCAATGTCTTTATTACTTTATAGCTAAGTGACACTTGTTGGCGGGCTTCCCTCCTTAAGGATGTGTATTTGAAAAATTGATTCATGACTTATAAGTATCTGAATTTGTTGTGAGCATTAGGGAGTGTGGAGAGAGTGTTGCTAAAGAGTTGTAGTGTAGCTGATATGGTTGCAATGTGAAGTTGCAGTGCAGTGTGTAACAGTGTTGTGCGTGACCACTAGAAATTCATAGAGAAACATAAAGAAGTCCTGGCACTGGTAGAGAATTATTTACATCTACTTGGAGCTTCAAAGCCACCACCTTAGGATTGAACCTACTATGGATTAAAACTATTGCGATATTGTTGGCAAAAAAATTGTGTGACACAATTATCACTGGACTGAGGAATTGTCAAGATTGGAGTTGAAACTAGCAAACGATCCAACGTGTTACGTGGAGAAACCTGCATCAAGCATGAAGCAATAGAATTCATGGGAGGAGCATGCATTGCATTCATCGGCCGAGAAAGGAGACTCAAACAATTCAGGAGGAAGAATCATAGGGCAGAGGAAAAATATGAAATGCCAAATATAGATTTGAATCATCCTGAAATGGAATGTAGTGTGAAAATTGACGAAAATGAAGGTGAATATTAGTAGAAAAACTACATCTAGGTATAGATATTGTAGAGATAAAATACACGGAGGACTGAGAAACAACTGATGAATTGAATAAAGAGGAATTTGAAGTTAAATTTGGTATGGATATTTGTGTTATGAAAACGAATTGCAGGTTATCTTTGAAAATAAGTTGATTGAGAAATTGTTGTTTACTTTTGATGATCAAGCGGAAGAATGTGATGAGGAAATTATAGCAGCAGTTAAAGGAACAAACAAGTTTTAAGATGTAAAGATTGATTATGATGCAGAGCTAAAGCTAATTAAAGGATGGCTTGAGAAATATTTTGAACATGTTGATGTAGGTTTTAAAGCAGCAATTGGAATGGTGAAGAATCTTGAAATTGAACATAATGAAGACTCCATGAATAATGGATGTGACATGGATATTGAAACAACAATTGATACATCTGAAAAAGTCCATGGTATTATGATGTAGTGGAGTCTTGAAGAAATTATGCATTACTATAGGCTAATGTGGCAACAATCCATCGAACAAGGAATAGACGAAGGTAATGGAAAATCAAAACAACCCACTTATGTATGTATTGAAGAATCTGCAACTATTGAATACAAATCCCCACCTGAAGAATATGATGAAGTATTGCTACATCCCAATTGTGTCATGCAGTTAAAGTTGACTAAATCAAGGAAGAAGTGTTATCATTACTTAACATCAAGAAAGGTAAAAATGAAATTGTAAGGTTAAACTATAAACCTTGGCCGAGACTAAGACCAACAGGTGTTATGTTCCATTTCTCCATTAAGGGGCATACTTGAAAATAATGGAGAAATCTAGTTAGTTCTACATTAGTTCACTAATATTCACTTGTTTTTATTTGTTGTGATTGGTCCATTTTATTTAGGATTTAGATCCTATTTCTTAGGGAGTTTTTTAAACTCCTCAACAAACTTGTAACCTTATATATGTACGATCTTTCTTGTTGATGAAGTGAAGTGACTTATGCAGCCACTCTCATGGTGAGATAGCTTCACCTGAGAGCTTATCGTTTATTTCATATTTTTTCTTCCTTAATTTTCAAATTGGTATTAGAGTGCCAGGTGATAGTTGAGTAAGTTTTAAAAATGGTTTGTTTATTTTGTTTTTGGGAGAGGTGAACCAGTCAGTGTTATGTATCCTAGAGAGTTATGTCAATTCAAAAGAACTGGCCATCATGGAAATTGATGTTCGTTATTCTAATTATACATACATATTGTGGATATATGTCATATTGTTGCTACAACACAAGTTTTCCCCTTCACGGGAATGTATTGCATTAAGATCTATTGAAAATTCATTGATTTGTTTCATTACTAGGTCTAGCCATTGCTTGTCTAAGAGCTCATTAAAAGCATGCCATGCGACATCTAAAACTAGAGAACATAATGTGGATGAGGTTGTTATTCGTAGGTCGTTCTTGAATGTGAGAATGTGCAGAGATCTCGTTGAGGTGAGTCGTACTTCATTATTGCTCATGTAAAACCAGTGTGAGAAGATTGATTGTTGCCTAGGTGTTGTTGAATTCTGTGGAGGTGTTTTTAACTGTACCATAGAACATTGTTTGTAGGTTTGGTTCTTATTTGGGTCAACGTATGAACTGTATAAGAGTTTGTATTCTCCATTGTGAAGGTGATGACATTGTTATCAGTTATTCAAATAATCTAGATATCACTAAATTGAAGAGTGAATGCCTTGCACACGTTCAACCTGGACATACTACCTCCATTCAAGGAGTTTCAATTTGCTTATATCATTGTGTTTGAATCATATATGATTCTTGTGTAATGATAACATGTGGAAAATGTTGTGTTGGTAGGAGTGATCGTAGGAAAGCCCGAGTTTTATTTGATCGAACACCGATATGTTGAATCCCATGTGGACTGTAAAGGAGCGTGATGCAGGAGCATCCTGCTCAAATGTCATTGGTTATTTGGGAGACTTAGGGGGTCTTATGTTTTTAAAGAGAGTTAGTTATCTAAGTGTCATTTTAAATGTTTTGAGTGATTTAGAATAGAGTTTAATTCTATATTGTGAAGCATAATTGTAAATTTTCTCGAATATTGGAGAACATGAGAGAATTAGGACAGTTGAGAGCTCATAAGGATTGAGAGATTTGGAAACTAATTGTAGATCTTAAATTAGGAATTAGTTCATGATTTATGGGATTGAGAGGATTCTTAGGGATTAGTTGAAATTATTAAGGATCTGAACTAGAATTGGTTCACAGAACCTTTTGTATATAATTGTACAGTCTCAAAGACATATAAAATATAGATAATAGAAGAAACTTGATTGTAAGCCTACGGGCATAGAAAGAGAGGAAGAGAAAATGGCCATGTAAGGGTACATCAGGCCAAATCCAGTTTGTAAGCAGGTTTGTGTTTGTATCTGTACAATTCATTTACTAATGAAGAATTGAATTCATCATGACTTTGTTTGAGTGATCGGTAAATGATAAAATATGGTGTTTGTATAATAAACACCTAAATCGAAAGAATCCTGACGAATGAATGGCTGGTCAGAACCCGTGTGTTTCTAGCTTGGAGAAATTGATGGTGTGTGATAGACATATGTGCGTGTATTATGAACCTAAGTTATTGATGTTCACAAACCGGTGGCGTTAGGGTGAGCTTAATCAATTTCGTAATTGGGTGAAGATATACGGAACTATGCGCCTCAGAACCTCACATTTTGGTTGGAACCATGAGTCGATGGTGCAATGGAACGGTGAAGCGGGTTTGGAAAAAATTTAGTGGTATTTCATACCCCCCAAAGGTTGGTAAGTGGTATTATAGAGGGGGTTGCGAAATAACGTGGAGGTGCCACGTAGCATATGAAAACCGTTCATTTAGCACGTTAAAAGGTGGTAGAGTATCATACTCGTCAGAGTGCGATCGCCGTCGGATCGACGAATGCGTGCAAATCGTCGGAAAAAGGTGCGTTGGGAAATAACTGTGGGCTCGAAGATATATATGTTGGAATTTTGGTTTTTAACCAAAGTCGTAAACATAGGGGAATATTTCATTTAAGCGGGTATATAATTTGGTTTATATTGTATGATTATAAAAAGGGAATTATACCCGAATAAGGGTTTTTCACATAGAAAGTGCTTATCTTGGGATTTATGTAATTGACATGCATCTTTATATGCATACTGTGGGTCTAGAGCGGCTTAGGCTGCGTCAATCTTGGTATCAGAGCATACGCTCTTTGGGAATTGAGTAACAACCACCTAAATTATTTCCCTCATTAGACAAAGATTGATGGTTCCAACAGTGAGTTGCAGAAAGGGTGATCATAGAAAAACAAGTTTTATTCACCAGAGAGGAAAGAACATCGCGGGTGATTTTGGTAAAAAGGCAAAGAGCCAAAAGAGAGTTAGTCCTTAAAGAAGAGTGGAGTTTGTTCTTACAAGCAGAGTAAAGCAGAAAGGGATTCTGTGTGTAGCTGAGCAAGGATATTGTATTATTGAAATTCAAGCCATTAATGCAGAATTATGAACTGTGTTATGATTGGATATTTATAGTGAGGTAGATGCTTAGAAAGAAAATACAGTTCTGTGTAAATTCTAATTTGTTGAGGTTCAAATTCAAAAATATTATTCAAAGATAAGGACACATTTTAGGAATGAGATCCAAATTGATGTGGATTGAGGTCTTGTTCAGGATTGATTGTTGTGGCAGTAGCTGTATGTTGAAAGATTGCATAGTGGAAGCATAGAGATCATAGATAGAACTGCAGAACCAGATTTCCAGGAATAGTAAAGACTAGCAAATAAGGAGATCCTAGATACAAGTGATGTTGGGAAGATGGTATGCATAAGTTTTGATTAATTAATGATATTTTACAGATTGAAACATATCAAGGGAGTGAAAAAGTTTTAGGAGACAACCAGCCGAGACATAAATTGATGACAAAGGTATGAAAGTTTGCAGCAGTTGAATGAATGGCAAAGTTTGGCACAAGACTACAGTAGCAAAAATGTGGGAAGAACTTTTGGAAGTTATTAGAGATTGTAGCAGAACCTTATTCTAGCTGAGGCTTGGAATAGATAGGGACAAAGGAGTCCTTAAGAGAAGTGGGTGTAGCAACCAATGAGAGAGAAAGATTGCTCAGTGCAAGTTCTAAGTAAAAGAGGACTTGGAAACCAGACAGAGGACAAGTTTGGTGAGAAGATCAACTCAAAAGGAAGTTGATTGGTTGCAGGTGTAGAATCTCACACAAAAGTAAAGATGGCTATGGGAAGTCATAGATAAGGTTCAGAAGAAGGCTACAATATGAAGGAAAGGAGTGCTAAAACAATCTGCAAGAACCGGATGAGCCAAGAGGAGTTTGAAAAGGAGTTGGCTGAGATAAGCAAAAAAATTGATGTGTTAACAATGCCGCTAGAGGAAAACCACATACAAGGTTAGGTCTTGAAGAAAAAGACAGTGAAGTGGTCTAAGTTACAGAGAAGGCTACGATAGAGACAAGTGAAGCAGTTGGTAGAAAAACCCAGAGAAGCAGAGTCAGATATGAAAGTTTCCATTTGTAGACCAAAACAGGGGTGTAATTATGGGTGAAGAGGACAATGAGAAAGATTTCTTGGACTATTGGAATAGTCCAGAACAACTCTAAGGTATGCTGACAAGGGAAGTAAATGAGGCTATTGGGCCTTGTGTTTTTAAATCTCATAGTTTGTATGTGTTTGCAGGATGTGCAGAAGATAATGGACAGTTTGGTGAAACTGTTACAAAATTGAATAAAGTTCTTGAGGTGAAGTATGATGGAGAATTCCTTTTAGAGGAGGAAGTTATTGATTTATTGCAGCAGAAAGAATTCATAGATAAATTTCTGTTTGGTGTAAGACAACCAGGTAAAGTTGTTATGGAGCAGAAGCATAATGAAAATTCCATAATGATATTCCAAGGAGGCACAAAAGACAACGTTAATAAATATGATGCTGAAATCAGAGGAATTGGATAGAAATTATTTGAAGATAAGATGAAAAATCAGGAAAAGAAATAAAGTTATGTCCTTAGAGACATAAAGGAAACATAAGTATTAATCCAACAAGATAAAGATGGAAGCAACCAATGATTTAAAAGAGATGATCAACAACAGGAAAGTAAATTTGAAGAATGCAAATGTGATTACGGAAGAGTGAAGAAAGATGTCAAAGCAGATGGCATGGATGAAGAATATGAGAAAGAAAAGGTTGAGATAAAAATGCAACTTAATTTGCTGATGAAGTTGTTCTAGAGGAATAAAGAAAACCAAAGGAATGGTTATGCAATGATAAAGAAGGTGAAATGGTATAAGCTACAAGAGAAGAGAGAGCAGTAGGTGAATATGCAGTTAATAGAGGAGCTGAGGAAGATTTGGCAAATTATAGATGTTCAATTGAGGACATGGAAACTCAAAGGGATTGAACTACAACAAGACAAAGCAGATGAAGAAGAACAAGTTTCTTTTGAACTTGAAGATGGAGCAGTGATATTTGAATCATCAGTTGAGGCAACTAAGCCTTATGATTTTGAAATTGACAATTTGTGTATGTTTGGAGATAATGTCAAGGAAAAGAGAGATAATTTAAGTTTTGAGACTGTTAGATCTCATGAGGAAGCTCATACATAATTGGAGGAACATATTATTTTCTAGTATAATGCTAAAGTTGAAAACATAGGAAGTTTGGTTCACAATGATGACCAAAAGCAAGAAGAAGAAGCAAAGGATGCCAAGTACCCAAATGCTATGCTTGAGGAAGTTGAGATGAAGACCACTAAATATTTTCTAAGTCATATAGAAGACTTGGAACATAAAAGATATTTGATGATAGAATCATAAAATAAGACTATTGAGTCTTATTATTTTAAAAGTGAAAATTTGGGTGTGATTGCAGGTTTTGAAGATTTTGCAGGCGATAGACAATCACTGGAAGCTCTCATAAAGATGAAGGAAGAAAGAGAAATGTACACAAACATTTCAAAGAAGCAAGATCAAAATTGTATTCTGATGAAGGATAAGGCTATGTTATCTGATGAAGATAGTCAAGGAAAAGCACATGTACAATTGGTTAGTGAATGGGAGAAAGAATTGGAGTTACTGGAGAATTGGTTGAAAGCACCAGTAAAGAAGAAAGAACCCGATGAAGACTGCAAAGGATCTGCAGCAATGGAAGAAAATGTTACTACAGTCAGGTCATTGAAGAGAAATTTACTTTTTGAAAGTAAATTTGCAGAACAACAATTGGATATTGCAGAGGGGAATATCTTTAAAGATATTCAGGAAGTTTGGGTGGCAACAATATTATAACAATATTTGGAGCAATTTAAAAAATAAGAGCAGAAGTTGAAAAAAAAACGCAACAAGAGTTTTGAAACTCATACACAAGGGAAAGGACAACAACAACAAAATAATTTGGACAGATAAATAGAGAATTTCGTGAAGCTTACAGAAAATTAACATAAGGAAAGGAGCTGCAGACAAAGAATCAAGTGGATAAAAAGCTGGTCTGTAACAAACATTGAAGGAAAAGCCAATGGAGTATTGCAAACGAAGATATGGCAACCAGGAGAAGCAAGGAAAGACAACAGAATACTTAAACAACGGTTGAAAGAAGCAATGAAATCACTAAAGAATAGAGTTTAGAATCCTAGAGGTAGCAAGTCATTGAGACTTGTGGTTGTTGCATTATTACAGAAAAACAATAGACCTCATAGACAAGAGTCTATGGAAAATTTTCTACATGGGGAGTCTGATGCAGGAGCATCCTACTCAAATTTCATTGGTTATTTTGGAGACTTAGGGGGTCTTATGTTTTTAAAGGGATTTGGTTCTATAAGTGTCATTTTAAATGTTTTGAGTGATTTAGAATATAGCTTAATTCTATATTGTGAAGCATAATTGTAAATGTTCTTGAATGTTGGAGAACATGAGAGAATTAGGACAATCGAGAGCTCATAGGGATTGAGAGATTTGGAAATTAATTGTAGATCTTAAATTAGGAATTAGTTCATGATTTATGGTATTGAGAGGATTCTAGGGGTTAGTTGAAATTATTAAGGATCTGAACCAGAATTGGTTCACAGAATCATTTGTATTAATTGTATAGTCTCAAAGACATAAAAAATATAGAGAATAGAAGAAACTCGATTGTAAGCCTACTGGCATAGAAGAGAGGACGAGAAAAGGGCCATGTAAGGGTACATCAGGCCAAATCCAGTTTGTAAGCAAGTTTATGTTTGTATCTGTACAATTAATTTATTAATGAAGAATAAAATTCATCGTGACTTTGTTTGAGTGATCGATAAATGATCAAATATGGTGTTTGTATAATAAACCCCTAAATCGAAAGAATCTTGATGAATGAATGGCTGGTTAGAACTCATGTGTTTCTAGCTTGGAGATATTGATGGTGTGTGACGGACATATTTGCGTGTCTTATGAACCTAAATTCTTGATGTTCACAAATTGGTGGTATTTCACACCCCCCCAATGTTGGTAAGTGGTATTATGGCGGGGGTTGCGAAATAACGTGGAGGCGCCATGTATCATATGAAAACCGTTCAATTCGCACGTTAAAAGGTGGTAGAGTATCATACTCGTCGGAGTGAGATAGCCGTTGGATCGACGGACGCGTACAAATCATCAAAAAAAGGTGCGTTGGGAAATAGCTGTGGGCCCGAAGATATATATGTTGGAATTTTGGTTTTTAACCAAAGTCGTAAACATAGGGGAATAATTCATTTAAGAGGGTATATAATTTGGTTTATATTATATGGTTAGAAAAGGGAATTATACCCGAATAAGGGTTTTTCACATAGAAAGTGCTTATCTTGGGATTTATGTAATTGACATGCATCTTTATATGCATACTGTGGGTCTAGAGCAGCTTAGGCTGCGTTAGAGCGGTTGAAGAGGAAAGTGTGAGACGTTGTGTGTCTCCAATTTTTTTATATGGAGCCTTGAATATTATTGTGTAAGGAAAGGATTCAAATAAAAAATCACCTTCCTTCATATTTTTAAGCTGTTGCATTGAGCGCTTTGTAGAGGCACTGTTAAAAATTATGTATGTGGAAAGAGCCTACGAGCTGTGGATAGCCACCGATACAATAATTGTATGCTTGGTTCTGCGTGTGGATCTAAGTGGGTCCATATTTTCTCAAAAAATAATCAAACTGAGATATGACAAGGGTTAAATTCATTAAGTAAGAGGGCCCATTGTCATGCAGCCTTACCTTCGCATGATCATAGAGTTTTCACCTATCCAATGTGTTTTTTACTTTGTAGCTGAGCGATGCTTCTTGGCGGGATTCCCTCCACAAGGATGTGTATTTACAAAATTGATTAATGAAATTATGAGTATATGAAGTTGATGCGAGTAATGACAAGTGTGGGAAGATTGTTTCTAAAGAGTGTTAGTGCAGCTTATTTTGCTGTAATGTGAACTTGTAGTACAATGTGTAACCAATGTTGTGAGTGACCACCAAAAATTCACATAAAAAATTAAATTAGTCTTGGTTCCAGTAGATGAGTATTTCCTATTGCTTGGGGCTGCAAAGCCACCACCTCAGGATTTAATATGCTATGGATTTAGCCTGCTACGGTATTTTTGGAATAAAATTTTCATGCCACCATTATCATTGAACTGAGGCATTGTTGAGATTGGAGTTGCAGCTAGCAAATGAGTCAACGTGTTATGTGGATCAACCTATGACAAGCGTGAAGAAATAGTGTGGATTTTTTTTGTTTCTTGCGACGACGATCTATGTGAAGAGATCTGTTGATACACAATACTATGGGATGTACATAAAGGTTGGAGGAAGTTGGTGAACCTGGAGACTGCCTGCATCTCAATTTGTGACTACTTCTGGAAATTGGAATGCCTATGTCTACATTTGCGACTGCCTGTGTGGAAGGGTTAGACAAGTTGGGAGTGAGCCAACCTTGTTGGTGAAATCATGGTAATGTGTCGTGCCTTTGTTGTTAGGGAGAGCCAAGTCTTACCAAGCTACTCAGTTGTAATTTCAATTCCAACTTGATGATTGTTTCATATATTTATTTGGTGCATTGTTGAAGGGTGTTCCTAAGGAAATTTGTTGTCATTTCCTAACTGACATTAAATAAATTGTATAAAATAGGAGGAGCATGCATTAAAATGATGGGTCGGAAAAGGAGACTCAAAAAATTCCGAAGAGAATTTAAAAAATTCAAGATGAAGTATCCTAGGGCAGAGGTAGAACATGAAATACAAATTATAGATTTGAATTAGCTCGAAAGGGAATGTAGTGAGAAAACTGATGAAAAATAAGGTGAATCTTTAGTAGCAAATCTACAGCTAGGTACAAATATTGAAAAGAGAAAAGGCATGGAGGACTCAGCAACAACTGATGAATTGTAGAAAGAGGAATTTTCAATTAAATTTTATTATGGATATTTGTGTCATGAAAATTAATTACAGGTTATCTCTTTAAAGAAGTTGATTGATAAATTGTTGTGTGCTTTTGATGATCAAGTGGAAAAACATGATGAATAAATTATAGCAGCAGTTAAAGGAACAAAAAATTTAGAAGATATTAAGCATGATTATGATGTAGAGATAAATCTAATTGAAGGATGGTTTAAGAAATATTTTGAACACATTGACGTAGGTTTGAAAGCAACAACTGGAATGGTGAAGAATCTTGAAACTTAACATAATGAAGAATCCATGAATGATGCATGTGACATGGATATTGAAACAATAGTTGATAAATCTGATGAAGTCCATGGTATTATGATGTAGTGGAGTCTTGAAGAAATTAGGCATTACTATAGGCTAATATGGCAACAATCCAATGAACAAGGAATAGATGAAGGTAAAAACAAACCATAACAACCCACTTATCTATGTAGTGAATAATTTGCAATTATTGAGTACAAATCCCGGCCTCAATAATCTGATGAAGTATTTATACAAGCCAATTATGTCATGCATTTAAAGTTGAATAAATCAAGGAAGAAGTGTTATCATTACTTAACATCAATAAAGGTAAAAATGAAATTATAAGGTTAAACTGTAAAGCATGGTTGAGACTGAGACAGTAGGCCAAGATCTAGTCATCGACCAGTCGAACCAAGATCTGACAGGGGTTAGATTCATTCAGTAGTAGGGCCCATTATCGTGCAATATTACCTTGCCAGTGATCATAGATTTTGTACCCAGCCAATACGTTTTTGACTTTGCAGCTGAGTGATGCTTGTTGGTAGGCTTCACTCCTTAAGGAAGTGTATTTGCGAAATTGATTCATGAACTTTTGAGTATTGAAGTTGTTGCGAGCATTGAGGAGTGTGGGTAGAGTGTTGCTAAAGAGTTGTAGTGCAGATTATTCGATTGAAATGTGAAGTTGTAGTGTAGTGTGTAACCAGTGTTGTGCGAGACCACCAGAAATTCACAGAGAAACATAAAGGAGATATGGCATTGGTAGAGGAGTATTTCTAGCTGCTTGGAGCTGCAAAGCCACCACCTCAGGATTGAACCTGCTGCTGAATTAACTTGATGCAGTATTGTTGGAAGAAAATTCAGGTGCCACCATTATCACTAGACTGACACATTGTCAGGATTGGAATTGTAGCTAGAAAATGAGTTAATGTGTTGTGTGGAGAAACCTACGTCAACCTTGAAGAAATATTATGGAGTTGTTTGGTTGGTGCGACAATGATATATTTGAAGAAATTTTTTGATGTACAATGTTACAAGATGAACATCTTGGTTGGAGGAAACTGGTGAACCTGGAGACTTCTTGTGTCTGAATTTGTGACTACTTCTGGAAACATGACTACTTGTGTTCGCATTTGTGACTGCTTGTGAGGGTTAGACAAGTTGGGAGTTATCCAACCTTGTTGGTGAAATCATTGGAATATGTTGTGCCTCTGTTGTTAGGGAAAGTCGAGTTTTACCAAGCTACCCAATTATAATGTCAATTCCAGCTTGTTGATCATTTCAACTATTTATCTGGTGCATTGTTGAAGGGTTTTCCTAAGGGAATTTGTTTTCACTTGCAAACTCGCCATAAAGAAATTGTAGAAAATAGGAGGATAATTCATTCCATTCACGGGTCAGAAAAGGAGACTCAAGAAATTCCGAAGAGAATTTAAACAATTCAGTATGAAGCATCATAGGGCAAAGGCATAATATGAAATGCCAAATATAGATTTGAATCAGCTTGAAATGGAATGTAGTGAGAAAACTAATGAAAATGAAGGTGAATATTTAGTAGAAAATTTACAACTAGGTGTAGATATTGTAGAGAGAAAATCCATGGAGGACTTCGCAACAAATGATGAATTAAATAAATAGGAATTTGCAATTAAATTTGATAATGGATATTTGTGTTATGAAAATGAATTGCAGGTTATCTCTAAAAAGAAGTTGATTGATAAATTGTTGTTTGCTTTTGATGATCAAGTGAAATAATGTGATGAGGAAATTATAGCAGTAGTTAAAGGAACAAACAAGTTTGAACATATCAAGCTTGAGTATGATGCAGATATAAAGCTAATTGAAGGATGGTTTGAGAAATATATTGAACATATTAATGTAGGTTTGAAAGCAACAACTAGAATGGAGAATAATCTTAAATTGAACAAAATGAAGAATCTGTGAATGATGCAGGCAACATGGAGATTGAAACAACTATTGATACATCTGAAGAACTCCATGGTATTATAATGCAATGGAGTCTTGAAGAAATTAGGAATTATTATAGGCTAATGTGGAAACAATCCATCAAACAAGGAATAGATGAAGTTAAGGACAAAGCACAACAACCCACTTATGTATGTATTAAATAATCTGTAACTATTGAATACAAAACTTGGCCTCAAGAATTTGATGAAGTATTGCTGCAGCCCAATTGTGTCATGCAGTTACTAAATCAAGGAAGAAGTGTTATCATTACTTAACATCAAGAAAGGTAAAAGTTAAATTATAAGGTTAAAGTGTAAAGCATGGCTGAGACTAAGACCAACAGGTGTTATGTTCCATTTCTCCATTAAGGGGGGGACTTGGAAATAATGGAGAAATCTAGTTAGTTCTAGATTAATTCATTAATAGTCACTTGTTGTTGTTTGTTGATATTGAGTTATTTTATTTAGGATTCAGATCCTATTTCTTAGGAATTTTTTTAAAATCTTCGACAAACTTCTAATGTTATATATGTATGAGGTTTCTTGTTGATGAAGTGAAGTTCCATGTGCATGCATGTTCTTAAAAACCCCTATGTTAATGAGTTTTTTCATAGATTTAGAGTTATGCCTTCTTGCCTCTTTTCCTACCAAGATTTTGATTCTTTGTTTTTTTTCCAATTGCTATGATTTTCATTCCCATGAGCCAATGCAAGGGTTTTCTCCATATTTGGACAACAAGCTTCATTTTTTTTAAAATTTTATTATGCACCCTCATATTTCCATTTTTCATTAACATTGTAAATAATGTAATAAAATAAAATATTTTTCAAAATGAGGTGATTATTACTTATCATTTTTTGTGCATAGGTGTTTAATGCCAATTTTTTTGTTTTTTTTTGTGCCCTATGTTTGAAATTTGAATTAGTTCACTCCAAATATGCCAAAATCCTTGGACCCATTTTGGGAGTATGGGGATCCTGATCGTGGGAAAAATCAGGCATATCTATCATGCAAATTGTGTGGGACCAAGATGGTAGGAGGGGTTATGGGATTGAAATACCATCTGGCTAGACTCCCTGGACATGATGTTATACCTTGTGTAGTTTCTAGTGCATAAACTATACAAAAATCTCTTGAAGCAATTGATGAAAAAGACAGAAAGATAGTTGCTAGGGAGAGGGCACTGATCTCAGATAGATAGTTGCTATTTTTAATTTTTTTTCTACATATACCTCATGATGATGAGATAATTTTATATATGTGATGTCATTTTGTATTGGTTCTCCACATTTGAGTCCTTGATTGGACAATTATCATGGATCAACAGGATTTGGTATCGCCTTTGATATATCATTTTTATTTTACATCCACTACATCATATATATCAATGCTTTCTTCATATTTATGTGTCAATGTGTTTATTTATTTATATTTTAAAAATATGGAAAAAAAGAGTATATTATGCATTTTTTATGTTTTTCGATATTTGTCGATATTTTTCTGATATTTTCACCGATATTGCCAATAAGTTGTTTTATGGACCCTCACCGATATTTTTCCGATAATGAAATTTTAAACATTGTTTTAAACTCCTAAACAAAGTTGTAAACTTGTAACCTTATATATTTACAAGATTTCTTGTTGATGAAATGAAGTGGTCTATGCATGCACACTCATGGTGAGCTAGCCTCACCTGAGAGATGATCGTTTATTTCATATTTGTTCTTCCTTGATTTTCAAATCATAGAAGGTAGGAAAGGGAAAGGGCTTCTAGGTTTACACCGCTACAAGTAGTGCGAAAGCTCATGATTCCATACAGTTTTTTGATGAATAGGAGTTGGCATTCAAGGAAAAGAGATAAGGAAAGAGAAAGAGATTAATGTTGGTATGCAGAATTATTTCAGGCTACATAAAAAAATCCCATAATGATTATGACTTCATAGAAGGTAGATTTAATTCCATTACTGGCCAATACTCAAGTCTTGAAGAGTTTTTTTATCTACAACCTTAGTGAATTCCTCCCATACTTTGTTGTTATTTATGAGACTTTCTAAATTAAAGCATCAATCTTGTAAGACTGCTTTCATTAATTGTAAATTAACCATCTCCTTAAGTTTGGGATTTCTAGATTTGTTATTTAGTTGTCCAAGAAGATAAAACCCTTCATTAATTTTAATCTTCTCCCTTTAGCCATCAGTGTATTTATTTTGGTTGGTTGTTTTTTAACAAAATTCAAGCTAGTAATTGTAAAGGTTTTTTTCTTTTTCCCCTTCAACTTTAGTTGATTTATTCTTAAAAGAATTCAAGCAAGTTAATATTAGAGGTTTTTTTTAAACATTTTTTCCCTTCAAATAAATTGAGCCTAGACTAGGTTTAGTTTTAATTTTGAATGGAACAAATATTCGGTAAGACGTTTTCATCAGGATTGTCTGGGGTTCAAAAGCTTCTTGGAATTGTTATAATTCCCCATAGATATCTCCCACCCTCAACCTCTCCCCATCATATTTGAATCAATGACTTGATGGGGACTATAAGTTGATCTAGATTTATGTAGGAATAGAACAAAATACAAATATAAGCATAAACACAAAGATGTAGCAGAAATATAACTTGATTTCATTAATATCAAAATGACTGAAATATGCTTACAGATAGAATGAAAATAAACTATTTAGGGCGGTGATAGCTTATCTCTGAGAAGAGATGTGTCAGCTATAGGCCTCTGAACTGTGTTACAATGAGGTTCGAAGGCCTAGTTAATATTGAGAAATAATGGAAAAACCTAAACGTCCAAAAACCTAACCTTAGGAGATGAAACACCAGAATATAGGCCCTGTCGGGGTAAACTGGTACATCAATTTCCCTAAGTCATAACTTTGGCATACCATCTCCGTTTGATGCACATGATACCTCGTTAGAAAGATATATCCGAGGACTACAACTGCTGATAGTGAATATATGTCTCAGATGCAGGCTTTGAACTGTGTTACAATGAGGCTCGAAGGCCTATTTATTATTAAGAAACAATGGAAAACCTAAACATCAAAAAATATAACCGTAGGAGATGAAATGCAAGACTATGTGCCCCATCGGGGTAAATTGGTACATCAATTTACCGTGGTCGTAATTTTGGAATACCATCTCCGTTTGACGCACATGATACCTTGTTAGAAATATCTATCCGAGGACTACAACTGTGACATTGAATATCAAGTCTCTGACTCATATTCATCCACTTGATATTCGCTATCAGCAGTTGTAGTCATCAGATATATCTTTCTAACGAGGTATCATGTGTGCCAAACGGAGATGGTATGCCAAAGTTACGACCCCGGGAAATTGATGTACCAATTTACCTCGATGGGGCCTATAGTCTGGTGTTTCATCTACTAGGTTTAGGTTTTTGGATGTTTAGGTTTTTCCGTTGTTTCTAAGTAATAAATAGGCCTTCGAGCCTCATTGTAATACAACTCAAAGGCTTATATCCTACACATCTCTTCTCAGAGATAAGCTACCAGTGCCCTAACTAGTTTATTTTCATTAAGTCTGTAAGCATATTTCAATAATTTGATATTAATGAAATGAAGTTGTATTTCCACTGCATATTTGTATCTATGGATATATTTGTATTCTGTTAAATTTCGCATAACCAGCATCGTTGGTATCATATTGGTCGTATATTTCTTAGTTTTTCTTGCATGCCCTCAATGTCCCCAACGCGGTCAGGGTATAAGGAGTTAGGGCTCGATCTGGTTGAACCCTTGCAAGATCAGCCTCACAAACCCCGATGACCTCCCATGGTGGAAGAAAAGAAATATGAGGGAGCAGGAGATCTCGTTGTGTACATTAAATCCATCTTACTTTGACCAGACCGATCTCTCTAGTACTAAAAGTAACTAGCAACAAACAGCCAATTATACTAATCTCTCTCTAAGCATACATGATTCATAAAAATGCTATATAGGTGTAAGGCCTACCTTATATCCAGCGCTTGCTTGATCTCGTTGAAGTCCTTCCCGTGCACTTGAAAGAACGTTCCTCGTGAATCTGCAGTCACAAACAAGCAAAGAGATTACACAACACCTGTATAGACATTATTATAAACCATACTCATCATAATGATCAAGGAATTTATGAAATAAACCATGAATAGACAGTTTAATGAGAGAAATGAGTATATTTGTATTAACTTTGCATACCATCTCCGCTGATGCACATGATATTCTCGTTAGAAAGATATATCCATGAGGACTACAATCCACGATAGTGAATATATGTCTGGGATGTGCTTAACTGTAATATTGGGACTCAAGGCCTATTTATTTATTAAAGAAACAATGGAAAACCCAAACACTAAAAATATATCTAGATGAAATGCTGCATTATGCCTCATCGTATAATTAAAAGATCAATTCATCATGGCTCCAATTGGACACATCTGCTTTCGACGCATGAGATACTTGTTAGAAATATTCATTCCACTGCTAATCAGACATTGAATATCAAGTCTCTGACTCATATTCATCCACTTGATATTTGCTATCAGCAGTTGTAGTCATCAGATAGATCTTTCTAACGAGGTATCATGTGTGCCAAACGGAGATGGTATGCCAAAGTTACGACCCCGGGAAATTGATGTACCAATTTACCTCGATGGGGCCTATAGTCTGGTGTTTCATCTACTAGGTTTAGGTTTTTGGATGTTTAGGTTTTTCCGTTGTTTCTAAGTAATAAATAGGCCTTCGAGCCTTATTGTAATACAACTCAAAGGCTTATATCCTACACATCTCTTCTCAGAGATAAGCTACCAGTGCCCTAGCTAGTTTATTTTCATTAAGTCTGTAAGCATATTTCAATAATTTGATATTAATGAAATGAAGTTGTATTTCCACTGCATATTTGTATCTATGGATATATTTGTATTCTGTTAAATTCCTGCATAAATCCACATCAGTGGTATCATATTGGTCAGATATTTCTTTGTTTTTCTTTGCATGCCCCCAACTAGGTCACAGTATAAGGAGTTAGGGCTCAATCTGGTTGAACCCTTGCAAGATCAGCCTCACAAACCCTGATGACCTCCCATGGTGGAAGAAAATAAAGACGAGGGAGCAGGAGATCTGTTGTGTAGATTAATCCATCTTACGGACAAGACCGATCTCTCTAGTACTAAAAGTAACTAGCAACAAACAGCCAATTATACTAATCTCTCTCTAAGCATACAGGATTCATAAAAATGCTATATAGGTGTAAGGCCTACCTTATATCCAGCGCTTGCTTGATCTCGTTGAAGTCCTTCCCGTGCACTTGAAAGAACGTTCCTCGTGAATCTGCAGTCACAAACAAGCAAAAAGATTACACATCACCTGTATAGACATTATTATAAACCATACTCATCATAATGATCAAGGAATTTATGAAATAAACCATAAATAGACAGTTTAATGAGAGAAATGAGTATATTTTTATTAACTTCAAATAAAGAAAACCTTTACAACCTGTGCCTTGATGTTGTGCAGGTCCTCCCGGGGTCCGAAGCAGGAATCTCTTCTAATTTGACAAGCATTGCACTCTTTGAACCAAGACAAATAGAGATGAGTGATTTAACCTCACAGAAAGTCTTAGTTAATTGAGTCTGAATCTCAACAGCATTTAACTTCAAATATCTTAAGCTTGAACTCCCTTTGAGGCTACCCAAGGCCTCTTTTTATAGTGGAAAAGAGGAGGTTTTCTGTTTCAAATATGAAGGGATAGAATCCTCCTTCAAAGGGATTAGCTCCTTACATCAAGCGGTTAGCTCCATCAAGTGAGGGATGCATGAACCTTCTCAAAGTGTATCCATTCCCGAAAATTCCCATCTAGAATCTTCTAGAATTCATCTAGAATTCACTTTTTATCTTTACTTTCTTGCCTTTTTGAGTTTTACAGAGGTCCGCACCCATGACACAAAGAACGTGCGGTATGGTTCCGCAGGAAGGCTGAACTTTAGGTGCGGGACCGCAGGAAATGAATAGAGAAAGTGCGATACCAATGTTTAGGGGATTTTTAGGAACTTTTCTCTGATTTTAAAAGCTTGACATGAGGAGCTGATATGTTAGACTTGCAAAAGGAGGAAGTATGAGTAATAATGAGCTCATACTCATAGTAAAATGTCAGGATGACAGTTTTTAGTGTAACAAATTGCCCCCTAAAGTGCAAAGTCTGGAATAGATGAAGCTGAAGTCTGCCATATATGAAGAGTGCAGTACTTTATCATTTCAAAGATCATCCTGTGGACACCCCAGTCGGAACCTGTAAAAACATTCAATGCAAAATATATACATATATATGTCATCACTGAGGTAGGCATTCCCATACTCAGATTAAAACTAACTAGAACTAACTCAAATCGTTCTGATATAGGAATGATTTTGAATACATCATAGTACTGATATATGTAGACACAGTATGGACACAGCCATCTGTTTATAAATAGTCTACTGTATAGATGACAACAAAATTCCTCGCAGCCTGGATGGTGGAAACTAGATCCAGGGTCTTGATTTCCGCATCTCGAACTAGTATGATTCTATCCATGTGAATAAATGTGTTGAAGTCGAACATGGTAGAAACCACTTGATTACCAGTCAATAATGTAAACTGTTAACAAGTGTGAGAGAAACCACCAGTAATGTCAATGGCTCTCAAAGTACTCAGTACAATCCATGAAATGTGAATGAATGAGTTGAAGTCGAACATGTCACATAATCATTCGATCGAAGGTCAATGATGCAACCTGTCGTCGAAGGCGAGAAACCTGCCATTGAGGCATGCAGATTTCAAGGTACTGACGATTTCTGGATCAACTTCCTAGATAATGCGCTGTCGTCGATAGAAAGTGATCCGTCATAGGCAAGCCCACAACACGAAATCATAGATCAAGTTTTGAAAATATATTGGCAAGGACTGACTCAGGGATGGTCAAAAATGGATGACAGATATTTTGCAAATGAATGGTTTATTTGAACTGTTCTCTTGAACACATAACGACACTGCAGATGGCTTGGTAACGATTGACCCAAAGCTAATACCCAGAAACCGGCTGAAGACTTTCAATGTGGTTTGATTAACTGTTAGGCAAAGGACTTCCCAACCTAGGTGAATGAAAGTGTCATGTCCAAGAGTGGTTAACTGAATTTTCGAAAAATTTTAAAATACAACAAACACGCCCATTTTTCTCTCTTTTTCCCCCACCATTTCTGGCAAGTACCTCTTTATTTTTGACAAGCTTGAGGAGGATAACATTTGCTTGGTTATAAGCTCATCCTTCAGATGAGTCCATCTTAGTTTAAAATTCGAACCCTAAGAAGGAGTGGTTCGTTCCTGTTGAAAATTAAACAGGTCCTTTACTGTTAAGTTTTAACGAGTCCAGTATAGGAGAAACTCGGTGTTTTTCATTTTTAGGGAGTCAGAAGAAAAAAATTAAGAAAAATCCATAAGTGTTTTTTTTCGTAAATTTAGTCTCTCGAGCCCGAAAAAGGATAAAATAATGCGGGAGAGAACTCTATTGACCGTAATTAGTCAACGTATACCTTTTTCGTAAATAGTCCATTTCAGTCCGTAAAAGGGGTAAACTTATACTGAAGGGACGATCATTCATTTACTTTAATGAGTTCGAATGATCAAGTACTCAGCGATCTTTTCATATTTAGAGAGTCTAAAAAGGGCTTAAAAGAGGACTCCAATGTTTCACTTTTTCGTAAATTTTTGAAAGAGTCCGAAAAAGTGATAAAAGTATGCTCTTTGTTGAAAAATGATCAATTCTCCTGAAAAATCCAATTTCTGCACAAAAACTTGAAACATTACACATACCTATTTAAGATAAGTAAAAATGCTTTCAAAAATACCCTTTTTAAAGTGAAAAATAAATAAATTAAAAATTCATCCATTCGAAAAAACTTATAAAAAGGACTTTTTTAACTTCATTTTTATCGTTCAGTTTCAGAGTGAAAAGTAAAAAGCTTTTGGGTAAGAAAGTTCCTGTGAAGATTCTAGAAAATCTATCCTTTGGAATCGAGAACCGTCAGTCCCAGGTAATCCAAAACCTCTCAATATTGTTTTTCATCCGTTTCAAATTTGTTTTTAGGCTTTAGTTTACATTTTTGGGGAAAAAAATGGTTTAAAAGTTCGCCCGCGGGGTCCACAGGTGGGTCACACGTTACCTGCGGACCTTGAATTTTTCCTATAAGGAAAAATTCATGGGTTCCGCACCCGACACACATTACGCGTGCGGATCTACACACTGTGTATAAAGCGTAGGTGTGGTACCCGCACGGTTGATTTCAAAACATTCATTTCTCATTTGTTTGCCAAAAAATTTCAAATAAGACTATTCTAACTTGCCTTTTTATGTATTGTAGGATTTACAAGATGCTGATCTGGCGAGAACGTGAGCACGAGGAAGTGGATGAAGCCGTAATACTTCATTTTCCCACACAACAGGCATTAAAAGCATGTGGCTTGTACAAATTTTGGGCCATCTCAGGCATGAGGGCACAAGTAGAACTCTTTACATGGTTGGTGAACAGATGGAATGTGCAGGACCAGTGCTTTTTCATTGGTGGCCACCGGCTCGAAATTGAGCTGGAGGATATATATTTCTTGACTGGTTTGTCCAAGAGGGGCGAACAAGTTTCTTTGTTTGGGACTAGGCCAGGTGGCCAGTCTGTTGCTAGTCTCCAACTAGAATTCTGCAATGATCAGGCAAATCCTCGGGACAAACGGATTGACATAAAACACATCATCCGTCCTGAATTGAAAGTTATTGCTTTTACTGTTACCAAACTGTGTGGGAGTGCTGCGCTTCATGTAGCTACTGGTTCCCAAATGCGTATTGCCGTGGACTGTTTTCGCGACACCATATTTAACTGGTGTGAAGCTGTGTTGGCCAATGTAAAAGGCCAACTAACCAGAGCAAAAAATGGGAAACTGAATAACTTTGGATATGGATCCATTGTTGTTTCTTTTGCTCTGGAGAGGATCCCCATGTTAGCTCCACAGAGTATTGTTGTTGATGCCGGTCGACCTCGAGAACCGAGAATGGTTCGTTGGTCCGCGTTGATGGCTCGTCATGCTATTGAGGGTACTGAGATTGTACGATTTCCTTCTTCATATTTTCGTTGGCTGGATCGCCAACTTTTTGTGATAGAGGATTTTCCATATGCCGGGATAGATTTCCGCGGCGACAAAGAGATGGCTCTCCCTGCAGGGGAACAGTGGGATGATTCAGGTAAAATCATTTTTCAATGTTTGCTAAATTCTAATTTTTTTTATTTTTATCGTCTTTGAAAACTAATAACCAAAAGTTTTTTAATACATATGTGGGTCCACAAAGACCAGTCCATCTCCAACCTTACGAAAGAAGACAACCAGTTGCGCCCGCACCAGCCCCAGCAGGCCAATCAGCGGAGATTTTGACTGATTTAGAGCATCATCTAGAGCGTTTGACTCTAGATATTCCAGAGACGAGCATAGATGACATTCCTCTCAGGTTGCAGAGATATGTGATTGGAGTTCCAGGACCTTTTAGGAGGTTCTTATGCAGGGTAGCTCGGGTAGTGGTTTCTTATCGTGATCACCATCAGTGATGGGATGATCGTGTAGACTCATATTTTTGACTTTTGTATTATCATTTTTGCCGATCATAAGGTGTTTTCAACCTATGATCGAAGACGATGTATATTTTTTGAAAACACTCCTATACTATGATATATCACTATTTTGACGGCTATCTGTGTACATATGTGAATGTTGTTTGTTTTACTGCTTTTGATTATTGCAAATGTCTATTTATCATACTAGAAGAAATTGAATCTGCTAATGTATTTAAATGTCTTGGAATATGTTGATATTCAATGTAATCAAACTCACGTTCCAAGAGACGAACTCTCAAAAACAACCGTAATAACACTGGATTTCTAATGGTATAAACCCTGTTAAGCTGTAATACAACAAGTTCAGAATCCAACCTTACAATCAAACTCCGAATTCCAAATGATATGGATTCAGACAATAACTCAATCACTGCACTATACTTGGCAATGTTATTCGTTGTTTGACCAAGGCTTACCCCATGCATGGATACTAACTCGTCAGAGGGTGAATAGATAACCCAAGCTGCGGAAGAAATGTTCTGTGTACTACAACAAGCACCATCAGCAAAACCAATGTAGGTTTGAAGAGACGTCGACATCTGCAATATCAAGAGTAAAACTCAGATAAGCAGGAATAGTGACAAAAACACACTTCTAAACTAGGCACACTTTTCTAATCTAAAACACACCAACAGTAAAGAAATATAAACTAACAAAAATCTCCACACCTCATTTAAGCATAATATCGCTTTAGATAAAGCCCATTTCTGGGTTTATCCAAAGGGACACCGTCAAAATCTATCAACTCATAGGTCCCTTTCGCTAACTTTCGTTTAACAATATAAGGACCATGCCACATAGGCACGAATTTCCCAGCTCCTAGCTTGTCATTAGCTTGATCATAAAGTAAAACTAGGTCTCCTTCTGAAAAATTTCGAGGGGTCACATTTCTATCATACTGAGCTTTTATCCTTTTAACATGAGCCTCGTTTGCTATTGCAGCGTTTTGTCGATTCTCATCTAATTGGGCTAAGTACAAGAAACGTTTCTCCTCTTCAGACGTAGCTGGAAGTAATTCTACGGCTAATTTTAGTGACGGTATTTCGCATTCAATCGGCAACACAGCTTCCAAACCGTAAACCAATTGAAAAGGAGTGAAACCCGTTGATGTTTTAACTGAGGTTCGATATGCCCAAAGTGCTGAAAATAACATGGAATGCCAATTCGTCTTGTGAATACCAATGATTCGTTTAATCATGGTGACTAAAACTTTGTTAATGGCTTCAACCAGACCATTGGCTTGCGAATAATATGGAGTGGAACTATCGTGGCGCAAGCCAAGCTGGTCTGTCAGTTCAGTCATCATGACGTTCTGAAAATGACTTCCATGATCCGTAATAATAGCTTGAGGAACACCGAACCTAGCAATTATGTGATTAAATATGAAAGTTGCAGCAGTCTTGCCGTCAGCTGAAAATGTAGGCATTGCCTCGGCCCATTTTGTAAAATAATCTACTGCTAAGATAATATAGGCATGCCCCTCGGCCGAGTGAGGGTTACATGTAATAAAATCGATACCCCATTTCGCGAAAGGACCAACAACAATTATAGGGTGAAGAGGAGCGGGTGGCGCGCACATTTTTCGATAAAAAAATTGACAGTTGTGGCATTTCCGAACCGCATAAATGCAATCTTTGAACAACGTTGGCTAGAAATAACTTGCACAAAATATCTTTTGGGCTGTGGCATACCCAGACATATGACCGCCACATGCTTCAGAATGGCAGTCATTTAACACCTTTTCAGCTTCTTCATGAGTTAGACAACGTCGGAAAACAGAATCTACTCCATGACGATAAAGTGTATCACCAATGATATTATACTGTTGGGATTGGAAGCGTATTTTCTGTCGCTGAGTTCGTGAGATGTCAGGCCGAAAATATTGGGTTTGGAGATAAATGATAATATCTCCATACCATGGATCAAGTGTACTGATGAGAAACAAAGATTCGTCCGCAATGGACTCTTCTGCCACTGTTTCAGTATCAGTAGAGGGGAAATCGCACATCAGTTCCGCAAATACCAAAGATTTCTTTGCCTTGGATTTTTCAAATTCCAAGTCAAATTCCTGTAGGATAACTATCCATTTGGATATTTGCCTCGTAGCAATTGTTTGGTCAAAATATACATCATAGGGTTGCAATTAGAAATTACCATGGTTTTACGTAACAAGATGTAATGTCTAAAACGTTGGACAGCTTGAACAGCTTCCAAGGCCAATTTCTCCACATGTGTGTATTTGATTTCAGTCGGATGCAGATTTCGACTAAGATAATAAATCACATGTTCATTGTGAGATTCATCTTCCTGAACTAGTACCATCCCAATGGTGGAATGAGAAGTAGCGAGGTACAAAATGTAATCTTGGTTGTAGTTGGGAGGATGCAATAACGGTGCATTGGTCAACGCGTGTTTAAGTGCATCAAAAGATCGATCAGCGATCTCATCCCAAAAGAACGGAATGTCCTGTTTCAACAACCGGGTAAAACCCTTTGTAAGCTCGGCATAGTTAGGAATAAATCTACGTAAAAAGTTTGCTTTCCCCTGCAAACTTTGGAGTTGGCATAAAGTCGAAGGAGGAGGCAATTTAACGATGGCTTCGACCTTCGATGGATCGACGCGAATACCTGCTTTTGAGACAACAAATCCCAATAATCGACCCGATTCTACGCAGAAAACACATTTATGCGGATTCAGCCTTATCCGATAATGCCTACATCTCATAAAAATTGCTCGTAAATGAGTGGGATGATCGGCCCTACGTAATGAATGAGCAGGTAAATCATCGAGATATGGCTGGACAATGTGCTTAATGTCATGAAATGCATAAGACATAGCCCGTTGAAAAGTTTCTCCAGCGTTATTTAGTCCAAAAGGTACTTTACAATAAGAAAATGTTCCCCATGGACAAATAAAAGCTGTTTTGGGTTGATCTGCAGGGAGTATGTTTATTTGATTGTAGCCCAAAAAGCCATCCATGAAGGAAAACAATTCACTGCCAGCACAATCATCTATTATTTGATCAATATAGGGAGTTGGATAATTATCTTTTGGACACGCTCGATTAATATCCCTATAATCGATACATACTCTTATCGTTCCTTGTTTTTTAGTCACAGGAACAATATTCGATACCCAATCCGTTAAGGGAATTGGATAAATGAATCCTGCTCGAAGTAATTTTTCAACTTCATCTTTTATAGCAGCAGCTTTTCTAGGATGAATTTGACGTAATCGTTGACGAACAGGTTTAGCATCCGGGTAAGTCTTTTTTTTCGTAAATTTAGTCTCTCGAGCCCGAAAAAGGATAAAATAATGCGGGAGAGAACTCTATTGACCGTAATTAGTCAACGTATACCTTTTTCGTAAATAGTCCATTTCAGTTCGGAAAAGGGGTAAACTTATACTGAAGGGATGATCATTCATTTACTTTAACGAGTTCGAATAATCAAGTACTCGGCAATATTTTCATATTTAGAGAGTCTGAAAAGGGCTTAAAAGAGGACTCCAAGGTTTCGCTTTTTCGTAAAATTTTTGAAAGAGTCCGAAAAAGTGATAAAAGTATGCTCTTTGTTGAAAAACGATCATTTCACCTGAAAAATCCTGTTTCTGCACAAAAACTTGAAACATTACACATACATGTTTAAGATAAGTAAAAATGCTTTCAAAAATACCCTTTTTAAAGTGAAAAATAAATAAATTAAAAATTCATCCATTCGAAAAAACTTATAAAAAGGACTTTTTCAACTTCATTTTTACCGTTCAGTTTCAGAGTGAAAAGTAAAAAGATTTTGGGTAAGAAAGTTCCCGTGAAGATTCTGGAAAATTCGTTTGTTGGAATCGAGAACCGTCAGTCCTAGGTAATCCACAACCTCTCAATCTTGTTTTTCATTCGTTTCAAATTTGTTTTTTAGGCTTTAGTTTGCATTTTTGGGGCAAAAAATGGTTTAAAAGTTCGCCCGCGGGGTCCGCAGGTAGGACACACATTACCTGCGGACCCCGACTTTTTCCTATAAGGAAAAAGTCATGGGTTCTGCACCCAGCACACATTACGCGTGTGGATCTACGCTCTGTGTATAAAGCATGGGTGCGGTACCCGCGCGGTTGATTTTAAAACATTCATTTCTCATTGTTTGCCAAAAATTTTCAAATAAAACTATTCTAACTTGCCTTTTTCTGTATTGTAGGATTGACAAGATGTTGATCTGGTGAGAACGTGAGCATGAGGAAGTGGATGAAGCCGTAATACTTCATTTTCCCACACAACAGGCATTAAAAGCATGTGGCTTGTACAAATTTTGGGCCATCTCAGGCATGAGGGCACAAGTAGAACTCTTGACATGGTTGGTGAACAGATGGAATGTGCAGGACCAGTGCTTCTTCATTGGTGGCCACCGGCTCGAAATTGAGCTGGAGGATATATATTTTTTGACTGGTTTGTCCAAGAGGGGCGAACAAGTATCCTTGTTTGGGACTAGGCCAGGTGGCCAGACTGTCGCTAGTCTCCAACTAGAATTCTGCAATGATCAGGCAAATCCTCGGGACAAACGGATTGACATAAAACACATCATCCGTCCTGAGTTGAAAGTTATAGCTTTTACTGTTACCAAACTGTGTGGGAGTGCAGCGCTTCATGTAGCTACTAGTTCCCAAATGCGCATTGCCGTGGACTGTTATCGCGGCACCATCTTTAACTCGTGTGAAGCTGTGTTGGCCAATGTAAAAGGCCAACTAACCAGAGCAAAAAATGGGAAACTGAATAACTTTGGATATGGATCCATTTTTGTTTCTTTTTCTCTAGAGAGGATCCCCCTATTAGCTCCACAGAGTATTTCTGTTGATGCCGGTCGACCTCGAGAACTGAGAATGGTTCGTTGGTCCACGTTGATGGCTCGTCATGCTATCAAGGGTGCTGAGATTGTACGATTTCCTTCTTCATATTTTCGTTGGCTGGATCGCCAACTTTTTGTGATAGAGGATTTTCCATATGCCGGGATAGATTTTCGCGGCGACCGAGAGATGGTTCTCCCAGCAGGGGAACAGTGGGATGACTCAGGTAAAATCATTTTTCAATGTTTGCTAAATTCTAATTTTTTTTTAAATTTTTTATCGTCTTTGAAAACTAATAACCAAATTTTTTTTGAAAACAGATGTGGGTCCACAAAGACCAGCCCATCTCCAACCTTACGAGAGAAGACAACCAGTTGCGGCTGCACCAGCCCCAGCAAGCCAATCAGCGAAGATTTTGACTGATTTAGAGCATCATCTAGAGCGTTTGACTCTAGATATTCCAGAGACGAGCATAGATGACATTCCTCTCAGGTTGCAGAGATATGTGATTGGAGTTCCAGGACCTTTTAGGAGGTTCCTATGCAGGGTAGCCCGGGCAGTGGTTTCTTATCGTGATCACCATCAGTGATGGGATGATCGTGTAGACTCATATTTTTGACTTTTGTATTATCATTTTTGCCAATCATAAGGTGTTTCCAACCTATGATCGAAGACGATGTATATTTTTTTTAAACACTCCTATACTATGATATATCACTATTTTGACGGCTATCTGTGTACATATGTGAATGTTATTTGTTTTATTGCTTTAGATTGTTGCAAATGTCTATTTATCATACTAGAAGCAATTGAATATGCTAATGTATTTAAATATCTTCGAATATGTTGATATTCAATGTAATCAAATTCACGTTCCAAGAGACGAACTCTCAAAACAACTGTAATAACACTGGATTTCTAATGGTATAAACCCTGTTAAGCTGTAATACAACAAGTTCAGAATCCAACCTTACAATCAAACTCCGAATTCCAAATGATATGGATTCAGACAATAACTCAATCACTGCACTATACTCGGCAATGTTATTTTTTGTTTGACCAAGGCTTACCCCATGCATGGATACTAACTCGTCAGAGGGTGAATAGATAACCCAAGCTGCGGAAGAAATGTTCCGTGTACTACGACAAGCACCATCATCAAAACCAATGTAGGTTTGAAGAGACGTCGACATCTGCAATATCAAGAGTAAAACTCAGATAAGCAGGAATAGTGACAAAAACACACTTCTAAACTAGGCACACTTTTCTAATCTAAAACACACCAGCAGTAAAGAAATCTAAACTAACAAAAATCTCCACACCTCATTTTAAGCATAATATTGCTTTAGATAAAGCCCATTTCTGGGTTTATCCAAAGGGACACCGTCAAAATCTATCAACTCATAGGCCCCTTTTGCTAACTTTCGTTTAACAATATAAGGACCATGCCACATAGGCACGAATTTCCCAGCTCCTAGCTTGTCGTTAGCTTGATAGAAAAGTAAAACTAGGTCTTCTTCTGAAAAATTTCGAGGGGTCACATTTCTATCATACTGAGCTTTTATCCTTTTAACATGAGCCTTGTTTGCTATTGCAGCATTTCGTCGATTCTCATCTAATTGGGCTAAGTACAAGAAACGTTTCTCCTCTTCAGACGTAGCTGGAAGTAATTCTACGGCTAATTTTAGTGACGATATTTTGCATTCAATCGACAACACAGCTTCCAAACCGTAAACCAGTTGAAAAGGAGTGAAACCTGTTGATGTTTTGACTGAGGTTCGATATGCCCAAAGTGTTGAAAATAACATGGAATGGCAATTCGTCTTGTGAATACCAATGATTCGTTTAATCATGGTGACTAAAACTTTGTTAATGGCTTCAACCAGACCATTGGCTTGCGGATAATACGGAGTGGAACTATCGTGGCGCAAGCCAAGCTGGTCTGTCAGTTCAGTCATCATGACATTCCAAAAATGACTTCCATGATCCGTAATAATAGCTTGAGGAACACAGAACTTAGCAATTATGTGATTAAATACGAATATTGCAGCAGTCTTGTCGTCAGCTGAAAATGTAGGCATCGCCTCGGCCCATTTTGTAAAATAATCTACTGCTAAGATAATATACGCATGCCCCCCGGCCGAGTGAGGGTTACATGTAATAAAATCGATACCCCATTTTGCGAAAGGACCAACAACAATTATAGGGTGAAGAGGAGCGGGTGGCGCACACATTTTCCGATCAAAAATTTGACAGTTGTGGCATTTCCGAACCGCATAAATGCAATTTTTGAACAATTTTGGCCAGAAATAACCTGCACGCAATATCTTTTGGGCCGTGGCATACCCAGACATATGACCGCCACATGCTCCAAAATGACAGTCATTTAAAACCTTTTCAGCTTCTTCATGAGTTAGACAACGTCGGAAAACAAAATCCGCTCCACGTCGATAAAGTGTATCACCAATGATATTATACTGTTGGGATTGGAAGCATATTTTCCGTCGCTGAGTTCGTGATATGTCAGGCCGAAAATATTGGGTTTGGAGATAAACGATAATATCTCCGTACCATGGATCAAGTGTACTGATGAGAAACAAATATTCTTCCGCAATGGACTCTTCTGCCACTATTTCAGTATCAGTAGAGGGGAAATCGCACATCAGTTCCGCAAATACCAAATATTTCTTTGCCTTGGATTTTTCAAATTCCAAGTCAAATTCCTGCAGGATAACTATCCATTTGGAATATTTGCCCCGTAGCAATTGTTTGGTCAAAATATACATCATAGGGTTGCAATTAGAAATTACCGTGGTTTTACGTAACAAGATGTAATGTCTTAAACGTTGGACAACTTGAACAGCTGCCAAGGCCAATTTCTCCACATGTGTGTATTTGATTTCAGTCGGATGCAGATTTCCACTAAGATAATAAATCACATGTTCATTGTGAGATTCATCTTCCTGAACTAGTACCATCCCAATGGTGGAATGAGAAGCAGCGAGGTACAAAATGTAATCTTGGTTGTAGTTGGGAGGATGCAATAACGGTGCATTGGTCAACGCGTGTTTAAGTGCATCAAAAGATCGATCAATGATCTCATCCCAAAAGAACGGAATGTCCTGTTTCAACAACCGGGTAAAAGCCTTTGTAAGCTCGGCATAGTTAGGAATAAATCTACGTAAAAAGTTTGCTTTCCCCTGCAAACTTTGGAGTTGGCGTAAAGTCGAAGGAGGAGGCAATTTAACGATGGCTTCGACCTTCGATGGATCGACGCGAATACCTGCTTTTGAGACAACAAATCCCAGTAATCGACCCGATTCTACGCAGAAAACACATTTATGCGGATTCAGCCTTATCCGATAATGCCTACATCTCATAAAAATTGCTCGTAAATGAGTGGGATGATCGGCCCTACGTAATGAATGAGTAGGTAAATCATCGAGATATGGCTGGACAATGTGCTTAATGTCATGAAATGCATAAGACATAGCCCGTTGAAAAGTTGCTCCAGCGTTCTTTAGTCCAAAAGGTAGTTTACAATAAGCAAACGTTCCCCATGGACAAATGAAAGCTGTTTTGGGTTGATCTGTAGGGAGTATGTTTATTTGATTGTAGCCGGAAAAACCATCCATGAAGGAAAACAATTCACTGCCAGCACAATCATCAATTATTTGATCGATATAGGGAGTTGGATAATTATCTTTTGGACACACTCGATTAATATCCCTATAATCGATACATACTCTTATCGTTCCTTGTTTTTTAGTCACAGGAACAATATTCGATACCCAATCCGTTAAGGGAATTGGATAAATGAATCATGCTCGAAGTAATTTTTCAACTTCAGTTTTTATAGCAGCAGCTTTTCTAGGATGTATTTGACGTAATCGTTGACGAACAGGTTTAGCATCCGGGTAAGTCTTAATCTCATGAACCACGATCAATGGATCAATTCCTGGCATTTCTTCATAAGACCAGGCAAACACGTCACGGAATTCTTGAAATAGGGCTTTATAAATCTGAATTTCTTCGTCTGAACAACAAGCACCTATATGAATGTTTTCAATTATTCCTGGTTTTACTGAAATGTCAATTGGAACTGTTCTAGATATATTTTCCAAATTTAACTCAGAATCAGGATTTTGCAATGGATTCTGAGGTTCCTTGGCATATTCAACAGTAAAAATTGAAGCGAAATCATTTTCAAAATGATCTAATTCAGGTAAAAATGAAGACCGGTGATGTAGATCTTCCCATGGTAAATCATCAACAGACAAAAACTCACGAATTTTCTCATCTGTATGAACAAGTTCAGGAAATGTCGTTGTAGCTGAACTAGATATAGAAAGTGATTCCTCTTGGATCCCATTCATTGGATCAACTTTGGTTGAAAAGGGGTCGGAAAAAGACTGTATAGCTTGGTACGCAATTTCAAATGGACTCAAAGGCATTACGCCATCAAATGAATCTATCTCGGATTCTGAAGGTACGATCCAAGGATCATCAAACATAACAGTGTCTGACGAAATCATATGAATATTTGCAGTAGAAGGCGATACGTTAGGAGGAGGAAAGGAAAAAGTTCCTAGTAAACCAGAATCTTTAATCAAACCTACTCTAACATCCTTATAAGGGATAGCCGTTTTACCAACATGCTGGATTGTTTCTGTAGAGGCTGGGTCGGACGAGAAATAAGTTAACTGATCTATTGTCACGATCTTTCCTTGATATGGGAATTTTATAAGTCGAAAGACTGAAGAGACAACAAAAGTCATAGCATAGGACCAACTACGACCCAGAAGAAGGTTGTAATCTAGAGGGGCATCAACCACTTCCACATCTAGATTAACGATTTTACCTTCGACCCCTATGGGTAAATCCTGCAAAATACCAAAAAGTTGAAAACCTCGACCATCAAAAGCCTTTAGAATTGTCGGGGATTGGTTAAGTGTAGGAGATCCAAGATATTTCCAACACTGAATCGACATAATACACGTTGAAGTTCCCTCATCAATCACAGTCCGAAAAATAGGTCTGTTTTTGACTAACACTGGAATCTGGAAAGCCATTTGGTGAGGAAGACGTGGTGTACTATTTTCTAAATCGAAGATTATAAGGTTAGAATCCTGAACATCGACAGCTCCTATGGCAGACAATAATAATTTACGATGTGCTGGACACGATTGCAGCACTTCCAAAGCCGACATTGCTGAAGGAGAAACAGCTAAGTCTTCAACAATGTTGTAATTCTGAGCAGCTCTCGCATGTGGATTGAAAGCTGATTTACGAAGAACACCTTTAGCAGGCGGTTTGATTATTAAGTCTGGATTTTGTTTCTCGATCTGTAGCGGACCGGAAACAGGAGGAGCTGTATTTGATGTATTCGCATTAGAAGACTCTGCTTCTTTGCCATCAACGGGATTCTTAGAACCGTAATCTTGTGATCGCGTCGCAACCCTTACATGAGACATCATCATAATAGGCTCTTCTAAAGTAGTCGAGGAAGAACCAATCATCTTACTATCTTGAATTGGAAAAGGATCCTTCAAGACAGCAGGTTGTTGCGATCCTTTAACGAATTTCGTAACTTCGTCTCGATATGGACATTATTTCGTGAAATGATCTTGTTCACAAATGAAACAAGGATAGAGAGGTTTACGTTTTTCGTCATTGGATTCATCTTTATCAGTTTTCTCTTTCGAATTCTTTTTGTTTTTGTTCCTCCCCTTCTTTTTACCACCGGATTTTGATTTTTTCGTAGATGTTTCAACGACATGAATGTCGGCGGAAATTTCAGGAGAAGATTCTCCTTTCGGGGAATCAGGTAAAGTTATAATTGGAGAAGAATTCTTTGACTACTTATTTTTTCTTTTAGAATTGACTGTACCAATCATACCGTCAGCGACATGAGACCCTGAAGGAGCAGCAACTATTTGACCTTGTTTTGGAAGGTCTGGGATTTTTTCATGTAGAGTACCTGACTGCGTATAAACGAGGTCAAGGTACTGAGCCTAAGCAATTACTTGCTCTTCAGTAACAACACCAGCCTTAGCTACATCTTCAGTGATCTTGGGTAACAATGATTTAACAAACCATTCTGCCAAAATTTGATCCGGAATATAAAATTTCACCAAACGTCGTCTACGTCGCCATTCATGAATATGATCAGACATATACGTGGACGTAGATTGTTTTAACGAAGTTAATAATTCTGTGCCGTTGTCGTATCTGACAGGAAACTGAAAATGAGTCAAGAAAGTTGTTGCTAACTGACTGAAATTATGAAACGAGCTGCGTGGTAACTCAATGTACCATTTAGCCGCAAGACCTATAAGGGTTCTTTGGAAAAGACGTAAGCGAATCGAATCATCAATGATTGAATTAGATGCAAACCAAAGGTGATAAGTCATAACATGATTCGATGGATCCTCTCCTGACTTACCTTAGAATTTTGGTATATCACTGGGCAACTTATGAGGCATTGGCGGCCAGTTCTGATAATAAAAAATGGGATCATTTGTAAGGCGCGTCAAATCAGGTAAGTCCAAAGTTGCGATAAACGGTAATTGACGGTTAGGGTCGCGAAAACCTTGAGAAGCCAAAGCAGATCCAGGAGGCGGATACCCAGGATAACTAGGAATCGGATTTGCATTAGGTATTGTGTAACCTCCTGGAAAACCAGCATGAACTGGACCATACTGAGGTTGCTGATAAGTATAACCAGGGTACGGTTGATACTGATAGCTTGGATTCTGTACATAGGGACCGAATTGCGGCTATCCCTGGTACGGTTGATACGTAAATTGAGGTTGACTTGTAACAACTGTACTTGTACCGGTTTGTCCTATAGGTATCTGAACTGAATTCTGAACTGAAGGTCCTGACTGAGGTACAGAGACTTGGGGAATTTGCATAGATACAGGGGTAGCCGAACTCGGGGCTACAGATACTCCAGGAACAGGTGTGACAGGTTGAACAGACGTTGCAGCAGTTGTAGCAGTTTGAGGCGGAGTCTGAGGTGTACTAGACCCAGTCTGCTGAACTGAACTAGGTGCAGGAGTGTGAATAGCTGGCTGAACAGGTTGCTGGGTTGAACCAGAAACCAATGGCTGGCCAGGTTGATAAGGCAACTGCACATTAGGTTGTAAAGGCTGTTGATATTTGGACGGATCCCACACCATCATTTCGGGGTATTGTCCCGTAGAAGGTTGAACATAAGGACCATAACCTGGTTGAACGTAGGGTTGATAATTAAGAGGTAAATTTCCGGCTCCTTGAACAGATGGTTGACCAGAAGGCTGTTGGTAACCTTGAATTGGTTACTGCCCTTGAGGCGTGTACTGAAGCTGAGGTTGTTGAGGACCCTGAGGAGCATATTGATTTTGGGGTTGTCCCTGAGGTATGTACTGTCCTGAAGGTTGATACCCTTGAGGTATGTACTTTCCTTGGGGTTTCCCCCCAAAATAATATGATTCCACAGTTTGTCCTGGGAAAAAGCTACCTTGAGGTTGTGCCCCGGGTGGTAACTGACTGCCTTGAGGTTGCCCCCCAGGCGGTAACTGACTACCCTGAGGTTGCCCCCTAGAAGGAAACTGACTGCCTTGAGTTTGAGGATTGGGAATATTACCAGACATCATAAAAATTTGCTCTGCGTTCGACGTTTCAATTTTAACTCCATCAAGACCAGATGATAACACGTTTTCGATGGGTTGAGGAGCTGCTCCCGAGAAAGTACCAGACAAAGACTGATATCCCGAAGGAACAGAAGGACCACCATGTAAAAATGATTTCGGCATTTGAGAAAACATGGATGACTCTCCAGCCATAAAAGATGACGGATAATAACCTCTGGGTGTAGGATGAAATGGAATTCGAGGTGGATAAAAAGCAAGACCCAGATTCTCTAAAAAGTCTGTTAAAGAGAGATACCAAGGATTAGTTCGAATGGGGCTGTAGAAAATAGATTCACGCTCCCTAAGATTTAACGATTGAGGGGAGTTGGGAAGAGATATGTCTTCGTCTGGATTAGTAAGTTCTTCAATAGAAATAAGTCCAGAGGGAAGATTTTCTGTAATGATATTTCTTACCCTAGGTGAACCTGGATCGCTAGAAGTTGGTGTGATAAATCCTGAGGGTGTTTCTAACACAGAAGATTCAGTTTCAGGTTCAGAGATTTCAGGTTCGTCAGATAATTCACCAAAAGGAGAAATAATTTCAGTAACTTCAGAAACTAAAATCGGTTCTTGAATATACTCTGTTGTCGGTATTTGATGATCAGGATGTATGACTATAGCGGAGCTTTCAACTTCTGTTGACCTGAGTCTACGGCTACTGTGTGGTACCAGAGCTCAAAGCCCTTCAAGTTGACTTGGTGAATATTGAGGGGGTTTCCCTTGTATTCTCCGGGATTGTCTTGGCAATTCCGCCACGATTAAAAATTATCTAATCACATGCAAACAAAGAAAAATTTCAATCAAAAACACCTAAAGTCTCTAAGAAACAAACAATTGAATCATTCGCTTAGAAATCTAAGAGTTCAAACCACACACAAAAAGGTAACTTTCCGTATTAAAAACACTAGTTGGTGATGAAATCCAACTTAGTAGAATTTTAACACGAAAAGAGCGGTTGGAACAGTTACCCAAAACAGCACACACTTATTAAACCAGAATGATTGCAGTTTCTCCCACTATACCATCTGGTGAAAGAATCGCCCTCCGGAGGAATTTCAGGTGAGTCTAGTAGACGTCTGTTCCAGGTACAGTGGGATCTTCCACTCCACGAAATCACCTTAGGAAAGAATCTAAAGATTATAGCCACTAAGGTTCTGGCCCCGGAAACAAATATGCAGCAAGGAGCAGTCTGATCCGACACACACGCAGGCGAGTAGCAAAGCTCATCCTTGAAGAGGCTCCTTGAAATAATCCAAGGTTTACGAGCAAGTGACCCACTGACTCCTCACGACAATGGTCTATCAGGGTTTACCATTTAATACGGCCATATCTTCTCGTTCCCAATAGGAAGGATTGATTACCCCACTGGTTCAGATATGATCTCGTGCTTGACTCCTTTAAGAGGAGCTTCCCAGAGCATACATGCAACAATTGGAATTCTTCCTACCGCAAGATTCGTCTACTTGTTTGTTTTAGCTATCTTGGAGAGTTAATTACTCCTACTCCAAGACACTAGCTTTAGCTATGTTGGTGATAAGAGCCCTAGAAATAAAAGATTACTAAATGAATTTTAATTAAGCATTAATTTTATGAGTTGTTTCTTAAGTCAATGTGTGCGGAAATGAAACTTTGGATGATGTGAAGACTCGACTTCCAAAAACACTAAAATGCACCTACAAATGATATTGAATTCTTTTTCTTTCAATGAACTTTCTATCTAAACAAAGAGTTGGAGAATGCAATCCTTTTAATTCCTTCTTTAAACATGAAAAATAATTGAAAGAAACTACTTTGTCTTTTCAATAATGAGATAAATGATCAAAGCTCATAAGAAAATCCTTTTCCTTTTCCAAACTAGAATCTACAAAACAATTTTCCTTCGAAATAAAGCTACAAAAATTAAAAACTACTCAAAACTACAAAAACTAACCTTGAGATCTAAAATCTAAATTGAGTAAAAACTTTAAGATTTTTTTTGGATGTTTTGCTTAGTTGTTCAACAAACTAAGAATCTATTTGTTCAGAATAACAAACAGATCAAAAACACTCAAAATGTGTTTTTATAAAAATGAAATTCAAAAAACCTTTAACCAAGTTCGTGTTTTCGAAGATTCGCAAAGAAACAAACAACTGTATTTCTCAATAAAGGATGTTTTCAAAATCAGGTCGGATTCAAAAGAAAAAAAGAGATCAATGTAATCTGAGATACTGCAAATTGTCAAAAGTTCAAATCGCTACAAAGACCAAGCGGAAAAACTATCCAAAATGCAAAATCTTCTAGAAAATCATCAAAACATCAATACTGTTGGAGTTCATTCACAAAAAATTCTTGACAGAAACAATAATAAGTCTGGGAAAAAACCAAAAAGATAAATCCAAATTAAAAATAAACTACAAAAAGAAATCAAAGAATTTTCACAAAATTTTTCTGAGTTGTGAGCAACTTGAGTGTTAGTTCAGGAGTGCGGTCACTTTGTATTCTTTACAGAAAGTGCGAACCTGCCCGCACTGTCAAAATAAGCCAGAGTGCGGTCCTAGGAAAAATTATAGAAAAACTTAAAATATTTCTAAATTTTCTAAAACAAAGAAAATCTAAATTACCCAGACAGATATGTATCGATCAAAAACCAGGAAAAAATGTTTCCTCAAATAAAAAATAAAAGAGAACCAAAACAATAAGTTCTTTCCCTAGTGGAGTCGCCATTTTGTTGTGTAGATTAATCTGTCTTGCGGACAAGACCGATCTCTCTAGTACTAAAAGTAACTAGAAACAAACAACCAATTATACTAATCTCTCTCTAAGCATACAAGATTCATAAGAATGCTATATAGGTGTAAGGCCTACCTTATGTCCAACGCTTGCTTGATCTCGTTGAAGTCCTTCCCGTGCACTTGAAAGAACGTTCCTCTTGAATCTGCAGTCACAAACAAGCAAAAAGATTACACAACACCTGTATAGACATTATTATAAACCATACTCATCATAATGATCAAGGAATTTATGAAATAAACCATGAATAGACAGTTTAATGAGAGAAATGAGTATATTTGTATTAACTTCAAATAAAGAAAGCCTTTACAACCTGTGCCTTGATGTTGTGCAGGTCCTCCTGGGGTCCGAAGCAGGAATCTCTTCTAATTTGACAAGAATTGCACTCTTTAAACCAAGACAGATAGAGATGAGTGATTTAACCTCACAGAAAGTCTTAGTTAACTGAGTCTGAATCTCAACAACATTTAACTTCAAATATCTTAAGCTTGAACTCCCTTTGAGGCTACCCAAGGCCTCTTTTTATAATGGAAAAGAGGAGGTTTTCTGTTCCAAATATGAAGGGATAGAATCCTCCTTCAAAGGGATTAGCTCCTTACATCAAGGGGTTAGCTCCATCAAGTGAGGGATGCATGAACCTTCTCAAAGCGTATCCATTTCCGAAAATTCCCATCTAGAATCTTCTAGAATTCATCTGAAATCCACTTTTTATCTTTACTTTCTCACCTTTTTGAGTTTTACAGAGGTCCGCACCCATGACACAAAGAACGTGCGGTATGGTTCCGCAGGAGAGCTGAACTTTAGGTGCGGGACCGCAGGAAATGAATAGAGAAAGTGCGATACCAATGTTTAGGGGATTTTTAGGAACTTTTCTCTGATTTTGAAAGCTTGACATGAGGAGCTGATATGTTAGACTTGCAAAAGGAGGAAGTATGAGTAATAATGAGCTCATACTCGTAGTAAAATGTCAGGATGACAGTTTTTAGTGTAACACCATCATAAATCTCCCATCACCCTCCTCCCTATATCAATTACAGAGTCTGCAAGGGAAAGCGAACTTTCTTCGGCGCTTTATCCCGAATTATGCTGAGGTGGCCAAAGGATTCACTCGTTTATTAAAGCAGAACGTTCCCTTCCATTGGGACGAAATCGCTCAGCAATCCTTTGAGAAGCTGAAGACGTTGCTTGTCAATGCTCCGTTGCTTCATCCTCCGGACTACCACTGCGACTTCACTTTATATCTCGCCGCCGCATTTAGCACCATAGCCATGGTCTTGGTGTAGGATGACAATGACGATAATGAACATGTTGTTTATTATCTGTCACGGAACCTTCTCGATCCAGAAATACGTTATGCTCATGTCGAGAAGTTGGCATTAGCAGCAGTACACGCTGTACAGCGCTTTCGCCATTACATCCTTTTGCGTACGATAACAGTGGTTTCAGACTGCAACCCTATGACGTATATTCTCTCTCGAAAATTACTAGGGGGTAAGTACTCCAAATGGATTGTTATCCTACAGGAGTTTGACTTAGAGTTCACTACCGCTAAGTCAACTAAATCACTGGTTTTCATGGATCTTATATGCTCTCTCCCTACATACTCCGCTCCCTCATATGCTGAAGATCATATACCGGACGAAACGCTTTTCCTGATCAGTACTCGTGACCCTTGGTACGGTGACATAATAGTTTATCTTCAGACCTCGACATTTCAGTTTGAGTTGGATAAAGCTGCCCGCTGTCGAATTCGGCACCAGTGCCAACCCTACCGTATAGTAGGAGATACCTTATACCGCATTGGAGTAGATTCGGTGCTCCGGCGATGCCTAACCTTGGAAGAGGCTGAAAAGGTCCTAAATGACTGCCACAGTGGCGCCTGTGGTGGACATATGTCCGAGTATGCTACTGCCCAGAAGATTCTGCGAGCAGGTTATTTATGGCCTTCTATATTCAAAGACTGTATCATGGCAGTCCGTAAATGTCATGCGTGCCAGATATTTCAGCGCAAGATGCGCGCAACGCCTCTACCTTTGCATCCTGTTATTACCGTCGGCCCTTTTGCGAAATGGGGCGTGGATTTTATGACGTGTAACCCTCGCTCGACCGGGGGGCATGCGTACATAATAGTCGCCGTCGACTACTTCACCAAGTGGGCTGAGGCGATGCCTACACTAGCTACTGACGGGAAAACGACTGCTCAATTTATATTCAACCACGTTATCGCATGGTTCGGGGTTCCTCAAGCCATCGTCACTGATCACGGTACTCATTTCCGAGATTATATGATGGCGGAGCTGACTTCAAAGTTGGGCTTGCGTCACGACATCTCAACACCATATTACCCTCAGGCGAATGGTCAGGTTGAAGCAGTGAACAAGGTTCTGGTCACTATGCTTCAACGAACAGTTGGTATTCACAAATCCAATTGGCATCTCCAACTGTTCTCAGCTCTCTGGGCATACCGAACATCTGCTAAGAGTGCAACTGGGTTCACACCATTTCAATTGGTGTATGGTCTGGAAGCAACTCTTCCGGTTGAATGCGAAATTCCTTCTTTGAAATTAGCTGTGGAACTTCTACCTAATACTTCTGCTGAGGAAGAACGTCTTCTGTATCTGGAACGGTTAGATGAAACCCGTCGTCTGGATGCTTTGGTTATTGAAGCACAAAAGAAGAGGGTCAAAACTCATTTTGATCAATATGTTTCCCCCCGTTCCTTTATCGAAGGAGACCTCGTCCTCCTGTACGATCAAGCACATGACAAGCTTGGAGCCGGTAAGTTCCAGCCTATGTGGCATGGGCCCTATATAGTAAAACACGTTTTGAAAAACTGGGCTTATGAGCTTATAGATTATGAAGGAGTTCTACTGGCGCAACCCAGAAATGGGCTGTACCTCAAAAAGTACTATGCCTGAAGTGATTTCTTGGTGTGGTGTGTGTACATAGGTGTGTGTTTTTCATTTATGTGCATATATGGTGTGGTGTGCCTTGTAAACATCTTTCTGCTGATCGGGTCTTCCTGGTTGTGCAGATGTCTATTCATCCATTTGTTGGTTTCGCGGATGGTGCCTCCCGCAGTACCAGGAATCTGTCTTCAGCAGCCTGGGTAATCTATGATCCTGCTGGTGAGTTGGTCAACCTGCAAGGTGTGTGTCTAGGACGTACTACGAACAACATCGCGGAATATAGTGTTGTGTTAGAATTATTAACCGAGGCGGTAAACCTTGGTATCCGTGAATTGCTTGTGTATCTAGATTCGCAACTTGTAGTGTTACAACTGAACGGACACTATTCGGTAAGAAACCCATCCATTTTACGTCTGTATCTGCGTATTCGATTACTGGAAAGGAATTTTGACTACATTACATATCAACATATACCCAGGCATTTGAATACATTAACAAATGAAGTAGCTAATTTGGTATTAGACAGACATTTGCGCAATTTGTAAATCATCATCACATGTAAAGAAAGATCCATCCAGAAATAGATATGCATATATATATATATATAGATATCGAAATGTTTACATAGAGTGTGTCACATAAAATCAAAATATACATAATCATCTTAAGTACATTCAGAGACGATATGTCTCTCAAAAAATATGTGTGGTATAATCCCTAAGAGCTAATCCGCATGGTGCTCATGATAACATGTAACTGCACGCACTAAGCGTCTCAGGATTCGGTGGATCTGACTTGGAACTCCCACCGTATGACGCTGGTACGCCATCGGTACATCCGCCAGCCGAGCATAGTCCGGGATCCCTCGGGCAATGCCCTCGAGATTCTGGATCAACTCCTCCCCTCCTGTGCCCTCTCCCTGAGGATCAGGGGCGAGATGAGTCCTCCGCGAGATTAGAGACACCCCGGTTGGTCTCTCAGGGCCCACATCTGCATACCATATATAAAATGTGTTAGGACCAAAGTAACAAAAATCGCGATGTTATCGCGATTTTTTGAGAAAATCGCGAGTTTTTCAAGCGACCGATTTAATCGGCGATTTTTTGAACGATTTTTTGAAAAAATCGTCATCGCGATAAAATCGCGATTTTTACGAAAAAATCGCGATTATTTTGGTAAAAATCGTGGGCCCATCAAATAGAAACCCTATAAGTTCAAAAATCGATTTTTTTTTTGTCATTTTTGTAGCCCTCTCATTTTCCTGACACACCCTGTTGGCAGTTCATGGTAATGTTAAATTCTTAAAGTAAAAGTGATATTTCCTTTATTTTTCATTTTCATCCTTTTACTTAAATTTTTAACATTACCATGAAATGACTCGGGATGTTTAAGAGTGGTTTCGACCTCATTGGATTTCATATGGAGAAACTAGAATTTTAGATTTCACTCAAAATTCAGCAGACTTAATGGTTTTCAGGGTTTCATGGTTTGGGGATTTGCATGGTTTCCATTTGATTCTATTATGTGTAAGGGTATGAGATTGGCATTTGATCAAGAGTATGAAGTCCTTTAAGAACCTTGATGTTGGTGGCATTGATTGTTGAACTTTGTTGATGTTGGTGGTATTGAATCTTGATTGTTGAACTCCCCTACTGTGGCCTTAACAAGAATGTACCCTTCACTCAAAGGAAAACAACTGGTTAGGCATGTTAATCTTTTTCTACCGCATTTTAAGGTTGAGCAATCCAAGTCTGAAGACTTTGAGCTAGATGATTTTTATGTATCTCTTGTTGATGATCCCATTTCTAGTAGCGATGAATCAATGATGAGTTTCATGAGGAGGAGGAGGAGGAGCAACAATAGGAGGAGGAGGTGACACCACCTACTCCTGCTACTGGTAGAGGACGTGGTCTACCTCCTTTAACTCCTAGTGCTTCAGGATCTGGAGCACAACAGAGTCCATTGCCAGCCCCGCCAACTTCTTCGTCTAGAGGGAAAGCTGTTACATTTTCTCGCAAGAGGGGCAGAGGAAATCAATAGTATAGGTTATTTGGTGCATTAATTTGTATATAACATTATGACTCATGATATGAGATACATTATTATATTTTTTGTTGATATTTTGAGGTTGAGTTGAGACTTAGGACTTAGTATTCAGGACAAGATTCAGTTTTATGTGTGATGTAGCACTAGACATGATATTACACATCTTATATATTAGTTTTTTTTTCATATTTATGTGTCAATGCATTTATTTTATGTTGTAGATGCTTTAGATATTAAAAAAAATGAAAAAAATGAATATTTTTGTATGTGCCGATTTTTTCCCGACTTTTACGATTTTTTCCCGATTTTTACGATTTTTTCCGATTTTTTCCCCTCGGCGATTTTATCCCGATCGCGATTTTTGTTACTTTGGTTAGGACGAATGTGTATTAACCAAAAAAAATATAATTTATTATTGTTAGGTCGGCTAGGATTACATTGTGGCCCACTAGGATTACATTATGGCCCCATGGACTCCTATATATAGAAAGGAGGTTTTGTAAATTGTATCATCCAAGAATTGTTCATTTATGTAATGTATTGGAGGTTTCCCCCTCGAAGTGGCTTATTTCTAAGGCGTTGATATCTCTTTTCTTCTATTTTGCAGCTGGTTACACAACAACAATTTTCTCCAAGATGGTCCTCATCCGACAGCCAGCAAGCCCTTGCAACCACCAACTAGCTCGTTGTGCCATTTCCCTGCAACTTGATCAAGCCATGTGGTTCCTCACTCATCTATCATGATCGTAAGTTTGAAGGTGGGCCTCCTGACCCTAAAGGTATGCCTAGTCATTTGGTAATTGAGTATTGAGTTTGCTTATCATGGACACTTTTGGGCATGGATTAATGGGGGGTTTCAGCAAAAAGAGTGGGCTAGGTTTGTGCTTCTGTCCCCTAGACCTCTTTTGGATGTTACCCTTGGATCTTAGTCCCATGGGATGTCCCTTACTGACCATTGGGTTTTAAGGTGGTACTACATCGGAAACCCCAATTTTGGTTATGTGGTCCCACTCCCTCATCCATATATATCACTTTCATTCCTTATATTATAACCCCATTCATCATATTTCCCACCTGGGTCCACATGTCTTCAGTGGGTCCATAGGGTTCATGAGCTCTACCCCATACCCATGGCCATCACCCTGGTTCTATAGGCCCTAGATGAGCCTCCTTTGTCATTCAAGAACCCATGATTGTCACAACCCATGGTGAGAAATGAACCACGCTACCTTAAGGGTGTATCCACTGCTATATCTTACACATCATGCTCTTATCCTTTAAGCCCCGAGCAATTAATCAAAGAAAAATCATAAAAGGAAAAAGCCATATAAAGAAGGGTGGAAAAATCAAGGCCAAGGTACCTCATGTACCACGATTACTCCCTCCTAACATTATATACCAAGGTGTTGGCTTCCCTTTTTCTAGTTTCCCTTGTACCCCTATATGTGGCCCAGGATTTCCCTTTTCATTCCCAATTCCATTCACCTCTTTATCACATGCCACCACCATTTGAAGGATGTACCTTGGACATACTATACCCTCTAAAGGCAGAAACCACCTAATAAGGTACTTGGTTAACCCCCTTTGGAGCTTGGAGATATTAGCACATGCCAAAGCCCTTTTACCCGATTATTTTAGTGACTTGTTGTGCTGGAAGGCTAGGGGACGCATTGGATCTTATGCAAGATTGCAGATGGTTTCCATTCTGAGTTTAGTCTCCCTATACGGGGTTCTAACTCTCCATAGGGCTACATTGGCACATGTAAGGTGTGTGTAGAGAGCCATGGGCCTCCACAACATTAGAAAACACTCCATGGATCCCAAGAGATGTTCAGAGATTGCTCAAGATTCACCTATTGGACGAGAATGATGCGCTTGGTTCACGATGCGCAACCGGCCCCACAGTTACACCATACACTTGGCAAGTGACCCAGGACTTGTACACTGATGTGGCATTACTTGCTCCATCATCTGAGCTCTTATAGATGGTCCACAGGAATCTTTGACTTACTTGGATACCCATGAGGTTATTTGTGTGCCCCCAAACCCACTGGAAGCACCACATATTTATTGTTTGGAGAAAATGGGGCCAATCCCTTGTCCATCACCTTTGAGAGAGTCTTATTCATCAATGTGGCACTTATGTACTTCATCAGGCCTCTTGGAGGGCCCAAGCACATGTATTATTCATCATTCGACCTCTTGAGAGACTTATTATTTTGTTTTGAGCTAGTTTGGTGGGCTTGTCACCAAAAGTTTGTTATTTTGCACCTTATTTTATTTTAGGGGCTAATGTAGGCTTAATTAGGTGATTTGAACTCCTAAGAAGTGTATAAATAGGAGTGATGTGAATTCATTTTAAATGAACACTTGGATTGGATCATTCTCTGTCTTGAGAATTTCGCTATTCCTTCTTGGTGGATGAAATTGGAGCATGGATGAATTTTGATGTTTGGATTACATTTTCTTGTCTTGGAGCTTCTTGATTAGCGAATTTATTGATGGTTGGATATATTATCTTACCTGTAAGTACGGACTTAATGATATTTTCTTTTACTTTGTCACATGCATTGATAATGGCATTTTCGCTATTTCAGGGCTAATTATTGCATGCATTTACTTCTAAATTGTGGAATTATGTTTCTATATAGCATCTCTCTATGTATGGGCAATGTATGTTGAAAGAATTTTCCTAGGGAAAATACTATCTTGACAAGCCATCTTGATTTGCAAATGAAGTATAAACGTGTTAAGGTCATTCTCCTTTGCCCTAATACCAAACGGAGTTGTCCTTAGAGCCTCCTTGAGCTAGAAATCAAGTCCATTCTCATTATTCTTATTAAATCCAATATCCCCAAAGGAATTAGGCACTAGTCCACCATAAGGTGATCACCCTAAAACCATCTTTCTTCACATTTTCCTTCTCCTCTCTAGGTCTAGCCACCCAGGCCCCAAGGCATCATTTTCTCGACAAAGTACCCATAGAAAAAGTTCAATCTCGTGGCTTCTCTCGTGCTGGTGTGTCCCTAAGGTTTCCTCCAAATTTAAAAAATTCCGATGGTGGGATTATGAGATATCCCAAGTTATAGCCCTGAGACCAATCTTTGCCCTGAGTTTCCCTAGGCTAGTACCTCATAGGATCATTTTGGCACCTAGTGGAAATTCTTTCTTTGATCCCCTTCTCCTCCTTGTTTAGGTTAAGATCATCGTCGGTTGATCAACTCCCTCCTCTTAACCTAGTTTTGGTCCACTTGGTCCCATGTGGTCCCATTTCTCATCAAAGTCAATTCTTCAAAGACAACTTGGGAGTCCAAGTTTTGCAAGGATTTTAAGGATTGGAAAGTTCCTTCGCAAGTCACACTCCTTTAACCTAGCTTTTAAATCCTTACCCCTTCTCCTAAAAATCCTTGTACCTTGCTTAAGAAGCAAGCAAGCCCCATTCTTGACTCTCTTCTAGAAAAGCATCATTGAGGTCAATTCATAACCATTTTCCTTGATCTATCCTTCTTAGGTGACTCTCTACATAATGGGACTCCTCCCATTGGTGAAAGTCCGTAAAGAGTAGGGAGCCTTAGCTGAGGTGACAGTGGGCTAAGCTATGTTGCCAAGAAACGTGGGTGCGAGTGCGGGGACGGGGACGGGTACGAGGACGGGGACAACACTTTTTAAAACAAGATGCGTGGGTTCGTCAGGGGTATATATATATATATATATTGCAAGCACTCGACAAGGAATCAACTAGCTTTTTGCAGGCCACAAATAATCTTTTAAATGCTTGAATCATTCTGTTCGGTTCTATCTTCTGGAATGGTTTCTTTCTGGGGCTGTGCTTGACCTAGCTGCGCCGCCTTCGCTCTTTGCTCTCTGGGTTCAGCTCCAATGGAGGCCGACGAGGGTGCCGAACATGCCCCTCCCTTGCCCGAACTGATTGCATTCAAGAAGCTCATCGCTGGTTCTCACAAAAGACCAATATTTGAAGCACAACAGAAGTTCGTTAAAAATTTGGACTGCATCCCAATTGTAGAACTGCCAATAGCAGAGACTTGCAGATCCGCAGTCAATCCAGCTGACAGAGGGCTCATCGGACAATTTACCGAGCTCTGGCCCTCTCCCAAATCCGTTGAAGCATGGGTGCAGAGAAACTGGACGCCGCTTGTATCCGAAGGAATCAAGAGCCATTTTGTTGGAAAAGGATTCTATGTGTTCGTGTTTGAAAGCTCGGACGACAAAAACCTCATTTTCAGAAACGGTCCTTACTTCATGGGGCCTCGGGGTTTATCCTTGAACAAATGGACCCCTGACTTTGACACAGCCCAGGACGTTCCGTCTGCTGTTCCAGTTTGGGTCCGTCTACCTCATCTCCCATTACATTGTTGGAATCAAAAATCTCTACAGGCTATTGGCAACTCGCTTGGAAGGTATATCGATCAAGCTGTTCGAAAAGATCAATAATCCTGCGCACGGATCTGTGTGGAGGTTGATCTGGAGGAAGGGTTACCAAAGGCAATCAAACTTACAGCAACGAAATGGACGCACATCCAAGAGCTAGATTATGAGCAGTTACCCTTCAAATGTCGGCACTGTCACGGATATGGCCACTTCGCAAGACACTGCAAAAAAAAAGGGAGAGGAGAGCGAGAACGCGAAAGCAGAACAATGGACCATAGTGCAGAAAGCAAGGACAGCAAAACCCAAAACTAAAAGAATTCCAAAGGGAAATAACCCTGTACCAAAGGGGCAAGAACAAAAAGATGGGACCTCCATCCCTACCTCGAAATCAGGAGATCAAAATGAAGAGTACAGCAAGGCCATAGAAACTTCGGAAGCAAACAGGAACAACATCCCCACCTCGAAATCAAGAGATCAAAATGAAGAGTCCAGCAAGGCCATAGAAACTCCGGAAGAAAACAGGAACAGCAGCAATCAATCAAGATCCTCCCCTAACGGGAAAGGAGGAGAGGAGCAAGGGCAAACCCCCGAAGTAGCTCCCTCCCCCTCATACGCTGATGCAGCAAATAAGAAAGCGTATGAATCACCAAGCTCCTCGGAGGACGAGATCATAGAAAGGCCTGCCAAAAGAGCAGGAAGAAAGTCTCGCAGAGAAGTGAGGGAGGAATAAGTGGAAAGACAAAAGACTCAAGGAAGTCAACCCACTATAGAAATGTCAATTGGCAGAAACACAAGGACAAGGCCGCCAAAAGGAGGAGGCCCAACTTCCCCAAACAGTAAGTAATGAGAATCGTCTCTTGGAATTGCAGAGGGCTCGAGAACCCTATGAAAATAGAAGCAGTCAAAGATCTTATGAAAGCGGAACCTGTAGACATCCTAATGCTCCAAGAGACAAAAATTGAAGGGGAAGCCCTTCTAGAGATCAACAAAAAGAAATGGCAGAAGAACACAGGAAAGGCAATAAGCGCAAGAGGCTCCTCGGGTGGAATAGCAACCTTGTGGAAGGAAGATCACTTCAGGCTTGTCAATTCACACAACACTGGTGTTTCACAGAGCTGAAGCATATATCAAGTAAGTTAACCATTGCACTATTCAATTTATATGTACCGATATTTCATTCTGAAAAGAAAGACTGTTGGAAAACATTAAATGAGTTTTTGCAACTGAATTCTCCAAACAATATAATCATAGTTGGAGATCTAAATTTAGTAATGAATGAAAAAGAAAAGAGAGGGGGCAGGAACAGCAAGGATCAGATGATCCAGGGAGTAGAAGACATGATTCAACAATGGGATCTATTGGACTTTAAACCAAGAAAAGGGCTCTATACGTGGACAAATAACAGGACAGGGGAAGACCATATATCCGCCAGACTGGACAGGTTCTTGGTCCAAAGCACAATGTTGATGGAACGAAAGCTTATCTCATTAGCCATCCTTCCAAAGCTCACCTCGGATCATAAGCCCATCCGGCTATTGCTTGAGGAGGAAGAGAATTTGGGGCCAATCCCATTTAGATTTAGCCCACTGTGGAATGGAAAGAGCGGCTTTGAAGAGACGGTCCGAATGGCATGGAACACCTTAGTCAATGGCTCTCCCAATTATGTATGGGAACAAAAATTAAAATTAACAAAAAAGGCACTCAAGGAATGGAGTAAACTTCCAACAAATACACCCAAAGACCAAAGAATCGAGGTAGTGAAACATTTGGAAATACTGCAAAGTGAAATGGACACAATTGATATAAACCAAACAGAATTAGAAAAGGAGCAAGTAGCCCAATGCAAAACATTCCTCTCTTTCAGAAATGAAGAAGAGTATTGGAGACTAAAGTCCCGGAGTCTCTGGCTGGAAGCTGGAGTTAGGAACACATCATATTTTCATCGACAATGTAGAGCTAGACTCTCCAGGAATCACATCTCAGAGATCACTTCCTCTGATGGGAGGCTCTGCAAAGGAATAGAATAGATAAAATCTGTTGCAGTATCACATTTCCATCATCTTTACAGCACAGAGGAAGAGGACTGTGAAGAAGATAAAAAAGAATTCCTGAAGAACATTCCGGCATTGGTCACCACAGAGGACAATACAGCATTATTGAAGCAAACAAATGAAGAAGAAATCAGCAATATAATTTGGTCCATGAATCCAGACAAAGCCCCTGGGCCAGATGGGTTCACTATTCACTTCTACAGGATATGCTGGGATATAATAAAAACAAATCTAATTAGAATGATAAAAGGATTCTTGAAGAAAGCAAAAAATGGGGGGTAGTACCAACTCAACATTCCTCGCTTTAATCCCGAAAGAAACAAACCCCTCCTCCTTTGATAGGTTCAGACCAATCTCTTTGTGCAATGCCTCATATAAAATTATTGCAAAACTTCTTGCAAATAGAATAAAGCCTCTGCTGAGCAAACTCATATCAGACTCGCAAGGGGGCTTCGTCAATGGGAGACATATCCTGGACAATGTAATCCAAGTCCAGGAAGTCATGCATTCCAGCAATCTCAGAAAGGAGAAAGGTATGCTAATCAAGTTAGACATCGCTAATGCCTTCGACAGAGTCAAGTTGTCCTATCTATATCAAGTTCTATTCTCCTTTGGATTTGATCAACAGTTTGTAAATCTGATCCAAGCATGCACCAGTAGTCCATGGATAGCACCTTTGGTAAATGGGAAGCTAGTTGATTTCTTCCAAGCCACGAGGGGTTGAGACAAGGATGTCTCCTTTCTCCTTTCCTTTACATCTTAATGGCAGACACGTTGAGCAGAAAGCTGGAGCTTGATATGATAACAGGAACAACCCCAGGTTTAAAAATAACAAAGGACCTTAAAGCAATAAATCATGCACTGTTAGCGGATGACTCCCTCATGCTGGGTGGAGCTTCATCTAGAATAGGATCTGCATTCAAAAATACTCTTCAAGCATATTGCAAAGCATCTGGAGCTCTACTCAGTGAAAGGAAAAGTGCAGTTTATAGCTAGAATACAGAGGAGCAAGAAACTCAAAACATAGCAAACAACTTGGGGTTTAATGGATACACAAAATGGGAAAAAATCAACTATCTTGGATTGCCACTAACACTGGGCACAAATGGAGTCAATCTGTGGGAAGGAGTAATCACAAAAATCAGAGGCAAAATCGCTGCATGGGGTGGCCAATGGCTAACTCATGGAGGCAAATTAACCCTTATAAAATCAGTGTTGTCATCTATGCCAATTTATCAAGCGTCATGCCTGATGGCTCCCAAGTCGATTTCAAGACAGATTAATAAAATCATTAGGTATTTTCTGTGGCAAGGAGGCAAAGGAAACTAGAGAAAATTTCATCTGGTGAAATGGGAGATAGAAAAGCAAACTTTGAAGGAAGGAGACCTTCAAATTCGAGATCCGGACTCTGCCAACATATCACTGGGATGCAAAATACTCTGGAAACTCCACGGTGACCCCAATCATCCCGTCAGCACAGCTCTGAGGCATAAATACCTACCAAATGCAAATCTAAGAAACTTGCAGATCGCAAACAGCAAAAAGAGCTCACTGTTACGGCAATTATGTATTAAAGGGCAACGTTTTTTCACCCGGAATCTATATCGTATCCCAGGGAATGGGAAACGTGTCAAGCTACTGACTGATAGTATAATGGGACATTCGCCATTAGCCACATAAGATAGCCTGCATGAGATATGTGCGTATTTAGAAAACAGAGGGGATAAAACACTCTACGATATCTCAAAGTGGAACGAGTTTGGGCTTTGGATTGATTGGGAATTCAGAGATATTCTAGCTCACTTAATGCAGCAATCAGAAAAGCTCAAACAGGAACTTTGTGAGGCTGCCCCGGTGCATAAATCAGAAAAGGATAAATGGGTATGGGGACCTACAAGAGCATACACCTCAGCCAAAGGATATGAATTGATGCAAACACACAGAGACCGAATTCATCCTGCAAAATTTTGGAAAGAGGTATGGGATCCAATGGTGTTTCCCAAGGTAAACTTCTTCTTCTGGACTCTAATGCATAGAAAGATCCTGACCGGTGAAAACCTTATGAAAAGAAACATTACAGGTCCGCATAGGTGCACACTCTACAAAGAAACCATGGAAACCATGGATCATTTATTTGTTGAATGTCCATATGCAAACAGAGTTTGGACCCACACTCTTCAAGGATTAAAGGCTGTAATCCCCACTAAAACTTCAGTTGTGGACTTATTCCTCTCATGGAAAGAGCGATACCCATCGCTCTCCCTAAACTCATCATGGGCCAGAAGCTGGATCACTCTCCCCAAGCTAGTGTGTTGGAAGCTATGGCTAGCTAGAAATGAGCAGATATTTAACAATGTAACTTGGACCCCCAACATGGTAGCAGCAAAAGCAAAAGGACTCCTTCTAGAAATTTTGAATTCTCAGAAAATCAAAGAGGACAATTCGATGCAGCAAGGGGAAAAGAATTGGCTTGGCATTCAAGCATTCATCCAACAGATACACAGCACAAAAAAACCCCTCAGAAATCCTGAGTGGAGGCTTAGAGAAAAGGATGAAGCTTTTCAGAATTGGTGGAGGAAGCAAGGAATAACAACAGCTTTTTTTACGGTGCCTCAAAAGGCAACCCTGGGACAGCAGGAGCTAGAGGACTCATACTCTTCTGATGGAGGCATCATAGAAACCTTCAGTTGGGGTCTAGGACAACGAACTAACAATCAAGCAGAAATCCTTAGCCTGTTAAAAGTTTGCCAAATAGCCAAAGAAAGAGGACATCGGGAGCTGCAAGCATTCAGAGACTCAAAAATATTGATCAAAATAATACATACGCAAGACCAATTCAATGAAGCTGGTTTAAATAAGAATATGCAAAGGCTGAGATACCTTCTCCAAGACTTCAATTTCTTCAAATGCTATCATATTCTCAGAGAATCAAACAAAGAGGCAAACTTCTATGCCAACAAAGGCTGCCTCTTGGCCCAAGGAGATCTAAGCACAAATGGCAGAGATCCAAAAACATTCTGTATTCCATGAAATTCGAAAATTGCTGGAAACAGAAAATGTAAAAGAATTGCACTGAAAGATGTAAGGCTACGGCCATTCAAAGTTCTTTACTAATAAAATCCATACCTGTTTCAGTTAAAAAATATATGTGTGTGTGTGTGAATTTGTATAAAACAAGAAAAATAAAATATTTTTTATTTAAAAATTAAAGTTTAAACTTCAAAGATTTAAACATGCACATCATTGAACATTCAACATTCACATAATGATATATCATATCAGTCTTGACTCTTCAGATAAATTAAAATTGATAATACATTGAAATTTCAAAATTTCTTAATAGATCAAGATAGATTGAAGAGTGCAATGATTTTATGTGTACCCACTGTCACTACTAACAGCAATGTATGCCCTAATGATATAGAAAATTACTGCTGAAAACACTACAATCATAGTAAGAATGTCTTTGTCACAACATACCCATCAGAAGATGATACTTGCATCATGGTAATGCCATCCAAGTGAAGCTACTATACAAGTAACAAATGACAACATTCTGAAAACTTCCTTTGCAGGACTTTCCCATGCAGTTAGAATCAACTGAACATGGGCATCTACAATTTCATCAATTTTAAAGACTACAATGTCAGCGATTATTTTCACTTATAACACTTTAGAAGTTTAGATATAGAAGGAAGATGAATTAAACACACCCCTTTTGCCTTGTTCCATGTGCATGTATCTAGTAGTCTAATCTTGAATCAACAACCTTGGTATTTGGGTGCATTAATATTGTGCCTTCTTTTCTTTCGGGAATACCTAAGCATATGGGGTATTGGTTGTTAGTAAACACTGTTTGTTCAACTAAATTTTTTTATGTTGAACCCACTTTTAATTGCACCTGTAACTTTGCAACTACACTTACTAGAAATGTGTGCAGTCTTCCAGTTTCCTCGAGATTTTGTATTCTTTCATTCCCTTCTCTGATTTCATGAATTTGTCAAGTTCTTCCTTCATCTCTATTAATGAATTCAAGTTGCTCACTTAATAAGTGGGTGAGGTTGCTGCTTGCTGTGCCGAGGGTGAGTTGTTGTGCAGTGAGGGTGAGTTGTTGTGCGGTGAGGTGAGGTAACGATTGCTGTGGGTTGCGAAGTCTGAGCGGGTAAGTTTTAACATTTTAAGTTTTAACACAAAAAAAAAATCGCAATAAGAATAGTCGAGTCATATTTAATTTTAATTTTAATAAAAAAAATCTTAAATTTTAATTTTAATAGCGATTAGAAATAGTTGAATTTAATAAAATAAAATAAAAATTTAACCAAATTTGCCGCCGAAGAACTTGAAAAGAACCCGTTTTTGGGGTACTCCGTCCCAAATCAGAAAAAGAACCCTGATTTTCTGTGGGAAGTCTTGGGTTCTTCCATGAAGAACCGGGTTCTTTAGGGTGCTTCTGAGAAGAACCCATCAAGCACCCGATACGAGTTCGGGAACCCTACCCTTGGGTGTGGGAACACGTGCAACATAGGGGCTAAGTCTCCATAATTCCCTTGACCTACCAATTTCCCTTTTAGGATTCCTTTTAGGTCCTCTGCTAGTTTGAGTGATAACATTTCTGGCATCGTTGTCGAAGACACTAGACAGTGTTTTTTGTTCCCCATACAACACATTGACATATCATTATTAGCGACTCCATTAGAAGAAAGAAGCCCTAGTTATTCACTGAAATTTAAGATCGATTCTTATAGGGTCACAGTATTTTTCTAGGCATCTTGAAATTAACCCTGACGACTCCTACATATTTTTTATGTATATCTCAAATATGTTGTCTTTCTTTTATAAATTTCCCGATTTGGACATTGCTAGCATCTCTAGGCACCCAAATCATATCACAAGAAGGGTGGTACGTGGGGTGCCTATGTTTGATGGTGACCCAAGCTCTGCAATTAACCATGTGGAGAGGTTTAATGCACATACTTCAAAGGATAAAGTGGTCCACCAGGATTTCCTTATGTTGTTATTCTTTAGTTCCCATTATAGTCATAACTCATGGTTGCAAAATCACGAACCTAGGAGCATCTCATCTATTGAGGAGTTCGTTGATGGATTTCTTAGACATTTTCAAGTATGCCCCGCATTGAGCATTTTAGAGGAAGCCTTCATCGAGCATCATCAAGACCTTGAGAACCTAAGTGATGAATGGGAAGATGAGTCCTCCTTGGGTACACATGATGAAAGGGATGATTTTGAGAACACATGTGTTGGGAAGGATGAGTCTATGGAAAGTGAAGTTGAGACTAACCTTACCTCTCTCAAGGATATTACTCTCGATGAATCTCCTTTTGAGAACCTTGAGGAAGGTGATCCTATTAGCCCCTTGGAAGATGACATTGAAGATTACTTCCACATTGAAAAGGGTAAATGGGAACTTGTTGATCCTCAATTTGATTGTGCTCCCAATTACGACACCAACAAGGAAGATGAGGTTGAGAGTGGTATCCCCTTTCTCTCAAGCATTATTTATGATGAATATCCATAAATACCCTTGAGAAGAAGGATCATTATTTTCCCTTACATGAAAAGGATGATTTTGAAAAGGAAAAACTCGTTGAATATAATACTTCACCCTCCCCTTTGCCTCATCCTTTTGTTCATCAACTCAAGTCTTCCACAAGTGATTCCCTCGCCCATTTTCAAATGGCCTTGAGTGACCATGAGCCCTTTCCCCCTTCTATAATCTCCCTTTTTTGGTGTGATCATCATGGGCAACCTGCTTGTATTTCTCCATCTCATCAATCTCCCTTTCCTACTAGTCATAACCCTGTTGAGACAATATAATATGACATAAATGATAATGGAAATAATATGCCCAAGTTTGCCATCCATAAAAAATTTATGAACCTAATCATTGACATCTCTACATTTAGGTTTGAACAAAGGATCTCATGGACTATATTACATCCTTTTCTTACCTCTTCTCACATGATCATCCATGTGTGGGAATTATATTTTACCACATCCCACCCACTTCATCCTCCATATAATTGTATGCGCATTTGCTTTGGGATTTGGTACATGAGTAATCATACTAGCAGGCATATTTATATTGATATGATGATATGTTGGTTGCATTGGCTTTATGATTACACTTAGTATTAGTTTCACATCGTATGCATGTTGAGTAGGATGCATGTATTTATCAACCTTGAAGTGTCTTATCCAGGGTTGCAGGTGAGCGGCTCCCCCACCCGAACCCGCTCTTGAAGCGTGCTCCCTTCGGGAGCAACTCGAGAGCCAACCCAAGAGCAAATTTCGGGAGCAAACCTGGGAGTTTGAGAGAAAAATTTTCACTCCCTAGACTTTTTTGCATTTTTTTTCCAAGAACATTTCAAATGCAATTCTTTTTCAAAGAAACAATATTTTTTGAGTGGGGAAGCCTAATGATCAAGCCCTAGTATTGATATGCGATACATGGTAATGTTAAATTCTTAAAGTAAAAAGAACATTCTCCTTGATCTTCATTTTCATCCTCTTACTTAAATTTTTAATATTACCATGAAATGACTCGGAATGTTTGAGAGTGGTTTCAATGTTAGCGACATTGGTTGTTGAATTCCTCTATCATGACCCTACTAAAAATGTACCCATAACTCAAACAAAATCTTGACTTGACATGTTATGTTTTTTCTATCTTATGTTAATGCTTAGAGGGTGATATTAATGACAGATATCCCTATACAGATCCAAAGGTAATGACAAAGATACCTTTGGATATTAATGCTTAGAGGGTGACATTAATGACAAAGATCTTGATTTTCCAACAAGACTAAATTTTTTTTCAATGATAGCTATGTCTACATTTCTTCAATGGAGTTTCTCTTGAGAGATGATCTATCAAAGGATGATTTTCCATGTGTGACTCATCAAGAATGCTTAAGAATCATAAGCTCAAGAGTCACAAATCTCCACCTAACTATATGGTCTCTTTTTGGCAGAGTCTCACCATCAAATACTTGGAATATCAAGGATGACTTCGTCAAGTCAACAACATGTGTTGTTGGATGGAGTGTTCAAGAGACTTTCAGACCCAATTTGCTTCCTTCTCCATACTTGTGTGACTTTCTTCTCTGGCTTGGTTGTCATGGTTTTAGGGACCCAAGTCAAGTTATACTCACATGCCATATGTCCAATGTTATGGCAATTGTAGCACTCCATCTTTTTCATGAATGAGTAATCATCACTTCTTGCAAAATTGCTTCTAGAAGATTGACAAGGACCATTACATTTGTCTTTGTGATATGCCCTACAATCTTTTGCCATGTGCCCAAAATCTGTACAAGAATAGCAATAACCAAAAAATATACTTTGGTATCTGGGAGATGGAGATTTCTTTGATGTACTTTTGAAGTCTATTTGCCTTGGGATTATTTGATGATATCCATTTCCTCTTGCATCCTTCATACCTTCTGCAGAGTATTTCCTTGATGTACTTCTAAGGTTATTTTGCCTTAAAAACCTTTGGAGTAGGATTTCTTCCAATGTCATCTTGACTCTTTCTAGAACTGGGAGCATCAACATTTCTTCCAAGATTTTCCACATCCTTGTTGTTTGGAGCATTAGGGTTTGCATCATCCTTACTTGAGGAGACTTCTTCCTTGTATTGACCAATTTGTCCTTTAAGTTCGTTCAAGTCTTCATGTCTTTGTTCAAGATGGCTTGACAAATTTTCTTCCCTTTTCTTTGCCTTATCCTATTGATTTGTCACAGATATGACTTCTTCATGATGTTTTCTTTTGTTTTGATGAAATTTTTCCTTAAGTTTGGTGAGTTCTTCGTCTCTTTCTTGTACTTGAAGCTTGAAAAGGTCAACTTCCTTCCTTGTCTTGTCTTGGTCACCATCTTTTGCTTTCTTCAATTTTCACAGTTGAAGAAGAGACATCTTTAGAAGGATTGGAGACTTTCTTGCTTGGTTTTGTCATTTTTGTTCTAAGGATCAACCTTCAAGCTATTAGGCTTTGAGAGAAGGTACTGGCTCTGATACCTTTTGTTGGAAATACTGAGAGGGGGGGTGAATCAGTAATTCTTTTCAATTGTTATTTTTACCAGTTAGATCACTTATATTTAGAACACAAAATGAACAATAAGAATAAATGCTTTTGTTAGTTTTTTCTTTACAATAAATCAAGTACAATATATGTAGGGCTCCAACCCTAGATGAAGACATTGATCTTCAACCTCCCAGGCTCCAACCTATATTTGCCACGCACCGACTCTGACTTCCAAGGCTCCAACCTTGTCAACTCTGAGGCACCAACCTCAAGGGCTCCAACCCTGTATCTGGTTCAGGCTCCGACCTGGTTTCTTGAGGACTCTGATCCTCTAGGGCTTAAACCCTATCCTCTAAGGCACCAACCTTGTCTTTTCAAGGCTCCAACCTCTTGGGCTCCAACCCTTTCCTTCGTCAAGATATGCTTAGTTGTACTTCACGGCTCCCAATGTTTTCTTCGACAAGCCCTGTTAATCTGTGTCTTCATTGTAGTCTCCACGTTATGTCATCAATGACAACCTTGTTCCTCACATGAAGGTGTCTCCATTGTTCTTCATAATACCCAATCAAAAATCTCCAAATCACCTCATGATGATCTCACTGTCTCCAATGATCTCCACAAATATTTAATATGTCTTCAAGGTACTCCAAGATGTCTTCAAGATTCTTCACTATGCTACACCAAGTCTGCTCCAGAAACTAATATTCACAATCTTCAAGGAATTTTTTCAAACCCAAAGCATTGTTCAACTTCTTAGATTATAACCAATGCTGGATGAAGGGGATGTTTTTTGGAAGCGGAGACACGGAAGCGTCATTTCCAAAAATCTAGGAAGCGAAGAGTCTCGAAAGCATCTACTATATATATATATATATATATATATTTCATTTATATGAAAAAAATATCCAAAACAGCAAATTAGTTGTAGAAGATATGGAAACATGCATATTTTTACATAAATCAAGATAGATATGGCATCCATTGTACATTATGTTTAATTATTCGAGATCAACCGATTCTTCCATTCTTGTCTAGTCTTTGCCTCTACCTCAATTGTCTAGGATATTAGTCAACATTGCCCAATTTTGATCAATCTACTTAATGATTACTCCAAGCCTTAAAATATGGTAGAAAAAGCTTAACATGTTTGATCGATGATTTTGACTTGATTGAAAGGTATTTTTTTGCTAATGGCATGACAAAGTAGTTCAACAATTAACATTGCCAACACTAGGGTACATATAGGGCTTGGTGCTCTTGATTAAATGCCAATCACATACCCTCATACATGGTATAATCTAATGAAATGACGCAATCCCATTGAACTTGAATTCCTCAAAATTGTTAAGTCTGCTGAATTTTGAATAGGATATAAAATTCTATTTTCTCCATATGAAGTCCGATGAGGTTGCAACCACTCTCAAACAACCCGAGTCATTTCATGGAATGTTAAAAATTTAAGTAAAAGGATGAAAATGAAAGATAAAGGAGAATGATAACCGAGGTTTATTTGAGGGACAGTAGTGCTCCATAGTCCCTAGGATACTGCACTAATTCGAGCTACAACAGGTGAGCAAGTATGAGGATGAGTTGTAACATTCGGAAGCACTCTAATGTAAAGTCCAAGCCACTCCAAAAACAAATCCGAGTCACTGTACAGCAGCAAGAAACCCAAGCTTCAGGTTTGAGGTTGTGTAAGATCCTGTGTAGTTCAAGCTGTATGAGTTTTACCAAGACTGAACTATGTAATCACACACGGTTAACTGAAACTTTGGATCAGAGCTTACTGAAATGACCTACTTCAAAAGTCTAAGCCACTGCAATAATGTTAAGATACTGTAATAACACTGAGCCACTCCAATAATACCTAGCCACTGTATTTTCTTCAATGTCTGTGCTGCCACATTTCAGGAATAATTCACAGTCCGAGCTACTCTAATCACAGTCACAGTCCGGGCTATTTTCTGAGCTACAGGATATTTGCGCAAGGATCTATTCACAAGAAGGCACCGAGCCTCAAAATAGTTTCAAGTAGAAGCAGATCCGAAACTACAGTGGATTACAATGAGCCTGTAGGTGTCCAAGCTGCCTGTAGCTTTGCCTTAGTTTAATTTGTAACCCAAAAACATTCCAGAAATGCCTTTTTCCGTAAGCTTATCCTTAGTCCATGTTCTTCTTCTCCTCAGCCTCCTATACCTTTTCTCTAATATTTTTTGACCGAAAATTGATGCCTGGAAATGAAGTCTGAAACCTTATTTATATTGATTTTGTCCTTTAAAGAGAGGACGTGACCGTTGGAGATGAGAGCCGACATATGTATGTTAACTTAGGTCAACTAGATTAAAAAATTATTTTTCTAAACTTAAAAATTCATTATCTCATCAACAGCTGGGAGTTTGGGGGCAAGGAAGGGCTCGTTAGAAAGAGGAAAAAAATCTCTTCAAGATGGTCTAGGACTCATTGTGACAGGCTGCCTCCAAGGTGCCAAAATTTATTTTTTTTCGTGTCAGTTCTAGGAATTTTTAGTGCAGAAGGTGATTGGGACAGCAAGAGGTCATGGTGTCATTATGTGAGTCATCAATGTTATCCATGTCATCATGATAGATTTTTCTAAACTTAAAAATTCATTATCTCATCAACAGCTGGGAGTTTGGGGGAAAGTAAGGGCTCGTTAGAAAGAGGAAAAAATTCTCTTCAAGATAGTCTAGGACTCATTGTGACAGGCTGCCTCCAAGCTGCCAAAATTTATTTTTCTTCTTGTCTGTTCTAGGAATTTTTAGTGCAGAAGGTGATTGGGACAGCAAGAGGTCATGGTGTCATTATGTGAGTCATCAATGTTATCCATGTCATCATGATAGATTTTTCTAAACTTAAAAATTCATTATCTCATCAACAGTTGGGAGTTTGGGGGCAAGTAAGGGCTCGTTAGAAAGAGGAAAAATTCTCTTCAAGATAGTCTAGGACTCATTGTGACAGGCTGCCTCCAAGGTGCCAAAATTTATTTTTCTTCGTGTCTGTTCTAGGAATTTTTAGTGCAGAAGGTGATTGGGACAGCAAGAGGTCATGGTGTCATTATGTGAGTCATCAATGTTATCCATGCCATCATGATAGTGTAGCATCCATGTCATCATATAGTCTCCAACCAAGTCATCAAGAGCCATTACGTATGACAATCAAGTGTGGTCATTTATCTATAGTCCTCCATATGTCATCAAGGGTTCAACATTGGCACTTAAGGTCTGGATCACTATGAGCATCAATCAAGGCACATGATTGGTACTTGGCATCATCATGGTTAGTACAAGGACTTTCGTTACTAGAACATTATGGTCAATGGATAGTTAGGACAACACTTCTTCATTAGTGGCTTGACATCTTCATAAATGGTTTCCTAGTCAACCATGAGTCATGGCATCATCATCGAGAACCAAGCATCTCAAGAATATTGACATCTACGTCAATGCCATATTGAGATCAATGACGTCATTGATTAACAGGATGCAAGTGAAGAAGTTGGAGACCTAAAAGAATGCAAGGGTTTGAAGGAAAACCTAGGCATCTTTGTTCTAGTAAGAGGAGTTAAGGTTTGATGGATATCAAGAGGTGGGTTTGGTCGAAAACCCTAAAGTATGCTTGAAAGGAAGGGACTGGTTATGATAAAGGCTTGAGGTTTTGAAGCCTTAGTGTGTTTTATGACAACATCTGTGACAAATTCAATGGAAACCCTAGGAGCATGTTGAAAATTTAGTATACATTGATTGGCCCTGGCTGCTAATGAAAGTGGATGAAGGATGCAGATGATATTTATAAGGAGGCATCTCTATATGTGATCATTGGATAATAATGCATCCTGGCTAAGAGGGAGACAGGCTTAAGAGGGAGCTAAGAACTTCTGATGAATCCTTTATGACACTGCCTTTGTTTAGATCAAAGTAACAAAAATCGCGATTGGGAAAAAATCGGAAAAAATCGTAAAAATCGGGAAAAAATCGGCACATACAAAAATATTCATTTTTTTTCAATTTGTTTAATATCTAAAGCATCTACAGCATAAAATAAATGCATTGACACATAAATATGAAAAAAAAAACTAATATATAAGATGTGTAATATCATGTCTAGTGCTACATCACACATAAAACTGAATCCTGTCCTGAATACTAAGTCCTAAGTCTCAACTCAACCTCAAAATATCAAAAAAAAATATAATAATGTATCTCATATCATGAGTCATAATGTTATATACAAAGGAATGCACCAAATAACCTATACTACTGATTTCCTCTGCCCCTCTTGCGAGAAAATGTAACAGCTTTCCCTCTAGACGAAGAAGTTGGCGGGGCTGGCAATGGACTCTGTTGTGCTCCAGATCCTGAAGCACTACGAGCTAAAGGAGGTAGACCACGTCCTCTACCAGTAGCAGGGGTAGGTGGTGTCACCTCCTCCTCCTATTGTTGCTCCTCCTCCTCCTCCTCATGAAACTCATCATTGATTCATCGCTACTAGAAATGGGATCATCAACAAGAGATACATAAACATCATCTAGCTCAAAGTCTTCGGACTTGGATTGCTCAACCTTAAAATGCGGTAGAAAAAGATTAACATGCCTAACCAGTTGTTTTCCTTTGAGTGAAGGGTACATTCTTGTTAAGGCCACAGTAGGGGAGTTCAACAATCAATACCACCAACATCAACAAAGTTCAACAATCAATGCCACCAACATCAAGGTTCTTAAAAGACTTCATACTCTTGATCAAATGCCAATCACATACCCTTACACATAATAGAATCAAATGGTAACAATGCAAATCCCCAAACCATGAAACCCTGAAAACCATTAAGTCTGCTGAATTTTGAGTGAAATCTAAAATTCTAGTTTCTCCATATGAAATCCAATGAGGTTGAAACCACTCTTAAACATCCTGAGTCATTTCATGGTAATGTTAAAAATTTAAGTAAAAGTGATATTTAAGAATTTAACATTACCATGAACTGCCAACAGGGTGTGTCAGGAAAATGAGAGGGCTGCAAAAATGAAAAAAAAAAAAATCGATTTTTGAACTTATAGGGTTTCTATTTGATGGGCCCACGATTTTTACCAAAATAATCGCGATTTTTCCGCGATAACGATTTTTTCAAAAAATCGTTCAAAAAATCGCCGATTAAATCGGCCGCTCGAAAAACTCGCGATAAAATCGCGATTTTTGTTACTTTGGTTTAGATTTATCACTTAGATTAGTTTTTGTCCATGCTGCATAAATATTAGAGTACTTCTAACTACCTGATGAAGATATGATAAACAGATCCTTATTCATGATCATCTGAATGCTAAATGTTGCAGGAAGAGAAAACCCTGTGCTGAAAGAAGTTGGTGCAGGAAGGGTAAGCTTGAACAGTATGGAAGCTTTACAACTATCAATAACAAATCATATATTGACAAAGGTATCTGAATATTACAAGGTATGTATAGTATATTGTTTCAGTGTTATGATTTAGCTCCAATGGTGGATGGCAATTTATGCCTTGAGGTATGACAGGAATATCACCCTCCGTAATTACTTAAGTCATGCATACCAGTCACATTCATTTGAAAGTTTGATCTCTGGATCATAAGATATATTGATGCATTTAATAATACCAGTTAATATGATATCCTTGAAATTTGGCATTTGGATACCTGTCATGTGATTTTGTAAAGGTCACCATGATTGCCACATTGCTACTTTCCTCTTCTTGTGGGAAAAACCATTTGGATGACTTGAGGGGGCATTTCATGGCTGATTTCCTTGATGGGGAAGCTTGGGCCATTCTTGGAGGCCATACCATTTCAGCCCACGGACGGAGGCAAACCCATATGTGCCACAAAGGGAGGGAGAAACACCTTGGGAATCAAAAGCCCAACTCTCCATTCAGCCCCAACACATTGCATAAACCAGGGGTTGAGATTTTTATTTGGATGATAGCATGGATGAGAGGATCATCATTGGGGACAAAATTTTCCCATGCATGTCATCACTCCTACCTTGAGGAGGCCATAGCACAGCAAGAAGGTTTCCACCTACACCTTCTATCTTTCCATGATGTGCACCATTCCAGTTTGCATACTTGGGAGGAAGCATTGGAGGACAGATTTGTTGCAAGATATCTTGAGCAGTGGTGGAGATTGTTGATGAGGAGGCCACAAAAGAAAAAGGGGGAGAAATTATGTTCTCTCTATGCAGTTGCTTGAGGATAAGCAACATGTGGGAGGGGAGGACTATAATGTTCCCAAATTTTAGCCTCAAGCTAAAAGGAACATTATAGTTTGCAAATTTTCATTTTGTTGAATAAAATGGGTAAGGAGACACCTTAACCCCCTTAGATGGAGAAATAACACTCCTTGTGTGAAAAGAGGAATAATAAAGCAGCTAATTTTAGCACCACATGGTGTGAACAAGATTGGATCATGCTTGAACTAGACATTTTGACCAAGTCCACATGCACTGTCTGGATACAATGTATCTCCTTGATGGACTACGCAGTTTTAGAAGAGGATCACTTGCATGAGTTGGAAGGCACATGTGGATGGGACCCATGGTGGAGAGGAGGAGAGCCATTGTTATGCATGCTTGATTATCATTTGCTTGGTCTATTGAAACTACGCTCCTCTTTTTGTTTAGCAAGAGCGCAGTGCTGCATAGCACTAGGGTGTTCCCGGTCGGGAATCCCTACCTCATCCTCGGGGAAGGAGAGGTTCTAGAGCTGCATTTCCTCATTCCAGCATTTGTCCAAAGCTACCTCCTTCAGTCACAGCGTTATTCCTGAAGCAGGATAACTTTGTGCTGCAGGGTGCAGCAACAGGGGATCTCTTGAGTTATTCCTTGGCTTGTTTTTCAATGGAGGGCTTGTCTATATATTGGAGGATCAGTGAGGAGGAATCCCGGGCTTATTTTCATATCATTGGCATCAGACCAACCATCCTTCTTCCCTCATAGCGCAGTCTCCAGCTAGATCTGTGTTATTTTTGCAGGCAGTTGCTGGGAAGGTCATTTGAGCTCATCAGGAAGAGTTTTTTCTAAGTAAAGGGATCAACCTTTTGCTTAGATACACTATCAGAGGAGGGCATCATCATTTTAGATCTGCTACAGCCTCATTTCATATTTTGATTCAGTTGCAGTGACAAGCTAATTGTCACATTGTATATTTTCCAGCATTTCTAGCAATCTCTCCTAGATTGGCTAGAAATCTTGTATTGGAGCCCATTCTTCTATTATTGGGCATTTCCTTGTATCCTTCAGCCTCTTTATCATTTTGTATGTATTCAGCACTCTCATAGAGATTGCGTAAGCACTGCTCTCCAACATTTTGTGCAGTTGCAGCATCTCATGTATTTCATAGTTTGATCATTGGAGATTGGTTCCAATAGCTTGAGTGGCTTGTCCCTCATGATTTTCTTGTGTATTATTGTTGATATATTAATGAACATGATGGCTGCATTATATTCCCCTTATTGACATGTTCAGATTTGCAAAGTTTAATGATTATGTTCATGTATTGTTGTAGCTCACTCTTTGAGCACTTTCCTGAGATATCGAGGTGTGGGAGATCTGTTTAACCCACCCTGAGGGATTTCTTTGAGCTCAACTTCAGAAGTGTAATGTATGATATATTAACAAAGGGATCCAAGTCCCCTTTTATCTTATTTTGCATCACCTTCCTTATACAGCGTCCCCTTGGACCCTATTGCAGAAAATCCTGAAAAAGTAACATTACAGTGGAATCAAAGCATCAATCTTGGCTCAGCCTGTGCACCCAAGATAATATGCCAGTAGAAGGAGAAGCTCCTCACAGAGAAGAGGAGTTGTACAAAGGAAACAAGAAAAGAGGAATGACGGAAGAGGAGGTCTCCCTACTTCTTTTCTAAACTATGGAAGCTATCATAGAGGATGTCAAGGAGATAGAAAGGGAGAATTGTAGGAAGTTTCTGAGAGGATTTGAAGATGAAGCTAGCCCTAGCTATTATCATGATGGGTGAGGGCATTCAGCCACACATGCAGATCCACAGCGCCGTTCATTGCCCACTTGCACTGCAAGGAGAATGGAGGAAGAAGATGAGGCCATTGTAGGAGCAGCGCTACAACTCAAAGGTATGGCTCATGGTTGGTGGTTTGAAAATTTTGTTTCATATTCTCATGCAAATGTAAAATCATATGATGAATTCACTAAGGGATTGATGAAGGGATTTGATAAAAATCACTGTGAAACATCATGTATCAAAACCTCAAACACTTTGCATGCATTGGAGGGAACCATGAAACAAGCTCCATTCCATATTTCTGAAGGGGATGAAAACAGGTATGATGGCTTGCCAAGGGCAAGATTCCCACGGTATGAAGGGCCCTCTTCCATTTATGAAGGCATGGAGGTACTTTCTTCAAGAGATGACCAAGATCTAGGGTCTCTCCTTGACGATGACGTATTCTCAATTATTGATGGGGAGGATGAGCATAAGAGATTTAACAACGTTGTCCCATTGGAAGGAGATCCATCACCACATGGAGGTGAAAAGGGAGCCATTGCTTCCATTAGAGGAGCCCTTGTGTCTTTACAAGGAGTTCAAAATGATTCAACATGTGGGAACCAAGGCACAATTCCAGAACCATATGCAACAGTTTTTGGGGATTGTGAGATGGAGGAGGAAGAGAAGGATTAGCATCAAGGGATGATACACCCTTATCTATTCCGGAAAGTTTTTGCACAAGAGGAGGAGACTGTACAGCGCAGTGAAGAGGGGGACAAATCAGTCCACTCATATATACTGTCCACTTCTGAACTAGATGTCACACTATATGGAGGCATTCCACCTGGGAGGCCCCCTGATCTAGAGTTGATGAGGGACATCTTATCATGTAGTCCACCCCTCTTGGATTCCGGAGAGGTGAAGACTTTAGAGGAGTCCAGCACAGCGCAAAGAGTTTGGGATAGACTCAAGGAGGAGGGAGACACTCTCATTTTCAGCATCACCCACTCTCATTACCTATACTGCGCTGACAGAGATTGCTACAGGGATGGACGATAGCATCTTCATGATGCAGGATGACTACTCCACAGATTTGGAGAGACAGAGGATACTTCCTTTGAGGGAGGACTCTCTCACACATGGGAGTAGATGGAGGTCACTCAAGCTCACACTAACCAGGATTGGGAGATTCCTTTTGGATGACAGCTTCTCATGGGAGGCCAACTTCCAAGGGTCACCATTACTATTTGAGCATGAGCAGCTACATGATAGGCATGGCAGCATATTGGGGGAAGACTTTGGCATGGGGGATGTCAAAGTAGCAAGTAGCAGCATGAGGAGAGCATCAAATTGCAGATTACCAGTGCTGTCTCTGAGGAGGATAGATCCAGATTGGAGGTCTCAACTCTTGGTAGAGTACTCCAAGGATCTAGGTGCATGCATGATCTTGGATGACCCGGATGGAGATGACAGATACATGGTGGATGATATGGTCATCTATTATTATGACAGAATCTTCTTGACTAGGGCTTCTAGTCTCGAGGAGAAACTATTACATGCAACACATGAGGACTTCCTAGCTATGCACCTTGATGCATATCTTGTCTTGCTAGAAGAGTTCACTTGGGAGGGCATTCAGCATGATCTATATCAGCATATGGACAGATGCATAGCCCAAATGATTTTAGAGAGGATGGCACAACCATTTCCCTACTCAATGGAGGTGAGAGAGAGCATTCAGATGAGCCATCTCAGCCCAAGGACCGGAGTAAATGGTAAAGAAGGTATATACTCTCATTTTGATTCACCTTTCTTTACTTTATATGGGCAGCTTGATGAGCTAAGGATAATCACATCTCCTTATGCTCCTTATTATGATGTACTTGTGGCCTATTGCAACAATGGGAGTGGCTATTTTCATGATGGTTTGTGGGGGAAGCCACATACTTCTTGGTGTGTACCATTGGCACCAATTTGTACTTTCATGTTTTCACCTTATGAGATGTTTGTGGCAGCAAACAAGTGGCTGGGAGAGCACTTGTTGTTTTTAGTTCTGATGCAGGCAGGAGGCTCACTGCGTTGGTCCCATGAGTGGAGCCGTGACCCACTCTCTAGTTGTCTTATGACAGCTTGTTCTCATTACATGTTGCTTCCTTGTGTTGCTAATGGTTATACATTTATAGGAAGCACTACTTGGAGAGTGTTGGAGGTATTGGGACAGCCCATTGGGAGCATGATTCTCCCCATTGTACATGTTTTATATTGCAGGGGACACCATGGGCAAACCATGATTGCCACATTGCTACTTTCCTCTTCTTGTGGGAAAAACCACTTGGATGACTTGAGGGGGCATTTCATGACTGATTTTCTTGATGGGGAAGCTTGGGCCATTCTTGGAGGCCATATCATTTCAGCCCACGGATGGAGGCAGCCCCATATGTGCCACAAGAGGAGGGAGAAACACCTTGGGAATCAAAAGCCCAACTCTCCATTTAGCCCCAACACATTGCATAAACCAGGGGTTGAGATTTTTATTTGGATGATAGCATGGATGAGAGGATCATCATTGGGGACAAAATTTTCCCATGCATGTCATCACTCCTACCTTGAGGAGGCCATAGCACAACAAGAAGGTTTCCACCTACACCTTCTATCTTTCCATGATGTGCACCATTCCAGTTTGCATACTTGGGAGGAAGCATTGGAGGACAGATTTGTTGCAGGATATCTTGAGCAGTGGTGGAGATTGTTGATGAGGAGGCCACAAAAGAAAAAGGGGGAGAAATTTTGTTCTCTCTATGCAGTTGCTTGAGGACAAGCAACATGTGGGAGGGGAGGACTGTAATGTTCCCAAATTTTAGCCTCACGCTAAAAGGAACATTATAGTTTGCATATTTTCATTTCGTTGAATAAAATGGGTAATGAAACACCTTAACCCCCTCAGATGGAGAAATAACACTCCTTGTGTGAAAGGAGGAATAATAAAGCAGCTGATTTGAGCACCGCATGGTGTGAACAGGATTGGATCATGCTTGATCTAGACATTTTGACCAAGTCCACATGCACTATCTAGATACAATGTATCTCCTTGATGGACTACGCAGTTTTAGAAGAGAATCACTTGCATGAGTTGGAAGGCACATGTGGATGGGACCCATGGTGAAGAGGAGCACTTTCTATATATGGAGAGGAGAGCCATTGTTATGCATGCTTGATTATTATTTTCTTGGTATGTTGAGACTATGCTCCTCTTGCTGTTTAGCAAGAGTGCAGTGCTGCATAGCACTAGGGTGTTCCCGGTCGGGAATCCCTACCTCATCCTCAGGGAAGGAGAGGTTCTAGAGCTGCATTTCCTCATTTCGGCATTTGGCAAAAGCTACCTCCTTCAGTCACAGCATTATTCCTGGAGCAAGATAACTTTGTGCTGCAGGGTGCAGCAACAGGGGATCTCTTGAGTTGTTCCTTGGCTTGTTTTTCAGTGAGGAGGACTCCCAGGCTTATTTTCATATCATTGGCATCAAGCCAACCATCCTTCTTCCCTCACAGCGCAGTCTCCAGCTAGATCTGCATTATTTTTGCAGGCAATTGCTGGGAGGGTCATTTGAGCTCATCAGGAGTTGTTTCTGAGTAAACGGATCAGCCTTTTGCTTAGATACACTATCAGAGGAGGGCATCATCATTTCAGATCTGCTACAGCCTCATTTCATATTTTGATTCAGTTGCAGTGACAAGCTAATTATCACATTGTATATTTTCCGACATTTCTAGCAATCTCTCCTAGATTGGCTAGAAATCTTGTATTGGAGCCCATTCTTCTATTCTTGGGCATTTCTTTGTATCCTTCAGCCTCATTATCATTTTGTATGTATTCAGCAGCTGCTACTCTCATAGAGACTGCGCAGTCACTACTCTCCGACATTTTGTGCAGTTGCAGCATCTCATGTATTTCATAGTTTGATCATTGGAGATTGGTTCCAATAGCTTGAGTGGCTTGTTCCTCATGATTTTCTTATGTATTATTGCTGATATATTAATGAACATGATGGCTGCATTATATTCCCCTTATTGACATGTTCAGATTTGCAGAGTTAACGATTATGTTCATGTATTGTTGTAGCTCACTCTTTGAGCACTTTCCTGAGATACTGAGGTGTGGGAGATCTGTTTAACCCACCCTGAGGGATTTCTTTGAGCTCAACTTCTGGAAGTGTAATGTATGATGTATTAACAAAGGGATCCAAGTCCCCTTTCATCTTATTTTGCATCACCTTCCTTATACAGCGTCCCCTTGGACCCTATTGCAGAAAATCCTAAAAAGGAACATTACATTGTGATCTCTACCCTGTATACCCAATTGATCTCGCCTGTTGACTAGATAACAAGATGGATGTGATCCTTGTTGGTAGATGTATCTCGCCCAATTTTCATTAGATTGAAGGTTGAGGTTGACTCCCTATGTTTCAGGATGAGCTGGGCTCCCCGATGTGGTTCTAGGTTGAGCTCGACTCCTTGATGTTGTACCAGATTGAACTAAGCTCTCCGATGTTGTTGTGGGTTGAGTTGGGCTCCCCTATGATGTCAGATTCTTCTATTTAGGTTCGAGATTGTTCAACAGATGGAGATGAGTCCAGACCTAAGTCACCTGACACAGGGACACGAGACATAAGGATTCGAGTGTTCGACATAGACACGTTAACTCCCAAAAATAGGACATGTTACGACATCTTATATATTATTTTATTAAATTATATATATATATATATATATATATATTAAAAATTAGATATTTCTTACACAAATTCTCATTCATGATACAAATTCATTGATTCAGACATAGATCTTCATCTAGATGTAATTTTTACATAGTAACATTATGCATGCAAATTCAATTGTGACATATTCATCAATGATCCAATAGGAGAAAGACAAGATACTGTAGTTTTCTCATTAAGTCATCAAAATCAAAATGTGTTACATAGGTAGTAGAAATGACAATGGCAAATAGAAATAGCAAATGCAAAACAACTACAAGCCTCAAGGCAGTAGGTAGCTCATGAGTCATCAATGCTCATCATCAAAATCAACATCAATGTCATCATCATAGTCACCACTGATCTCCTCTGCTGCATCCTCCTCTAGTGCCTAGCCCTTGCTCTCTTGTGACATATTTTCACAAGGGATATTTGTTATCTTGAGGCTGTTGTCTCCCCTCGACATTTGAAGTTGTTGTTGCAGCCCCACTTCCAATAGAGGGAACACTTGCAGACCCCGATGAAATTGGAACAAGAGGGGAATCTCCAATGGGGACACTCTTCCCCTTCCTTTGCCCCTTTCCTACTGCCTTTGATCGAGCCATGAATGTTGTAAAAAAATAAAGAAAAATTGTACAAATTTGTTAAAAAAAAAATTACATGCAAACTGTTGTAATAAAAATGCAAAAAAAGAGACAAAATACACTTACATGTTTCTTGAATCACCTCCAAAATGCCCCCACACCCTTTTCTCTTTGCTCCCACACACCCACAGCAAACCCACATCAAGAGAGAGTTAAATGTGAAGTTGAAATGAAACAAAAAGACCCTTTATAGGCCGCGTGGCACTCATAAAGGCTAGACACATGTCTCAAAATTAGGACACAATAAAGAGACAATGGTGTCCTGATGGGACACAATCAAGACATGATGGTGTCCTGATGGGACACGATTGGACACGACCAGAGGACATGTGTCCCACCGAATCGTGTCTTATTCGACCGATTCGAGACATGAAAAGGCTAAGGAACAAATCTGGTTTCATAGGTCGAGACGATATATGTTTTGATGACGATAATGAATTATTGTATTGATCTTTTGGATATAGGGTGGAAGCCAAATGCTCCCCTATGATGATAATGATTGACTTCTTGTTTAGTTGATGATCGAGTTATGTTGAGATATAATGAGATGGGAATCTTACTGATATAGCTATGGATATGTCTTCAAGACTAGTATGGTTTGGAGGACTGATCTCTCGTACCATCGATTATGTATTCTTCTTCTTTCATTAAACGATATGACATGATGGTGTCCTGATGGGACACGATTGGACACAACCAAAGGACACATTTCCCACCGAATCGTGTCTTATTCAACCGATTCGAGACATGACCGGGCTAAGGAACGAATCTGGTTTCATAGGTCGAGACGATATATGTTTTGATGACGATAATGAATTACTGTATTGATCCTTTGGATATAGGGTGGAAGCCAAATGCTCCCCTATGATGATAATGATTGACTTCTTGTTCAACTGATGATCGAGTTATGTTGAGATATAATGAGATGGGAATCTTACTGATATAGCTATGGATATTTCTTCAAGACTAGTAGGATTTGGAGGATTGATCTCCCCTACCATCGATTATGTATTCTTCTTCTTTCACTATCGATGATACAGTTGTCTATCTTCCTTTATTATTTATACATTCATAGTTCATCATAATGCAGACTTATGATGTTGAAAATTTCTCCCTAACTGAGAGGGAGCATTGAAAATTGGGCAGCTATGGAATAAATTTCCCATAGATTCCATAAGCCCTAAAGTGCAAGTCCTATAGTCAAAAGAGAATATTATTTTTGGGCAATCAAATATTAGAAAGAAAAGCTTATATAATAATTTGAATTCAAACTAAGATGGCCATTAGGTGGGTCTTGTCCATTAGAGGGAAATTATTGCATTGAAAATTCAAATTTTCCCCTAGATTGCATGTTAGCTTCAAATGACTTGGGTCGGCTCATTCAAAATTCGTGTCCTTTCATCATCATCAATTATATATAAATTCTCAATTGGATAATGCAATTCGCATGGCATGATGTTTTCTCTCTATAATTTTCGCGAGGATAAAGGATTGGCTCAAGGTTTCATCTATCTTTATGGATCAGTGTTTCGCTTCTCTCCATGACAAGAATTTCACATCTCTGCCTATGGTATCATTTTCCTACAAATTTCGTTTTGTTTATGTTCAAGTGTTCTGGTTGGCATAACACCTCTCTCTCTCTCTCGCTTAGCTTGACCCCTCTATTTCACACAAGTTAGCACTTTTGTTCTCATAGATGGCACAGAGCTTTTGTTCTCGCAGATGGCATAGAAATTGTGTTCTCACAGATGACATAGCACTTATGTCTCACTCCTCTGGCTAAAATCTCTTGTAATGGTGTTTTTGATTTCACTCTCGTCATGGCGCTTTGGAAAATAATTTCACTCTTGACACAGTTTTACAATATTGACGTGAACAATATTTGCACAACAACACTGTATTGGTATGACATCTTTACTCACTCATTCCCAAATCAAATGTATGACTCAATGTTCTGCGATCTTGTTGGTGTGGTTCCTTGGCACTATAATCTCGACATATCAGAGTATTGTAGAGTCTTGGCATATTAGAGTATGGTATGGCCTTGGCACATCAGATTATGGTATGATCTCCGCATATCATGTGGTCTCGATACTTCAGAGTGTGATATAGCCTTGGCACATCGAAATATGGTGTAGTCTTAGCTCATCAGAATATGATATAGAATCGTATGTATGATATGACTTTGATATATATAGCTATGCTTGGCAAAACAATCATTGGCAACATATCTATATATATACTTTGGGTTTGCATTTATATTCAAAGCATAGCATAAGTATGGAATTTTGATGCATGAGCATTAGAGCTTCCAAGTCATCAAGCTTTTTGGAGACAAAGCTCGAAACACGGTTTCAACATGGAAAAGGAATATTATTTCCTTACTGTAAATAATTTTAATTTTGTTATTTCATAAAGAACTATAGATAGAGATAATATTTTTAAGAATAAAATATGCCTTTTAAGTCATGAAAAAATTAGGAAATAAATCATGAATGGTTGTAGGAGAAAAAAATCTTGGTAGCAATTAGCAAGTTGTTAGGATAAGAAAAAGATTAGAAAGCTTAGAAACTATTGGGGTGCTTTTAGGATTTAGAAAAGCTATGGATAGGCGTGATTTTGTCAATAAGGAAAAAGTGAGTCTACCTTGAAAATCGTTAGTGATTTGTGGATTGATTTATGGATCTACGAAAATTGATTTTGTTTGTGTATGTTATTTTAAATATTGTAAACCTAAGGGGAAAACTAATGGCCAAATGAATGTGAAATCAGCCCATAGAGAGTGAATAAAGAGAACGAATGCATCTAAGCATATGTATGTACAAATCTAGTTTAATGAATGAGAGTTCATGCATATTTGTGAATCTAAGAATTCTATGTGAGGTGTGATCTGATTATTTGATTTCAAAGAAAGCATGGAAATCTATTTTGTGATTGACATATCAATCCAATCCAATAAACTTTGGATCATTGAATTAACACAAAGTTGTGGATTATTTGTTTTGTGACTACTAGAAAAGATATCATTGTTTGTTATTCTTAAGATTGCAGATCTGTGGAAGTGAACATAGCAAGAAAAGTCAAATTTTCCTGCATCACATTTGCATTCCAACAACATTTTCCAGAGCAATTATGGTATATGTTGAGACATGGAATCAACATTATATATATATATATATATATATATATATATATATATGTGTGTGTGTGTGTGTGTTTTTAGTGGTATTGTATTACAATGGTATGACAATGTGTTGTATGGTATCATCATCATCTTTGTTCCTCACAGTTTTGCAATAATTATATGAAGCAACTGGAAGGTCAATGATGTCAGTATTGAGCAACAACATTAACAATAAATCTTGTTCACAAACAAAGTTGTGAACAAGATGTCTAAACCGTAGGTAGTCTGATGTATTGATGAATATTTGTATCCTTTGTACCTCTCTATTGAACTTTCAATGACAATCTAATAGAAGAAGAATTTGGAAGGGTTTCCCCCCTTGTGGGGTTTTAACTTGGTCTTCGACTAATCCTGGTGTCTATTTGTGTGCATGCTTTTCTTGTGATGTTCCTCTTATTATTCCACTACATTGCTAATGATGTTCTTTCTACATAATTGCATGTGTTGTAATGATGTTATAATTTTGTAGGGTTAATTCAATGTGTAAGTAATGTAGTGCAATTATCTTAAGCAAAGAACAATATAGCCCTAAGGAAATTTAACAGTGAGTTGGTAGATCCCAAAATGTATAGGTAGCTGATAGGTTCCTTGATGTAGCTGGTTAACTCTAGGCCGAATATCTATTTTTTTGTGAACAAACTTAGACAGTTCATGGTGGACTTGAGACAAGTTCCTTGGGTGGCAGTGAAGCATGTGCTGAGGTACCTGTTATCACTCTCCCCAACTTCCCAAGGCTGACAATAGGATTAGAGAAAGGTAACCACAAACCAAACTTTAGGTTAGGTAGCTAGCCCTACCCAGACCAAAGAGGGCTCTCTCTATGTCACTTTGCAGTCAAAATGATGACTGGATATAATGTTTTAAGCTAGTTATGATGCTCAATAGATTAAGGTTTTTGTCTATTCGGAGTTTTGCTAGATAAGAATGACAGTTAAGAGACTAGGTCTAGAGTTTTGACCTGATTTCAAAGGTTTAGTTGCAAAGGTAAGGATGAGGCCAAGTAGGTAAGCTAAGAAGCATGATTAATTTGTCATTGTAAACAAAACAAACCCTCTTTATTCTTTGACATTTGAGGTGACTTTATGGATCCTTGATGAGACATCAAGACGCAGTTTGTTTCTTTTCATGGGATAGTGAGACTGCTTCTTAAAACTTTGAAATCATTTCAAACCTTTGAACTTTCACATTGGATATGAGCTTTTCAAAACATATAAGGAGTCTCTGAAGTTTGAAATGACCCTTTATGTATTTGACTGGGGCAGTAGGTTAAAGTGACCTCTTTTGAAACTCTGACAATCAAGATGACTTTTTGGTCCTTAAATGAGACAGTGAGACAAAATTCTTCAATTTTTCATGAAACAGTGAGACAGAGATGAAATGCTTTGATCCTTTTGAAACTTGAGCCAAATGAAACAAGAGAGATGGCTTTATCTGAACTTCATAAACATGCTTGCTCCTTCACTAGGGTTTAATGGATGAAATGGAGGATTACTGCCTTATGTTCAGTGAAAATTTGAATATTTTTCCAAAGGTAGGGTTGAACCTAGACTTGACCTAAATGAAATGAAATGACATAACCCTAGACCTCTTGAATGATGATGATGGAGATGGTGACCTTGAAACTGATGATGGAGATGACCTTGATAATGGTGGCGATGTATGGAATGAAGGAGCAACAAACATGATTTAGACCTCTTCGATGACCAAAATTATTCTATGATGACATGTTCGAAAGTAAAAAAATTTGACCTGCGACTTTGTGGAAAACAACTGAAAGAGTTAAATGATCACTGACATACCTGAGCTAACATTGTCTCCAGCTGGGGATGGCAGCTCCTTCGGGAGGTGTCAAGAACATCGTAGATCAGGTAGCCTTATCGTTGGGCGATGGAGTCAAACTGGACTTTGAAAAACTTTGACAAACTGGAAATGATAAACTAATTCTGGAAATGACTTTGACTAGAAAAAACTGACTTGACTCTAATCTTGACAACTGACTCTGACTGAAACAAAACTTACAAAACTTATTGATGGCAACACATCATCGAGACTTGAGGGGTTCAAATCTTGATGAAAAGTTAAAACCACTCGTCTGCTGAAGACATATGTACAATCATGTGAAATGATCCTTCCATTGTAACCAATCCAGCAAATGGCTACTTACTGAAATCCTACTCACACGTTCCTTGAGCAAGCAGGAGAAAAACAAAAATGGAAACTCAACTTTTCCACTAAATCCAATACTTGTATTGCCAAACTTGGCAAATTATTCCTCTACTGATGACTGCAACAAACTCACCAGAGGATCATGGAAAGCATGTAACATGTGATCTTTTGGATGATTAAAAGCAGAAAAACAAACCTTATTCCACAATGCTGGTTTGTCTATATGTTGAAATTGATTCCCAACAAATGGAATGAGAGAAAATTGTTTTTCATTCTCATGATCCACAATAGATAAGGGCTCTGAATTTTCTTGAATTTCATCAAACACAACAGCAAGATCATATGCAACTAGGATGTCTTCATCATTAACTAGATCACATAGAAGTTGGCAAGGTCGCTGCAACTCATCGTTAGAATCATGAAATAAAACTTGGCTTTCATCATTCAAATCTGATTGATCTTTAATTACGGAAGAATATACTATCTGTTGGAGATGTTCTTGTGGATCATAATACTGCTGCAAATCAACGAATGATTCTTCAATAATATGCTCAATTACTTTTACCTAATGATTAGCAAGAGGACTTTGTTCGACAACCACAGTGCTAATGTGTACACCCACAGGATCTAAAATAACCTGTTCTTTTTCATTATTCTCCTCTTCTTGATTAGTTTCAGGCTGCTGAGTTTCTTTCTTAACCTCTAGCCGATCAATGTGTTGTGTTGCTACCAGAATTGTTTCTTGTGGGGAATTTTTATGAACATCTAGACAATATATATCATTTGTTTCTTCATCAAACAAAGAGGAGGCTACTATGTGCTGAGTATGATCTCGTGTATCAAAGTGATTAGCTTCTTCAGATTATTGTTGGAAGAAAAAATCATAGAAGGCTCCAATGATCTCTTCATTATCCATACGTTCGATATCATCAATTCTTTTAAGATATGAAATAAATTCTTCACAATAATCACAACAACTTTGTAAAAGAGACAAAGGAAGATGAGACTTCCCATCATGCTTGAAGAACACTCTATGGAAATCTTTAAGAGAACATAAGCTTGCTTCTGTTAACCCTTCATACCATACTCTAGCTTTGTCTTCTAGGGTGGTCATAAAAATTTTCATTAAGCAATCCTCAGGAAACTCAATCTTCAATTTACATACATGCATGTGAAATCTAACCAAATGTAGAACAACCTCATCCTCGTTTCCATCTATGAATTTGGGCAGATAAGTTTGCCAATCTATGCAAGGAAATCTATTTGGAAAACCAGGAATGTGAGCACAATTCATAGGGGCATACCTTCTAGTAGTTGAATCCACCTTGAAATCAATGAAGTCACCAAGAAGTTCTTCAAGCTACCAATTTTTGAATAGTGGAGTCACCATGAAAACTCTGAACCTTTGGACTCTTCGACACTGGAGTCGCCAAGAGAAAGATGCACAGCCTTTCTTGTGCCTGACCACTATTCACCATCAACAATCAAAGCTAATCTTTGTCGTTCTTTCCCAAGAAAGTTTTAACCTTCACTCTCCAAAAACGACGCCAAGAATGTTATCACTCTCCCCAACTTCCCAAGGCTGACAATAGGATTGGAGAAAGGTAACCACAGACCAAACTTTAGGTCAGGTAGCTAGCCCTACCCAGACCAGAGAGGGCTCTCTCTATGTCACTTTGCATTCAAAGGGATGATTGGATATAATGTTTTAGGCTAGTTATGATGCTCAAAAGATTAAGGTTTTTGTTTGTTTGGAGTTTTGCTGGATAGGAATGACAGTTAGGAGACTAGGTCTAGGGTTTTGACCTGATTTCAAAGGTTTAGTTGCAGAGGTAAGTTTGAGGCCAGGTAGTTAAGCTAAGAAGCATGATGAATTTGTCATTGTGTATAAAGTGAAATGAGAGGGAATAAGAATGAGTATTAAACTGAATTCATTCATCAAAAGAGAAAGACAATTTCATGAAAATCTTATGAAAAACAAAGCACGAAATGCATGTTTTCTATCAATAAACTGATAAGACTTAGCATAAAGAAGCATATATGTGAAATATGAGTAACATAAAATTCAAAATCATGAGTTTACAAAGAAAAACAAATGCTCAAAGGCATACCACGGGAGTCTCAACACTATGTCTGCAACACTGTCCTTGATTTGTTTACAATAGCTCCTCTGCAAATAACAACTATCCAACCCAACTCAAGACAAAAGAGAGTATACTTACAGAAAATATAGACTATAATACCTCATTAGGTCGAAATCCCACCCAAAATGGATCATAAATGCAAAAGATGAGTCATTTCCTAGTTTCTAGGGAGGTTAGAAACTATTCCCTGAGTTTTAGCTATAAACTAGGAGTGTTTGTCCCTTACATTAATTACAAATTCCTTCATGATAGGAATCCAAAACCAACCTAATAACTCTAATGAAAACTCATATGAAAGCATTGCCTCGAATTTGTGAACATTTTTTAGCTTGACAAGTGTCTTGAGGGAATCCAATGCTAATTTGTGACAATTACGACTGAAGAAATAAAAGAGAACAAATTAAGAATCGTAACAGAACTTTGGAGGCACTTTGAGAAGTTCAAATCCACTTCTGAAAGAACGGTCAACTAGCCCTGTGTGTCTAGTTTCCAAAACATCCTGAATTTTGCAAAATGACCCATGGGAAGGCCTCCAAAAATTCATTCTCCCAAGGTTAGTCCGGTGTGTTCTAGAAGCATAACAAAGCCCTTTGAGAGGGATTTTGGAGGTCTTCCCAGAGGCGTTTGGGGCTGAAAGTGGTATGGTTCGAAAACTTAAGATGTCTGCTACCAAATGGAGTCCTCAAGCACTGAAAACCCTTGTTCCAAACCCCTAAAAAGTTGATTTGAAGACAACTTGTCCAGAATTGCAGAGAATTACCTGGAGCAAGTGTATTGTTGGAATTTATCTTAAACCATAACACCTGTGCATAAACTGAAGGAGGTTTTTGTTCTTTGTCCTATGATTGACAAAAAAACTCTTTCACTTTTGTAAAATGCATCTTCAATACTTCAGAAATGGATTTTGAAGCCAAACTGTCCCTTTGATAGTACAGTAAGTTAATGAGATGAAATTGGGGTGATAGGGTTGAGTAAAAATTCTGATAAAAATTCACTGGATAAAGTAATGTCTTGACTCCACAATGAAAGTGGAATGAAGGGAAATGAATAGGTCTAGGGTGGTCAAAACCTCAAAACACAGAAAATTCCCAATTTAGACTGCGGGAAAAATTTGTGTAAAAGTGTTTTTGATATTTGAGGGCTATGGAGCTAATTAAAAATTTTGATAAAAATTCAGTGACGAGTATGGAATCTTAGCTCCACAGTGCAAGTGGAATGAGGGCAAATGGATGTGTGTAAGATGGCCAAAATCCTAAAACACAGTCAACCCCTAGGTTTTCATTGTTTTCGCTGTGTTGAAAAGCTAGAATGAGGGTTTGATTATAATAGGGATGTTAGGAATGGTAGTGTAGATGATAGGAGTGTATAGATGGAGCATAGAGGATGTATGTAGTTTATGTGATGGGGTGTGGTTTTAGGTCAAAGGGATAGGTTAGGGTTTAACAAAATAGAAACTTTTTTATATATGGACAGTGAATCAGTATGGAGAAGACATAAGGGACATGACAAAGGTTTTAAATCTTCAACATCAATCAAACACCGGCATTTAGGATGAAACCTTATCTTGTATGAAGGCTACACAAAGAATGGATCACAAGCTCTGAGAGTTTTGGAGGATTTCAAGCTTCAAGACACCGGAAATTTCCTCTAAACAAAAGCATAACAACTAAATTTTGTACACCACAGGAGCGTAACAACTGACTTTTCTCATGCACAGGATAGTAACAACTGGGTTTTTGTATTTCACAGAAGCATAACACAGCGTTACAGGAGCGTAACACTGATTTTTTATTCCACAAAAGGGTAACAACTGAGTTCGAAAATGAAATACAATGCCCAGAAGCATAACAAAACAATCCAGCAGTGTAATAAGATGCCCAAAAACGTAACACAAGTGGTTTTTAAGGGTTGTAAGCGAGTTTCGATGATATTTTAAGGCTTTGTTTCAGAGCTTAGAGAGTATGGAAGGTAAGTGAAGTGAAGAGTTGTTCTCTCATACACATGAAAGGGTAAATAATGAATAAAAGGAAGTTGGCTTTTCCTTTTATAACTTTGATGACCCTTTTACCTTTTCCCATGGCATTTACAATGACTTTTTAACCTTTTTTGCACTTGAAAATTGGCATGCTGCTCCTTTAAGTGAGATGAGAGGACAAAACCAGCCCTCTTTATTCTTTGACATTTGAGGTGACTTTATGGATCCTTGATGAGACATCAAGACACTGTTTGTTTCTTTTCATGGGATAGTGAGACTGCTTCTTAAAACTTTGAAATCCTTTCAAACCTTTGAACTTTCACATTGGATATGACCTTTTCAAAATAGATAAGGAGTCTCTGAAGCTTGAAATGACCCTTTATGTATTTGACTGGGACAGTAAGTCAAAGTGACCTCTTTTGAAACTCTGACAGTCAAGATGACTTTTTGGTCCTTAAATGAGACAGTGAGACAGAATTCTTCAATTTTTCATGAAACAATGAGACAAAGATGAGATGCTTTGAACCTTTTGAAACTTGAGCCAAATGAAACAAGAGAGATGGCTTTATTTGAACTTCATAAACATGCTTGCTCCTTCACTAGGGTTTTATGGATGAAATGGAGGATTATTGCCTTATGTTCAGTGAAAATTTGAAGACTTTTCCAAAAGGCAGGGTAGAACCTAGACTTGACCTAAATGAAAAGAAATGACATAACCCTAAACCTCTTCAATGATGATGATGGTGATGGTGACCTTGAAACTGATGATGGCAATGACCTTGACAATGGTGGCGATGAATGGAATGAAGGAGCAGCAAACATGATTTAGACCTCTTCAGTGACCAAAATTGTTTTCTGAGGACATGTTCGAAAGTAAAAAATTTTGACCTATGACTTTGCGGAAAACAACTGAAAGAGTTATTTGATCACTGACATACCTGAGCTAACAGTACCTACGAGGTACAGTGGCCTTTGGACTAAGACATGTAAGATTTGGTCGAGTGGAGTTGCAGGGATACACATATTTTGATTGGGTTGGGAGTGTTATGGACAAAAAATCTACGTCAAGATGGTGTTTCAAGCTTCAACTTGGGATCAACCATGATCTTGCGGTACAACAGGAAGCAACAGCCAGTGGCACTTAGTTTAGTAGAGGCAAAGTACATGCCAGTGATTATGGCAAGTTGTGAGGCAGTGTGGCTTCGCAAGATGCTTGCAGGACTATTTGATTTGGATATGGCACCAACGGTGATTCATAGTGATAATAAAATTTACATTAATCTCTTTGAGAATCATGTGTTTCATGATCAATCCAAGCATATTGAGATCAGATATCCCTTCATCAAAAACAGGGTCCAAAGAGGTGTTGTAAGATTGTTGTACATTTCCACAAAGGGATGTTAGCCATTTGTGGGCTTTGTCTTGAGCCTGTTTCCTAGCCTACCTACCCCTTTTGCACATTATCTCTTACCTAAATTCACTGCTCATTTCTAGAAAGCCAACGTATGTCTTGACACCACTATACAGTTATTTATATTGAAGCCCTTCGAGGTCCTAGCAGGTCGCATATATTCTCATTCAGCCTTTGGTGAAAGGGAAGTTTTTGAAGTACCGAGAGAAGTCGGGGATGATGGAGAATCCCTTCCTTGCTATGAGTGAGTGTTGAAGCTTGTAGTAGCTTTGTAAGGTCTTCTACAAAAGACTTGGTGTCTTAGCATGTGGAAGATGATTTATTTCCTCTTTAAGTGCTTGCTTGGTGGAGTAAGTGATTTATTTCTTCTTTCCTAAGTCTAACATAGATAAAGTATACTAATTAAAGTCAATTAATTATTGTGGACTATTAAGTCATTTTCTAAGGATAAGTAATTTAATTATTTAAGTGACTTAGAAATGATATCAACCATTGATCTCCAAGATATTCTAGAAGGGAGATTAGGGTTAGGATCTAGACTTAATTAAGATTATAAAACAAATCCTGAGGAAGAGGTGAAGAGAACAAAAGAGGAGACACAAAAAGAGAGCTATTTTCTCTAGTCCGAGTGGCTCAGTAGATTGAAGCGCAAAGAAGGAAGACTAAATGAGGATTCAAGGGTGTATCAAAGAGGCCAAATTGTTGGAGATTGCTAGGTCAAGCTGCTGAAGGGAGAGGGAAGTCAATTTAATTAGAGAAGCCAATTTTCCATGGCCAAATTTCTTAAAGTGCAGTGGCAGCTCAAAGGGAAGGATTTGTTGAGATTTGTAGCTTGGGAGGTACTCCAAACCCTAGGCTTGAGGGTTGTGGAGGAGTTGGCAAAAAAAAGTCTTTTGTGGGCTTGAAACCCAAGTTTGGGGTTTTTCACCAAAGATGTTGGGGCCAAAACCATGGAAATAATTTGACTTGTGGTGGATGGAGATGATACAAGACATCAAGACGAACCGAACACATCGAAAATCATCGAAATTTAAGTTGTCTATAAGGAGATATTAATTTTTGAAGTTAATGTGTGGGTTTGGTCAAGGTCAACTAGGAAAATCATCAAGCCCATGCAGACAGCGTGAGCACAAGCAATGCGAGTGCAGGAAGCATGAGTGCAGGCAACTTGAGTGCGAGCAATGCAAGTACAGGAACACACGAGTGCAGGACTGTGTGAGTGGTGGGCGATTGCAGGAACGCATGAGTGCATGAACGCGCAAGTGCAAGAAAGTGCGAGTGTAGGAACGTGCAAGTGCAAGAACAACTCTTCATTTTATTCATTATTTACCCTTTCATGTGTATAAGAGAACAACTCTTCACTTCACTTACCTTCCATACTCTGTAAGCTCTGAAACAAAGCCTCAAAATCTCATCAAAACTCGCTTATAACCCTTAAAAGTCACTTGTGTTACGTTTCTAGGCATCTTATTACACTGCTGGATTGTTTTGTTACGCTTCTAGGCATTGTGTTTCATTTTCGAACTCAGTTGTTACTGTTCTATGTAATAAAAAATCACAACCTTTAAAAACCACTTGTGTTACCTACCAAAGGAGCTGCCATCCCCAGCTTGAGCCAATGTTAGCTCAGGTATGTGCAGGACCCTTCATTCTACATAGCATGTTGCAGTGATGGATGCCAGATGAGCTAGTATCACCAGTGATGATGATGAGGAGACTTCCTAGGGTTCGAAGTACCTCCCTCGCTAAGAGGAAGCGTTAATATTTGTAGCTTGGGAGGTACTCCAAACCCTAGGCTTGAGGGTTGTGGAGGAGTTGATAAACAAAAGTCTTTTGTGGGCTTGAAACCCAAGCTTGGGGTTTTGCACCCAAAGGTGTTGGGGCCAAAATCATGGAAATAATTTGACATGTGGTCGATGGAGATGATAGAGGACATCAAGACGAACCTGACGCATCGATAAAGAGGACTTTGTTCCTTCACAAAAACCTTGTGGATCTGAATTTGATATATCTTCTTATTTCAGATCAACTTTTGTGACAGCAAGCTTTTCTCCCTCATCAACCTCCATGGAAGGCTCCTAAGACTTAGATGACCATCCATCCTTGTCAAATTTAACATCTTTTCTTACCACTCCCATCTGTTGTACTAGAATATAGATCCAATAAGCCTTGGAATTTTCATTGTAACTAACAAATATACCTTTGATGCTTGGGGGTTCAAATTTATTCCTCTTCTTGTCAAGAACATGAATATAAACAAGACAACCAAATACACGAAAATGTGATCCTTAATACTTCTCACTAATAAAGGCATCTTTGGTGTCTTGTCCTTCATTAACCTATGGAAACGTCTATTGAGAAAGTAGGTAAATATCTTGCATGCCTTTGCCCAAAGATTCATGGAAAAATCCATGTCATGAATCATTGCTTTAGATATCTCAATAATAAACTAGTTTTTCCTCGCTACAACCCAATTTTTCCATTGATTGAAAGGTGTTAGTTTTTGTAGCATCAAATAGGTTCTAGCCAGGACGTTTGGTAGAGAGACTAGAATATATGTATTCTCGAAAACCCAAAAATAATTTCTGGAAATTCCGCCTAGAGATGACTTAATTAGATTTATTACTCATTTTTTAATATTTCCTAAGTCTAAACTTAGGGTATATGATTAATTAATCATAATTAATCAATTCATGGTGATAATGTTCTAGAAAAGTACATGGATCGATTTCTAGTTAATCCTAGCCATCAATTAAGATTTAATTGCGATCGTTTAAGTCTCAACGGAGGATTATAAGAAGTCAATGGGGCTTGGAGAAGACACGCCAAATCAGTTAAGCATTCGATTTTGCTTGGAAATCGATTTCCAGAGTAGCAGTTATGTGTTGCCAGAATTGATTTGGTGAGATCGAAGCAATGAGAGAGGGGCAAAGATAGTGAATCCAGAGGAAGATTTCCAGATCTGATGAGTACATTTGCAGAGAGGCAGAGAGTGCCATAGTGAGGCAGCGTAGTGTCCTCTAGAGGAAAATTTTGTTTTGCTAAGGAGAAGGCGAGACTCAGTGCTAGAAGTTGGAGAGAAGTTCCAAAGGGCGGGAGTATCAGTTTCCCAAACAGCAATTCTGAGCTAGAGGGACGCAATAATTGCGTAGAGTAATGCAGTGACTACATAGAGGCAATTTGGAGCAACTCAATTCGAGTGAGGTCGATGTCGAATACACTATGGAGTGGGGAATTTTCCTCACTAGTTATTTTTTCCAATTTATCTCTGTTTGGATTACCAGTTTGGGAATCCACAATTTGTACTCAGATTTCACTACTACATAATAATAAAACCCTCAGCTGTTGCACTGGTTTTCCCAAGTTGGGTTTTTCCGAGGACATTGGTCCAAAAATAACGATGAAATTTTATGTGTGTGTGCATATGTTTTCTTCCAGCGTTTTATTTCTACCACGGTTTATTTGTGAAGGTTGCAGTGTATTTAATTCAATTTTGTTGTAGGAAACAACAAATAAATTTTTTGAATAAAATCTAAAATTAAGATTTTATAAAAATTGAAATTATAGAAAAAAAAAATTTGGTCAATCCTTACCTCTCCTACCTTCTTCACTATTAATGTATTATGACCCTTCTTATAATTCTTCATTCCAAAGTCCTGAAGATGGATCCCCGTTGGGATTCGAAACGTCGACAAGTGTTTCGTAAGACTGTGGATAATCCGGCAAGCTCTCCAGTAAACAATAACCACAGGAACTTGAAAACCAAAACAAATAAATTGTTGAGTAAATTAACAATTAGAAGAATTAACATCAGTTGTTGCAATAGGATTTGGGTAACCGAATTTTCACATTCAGAGTGAAAACTGTAAGCCAGAGAGCTCAGTTGCAGAAGAATAGAAGGAGGTTCGCTGCTCTGCGTGAGCAACAATTCGAAACTCCCAGAGGCAACGCAATTCCTTGACTAGGAGGGTAAATTTCTTGAGGAAAATAAATTTCTCTAAGAGAGCGACAAAGAAATGCAATTTCTCCAGATCAGGGATTACCAGAAGCAAAGGGAGCAGTAGATCTCTACTTGGATGCAGTTCTTTTGCAGCAGGTTGCTAGAGAAAAATAGCGTCATGTGGAATGAAGAGCACACACTTAGGGAAAATTTTCCTCAAGGAACTTCTAGTCTCAAGAAGTTTGATTTCCCTTGTAGATCATCAGTTGTTGTGAGCAAAGTTTCTCACTCCAGAAGGGAGTGCGTAGAGCCTAGCAACAGTTGAGCAGAAGGGAAGAGTAGGTTTTCGACATATTCTGTTGAGATGGCAACAACCAGGCTGTGAGATTAGGATCAGTTGGACGGAGCCTCCAACAATACGATCTGGAAGGCAAGGACTTCCTTCCTTCTGGATGAGTATGATCTCAAAGCATTTATCAATAACATGGTAGTTGTCCCCATGGATCCAGATCAGCTGAAGCAGTACAAGGAGATGGCAAAGGTGAAGATATTGATCCTCGATGGAGTTCGGGATCATGTGGTATCTCACATAGTGGGCTTGGGAATGGCCAAAGATATGTAGGACTCCCTTTCCATGTTGTACCAAGGATCTTCCGAGCAACGGAAGATTTATTTAGAAGAAAGGTTGAGATGTACTTGGATGCAAAAGTGGAGCGCATAGACCCCTTCCTTACTAGGATTCAGGAGATCCGAGATGAGCTGGCAACTGTAGGGTCAGCTCCTCAAGCCACAAAGCTAGTACGAGTATCTCTCAACTCTGTTTCCAAGGAGTGCCAGGTGTTTGTCCAAAGTATTTTGGGCAAAGAAACCTTGCCAAGATGGGACAAAATGTGGGCAGAATTGCAGCAAGAGGAGTTGAGGCGAGATCTGATGAAGAGCACCATCAGTGGCAGCTGCAACAGTAGTGGATTAAAGGAGGTAAAGGAAGAGGAGAATGTGTCCCTTGCATCGAAGGGTCCCAGTCAGGGACAGGGGGAGCAACGTAGAAAGAAGAAGGACTTGTCTAAGGTCAAGTGCTTCAAGTGTGGCGAGTTAGGCCACTATAGCACTCAGTGGTAGGACCAGCAGGCAGCTTCTGCCGAGATTGATAGATTGTCCTCCAAGCTAGAGGAATATTTCGCCATGTTTGCAAACATACCTACAGGAGTGAGGTGGGGTGACTTGGTTTTGTAGCCCCAGAGTGCTACAGGTTGGGTGGGATTCTTGAGGAGTTCCAACTCTTGAATCAATACCTTGCTACAGGAGCCCACAACACACAGTAGCAGGATGGACCAGTGGAAGTTGGTGCAGTCATATGCCAAAGTGACAGATGCAGTGGCTAGTAGCAGTTAGATGTTGGTCAATGCAATGCAGAGTTGGAAGCAATGAAGCTGGCACAGTGCAGAGTTGGAAGACATGCAGTTGGCACAATGCAGAGTCAGCAGCAGCATAGAGGCTTCAGTGACAACGCAAAGACTAGTAGCAGTCAGGACTCTGGTGACAGATGCATCATACTGAACATAGATGGTTTAGTATTTTGGATAGTTCTCAGTTGCAACAGCAATGGATGAGAGGGAGTTGCAGATGTTGCAGTGCAGATACAGTGTTGGCAGCAATTCAGTAGAGTCAGCATCAATACAGATGCAGTGCGTATCAGAGTTGCATAGTGGTTGGTAGGCAACAGTAGCCAGACATCAATAGCGTGACAGGAGATGGTGCAGAGGCAGTGTATTGTAGCAGCAGTTGCAATACTAGAACACATTCCTCGCTAAGAGGGAGTGTTAGTTTTTGTAGCATCAGATGTGTTCTAGCCACGAGATTTGATAGAGAGGCTAAAATACATGTATTCTCCAAAACCCAGAAATCATTTCTGAAAATTCCTCCTAGAGACTACTTAATTAGATTTATTAGTTAGTTTTTAATATTTTCTAAGTCTAAACTTAGGAAATATGATTAAGTAATCAGAATTAATTAAGTCATGGTGAGAATATTCTAGAAAATTATGTGGATCGATTTCTAGTTAATCCTAGCCATTGATTAAGATTTAATCATGGTCGTTGAAGTCTCAACAGAGGATTATAAGAAGAAGTCGATGGGGCTTGGAGAAGACACACCAAATTAGTTGAACATTCAATTTTGCTAGGAAATCAATTTCTAAAGTAGCAGTTGTGTGTTGTCAGAAGTGATTCAGTGAGATCAAAGCAGTGAGAGAGGGGCAGAGATAGTGAAGTCAGAAAAAGATTTCTAGATCCAACGAGTACATTTGCAGACAGGCAAAGAGTGCTACATTGAGGCAGCGTAGTGCCCTCTAGAGGAAAATTTCATTCTGTTAGGGAGAAGGCAAGATTGAATGCCAAAAGATGGAGAGAGATTCCAAAGGTCGGGAGAATCAGTTTCCTAGATAGCAGCTGGCGAGACAGTGAGAGGAGACGCAGTTCTGAGCTAGAGGGACGCAGTAACTGCGTAGAGTGACGCAATGAATGCACAGAGGCAGTGGGGAGTAGCGCAATTCAAGCTAAGGTCAATGTCGGATACATTATGGACTGAGGAATTTTCCTCACTAGCTATTTTTGCCAATTTATCTCTGTTTGGATTTCCAATTTGGGCATCCACAGTTTGTACTCGATTTCACTACTGCATAGTAATAAAACCCTCCGCTGCTACACCGATTTTCCCAAGTTGGGTTTTTTCAGGGAAATTGATCCAAAAATAACGATGTAATTTTGTGTGTGTGCATATATTTTCTTCCAACATTTTATTTCTTTCGTAGTTTATTTGTGAAGGTTGCAGTGTATTTAATTCGATATTTGTCGTAGGAAACAATAGATATCTTGTTGAGTAAATTAACAATTAGAAGAATTAACATCAATTGCTGCAATAGGATTGTAGAAATTTTAAGACCCACTCCAGTTTTTAGTTTCTCCTTATTTCCCCCATTAAGTTAAATGCCCATTCCCATAACCATACATTCAACAAGCTGGAAAAATAAATATTTCTGAAAACACAAATTCTGGAAATTTCACTGAATTCGTATCTGTATAACGCTTAGGTGTTAACACTCATGTATTAAGCTTGTTGCACTCCCTTAATTCGTGCTCCACAAACCTTTATTGTTTTCCATATCTCATTCATATTCGTTTCTTTTGAGTTCATAGGGGACATATTCTTAAATATCTTAAGCCTGTCTCTCGTGGGTTCCTCCTCCGTTCTCTCTCAAACACCTCTGCACATTTTAAGATTTTTGTTCATTGTTTTATACTTGGCCCATTTAAAAGCCACCAAGCCTCGCAACCTCTTGAGCCCTCTCATAGTATAAGGAATTCACATGAATCGTCTCCACTGCTAACCGCTGCACTGCAACTTTAATTGTTGAGAGAAACAACTGAATCTCCTACCCAATCTTTAACAAACAAGTCAATTGGGCTACAACCAATCACTGAAGCTCCATCAGATGCTTCTCTGTGCTGTCATCTGGAGAATGATGCACAACTACAACTCTGCACTGCATAAGCAGACTCCCTCTACACTGCTGAAGCCACATCAACCCCTTGTGCTGAAATCTCTCATGTTGTTGTTGCACTGCGTTATCCTCCTAAAGCCTCCACGTTGTTGTAGCTCTGCTCTGCGCTGCTGAAGTCACATCAACCCCTACGTTGTTGCTGCCTCTATGCTGATGCTGCATCTACACTGTGCTACTCCTTCCAGCCTTCAAATTTGCCTCTGCTTCATCCATGATCTATGCACCCACTGCTCCACTTGTCCAGCTATTGTCTTAAGGCTCCCGTAGCTTGGATGTGATCCAAGAGATGAGTTGCTCAAGAATCCCTCCCTCATTCTGTAGCTGCTCTACAGATCCATGTCGCCCCACTTTCGTGGTTCATGAGCGCTTATGGTTGCATCGCCTTTTGACCCATAGTCCACCACAGTAGCCTTGGAAGAAGAAGCTTCCTTGTCCTTTTTCTTTTGAGAACAATTGATAGCGAAATGTCCTAGTTCGCCACACTAGAAGCACTTGATCTTTGATAGATCCTTCTTCTTTTTTCCCTGCTACCTCTTTGATGCCAAGGCCACATCTTCTTCATTTTCGTTCTTCACCTTACTTGATCCTATGATGTTCTGCTTCTTGGTGATTCTGCGGAGTTCTTCTTGACGTATGATTGCCCACAAGATTTCCCAGTCTGGGAGGTCCACTCTGCCCAAGATACTTTGGACAAAGGTTTCTGACTCATCTGTGACCGCAATGAGAGCAGTCCTAGCAATCACATCATCCTCCACCTTTGCACCTGTGGCAGTCAATTGGTCTCTGATCGACTGTAATCTGAAGAGAAAATGTTCCATGTCTTCCCCCTTAGTCATCATGAATGATTGCATCTGAGTCTCCAGAAGCATCTTCCTTTGGACGAATTTTCCCTCATATAGGGACATTAAGGCCTTCCACATCTCATTAGTTGTTTTCTTCTCAGCTATATGTGGGAAATACGGTTCTTAATTCCATCCATTATCAGCCACTTGGCATGTCCCACAGCTTCATTATGCTTCCTCAAGAGATCTGCATCAGTCGACGTGGCCAAAACTTGTTCTGCATGGTCTCTTAGATGATATGCCTCTAGGACTATCAAGATTCTAACCTTCCAAACTAAAAAGTTGGATAGTCCATCCAATTTGTCCCAATTACGCAGTCCATGAGGAGCCATCTTCTTAGAAATTTCTCAGAGCTCCTTTTCTCAGTGTGCTAGAGATCTGAATCTAAGGTTCTTGGAAAAACAGGGACCTTCTGCTCCCTCTAACATCTGATTTCCCTTCTTGGAAATCTGCCAAATCAAATAATGATTCAGCTCTCTTTGATCCTCAGATCGATCTGCAAGTTTATTTGGCTAGAAACTCTCTGAGAAGTTGATCTCCTCCCGCTCTTTGTCACTAGTGCTTAGGCTAAAATTATGAAAACTTCATAAATTTAACCCCACCAGCACCATCTAAAGTTTTGCAACTCTGCTTCAAGGACTTCTGGATCTAACAGCTTCAAATTTGCATCACCTTGCCTTGCTTCAAACAATCCCAGCGCTACCTTTGCGCTGCCTCTGCGCAATAAGTGCGTGGGTCTGCTGGGAGACAACGTAAGACTATGTAACCTTGCCGTCTGTGTAACTCTATTCTCTCTAAAACTGCATTGTCCCTTCAGATCTGCCCTTCTACTGTTGCAATTCTTGTTGTTTTCTGCAACAAGATCCTTCAATCTTCTGCTGGTGACCCTAGATTTGCAATTGCTCTGATAGCATGGGAAAATTTCTAAATGTTACTTATGCAGAAATCTACTATTAGATCTGGTTATGCTCCTCCTACTTAATTAAGTTATTAAGCTGAAAATTCAAATTAATATCGAAGCAAAATGCATAACAGACTTTCACCAATTCGGATCTAGAAAAAGTACATGCACAAATAGACAAAGTGACACCCAATGCAGGAAAACCGGTCTCTGGCTACTGGAGGATTTTATTATTAAGAGTATTTCTGAATACAACAAATCTGGGTTCCAAATCTGAAAAACGCAGCAAAGAAAATATAAATCTACAACTCACCATTGTTCTGAAGCCAAAATATTGATTGATCCACACCCTCAAATGGGATTTATAAGACTCAACCAAATCTAGGCCCTAGAAACCCCAGCACTGCCCTGAAGCCCCTGTGTCGGCCTTTGCAGCCCTCTGCACTGGCCTAGAAAGGGTTGTGTAACCCCAAACTGGGTGACATAGTCCCTACACTACCCCTAAGGGTCTTTGTGTAACCCCTGAGGGTCTCCAACTGCCTAACGTTGCCCTGGGAGTGACTGCGCAGCACCTACGTAGTTAACATTGGCTCTACACTGCGCAGCTACCGCCCTCTCTGTTGTTGCTGCTCCTGCTTCTTTGCGCTGCCTCTGGAAGCTACTCTCTGTCTCTTGTTGATTCTAGGCACTGGGATCAGACCTTCCCCTTTGCCTAAACTCCCCTCTCTGCAGCTGAAACACTTTTGAGAATTCTTAGCAATCCACGCCCTAGAATCTCAGCTTAGCTTCAATGCTCTGCCTTTGTGTGTCTTTACAAATGACCCCAAGCCTTTCCTTTATACCTTTCTCGTTGGAAAACCAACAGTCGTGATCAAATCTTGAATCAATGGCTAAGATTAAAGAAAGCTTGATCCGTGTGACTTAAGACAATTTCATCACATGTTTAATTTAATTAACTTTAATTATTTAATTTTCCTAAATTTAGACTTAGGAAATACATTAAAATAATTAATTAAATAAATATCTCCCAAACGAGATGAAATTTGCCAAATCCCTTTCTGAGTCTTGTAGATCATATGTACTCTAGTCCCTCCACAAATTTTGGGAGCTAGAGCACATCCGATGCTACCCCCACTACAAAAAATCTCAACAACATTGACCCCTTGAAACTTAGGGAACACTTCCTCCTTAATCTTCATAATGTAAATCCAATTTTCTCTAGAGGAATATCATCAACTAAAGACACAACAAAAACTACAGATCAAAGAAGCTAAAGTTATCGATCCACATATCTAAATAGATCATATCAATAATCTCTATGAATTTGTGCTCGTTACTTTTTAGTATTTACAAAACCCTTGGCATGCATGTTCAATTCACAACACTTACATGATTGAATCTTTTCAATAAAGTTGATTAATTCCTACGCAACATCCTTTGAGAGAGCAAGCGATCCATAATGCAAATGACCAAACTGCTTCTGCTACAATTTGCATCGGTTGCCACAATACACCAAACCACTATGCTTTAACACATAGGCCACCTTCACAAACTCCTTTGGCAAAAACTCAACTAGGATCATGACTTCTTTCTCCAGTAATGGCGATCAAACTCAAACACACACAACATATCTGTCATGCAAAAACTAAAAGAAGATTCCTCCTTAAGACAAGAACATCATTCAAGTATAGAATATTATTTTAGGGCATACAAAAAGAAACAAATCCCATCCTAGTAATTAGATAAGTGACACCATCCCTCAACTCCACCTATATGCCATCCTTTTGTTCTTGAAGCTTTTAGAAAGCCTTCTTGTTGTCACGTGTCTAGATGCTGCACTATACACATACCACCCTACAGTAGAGTAAGGGCTAGTGGAAAGGCATGATACCCTAGAGAACATTGTCTCAATCATTCACAGCCACTGAATCTTATACACTCCTTGCAAAATGCTTGTGATGCTGCTTGGGTTTCTTCTTCTCACATAAGATGCATAGTTTCCCCTCTCGTGGCATTTGAAGAATTTCACATGACTCAAGTCATTCTTCCTTTTATTTGAAAAACCTGAATCTTATGTGCCACCAACGCCATACCTGTAAATTATCCTGGGGACGAGGTACATGGTTGGTCGTGCCGCAAGTAATTTTGACAACACAATTACCTGATATTTTAAATTAAGTGTCAGTGTTAAGTGATTTTGGCAGAATGGTCATTTCCAGCATAAGGTTGTGTTGCCAATATGAGGTTGGATCAGGGGCTCAGGCAATTTTCGTGAAATAACTATGCCACCCTGCCCAGCACCTCAGTCGAAGAAAGTTTGCTATAAGGTATGGCGTTGGTCGGGTACCAAACTACGCAATATCGGTGAACTGGCGATTTCACCATACCAGCACCTAAATTAAACTTGAAATATATTGTCAGAAAGCAGTAAAAAGTTCACCTCTCAAGGAACGAATTCAAAATCCAGGCCCTTGTATTTGTGTGTAACAACTAAAGCCGGATAATAAAACTCCTCTGAGACCTTTAAAGATTAATTAATGCACCACCTATGATAAAATGTCTGGTCGTGAGAATTTACCGTTCGAACGAAGTCAAGAAAGCGTTGAACCTCCGGCTCAAGAGTGGTCGTGAAGCTGCGGTGGAGGTCCCGGATGATTCGCAAACAAACGAGGCCATTTTCTTCGTTGTCCCTTCCCAAAACGTACGTGGCGACCATCAGCAGGTCCTGCACGTAAGGCCGAAGCACTTGGTTGTGAGGCAACTTGCTCAGAATCTCTATAATAAGATTCCGCAGCTTATGTTGGTCGCTGTTCTCCATCACATGGGGTTCGATTTGGTGAAGCAGCAAATTAGACAACACCCAGAAGTGACTATTCAGAAATCTGAGGTACTGCGACCCGAGTACAATCTCAAGATTATCCTTCACTTGTTTGACCAGCTCATACCTTGTCTGTATAGCTGAACGTTGCAGTGCAGGTTAAGGAAAGAACATACGGCAATTGAAAATAAAACAATTCAGCTGTTAATGGCTCATGAAAAGGATACAGTACAATCCTGGCAATTTATTGCAGTGCAGGTTAAGTAAAGAAAATACAGCAATTTAAATAAAAACTTAAAGAATTCAGCTGTTAATGGCGCATGAAAAGGATACACAATCCTGGCTCCGACAACCTGCAGGCATGTTGTTCCATGGTAAGATTACTCATTTTCTCCTGTTATTGTTTGTCACCCGCTTGGTTTTAACAGACGTGACGTACGAATGAATCCGAACCGTTGATTTACACAGTTAAGCTGCGATTCGCCCTTCAATCAATCAGAAACACTGTAGAGAGTAATCAGAAACACTGTAGAGAGTATCATGACGAGATGGGGCTAGCTCGATTTATCACTCTGTGCACGCTCTGTCAAAATCAAACATGTATTGCTCGGAGGAGTTCTTGAGAAACTTGTCAAATCAAGAACAGAGTTAGGCTGCTTAAAATCTTTTATAGTTAACAACAGGGAGTAAGGTATTTATAGACCGACAGGGAGAGTGTTCGCGAGTTTTGTATTGGTTGTCCTCCAAATATAGATCATAATTTGTTTATTTTTTTAAATATTGTTAATCTAAAATACCGGGAGTAAGGATGTATAGTTCGAGGGGGAGACATTTTATTTTTAGATCGAGCCGAAGGTGTCCCAAGTTTTGTATGGTTGGTCCTCCAAATATTAAAAAAATATATAACTATTTAAATATGGGTAATTTAATATTAAAAAGAGCTTAACACTCGGAGTCCTTCGAATATATAAATTATAATTTTTGGAAATATCGTTCATTTAATATTTAAAATATATTATTTAATTTTTAAATATCATTATTTGAAAAATTATAAATATAAAATAAATTAAGATGGTATATATGAATTTAATAAATTATTTTTAAATTTATTTATAATTGTTTTTATTATTATTTTAATGAAAATAAATTATATTTATTTTTTAATTAATAAATATTCTATTATTGCCATATGTTTTATTTATACTTTGTGGATTATTTTTTTTGGGCATGGATTTAGTTATTATGAATATGTTTTTAGAATAGCTTAGTTTAAGGAGGTTCCAAATTTGCCTTGAAAATAATAGAAAATTTGGTATAATTTTGTTGAAATTTTGGCACAATTTTGTTACAAATCTAGGTTACAGTTGTCAAGCTTCAAGATTAGTGTGGAAATTTTTGAAAATCTAGGTTACAGTTGTTAAGCTTCAAGATTTTGGATGTCAGAGAGGTTTTTTATGGCATTGTAGGATTCAAGCACTACTATCAATTTCTTTAGAAAAAAAATTGTCGGGTTTCGGGGTTTTTTTACCATCTCGGCAAATTTGATGCCTTGGTAGACAAAGTCTTTTAGAATTAGTTATTAGAATCTTAAATACAACAAGGGTTCCCCACAGATTAGACAACTAGTCTGGCAATTCCTCTTTTCAAGAATGGTGATGTCAATAATCCCTCCAATTATAGGACCATAATGATAAACCCCTTGTTTGCAAATTTATTTGTAAGCATGTTAGAAAATAAAATCAGGAAGTGGGCAGAAGAAAGAGATAAGCGTGCTAAAATGAAAGCGGGTTGTAGACCTAAACATTCCAAAGTTGATCATTGTATATCTTTAAGGCCCATCATTGAAAAAGTTTAGGAGAAAAAGGAAGAAGTCTTTTGTTGCTTTGTTGATTCCATAAAAGCGTTTGACACGGTTCCTAGAGATAAGCTTTGGCACAGAATATAGGAATTTGGGGTTCTTAGACATTTGAAGGCAGTGGTGCATAGGTTGTATGAAGAGGTGAAAGTCAAAATTAGAACTTCAACGGGCATTTCTGAAAGTTTTAGAAGTGATATCGGGGTCAAGAAAAGTTGACCATTGTCTCCTACCCTTTTTGGTTTATATATCGACAAGATTAAGGAGTGGTTAAATCCGCAAGGGGGTGATGGTATCCATTTGGGCAAGTTTGTTAAAAGGCTTCTTTTGTATGCAGATGACCTTATTTTGATTGCTAAATCTGCTCTTGGTTTGCAAGAGCACTTACTATCCTTTGAGCATTTTTGTAGAAGGGTGGGGATACAAGTCAATATTAGCAAAATGAAAGTAGTGGTTCTCTCTCTCTCTCTCTCTCTCTCTCTCTATATATATATATATATATATATATATATATATATAACCAACATAAGTTCTACTTTGAAGGCAACATTCTGGAAGAAGTTGCAGATTACAAATACCTCGGAATTGACTTCAACAAAAATCTAAGTTGGGATGGTTGTACAAAGAAAAGGACCTTGAGGTGTTGGAAAGCACTTTACGCTTTTCAAAATAGGATTAGAGAGGCAGCGTTATGGGACTGGAAAACCACTAAAACTCTTTTTGGGCTTCTAGTGATTCTAGTGATTCTCTATGGTTGTGAACTATGGGCCAACAATACATCTGACATGCAATGAAAACAAATTGAGAAAATTCAGAAGTGTTTCATTACAAACAAATTCAAAATTAAAAGTGTGGTTTCTTATGCTATCTTGCTAAGTGAAACATGGGTTGTTCTTATTAAATCAATTTATATAGTGCGAGTCATAAGGTATTTAAAAAAAAAATGAGAAAACGGAAGAGGAAAGATGGCCTAAAGTTGTCTTTAATAAAATATTTTGGAAAATAAAGAATACTTGAAAGCAACAAAATTACAAATGGTTTAATAAATGGGGTATTTGCTTGAAATGTGTCTCATAAACAATATTTTTTTGTTATGGGTAAGTTTCAAAAGCGTACTTGGGATAAGGAGCTAGGTAGAAAGAAAAAAATACTATATTGACGTGTTTAATCTCACTCATAATCATCAACAAAAGGTATACATAGAGGCCAATTTTTCATGGAGAGCCAAAATTCTTATTTCTCAGTTAAATTCTAATTCTCATCAACTCTGTTGTGAAACAGGGCATTGGAAAAGACCAAAAGAAGTGTGAGAGGAAAGAGTATGTATTTTTTGTTCTTCCGGAAAAGTGGAAACAAAAAAGCATTTCATTTTAGAATATGAGGCCTTCAAAGACAATAGGCTCAAGTTATGCAGATATTCTGGCAGCTAGCTCTTTGGATAATATATTTAGTGAGGGGTTTATCGAGAAGCTGGAAGCATTTATTGTGAGGCTTCACAGGAAAGGGGTTGAATACATCAACCAGATGAAGAAGAAATATGTCTCGTAGGCTATGTTTAGCCGTGTGGACATTAAAATAATTCCTTCCTTCATATTATTTAAGTTAAAGTTAATTAGTGTTATATCAGGTGGTCGGGTGGAATAGTTGTTATCTTCCATACCTAGGTTTAATACTGGCTAGTGACATGATGAGCAAGAATGTCTTGATATACTTGTGAGTCTTGGGTTGAGATGGACGTTAATTTCTTGTGTCACTCTCCAGTCCAATATGGAAATGTTGTTGGGTTTTGCTATGTAAACATTTTGACTTGGACAAATTACACAAAAATATAATAATAATAAAAATAAATAATTATAATTATAATTGATAATTAACTAACCTGGATCCATCTTAACTTCTGATCTACCAAGTGTCGAGAGTGATCAAATCTCTTGAGGTGCAAACCTATTTTAGAGTAAAAAAAGATTTGATCCCTTCAGCTCTTGGTAGATGCGGAGTTAAGATGGATCTAGACTAGTTTGAAAAAAATTGTTGTATTGCTTTGGACTCTTGTGAACTCTTAAGTAAGTATATGTGTGGGTGTGGGTTATAACCTCAATCTAGCATATAAAAGTAAACTTGTAACTTTCCGTTTGAGAGGGAGGGTGATTTTTTAAAATATATATTATTTTATTATACATCTATTTTAATTTATTCCATTGTTTTTTTTTAAATAAACTTATAATTTTCTTTTCTTTAAAAAAAAAATATTTAATTTTAATAGATATTCTTTTATCATACCATTCTTTAATTTATTAAATTTAAATAATTTAATTACTATATATATCCAATGGTATATATCATTTTTCCAGTATTTATGAGGTTGCTAATAACCCTCACTTAGGCTTGAAGTCATTACAATAAAAGTTTCAAGGCATCAAAGCTCAATATATAATTAGTGGGAACTTGAACCTAAATGTGTAGGATAACAATCATTAAACCCAATTCCAATTGTGTATATATATATATATATATATATATATATATATATAAAACCTCGATGGGGGTTGATACACAAGTGGCATTTGATCTCAGGGTTGACCCTACTAACTCTCAAGATCATTAAAGAGGCGAATGGCATGGCGTACCCACCCATGCATGATATGAGTGATGGACATATTACTTGGAAACATAGATTTTTGGGTTCCATACTCTTCATTCATAATGACTTTGCTGCAAAGAGGGCACTTGTGCCATGCAAGTTGCATCCCTCGGATGCATGAGAGATTAATATGCTCCCTTATGAGCTCGATTTCATGGAATTGTCTTGTTGTCGGCTGAAGATTCGGGTGGCGGATTTGGAAGTTCCATATTGGATTTGGAATGCAAGTTTTTATATAAGTTTGAGCCCTATAATGGTGGTAACCTTGTGTTTCTCTAGGTGACCACATTGGAGATGAGGGGGATGTTAGGTATACTGGCTTGAGGATTATACATGGAAATTGGGTAGCTTCTGGGAACAACTTGCAGAACTTTGTGGTACGGAACTTTGGCTCAGGTTTTAAGATGTGGTTAGCTTTAATTCCTCCTCAAGGACAAAACAAGGTAATTTTGGGACCTTAGTTCCAAGTGTATTACTTTTCAATTCAATATTGCTACTAATGTGGTACAAGTTTTATTATTCAGATTTTGGTGGGGGTTGTGTATACTTTGTTTCACCTAAGCCTGGGGATTTTTTTTATTATGGGACCTAACATCTCCACCCAGGTTGAAAGGTGCTTAGCAAAATATTTTGTTCACTAAATAATTTTGGTTCTGGTCTTTGTGTGTACGACCCTCATTGTTTCTATGTGATTTGGTTGTTGGTGTAGTTTGGGATATTGTGGATTTTTGGTTTGTCGAAAGTGTTGTATGATTATAATTTTATAGTCTCTTGTACCCATGTATGATTTCAAGGGTCTAGTATTTTTTTGGTTTCCATGGAATTGGTATTGTTATCATTTCTGGGGTTGCAGGGCATTTCTATTGGTTGGGGTCAATATCTCGCATCAGTGCAAGCGCAATCATTGTGGGGTTGGGGGACGTGGCTAGCATGGCCGATCACGTACTGAGATCTAGGATTAGGAGGCAACAAATGCATACCATTCAATGACCTCTCTATGTGTTGCGTAATTTAATTGTCAGTCAAATTACTTGTCATTAAATTGTCAAACCTAGGGTTCGTGAACTTGAAAAGTATACTTGCACGATATATGCTAGGAATCAAATTTCAATTTCAAAAGAGAATCTTTTTTTTTTTGTTGGTCTAACCCATGGGGATTTGAACTTTGAATCTCTTGCTTTATATATGAATTCATAACAAGGTGATCGCCAATTGAGCTACACCCTATGGGTTAAAAGAGAATCTTAATCTATTGAAAAAAATGACACAACTGAAATAAAACATATTCATGAAAAATGTCTAAGATGACTATGCACACACTTTTTTTTCTTTCAAAAGTCTCAAAATTAGAACTTGGGAAGAAATATTTTAATCTGTGAATTTGTGATGACAATTTACATGAAAATAAACTTTACTCTATTGACATGAAAATAAATCTATTCTACTGACATGAAAGTAAATCTATTTTACCAACATGAAAGTAAATCTATTCTAATGATTTGAAAGTAAATTTAATCTGGAAAGCAACAAATCTTATACTAAGAAAGCATTGAATTATTAAACTATGAAATTTAAAGATAGCATATTTTGAAAGTAGACGAAGATCAATTGAATCACTAATCTGTGCATTATCAAATTAGAATCATTCATGAGTATCTGTCAAACAAATTGAAAAGCAATGAATCTATGAAATGAGAGAAATAACGCCTAACCTACAAAAGAGCATAAATAGAATGAGCATGAAAGAATGTAAATAATGCATCTAGTTAAAAGACTTAAAATAAACATAAAGAAACTAAAAAAAATAAAACATTAGAATACATCCCATACTCATTAGGTGGTCACCCCAAAGTGCATGAGAGGTGGAAAGTTGAGAAAAATCTTGATCAAACACCAAATGAAGACACAACCATATCAACGTGAACTACAGTGGTGTTCATTACATCAATCATAAGCATGGTATCAATCCTTAACATGAAAACTCTACATTGAATCATGAGCATAGCTCCAAAACTTTTCACACCCTTTGAGAGGAGAATGCACTCTTATTTATACAAAATCTAAAATAACTAATCCATAAATTTAGATCTACAAATCTCTCCTAGATCCACAAATATCTCATGTGGTACAACCATGTGTTGACATCTAGCAATTAACATCTCTTCATATCCTCTCACAAATCTCTTCATAGGAGACACTTATGAAAACTTCCATAATATTTCTCCATGAATTGTGTTTAATCAATGATCTTAAATCTTCAAGAGTTTGAAGAGGAAATTCGAATTTGAGACTTAGAGGCCAAATATGACTGTGCTGAAATCTTCAAATATGCCTACACATGTCACAAAACTCATCCAAATTTTATATAAAAGTGAGTACATGCTAATTTTCTAATATTTAACCATAAATTCACTCAAAATATCAAAATAAATATATTGGAAAATCATATGTCTAAACCCATTGTAACAACCCCAAGTTAAAATTTCATGTAATAAAAGTTTATAAAGGTAAAATAAGACCACAGGCAAGGGACAATTATTCCAAGTTGAATGTTGAGAAAAATATCCTAGTGGGCATCACTTGTTGTGTTTTATGGCTAAGGAGAAATTGGCAAATGTTGAGATTGAAACAAGATGATGAGCTTAGTGGAAAGAAGTCACCTTCGCTAAGTGGGCCCGCAGGCTATTTTTGGCGCAAGTCTATTTTTAGACTATGTCTATTTTTAGACATGTCGATCATATTATATGAGTTGCAGGATGCTATTTGTGGATGGTTGGTCAAGTTGGAAAAATAGATGGACTTCTATTTTTAGACATATTGGGCGGAATCTATTTTTAGATTTCCAGTCTAAAAATAGATATGTTGAATATTATTAGCTCTTAATAATATTTGGACTATAAACATTATCTCATTCTCTTGGAGCACTTTAGTTAAGTGCACAGATGTGGCATAGGAGCTGACAGAAGGAATTACGCTATTCCTGAGGGTTAAGTGGAGCTATTGCATGGATACTTCAGTTAGAACTCATGTGACAGAGTTTGGTGGAGTTATTGAGGTAGTTGATGGAGTTGTGTTCAGTTTAACTGAGTTAAACATAGTTGAGCTAGTTGTATCTAGTCTAACTGATTGCTAGTGAGAGTGGTGTGAATTAATTATTAATTAATTCACTAATTATTAACTCATTAATCAACTAAAGAATACATCAGTTAACTACAGTGCATGGACAGTTTCAGTGGAGACCAGTGAAGAGGTAGGTGAAAGAGCAGTGTGACTATTAGTTGTGACTATATTGTTGCATGATTTGCAACAACCAGTGATTGGAGATGCCAATGAGGATTGCATGAGCAAGGCTGGACCAATTCGAGTTCATTCAGAGCCATTCTTCTGTAGTGATTGCGCAGTAGAGGCAGGCTATCAGGTGGCAGAGATTGGAGCATGTGATTTGCTAGATCGGGCTTGATTAGTGTGTAGCAATTGGAGATTGTACTGAGAGCTTTGTGAGGAGATTTGTATAATTATTGTTACATGATCTCTATGACATATAATATACAGATAGTTGGGGGTTTTCATCTTTAAGCTTTCCCATAAAATAATGTGTTCATATGTGTGATTGTTTATGGTTTTAATGTGTGCATCCGATTGTTTTTATTTCCACAATTAATAATCAATCATAGAAGAGATTCTGTATTGTGCATGAAGTTAAAATAGTGTGTGATTAGGAGAATCTCGGTGTATAACATATCATTTATTCAAATTTCTACATGGTATCAGAGCGATATTGATCATTGGAGCAATTGCAAAACATTGAAGCAGTTGAGTTTTGTGCTGGTGGAATTCAAATTTGCAGCAATGTTTTCTTGGTGTCAAAGTTGAGATGTCTTTCAACTGATTATGATTGGAGTATGCCCTTGAGGGCAGCTCGAATTATATTGAATGGAAGGATCGGATGGAGGCGGTGCTAGATGAAAATGGGTTGAAGGAGTTCATCGATGCAGAAATTCCAAAACCTGCTTCTAGTGATGCTGCCGCACTTGACGCATGGCAAAAGAAGACAACAAAGTGTCGAAGAATTCTGTTGGAAGATGTAAAGGATCACATAGTGTCTAGCCTTCATGGTAAGGCTTCTCCATTCTTGATGTGGAAAGCGTTGACAGACTTATTCCAAAGCAAGAGCGACCAGAGGAAGTTGGCGCTCAAGGATAAACTCAAGAACATAAAAATGGAGAAAGGCGACAGTATGCCCAAGTACCTCACGAAGTTCATCCAATGCAGGGATGAGCTGGGAAGTGTGGGGGTGACTGTTGATGATGAGGACTTGGTGAGCTTGGCTTTCCTTGGGCTTCCGAAGAGTTGGCACTCCTATCAGGACTCTGTCAATGGTCGGGAGAAATTGCCAGGATGGGAGCGACTTTGGTCGGATCTTGTGCAAGAGGAGATAAGGTGGAGTACCAGGGACAGATCTTCATCAAGAAATGCAGATGAAGAAAATTTCACTTTGGCTACCAAATCAAGGAAGGGGAAGAGCAAGAATAATGCTTCTCAATCTGGTGCGAAAGGAAAGAAGCAGGACATGTCCAAGGTGAAGTGCTTTCACTCGTCACCAACACCGACATTACGCCACTAATTGTCCACAAACGAAGAAGAAAATAAGCAAAGGTTAGATCTCAAGTAAACTCGGGAGAGGCCTTAGCCTCGCAGCTTGAGCTGATTTTTTGTTGATCGCATGCTTGGTCTCAAGTATGATGGGTTCGGGGCAGAGTTTCTCGACGTGGTGGAATGCATGCTATGACCGGAGACAAATATTTGTTTACTGATCTGGATGAGAAAGATCTTGGAGTGCACATTGAGATGGGCGATGATGGTAGATACAGTGCAACCGGTATCAGTACCATTTCCTTTGAGAGGGAGTCTGGTAAACCCATCGTATTAAAGGAAGTGATGCATGTTCCAGGATTGAAGAAGAATCTTATCTTTGTGGCCATGTTAGAAGATGAGGGATATGATATTGTCTTTAGCAAGGGAAAGGCTTTCCTGCGTAGTAAGGCAACTGGTGAAACCCAAAGGATAGGGGTTCGAGTTAAGAACCTTTATCAATTGCAGGTAGATGGCTGCGCAACAATGGTAGGCAAGGCAGAAGGAGTGGTGAGCCGGGATGATGGCGAGTTGTGGCACAGGAGATTGGGCCACCTTCACCATGGAGCTTTGAAGATACTACAGCAGATTTCTACTAGGCTTCCTAAGGGTACTCTTGCGCAATCAGATCAGTGCAAGGGATGTACCTTGGGAAAATTTGTGAAAGCCACCTTTCACGAGAAGGATAGTCGCACCATGACGATCCTTGAGAGAATTCACACAGACGTGTGTGGACCTTTCTCAGTAGCTTAGACAGCAAAGCACAGGTACTATGTGATATTTGTTGATGATTTTTCTTGGAAGTGCTGGATCTTCTTCATGCAGAAGAAGAGCGAGACATACTCAAAGTTCTGTGAGTTCAAGGCACTGGTTGAGAAAGAATTGGGGAAGCAGGTGAAGGCTCTTAGGAGCGAAAATGGTGGTGAATTCATCTCTGGCAAATTCAAGGACTTTTCCAGCGCAGAAGGAATTCGAAGAGAGCTCATAGCGCCTCATAACCCACAGCAAAATGGGGTCACTGAGCGGAAGAACAGAACGATCGTGGGTGCTGCATGGGCGATGTTGCATGATTAAGGCCTTCCCATACACTTGTGGGCTGAGGCATGAAATACTGTGGTTTATGTGCAAAACTATTGTCCTCACAGGATACTTGGCATGAGTACACCTGAGGAGGCGTTTTCTGGTAAGAAGCCTGATATTTCCCATTTGAGGATTTTTGGTTCACCTGTTTACATTCATGTGACTAAGGATGCCAGGAAGAAGCTGGAGTTGACCGCAGAGGTTGGGATATTTTTGGGGTACACTGATACGCCCCACAACTATCGTGTGTATTTGCTAGACAGTCACAAGACTATTGTGCGATGGGATATCAAATTTCATGAGGAGAAATCCATGAAGTGTTCGCTTGAGAGGGAGCCACACTTGCATGCAGATGAGGAGCTATTAGTTCCTAAGGATGAGCCTCAGGATGTGGATCAGCCACAAGAGGAGGTTCATGGAGTGGAAGAGACCACTCATGAAGCGTCCACCATCAGAGGGCGGAAGCGCACTATAGAAGCTAAGTGACTGGCTCAAGATGCAGAGAAGGTTGTAGGAGCACCTACATCACAACGCAGACAGAGACAGTCACCTGATCGGTATACTAGATACATGACTCTCATGAGCAAGTGTATCATGACAGAGCCATCCTCTTTCGAGGAAGCTGTGGAGGACCCTGCATGGGTAGATGCCATGGTGGAAGAGTATGATTTGATTGTCAGAAACTGTGCATGGGAGATTGTCCCAAGGCTGGAAGGGAAATCAGTGATGGGTTCGAGATGGATCTACAAAGTGAAGCAAGCAGCTGATGGGAGTGTGGAGAAGTACAAGGCAAGATTTTTTGCTCGAGGCTTCTCATAGATTGAGGGGATTGATTATGAGGAAACCTTTGCACCTGTCGCAAGCTATTCTTCCATATGGACGATTCTTGCTCTCTCAGCGCAGATGGGGTGGCACATTCATCATATGGATGTGAAGACTGCGTTCCTCAACGGAGTGATTGAGGAGGAGGTGTACAAAGAGCAGCCCAAAGGTTTCGAGATCTTCAACAGCGAGTCGCATGTGTGCAGGCTCAAGAGAGCATTGTATGGGTTGAAACAAGCACCTTGTGCTTGGTACACATAGATAGACAGTTATTTCACCGGATTTGGATTCTCCAAGAGTGAGGCGGATCCGAACCTATACCAAATTTTGGTGGAGGGTAATTTTCTGATCATTGTACTTTATGTAGATGATTTGATTTTGACAGGTGATGAACTGTTGATACACTCATACAAGGTTGATCTTGCAAAGGAGTTTGAGATGAAGGACTTGGGCCTCCTTAATTATTTCCTGGGATTGGAAATTTGGCAGCGCAGTGATGGACTGTTTATGTCTCAAGGCAAGTATGCCTGGGAGATACTGGAGAAGTTCAACATGCATGGTTGCAAGCCTATCGACACTCCTCTTCCTGGTGGTTGGAGGAAAGAGGATGCTACATCGGCAGAGGTAGTGGATGCCACTATTTATCGACAGTTGGTGGGGTCGCTTATGTATCTGGTCAATACATGACCCGACATATGCTATGCTGTTAACCAGCTTTCACAGGCTATGGTTAAGCCTACCAAGCTCTTTTGGAAGGCAGGCAAGCATGTATTAAGATATCTCATAGGCACATCGGGATATGGATTATGGTATAGACAGTCGGATGAGGTGAAGCTGTGTGGCTTCATGGATGCAGATTGGGAAGGGAGCCCAATGGACAAAAAGAGCACATCTGGAGGGATTTTCAGTATCGGGTCGACAACAGTTTCTTGGTACAGCAGGAAGCAGAGATCCATGGATCCGTGGCACTCAGTTCAGCAGAGGCCGAGTATATGGTAGTGAGTTTGGCTGCATGCGAGGCTATATGGATGAGGAAGATCCTGGTCGGGTTGTTCGGTTCACACTTAGATCCTACTGTGATATATTGTGATAATCAGAGTTGCATCAAACTCTGCTAATCCAAAGATTTCATGATAGATCTAAGCATATGGATATCTGGTATCATCATATCAAAGATTGTGTGCAACGGAAGATCATGTTGCTTCAGTACATTCTTACATAATTTCAGGATGCATATATTCTGACGAAGGCGCTCACCAAGAGCAAATTCGAATACCACTGGGCCAGGATAGGGGTGGCAGATAATCCTTATATTGTTGAGAGGGAGTGTTGAGATTGCAACAAGATGATGAGTTTATGGAAAGAAGTCGCCTTCACTAAGTGGGCCCGCAGGCTATTTTTGGCGCAAGTCTATTTTTAGACATGTCGATCATATTCTATGAGTTGCAGGATACTATTTGTGGATGGTTGGTCAAGTTGGAAAAATAGATGGACTTCTATTTTTAGACATATTGGGCGGAATCTATTTTTAGATTGCCAGTCTAAAAAATAGATATGTCGAATATTATTAGCTCTTAATAATATTTGGACTCTAAACATTATCTTATTCTCTTGGAGCACTTCAGTTAAGTGCACAGATGTGGCACAAGAGCTGACAGAAGGAATTACGCTATTCCTGAGGGTTAAGTGGAGCTATTGCATGGATACTTCAGTTAGAACTCATGTGACAGAGTTTGGTGGAGTTACTGAGGTAGTTGATGGAGTTGTGTTCAGTTTAACTGAGTTAAACATAGTTGAGCTAGTTGTATCTAGTCTAACTGATTGATACACTAGTGAGAGTGGTGTGAATTAATTATTAATTAATTAATTAATTATTAACTCATTAATCAACTAAAGAATACATCAGTTAACTACAGTGCATGGACAGTTTCAGTGGAGACCAGTGAAGAGGTAGGTGAAAGAGCAATGTGACTATCAGTCGTGACTATACTGTTGCATGATTTGCAACACACAGTGATTGGAGAGGCCATTGAGGATTGTGCAGTCAAGGCTGGACCAATTTGAGTTCATTCAGAGACATTCTTCAGTAGTGATTGCGTAGTAGAGGCAGGCTATCAGGTGGCAGAGATTGGAGCATGTGATTTGCTAGATTGGGCTTGATTAGTGTGTAGAAATTGGAGATTGTACTGAGAGCTTTGTGAGGAGCTTTGTATAATGATTGTTACATGATCTCTATGACATATAATATACAGATAGTTGGGGGTTTTCAGCTTTAAGCTTTCCCATAAAATATTGTGTTCATATGTGTGGTTGTTTATGGTTTTAATGTGCGCATGCGATTATTTTTATTTCCACAATTAATGATCAATGGTAAAAGAGATTCTGTATTGTGCATGAAGTTAAAATAGTGTGTGATCAAGAGAATCTCGGTGTATACCATATCAGTTATTCAAATTTCTATAGCAAAGGCAATTGATAAGGCTTTGGAAGGGAAAAAAGGTATTTTAGGTACATTATTTATGAAAATAATGGAAATTAGGAGAAAAGGAAGGTGCAAGGTCACATGTTTCATGTGAGGAGGAAAACGAAGGAAAATAATGGAAAATTGAAGAAATTAAAGGCCCCACCAATAAAAAGATTTCAGTGCATCAGTTGGTAGACGTTTTGCTAGCCTTTTTTTAGTTTAGTGTTAGAATTAGTCTCAAAGAGGAGAAAGCACCAAGAGGAGAAATAAATCAAGCAAGGAAAGGAAAAGCAAAGAAGGAAAAGGAAAGCAAAGGAAGACAAGGATTAGACAACTTCAACAGGAATACTTGCAGGTAACAAATTGCATGTGTGATTTCCTAGCTGGTTTTGACATGCATGGTATGTGCATGGTGGTATATGGTTCTTTTGTTGTCATTGGCATGGATTTTCCGGGTTTCGACAGTGTATTTTAGCCTATCCTTGTCATTTTCGAATAGCCATGATGTGATGGTATTGTTCTCGATTTTGAGCTTTGTATTTCCGGATGGTTTCAGAATCCAAGGTGAGGTGCTCTCAGGAAAATTCTCAAAAGCCTTGGAATCCCTTAATCGGTAATGGTGGGATACATGGTAAAGCCTAAGGGTGGAGACAAGAAAATTCTTCAAGGATGGTGAAGGAATTCTGAGGCATCCAAACTTGGTTTGATTTTGTGATATCGGCATCGGTTTAGGTGTGATCACGGTATGGAGAGGGTGGAGGTGGTTTAACCTATGGATTCCCTTAGTTTTGTTTGGATTGGTTTATCCCATGAGATCCCACATTCATTCTTGGAATATGATACAAGGGTAATTGGCTTAGACAATCTATGGTTGGGTGGAATGTGGAAGTCCCGAACCCAATCAATAATTGCCTATGTTTAATAAAAGCTAAGTTTCTCTTGCTTTGGATAAGTAAATATATTGATTATTATGTGGATTTAATGGTTGTTATCTTACTATTAATTATCTCGTTATATGTTGGTTATAAACATGGTTTTATGACAAATCTTAGCCATGGATCTTTACGTGTTTTCACTCATAACTATATAAATAATGAATGCAATACCTAATTGGTGTTATGACAGGTAATGAGAGAAGATAGTCATCCATCTTGTCAAAGCTTAGATAACTTTTAAGTCCCTCATGTTCATACTTGCATTCATGACCTGTAGGTTGTATATCTACCATGTCTTTGATAGAATTTCAATCCCGGTTGGGGATGGTCAAGTCAAGTCCCGGTTTGAGTTTTTGGTTTACAAGCATTGTTTCTATGTTATTTATCAACTCTAGAAGTTTCACCGAGTTATGGGCAGAGCCCTGAGTTCTGGTATTGAAAAAGTGGCACAAAATTCAGAGTCGCGGGCTTAGAGTTAAGCAAAAAAGTCCATAGTCACATGGAGACGAGATTATGCATGCGATTAGGAACCCATAGTCGCATGGAGGCCTTGGAAAGCAAGCGACAAGGGCTCTAGGTCATGAAAAAAAAACAAGTTTTCTCAGGGGTTGGACACCTAGATGGGTTGGGTTACTCTTGAAGGTCTTGTGGCACCCGAGGGAAGTCAATAAGGTCTTAACTTGTCGACTCCATTTCCTTAAGGTCACCTAGGAGGTTGAGTCTTATCATAGTGACCCTCAGCTCGTATTTACCCCGGGCAGGGCGGTTAAAGTGGGTAGATATGGGAGGAGACTTTACACCCATATTTGATCATGAAGATAGTATTAGTGCATGGTTATGGAGCTATGGAATGTGGAAAATTACGAAGAAATGTGAAAGAAAAGAGGGTGAAATGAATGATATTTTGGAGACCCAACACTATGTACATAGGTGGAGATTCAACTGTTAGAGATACATGCCCATCAAGATAGACAAACATCTTCAGATTTAGAACTTTTGGATGAAGTTTCTCATTGGCTCCTTGACCCTGGTCATACCATGGGAAGGAGAAACCAATACATGCATGTTATTACTCTCCACTAGTAGTTGAATACTTTACCCAGTAGAGTCTTAAAATAAAAGCACGAGGACATGAATGATATCATTTCATTCCCGAACGACATTCAATGGAACCAATGGAGAATGCAAGCTTGTTCTAGCAAGTTGGAATCATTCAACGTGAATTCAAGCTTCTAGTGCCTCCTAGTATAAGCTCAAAAGACATGGTTCATGTGACATCTTCAACCCTACTTCGACTTTCTTTTGGTCATTTTTTCTAGACCTCTAGTTATATGGTGTTTTATGTATTGTTAATACTTTTGTTTTTTATAGAAACTTAGTTTTATCACATGCCGACTAGAAATCTGGGTAGATTGAGACTAGTATAATTTTAAAAATTCAAAAGACTATCAATGATGTAATCTATTTTTCAATGGAATACTATATATATATATTGATTTTTTAAATATTACTTTAATTTAATTTAATTTAATAATAAAATAAAAAATAAATAATATTTATTGAAAACATAATTTTTTTAAAGATCCATCTTAACTCCAAATCTACCAAGCATTGAGAATGATTAAGTCTTTCTTTTGAGGTGCAAACTTCTTGAGTGAAAATAGATTAAGGTGCCAGTAGCTTTTAAGTGCGACTTTTTGGATGAATAATTCATTTTGAGTAAAAAAACCTATAAAATTGTTGCAATAAAGACACTCTAGAGCTGAATATGGCAGAGATGTTGTAATGTTTAACATTTTCACTTTGTGAACAAAATAATAATAATAATAATAATAAAATGACATAAATTTCTTTAGCCCATGGTTTTTTCGTGTGGTATTATTAATCCATATTTTTTTACCATGGTATTCTTCCCTAATGTGGCATATTAATGTTTAACATTTTCACTTTGTGAACAAAACAATAATAATAATAATAATAAAATATAATATAATATAATAACATAAATTTCTCTAGCCCATGGTTTTTTCATGTGGTATTATTAATCCATAGTTTTTTACCATGGTATTCTTCTCTAATGTGACATATTTAAATGCTAATAATTAAATTAGTTCAAATACATCTTTACAGAGTTGTCTTTAATGGGACTTTTTGTAGTGACTTTATGAACAAAATAATAATAATAATAATAATAATAATAATAATAATAATAATAATAATAAATAAATTAAATTAAATTAAATTAAATGACATAAATTTCTCTAGCCCATGGTTTTTTCGTGTGGTATTATTAGTTTTTTACCATGGTATTCCTCTCTAATGTGGCATATTTAAATGCTAATAATTAAATTAGACTAGATACATCTTTAAAGAGTTGTCTTTAATGCTACTTTTTGGAGTTTACTATTAGTTTTTTACCATGGTATATTTCTCTAATGTGGCATATTTAAATGCTAATAATTAAATTAGTCTAGATACATCTTTAAAGAGTTGTCTTTAATGCTGCTTTTTCGACTTTACGCCCGGAATTTAGCCACTACAATTATATATGTATATGTAGATTTTATTTTTAATAAAATAATAAAAATAAAATCATACATTTTATTTTTAATAAAATAATAAAAATAAAATCATACATTTTATTTTTTAAATTTGAGTATATGAATTTGTTTTCTTATAAATTTGATGTATTTATAAAAAAATTAATTATAAATATATACAAATTAATACATGTTTTAAGTGTATATATTTTGATTGTATTGAGATACTTCTCCAAGATGTTATGATAGAGATGTTGTAATGCCATGTTTACAATTTTGGCTAAATCAAATTACATAAAAATATTTTTAAATTAAAAAAATAATATTAATTATCAATAAAACGTTTTGACTCAATCAATTACATAAAAATAATAGTAATTATCAATAAATTTTTTTGACTCAATCAAATTACATAAAATTAATAATAGTAAATTAAATTACTAATTATCATTAATAATTAAACTAGTTTTGACTTATATTAACTCTAGATTTACCAAGTCTCGAGGCAGCTCATTTGGTTAATTCGAGAATTGTGAAATCATTGAGACTCGAATGACCCAGGTTCAAACCCTCCTTGTTGTGACCCGGGCTATGGGGAGGATGACATATTGTAGTCCCCTAGAGGTTTAAAAAACACTTATGTATTTAGGATTATGTGATCCATATTGTTGGGTTCCTATGGGATGCTAAAAAAAAACACTTATCTAGTGTGGTTCATCGTTAGGACAAGATGAAGAAATAATAAATAAATTAAATAAAATAATTTTTGGTGAAACTTAAATAGTCAGAATAATAAATCTAAATAATAATAATAATAATAAAATTAACAATGGAATTAAATAGAAATATATTAAATAAATAAATCACATGAAATAATACTCGATGGGGTTGGCGAACCAAGTAATTGAGACCCCTAATGCCACGTGTGGGTGATCATGAATTACACTTGGCTGACAGTGCGAGGACAAGCTCCCTTGTCCTCTCAAAGAACCTTGAGTATGGGAGCATTAAATGAGTTTCTAGTGAAGCCTCCATCATTCTCGATGGTCGCAGGTGGTAGAGATTAGCATTGTTTTATGGAGGGTGGCGAGGTATTGTCTTGTGCGGTTTGGAGTTGGTTTGTATATGGTGCATGCAGCTTGAGTGTCGTCTTTATGTGGAGTGGAGTTTTCAGAGGCTATCCTCCCCGGGAGAGGTGGCAAATGCATCGTCGACACCCCTTCCTTCGATTTCGAGCATACATTTGGGTTAATTTCCAGTTCGAGGCTTGGTCTTTTACCATAGAGCTTGGAGTATGCTCTGGTCCCCTGGTTCCAGAATTATTCGGTTGAGGGTGTGCGAGTTCTCTGTCGCAACGATGTGGAATTTCTTTTGTTTAGACGAATATTTCTCTACCTGGGCTCTGCAAATCTTGGAGTTTACTGAGGTGTGGTCAAGTGGGTAGTGGTGCGGTTTGGGTGGTTGTTGCTTTTTTCAAAGTGGGAAATGGTGAATTTCAAGTCCAATCCTTCACTGTGGGTTCGAAATTGCAGTTCCCTATGGTTTTCTATGGTGGATTGTCTTTGCTTCTTCAGGGGGGAGCGGGGTGCTTCTCCACGGTGGTAATTGTCGTTTGGGTGGTTGTATATTGGTTTGCTCCAAGCCTTCTTAGTCATGTCGGGACTGCCATAATGCGACCAATCCCTTGCTCTGGTCATTCCTCCTCACAAATTTTACTTAATTCGAAGCGTTCGGGGGGTCAGGAGTCCCCCTTGCAAAGGAACAGAGCAGCTAGTCACTCGGGACGTGGAGGAGGAAAGGTGGGTCACTTAGGACGGTTGGCCTCTGGGGTAGTGGTGGTGGTAATGTTACTTGGTGAGACAATGGGGCATCCAGAGCTCGTGGCGATCACGGGTGTGGGGGATCGGTGGTTAGGCATGGCCAACATGCCCCAGGGGCTCAACAGCAGGGTGGTGCTTCTCGCCACGGTGGTGAATGTTGTCAAGGCAAGTCGCGTAATTCAAGTCGAGGGCGAAATCAGGAATGCAGTTGGGAGAGGTGTTAAGACCTAATCCAATCGATGTTGGAGCACCTAGAAAATTTGAAGTGGGTGCGACAGGAAGAGCATTCAAAGCTCATTGTCACCCTGAACAAAATGCAATATTTCTAGTGCCATGTTCGTCAGCGCATTGTGGTGGTATGGCATGACCAACATTTGCTTTCAGAGAAAGTCGAAAATTTGGAGGCTTTGATGGCCCATTTCGAAGAACATGTCCAGGCTCCTTTCGTCCTCCACCTCTTTCAGGAACAATTCTGGACAACTAAACCTCCATCACCTCGAATGATTAGCATGGTTACAAGTGTTTTACTTGTTTTATGTGTCTACTGGTGCTTCTAGCCTCCTAAGTTATGGACAATGTCTTTAGTTGTTTTACTGTTTCTTTGTCATTTGTTGATCGCAGTAGTCAACAAACCTGGTCCGGTTGAGACTACTCGCTTTTTTTTGCTACTACTAATGTATATATTTTTTGAAGAATGAATAGAATCTTGACTTACAAAAAACAAATCACATGAAATAAATGAATTGCTCAGATTATAATGCTCAAAAGCCAAAGACAAGATTGGGAAAGAGATTAAATTCAAATAAAATTAAAATTAAAGTTAACAAGTTAAAGAGAATAACAAGGATTAAAAGGATTAAAATAATTAATAACATTAAAGTAAATAAATATAAAACTAAGGATTAAAAAAAAAACAAACAAGCAAACACAAGGAACCAACACCTACTAATTTTCCATTCATCATCTCTGTTCAAATTTCTTGGCCTCTTTTCAATTTCAATGTCGCCCCTAAATTTATGGTGATGAAAATCATCAACCTTTGCAATGACTTGGGCCTCTTCAATGCATATATGATGTGTGGTCTTATCCACATGTTCTTCCATAGTTGAGGAGTGGGTCCTCCCATGTTTTATGTCGACTGCATGCTCATAAATCCTTTGATTTATTTAGTGGTCAGTTTCACCAATGTTTTTTTTTTTTCTAAGTAAGATTAGTTCTATTAAGTATAAGATTTACTGTTACAAAACTGCCACAGTGTCATCTGTGTGAGCCTGAGCACTGGGCTTGATAAACATGCTTAACAAGAGAAGTCTGGACTGCCCAAGATTGGGAAACCAGTCCTTTGGAGATCAGTTTGGCCACCCTTGGGAGGGAAACCGGCCTACAGTTCATACAAGAAGACTTAACAAAAAGAAAGAGATGAAAACCAACAGTCAGCTTTTCTAGCTGCACATTGAGACAAAGAAACCAAAAATTCCAACTGAAATTGTGCAGGAATATTCGTAGAAGCTGAAAATTGGGTTTGTCACTGATCATGAGTTGGAGACGGAGGTTCTTCCACCACCCTGCAAGCGTATTCATCTGCATCTTCATTCATGACGCCTTTGAGAGCGCCCTCCAGGTCCACGGCCCTATCCTGCTTGCGCTGCGCATCCTCTGCTTGGCGGGTAACGTCGGCTGACAAAACAGAGCAATTGGGGTGGCTAGAGACAGGAGGGGGCGGAGGGGAGGCCTCAGGGGGGGTAATGGGGAGAGGAGACTCTTCTCTGAGGGTAACCGTGATGTATGCAGTGACAATGGGGTTGGCATGAGAACACTCGAAGCGGATTTCAGCTCGCTGAGAGGATTGACGAATGGGTAGGCGGACAGTCCCATGGGATGCAGGAGGAATCACGGCATTGGGAGGGTTAACAGTGGGGGGAGGGGCTGGTTGAGCCACAGGGACAAAATCTTGATAACGCCTTCGACCTCTGTCATGACGCATCTCCTGAGGCTGAACGTGAGTCTCTTCGGCATAAGAAGACCCTGAGATGGAGCTGGAGTGGGGTCAAAAATGACAGACCCGACCACGACTTGTGCCTCGTCTACTCCGCATTCTATGTCGCATGCGTGGCATGATGGCGGAGGCCAGAGGAGAGCTAATGCAGTGGGAAGGGAAAACCAGAGTCTTAAAGCTACAGAGCGGGGAGTTGCCGTGAGTGAATTCCTTCGACCAAGTGCCAAGAGGAGAAACGACGCCACGGAGACCCACAGTTTGAGTATAGAGAGGTTGATTGGCTCAATAGAAGAGACTCTGGGAGAAATGAAGCCCGGGCAGCGGTTCAAAACAAGCTAAGAGAGTGCAATGACACCCAGTATGAGTGCGGGAGCTGGGATCGGCATAGCCTTGAGGGCATGAACAATTTATAGGGGGCAAAGAGCCATTGCATAGAGCCGAACAATCCAGAACAGAATCCATTACCAAATGAAAACCCATGGTGAAATGAAGAGGCGTCTGCTCAGTGTTAATGCCATCGCGTGCTGGCGAATTTATTATGACATTAATGCTTGTACAAGAGGCCATATGGCCACCCCATGCGAACTCCTTCGGGAGACGCGTAGGGGCCAAGGTCTCATCAATGCATGCCATCAACCGCATCCGGTGGTCAGTTTCACCAATGTTGGGAGTCCCTGTAGTGGCTATTTTTTTCATGGAGGACTTTGAATCTAAGGCCTTGTCCTCTACTCTATTCAAACCTAAGCTATGGAAATTTTTTTTGGATAACACTTGCATCATCTGGTCTCATGGTCAGGAAAAGTTGGACCTTTTCTTCCAACATCTTAACAATCAATCTAATTCTGTAAAGTTTACTATGAAATGTGAAATCAATGGTAGCCTTATTTCCTCAATGTCCTTATCTCAAATAAATCTGATGGTTCTTTCTCACACCAGGTCTTTCGAAAGAAAACTCACACTGAGCATTATCTCCATGTTAAATATCATCATCTCCCTGCTCAAAATCTAGGTGTTCTCAACACCTTAATCGCTCGAGCGTTAAGAGTTTCTGATCAAAACCACTCAAAGATGAAAAAACTCATCTCCTTAACGTTTTTAATAATAATGGATATAGTAGGCACTAGTGTCTTAAAGCTTTCCTTAAAGCTAACAAAGGTCCTAAGATTAAAAAAGAATCGAGAGATTGGTTTCCATGGGTGTATCTTTCGTTTATCCAGGTGATCACTGACAAGATTGCAAGGATCCTAAGGAAGCATAAGGTTCCCTCGATATTTGGCCCCTAAACACCATTCAGAGATCCCTTTGATCAGTAAAGGACTCTGTGGACCCTAAAAATGAGAAAGGTGTTTATGTCATCCCATGTTCCTATGAGACTCCATACATTGGTGAAACTAGTCGCTCAATAAATCAAAGGATTCATGAGCATGCAACTGACATCAAACATGGGAGGACCCACTCCTCAATTGTCGCAGAACATGTAGATAAGAAAAAACATCATATTTGCATTGCAAAGACTTAGGTCATTGCAAAAATTAATTATTTTCATCACCGTAAATTTAGGGAGGCCATAGAAATTGAAAAGAAGCCAAACAATTTGAATAGGAATGATGGTTGGAAAATTAACAAGTATTAGATCCCTGCCTTTTCTTATTAAATTAGTTTTATTTTTTAATTATATATTTATTTACTTTAATATACTTAATTAATTTAATCCTTGTCATTACTATTAATCCCTTTAACTGGCTAGCTTTACTTTTAATTTTATTTGAATTTAATCACTTTCCCAATCTTGACTTTAGCTTTTGAACATTAGAATCCGAGTTGTTCCTTTATTTCATGCGAATTAGTTATTTAATTTATTTCTGTTTAATTTAATTTATTATTATTATTTAATTTTTAATTATTATTATTATAATTATTTTTAGATTTATCGTTTTGACAATTTAAATTTCACCAAAAATTGTTTTAATTTATTTTCTTTCTTATTTATTTTTTCAATATAGATTTAGTATTTATTAGAATTTCATTTTGATCATAATCTTTTTTTTATTCAATATTAACATCTAACAACTACTCTATTATATTAAAATATTCTTTAAATAACATTTCTTTAGTTAAATTTAGGTGTTATATTCTAACAGTTAATTCTTTTCATTTATTTATTTGATGTCATGATGTGATTCTTCATCTTGCCCTGGATGAAGTACACTAATGGTTTCAAATACAAATGGTTTATGATGTGATTTTTATCGAAAGATTTCTCAACAGAGATTATATTTATTGAGATGAAAACCTTTTTTTAAATGAAAAAAAATATTGTTTTTGATGTGATTTTTACCGAAAAATTTCTCAACTCCTAATTTGTCCAGTGATATTACAAGGGTGTGAATTGTAGGCTAGCATCATCCATGTTTCAAAATGGAAACAAATTGAAAAAATCCAAAAACCCTTGATCATGAGCAAGTTCAAAATAAAAAGTTCGGTTCCTTATGAGATAATGTTGAGTGAAATAGGAGCAACTTCCATTGAAGCAATTTCTATTGAAACAATTTCTATGGTGCATCTTATAAGGTATCTAAAAAGAATTGAGCAAATGGGAGGATGTAGATGGCCGAAATCTATCTCCAATGAAAGCATGAGTGAAAGAAAGAAATCATGGATGAGGGAAAACAACAAATGGATCCAAAAATAGAATATTTACCTTAATGCATGTCCCACAAATAGCAAGGAGTTAAAGAATTTTGTGTTGGAGAAGTTCCCTAAGAGTATACGGGGAAAATAATCGGGTAGAAAGAAGAAGTACTATGTTCATGAATTCAACCCCACTTGTGATCTCCAACAAAAAGAGTACATTGGAGCTAGAGAAAAGGTTCTTATTGCTTAATTAAGAACTAAATCAGGATTCTTATTGCTTAATTAAGAACCAATTCACATCAACTTCTGAAACGAGATGGTGGAAGAGACCTAAAGAAGCTTGGGAAGAAAGGGTGTGTACTTTTTGCACTTCTGGGGTAATGGAATCAGAAAATCATTTTATTTTGGAATGTGATGCTTTCAAAGACATCAAGGACAGGGACCGCAGTATGTTAGCATCAATTATGTGGCATTGTCTTTTCAGTGAGGGAACTGTTAGAAGGTTGGGTCGGCTCATCATCAATTTGAGTAATAAAATGATTGAATTACAGAAGACAAAAAAACAAGGAGGCTGGTAGTCCAATAGACTATTTTTAGTCCCATTGACATTAAATATCATTCATCCATTCAAAGAGATTATATTTATTGAGATGAAAACCTCTTTAAAAAAAAAAATAAAAAAAATTGATCCCTCTTTCAAATTGATTTACTCATTAAAATTTTAACAGTTATACATTCAAATCTATTATGCATATTACTTCATATTTCATAAACAAGGGCTACATAGTAGCTAGTGCCTGCAACTTACTTTAAATGTAATTAAATTAAAGTAAAAATACTAAATTAAATTCAAGTTTGTATTAAGGTTTAGATTCTATTAATTGGTAAATTGAGGTATTTTATTATTTGTAATTCAACATTGTTGCCATGGAAAATCCAATCCTATGGAAACTACAATAATAATAAAATTTTGATTGGTTTTTTTTTTTTTTTGCTAAATTGCGCTAATTCTATTATGAACATAAAGTTACAAAACTACCACGGTTCATCTGAGGGAGCCTGAAACCGGGCTTGATATCCAAGTTCTGTCTAGATATGGAACTGCCCATAGCGGGAAACCAGTTCCTTTAAAAGTAATTACACCGCCCATGAGCTGGGAAACCGGTGAAGAGTCAACTACATTCAGCATGATAAAACTATAGAAAGACATAACAGGCATGCAGCTGTTGCTGCTATATATCATCAGTGAAACCAAAATTTTTGCAAAAAAGTCAAGAGCAGAATTCATACTGGTCCTGGACATAGTAGAGAGAAAGCAATTAGTTTGGAGCTGGCTGCTCCTCTTCAATTCGATAGCCATAGGGATCCTCCGGTTCTTCTTCAACAGTCTTGGCTCCGTCTCCACCAGACAGGTCCGTTCCCACCTGCAAAAGAATATGGTCCGTGGAGGAAGGAGCAGAAGCAAGGGGAACGTTGGGACCAGCAGAGGGAGAGGCAGTCGGGTTGGGAATGGGCACGAAAGGAGCAGGCGCGGGTCCAGAAGTCGGAGGAGGATGGATGGTGGCTTCTTCTCGCAGAGTGACAGTTATGAAGGCAGTGATAGATGGGCGGTTAAAGGCACTGTCCAAACGAAGCTCGGCACGTTGTGAGGACTGCCTCAGAATATGGCTGCCAGGGAGAGGAGGGATGGCGGAAGCATGGAGCGGGGGCGTGGACAGAGGAGGAGCAGGGGTGTGACTGCCATGGATATGACCAGGAATGTCAAAGCGAGCCGGAGCAGAGCGTCTTTCAGATGGCTCAGAGGAGAAATCGTCACTGGAGCTGTAGGGAGGCCGCTTGCTCATAGACCTGCCCCGAGAGGCACCACGTCTGCAGGTCATCCGCTGCCTAAGTCTAGGCATGGTGAGCTTCTCAGAATGAGCCGACGAAGCGCTGGAGGGAGCTGCAAGAACAGGAGCAAATTGACCAACAATAACGGGAGAAACCTGAAAATTGAAATTGGAAGGGCAGAAGTTACTGTGCGTATAGTGGAAGCCCGGAATGGTTTCCAGGCAACAATGCAAAGAGCATCGAAGACCAGTGGCTGTGCGTTCGCAAGGCGTAGCACAACCACCCAGGCAGAGAGAGCGCAATGGCTGCAGAGCTCGGTTGACAGAGCCGAAATGGTCCGGAGAGCGCGAGCAGGCGTCCATTTGATGTCGAATGCACAGACCAAGGCGGAGAGGGTGACGGCGCGGTGGAGTTAATGCCCAGCGCAGAAGCACATTGATGGCCTTATTAAAGGCGCCATGGGGGGCCATGTGGCCACCCCAGGTGAGGCGCCTTGGGAGCTGGCCCGGGCCAAGTGGCCTGTTACGACGTCATATCACCCGCATCCGGAGAATAAAATTTTGATTGGTTAAAACATATGAAAATATTAATTATTTGTAATTAAAGATTACTCAATAGAACAAAAAAAATAGAAAATCAAATTTGTAATTTAAAAATTAAATAAAATAATAATTATGATAAGATTATAATAAAAGAAAATATTTTTTTAGTTGATCATCATAAAGTTATATATGCACTATAGCATAAATGAAACATACTACTAACCTATTATGATATTATAACTTAACCTATATTATGAAATGACATGTCTCATAAAAACAAGAGATCTATCATGGATATGTAGTTTTAAAATTGAAAATAATGATGTTAGTAGTGTCTTTACATTATAATTTTTTTATGTAAAAAAGATAAAAAAATTATAGTATTAATTTGAAAGCATTTTATTTTATGTATTTATTAGTGCAATTTCATCTTTATTTTTAACCGAGGTGGTTACATATTACATATTAGAGGTTTTTCATGTTATTAGTATTGATTTGAAAGCATTTTACTTTATGTATATATAAGTGAAATTTGATATTTAGATTTAAAGAAGGTGGCCATATATTAGAGGTTTTTCATTTTATCATTAGTTTTTAGGTAATTTTTGTTAAAATTATAATTTTGGATTCATGAAGATGTTTTAATGCAAAAAATATTTTAATACTCTCAAATACATTTATTGTAACCAAATTGTGCAATATTGACATTTAATATTTACTATAATATCATATTTGAATCCCAAAATGTTAATTTCTCAAATTATTATTTTAAACAATTAAAATAATAATAATAATAATACTAAAGAATCTAACAAAAACCCAAAAACCCAAGAGTAACAAAACTTTGAGAGAGTTTCAATAACTTTCTTTCATTTTTTTTTTTTGAAAGTAGCACTTCCTCAACCTAAATCAATTTTTTTTTTTTTTCATAGTGGTATCGGCCTAACACTGAGGCCTAACCCCGCGAGCGTCTAGGAGATTTGATCCTGTGATTTCTCAATCTGAGAGTACTTCCAAGTGGGGACTCAACCAATTGAGCTAACCCTTGGGGCTACACTTCAACCTATATCACTTTTAAGAAATATAAGTAGATATTATTATTGTTTTTTTTTCAAAACTAAAAAATTTTTATTTTAATATTCTATTAAAAATAGTATAACCATGTTTGTTATTGGGTTATTATAAGGAAATAAAACCATTGTAAATTTAAAATAAGTTATTAAATCATACAATCTTCAAATCTTAAAGTGGTAAATAGTATATTAAAAATTAATAAGAAAAACTAAACAGTATATTAAAAAATAATAAGAAAAACTTGGCGAAAGAATAACATCTGTGTACTGAACCTAAACAATACAACTTGGGTGAATAATATGTTTTGTCAAAATAAAATTGAGTCATTACAGGCCAACGCCTATTAAAAATGTGTATTTTTAATAAATCACGCGTAATCTCTTGGGTCAACAGGGGAGTTGGAAGTAATAAAGTCCGTGTACAATAAAGTCGAAATCGCGTGATGTCTATGAAGTTTATAGTATACATATACTAGCAGTGGCATCAAAAGGTAAATGAAAGGTCGATAAGATTTTTAAATTAAAAATTATATTTTGATTTTTATGATTAAGAAATAATAATTATATTTATTATTATAATTATATTCATTTATGTCAATTTCTCAAAGTAATAAATATGGATAATTATCGGATCTTTTTATTGATCTACATATTATCTTTGCAAAAGATAAACATAGTTTTGGTTACCCAAAAAAATGGCTTGACAAGCATGGTAGGGAGTCGAGTTTGGCTTGACTTCCGACTTCTAAAATCCCTTCCACGATTTCTCAGTCTCAAATGTGAATTTGGTAATAATTCCTCAATTACAAATATATTCTTAATCCCCTGTCGACTCACTTTATCATCTTGCAATGTCCAGTGATTTACTTCCATGTGAAATCTCGCTCTTACACTAGTGGGAAAGTAGAATTCAAGAAAATCGGAAACATCATCCATGGATTCAAAACTTGAATTTGTACAATAATTTTGTTCACAAAGGAATACGGTTCAGTCCCTAAACACAATGATCAATAAGCAATTTTGAAGAGCTCAGTTTTCAGAAATTTTCCATGCATCCCTATCTATAGGTAAAGTAAAATAACAATAATCCTCTCAACTTATTCATTTATCATAATTACAAAAAGAAAAATGCAAAATAAAAACAATAGAAGAAATAAAAAATATACATAATATGTTGAAATTTTAATGGGTTCATCTTACATTTTACACCTTGCAGAATTTCAAATAGTTTTTTTACAAAAGAAATTGAATGAGACTTGCCAACAATATTGCAGTAGAATAGTTTAATAACAAATACATATTACTTCCCGATAAAGAAACTGATCATTTAAAAATAAAATAAAATGCATTCAACCTAAATTAAATCTCGTCATAATGGAACACAATCACAACCAAACACTAACAAAACAGTGCCCACAAAACATTTCAACTTCTAGAACGGGTATAATAAAGATATGTATCTTCCCAATTCTTTTACAGTTGTGTGATTAAACCCTTGATTAGGCAACAAACGCTATAGGCCCAATCTGTAATCGATTCATGTCATGTTTTGAATGGAACTAATCATCACTCACCCTACAACCATCTCCGTTATTTTCATAACAAACAACGACAATGTGTATGCAAGCAATTGGAAAAGCCCATAGCTGCAAGATGTCTAAGCAGTGCAGTACAAGCTAACAATGAAATTAAAGTAATACAAAGCAGTTTTGTGACTACAACAACCTAGTTCATACCATCTATTACAAATATGTAATGTCGCAACAGAAAGATATTGTTTGCAAGTTGAGCTCCATAAAGGTGTAGCTTGCATTGAAAGATATGCCACATCAAAATGTGGTGCCATTCCATCCAAAATCCGACCTCTTGACATCGTAGAACTTGATGTAGAAGCGTGACTTGGGTACTTGGAGTTTGGTCTCTAGTATGCTGGCAATGGCTGTGCTGAGCTTCTTGTTGGTATCAGACCCCAACCCTCCAATAGACACCAATTCTCCATAGGCTGTTGGATCCTCAATACCCCCAAATGAAATTGCTACTGAACCTTTGAGCTGCACCATCACATAAGCTTCTGGCTTGCCAATGATCTTAGCAACGGATTTGCTTGTCTTTGAAAGTATATCGGAGGTTTTCACTCCATCCAAAGGTACATTTGTTGAAATGCTGAGGGAAGGCGTGGCTGCTAGCGCTCACGAACCAGAATTGCAGAGGAACAGGAATAGGGCAAGGCTACCAGAGTAACAAATTAAATTGAGGGCAGGAAATACCCCACAATTCATCATAAAAAACTGATCATGTAAATGCAAAAATAAGCATAAAAACATAAACTACTACTAACAATTTGTGATCTGCAGTTTGAAAAGACGATAATGGTGAGCATAAAAATGGTGCACATCTCAGTGTAATATTAGATCTTGCAGTAATTTAGCCACTATGTTATTACAATCCCAGGTCTGCAGGGTACCATATCCATCCACTGACAAACAAGAATCCTTCCAAATGACATCAATAAAACTTAAATAACAACTTTAAGTGTGCCCTCTGTGGTATGATTGAGAGTACATAACTCGCAAAGCAGTACCCTGCAACAATAAAATCTTGCAGGGCAGCAGATTTTATAGGATAGCGAGAATTCATACTGAATACCAGCATGGCGTAGCGAGAATTCATACTGAATACCAGCATGGCGTAGCGAGAATTCACGCTGAAATTCATGCTGAATACCAGCACGACGTTCTCTGTAGTAAGCCTGCGAATCTTGTCTGCGAATCTTGTCCACCGGAGACTACTCAATGGTTTTCATTGAAAGATTGCAGCCCATAAGCTCCAGCTACTGTTGCTTATTTGTAGGTGGAAGCTGACCTGACACCGCAGTGTATATATTTAGGCCGATAGGCCTTCTCTTTTGAAAGAGATACAGTTTTTCATCGTCAACATTTTTAATGCCCTGCTGACACTTGTTCTCTGGCAATTTTATTAGGCCGATAGGCCTTCTCTTTTGAAAGAGATACAGTTTTTCATCGTCAACATTTTTAATGCCCTGCTGACACTTGTTCTCTGGCAATTTTAACCTCTGGCTGACACCTGTTGCTTGACACCTGTTCCCCCAAAATTTTGCGCCCTCGCTAATTCTTTTTATTTATCTCCATTCATTCTGTTTTTCTTTTTTTCACTGTCTTGATCGAACCAGCAACTGTCATTAAAGTTAAATGGACGCGCTGCTGGTTTTAGAAGGCTATGGACGAGCAAGGATTTCTTGGCCTGAGCTGCGAGCTCATGGCCGGGGCTTTAGGTTCTTACAGGCTTGTCCTCCTTTGGCTTCTACACGCTTCTTCAGCTCCACCGAAAGTTTGAAGGAGTTCTCACACCTTGGGCATTGAGTGATGGTGTGTGCGTTGAAGTGGAAAGTCGTGTTTGGCAGTACTTTAAGGAGTTGCGTTATCCTGGGGCCTCTTCGGTAGGATAAGAGAGATGGCAACGGTGATTCCGAGAAGTCATGGCTTCTTCAAGGTAAGGGCTGCTCCGGGCTCTTGAAATCAATAATGTTTGTTTTCTGTTTTGGTCTCTTAGTGTTAGTCTGTGAGATTTCACTCCCAAAAGCGTTGTTCTTGAGGCAGTTTTTGGTTAAACTGATAGTTTGTGACTGATTTTGGGAAAACCTGGTTTGGGTGTTTCAGTGGGATCAGGTTATAAGTTTTATATGATCGGATTTGGGAAATACTAGCTTCTTTTCTGCAGTGATCATTTTTGTCAGCTGCTTTAGTGAAAATGATGATCCTTGCTGATGTGGATGCGTATTTTATTTTTTAACAGACTATAAGCAGGCTTGGAGGTAGCTTTGTTCTTGGCTAGTAATCGATTTTTATTAGCTGTGAAACCCTTTCCCCAGTCTTACCATTGGTTTCTGTTTAGTAGTAAATTTTTCTAGGATCATGGGAAAATCTATTTTTCTTACAAAATGATTTTTTATCACATGTTCTACTTTATAGCCTGCATTTTTGCGTTGCTGGAGTAGTGGTTCAGTGGGAAACCAGCTGAGGTTTTTAAATTTCCACCATCGGCCCAGGTTTGATTCCAAGTTTTTCGGTGTTTGCACTGCCTCTGTGTAGTTGAATACCTGCTCAAGCTTGGTACATTGATGTTCCAATTGGCCGTAGTAGTTTCTGTTACGTTTCTTACGTTAGATAGTCCTCGTTCAGCTTTTGGAGATTGTTTTATTATTGGAAGTAACTGATTTCGTTGTTCAGCTTTCGAGATTGTTTTGGTTTATTGGAAGTCACTGATTTTCCTTACTAGAAATATTGAGAACAAGGAATCCTGATAGGCGTTTTGAGATGGACTTACTTGGTTTTTTGTAATATTTTCTATTAGGTTTAGATAAGAGAGGTAGCCGTTGTATTCTGCATCTAAAAATTCCTGTTGTTTGAGTCTGTAATGGGATCTCTGTTATTTGTTGTTACCTTTTCAGAAAAATGCTTCGTTAAAGAATTTACATCATTATGTTTGGGTTTATTCTCTCAGGAAATTTGTGCTTAATCGTTAATACAGCGTGTCTTAGCTTTATAAAATATATCCAATTCAAACTGAAAAAAAAAAAAAAAAAAAAAAAAAGTAATTGATTCCAATGCAGAAAATGGGGCTTCAGAGCATGAAGACACTGGGAACATTCCTGAATCATTTTACACCAATGGAGGCCTGAAAACTGAGAGTGGTTTGGACCATCAGCTCCCTTATTGCAGCCTCTGCAAGGCATTATCTTCTTCAAAATATCATATCTGAGCATCCCACCTTGGAAAATCTGGCTCTACTGATTCAGATCAGCAAGGAGTTTTATGCATGAACAAAAGTCAATTGCAAGAATTTTGTGATAAACCTCTTGCAGCCTCTGCTTCCATCTAACAGAACCCAAGTTCCTGCACTAAACATGAAGCTTTGGTATGCCCCATGGCCTAGAGCTCCCATGTGGAATGGTGTTGAAGGGTGCAACCCTGGTCTCAATTCTCGCCTGGTGAGTACCCAATATGCAAGGAAATTGATGGATTTCTTGGCTGAGCTCTTCGAAGGACCATTCAAGACTGCAGCTAGCCTGCTTTCGTAAAGCGGAGGACATATCTTCTGGAAATGAATTCATTCTAGGCCTCAGAAGTTTGAACATAGGCAGTTAGCTCAACTGTTACAGGATTCTCTATGATTTATCACTTTGTTTCTATACATTCAAGAAGCCTTGAATGAAATATCAGTTGATTTCAGAGTAATTTGATCCTGCCTTTGAATTTGGTGCTTCCATAAATTGTCCAAATGGGTATAAGTTGGGCAACCATTCTGATCATCAATGGAGCTGGAACGGAGGATGCTGTTACCACTTTCCTTTGCGCGACAATTTGTCCAGATCCACTACAATATTTTCAGAAGTTCATCAGAGTACTTTTCAGCCCTGCATTTCCTCTTCGTGTCACTGATATGCCAGTGTAAGAATTCTTGATGACAATTTGATTTGTTGTGAGGATGATAAGAGTCAGGAACTTGTTATTTATATAGAGACAACAATTTCTGAATGATAAGTTATATCACATGAAGGTTATGTACAAGCTGGGTTGAAAAATTCCAACATCTCATTGCTACAAGGATAAATTACACAGGACAAGTGGACGAATATGTCCTCAGCAAGCATAATAGCTATAGTTTACCTTTTTTTTGATGTTTTGGATATTGGAGGACTACTGTCTACTGAGAATCCCCCCCCCCCCCCCCCCCCTTATCTCAATAAGTAACTTCATCTTAAAAATTACTTGTAAATTTCTGAATAAAATCTGTAGTTGTAAAGCATAATAAAAAGCTGTCCACCGATTTCAGGTTGTGGGAGCTAAGTTGCTGCTATTCAGCGGTGCCAAGCAATAAATAAATACACAATACTAACTACAATTTGAGAAAAAAACAAATTTGTAGATATCTTCTTGTTCTACTTATTATTTGTTTTAGCAGTTTCAATAAATTTGATAATGGGAGATCTCTTGATCTGCTTCTCTGTTTCTTATGGGTTTTCTCACGTTTTACAACAGCAGAAACAAATTACAAATATTGATGCGTACTTAAATAGAATGACAGCTTCTTCGCTATCATGACTCAAAACTCAAATCAGATACATCCTTATTCATAGCGCCCTCTTTATTAGCTTATTGTATTTGCACTGAGTATAAATGACTAAATGATTATTCTCAAGATAAGGTCCTGGTCTTACATCTTCTCAGACAAGGTCCCAAAAGGGCTTATCTGGGCTCAGATTATGTCCGGGTCTTAACTGAGAAAAACTAGCTCTGCTCATTTAAGGTCTCAAACTTATTCTTCTTTCTGTTGAGAGGAATAATGAAAGCCATTATGATCATTGTGAGAGGAGGTCTGTTCCATTTAGCCATGAAGGGCTTTTACGTTCTCCAAGGGTGGGCATCTTGGTCTTGACATCTTCTCAGACAAGGTCCAAAAAGGGCTTACCTCGGCTCAGATTAGGTCCTGATCTTAACTGAGGAAACTAGCTCTGCTCATGTAAGGACCCAAACTTACCTTCTTCCTTCCTCTCGAGGGGAATAATGCTAAGTCTAGATGGATCACGCAAGAGAGGTCTGCTCCATTTAGCCATGAAGCGGGCTTTGCTGTTCTCTCCAAGGGCAGGGATCACATTTGGATACAAATTCCTGTAATTTATATTCAAGTAATTTTATTATTACAAAACAGATGAGGATATATTATTTATCTCCTTCCAGTTGTTGAGGCTCAAGACAAAGGCATCAAATCTAACTTTGTGCTTATGTGCATTCTTGATATGGTTTGGTAAGTCCTCAATGGTTGCTTTGGTAGGTAGACCACTATTTGTTACATCGAGAGGACTTTGACAAGAAAACAACATCTTCAGCAGGTTGAAAATTGTTCAAACACTGAATGTTTCAGAAAAATTCTAGCATGTTCTTTGATTAATTTCCTTACAGATTTATTTTTTCTGTGATCTGCAAGAGATAGCTTGCCTTAAGAAGCAACTTACAGAGAAAGAGGTATCCTTTCGATCTATGTCCTAAGGGTTTGAAATGAAATTTCACATTCTGTGATTTCCATTTTGAATGAGAGGTTTGGCTTTTGTCTACATCCCCTTCATAATTTTTCCATAATCATGCAGAGCTATTCTTCAATACACAAGACATGAAAATGTATAAAGTTCTACAGTACAAGATGAAAGCATCGCAACAAAACATGCAGCTTTGCTCAAACTAATGGCCAAATGTTTATGGTTATATGTGGATTCATATTGTTTTCTTATTCAATTTGCAGGGCAACACGAATAAGTTGAAAAGAAAATACTTGTAAGTATATCAAGAAGTTTCTGGTAGAAAATATCCGTGAAGTGTGGGTTCTTAACAGAGTTTATATTCTGCTTTTTTTTTAATTATATTTTTACAGGAATTATGCATGATTCGAGGAAAGGTAAGCTACCTCTTTCACGTGCTCTGATGAAAATCCCTACTAATTTAGAGAGAAAAAATTGGCTGATCAATGTACTTGAAATTCCTTACATTTGCAATATTTATTTTTGCTGCTTTGTGGGTATTATTTGTTTCTTATTTTAAAATTTTAATAAGAACTATTGTACAAGAGACTGGGATGGTTTTCGTTTTATTTGATTTGCTTATTCTCTGACTTCAAATGACAAAACTATTTTATTTTAAATAAAGCTGAAGCTGCTTCAATATGACCAATCAAATGTCTGCAATGTATAAAGCGTTAGCAGAGGTTGAAGTGAGTGTGCCCTTATGTTCCTATCTTTTCCACTTTCACTGCACCCCTTCATACACATTAAAGAGTCTGTCATTTGATGTGTAGCAAAAGTGAGCAGCAAGTGATTTGTCCAAGCAACTGCAAGACAAGCACCAAATTGGAACTAAGGTACATTTCTGTGTGTGGAGAGGGCCTCGAAGGCCGAATCCGAGTTCGGCTACAGTGTAACTGCAATGAAGACTATGAAAATCTTTTCTTTAATATGACAGCAGGCCCTGTCTCAGACCCCGTACACTGGTTCCTTTTTACTTGTTTTCAAATTTCAAACGTCCTTCTGTCTGAATCCCATGCTGGGATTTTAGCCTGACCGGTGCAGACTGTCTGCAATTTGGGTTCACCGTGGCGGGGAATGGAAGTAACCTGTGCCCTCAGTCTCAGACAGCTCTCTCTATCTCAGACAGAGGCATCCAAAGGTACACAAATATATGCTTTGTTACTGTCTTCAATATTCTGCCTGCTCAACTCAGTAAAGTCTAAAATACATTCATGTGCCTACTCCTAATATATTTGCACCTTTATACAATTTGGGTTCTGCTGTTTGTATCTGCAGGTTTTATGGAAGATATTCCGTACTTGACAACCATGGCTATTGCACTCATTCATCCATTTTTTTTTCAATTCTAATTGAAATAAACCAGTCCTTGTTGGGATTAGGTAGTGGTTATTTTTTTCTTGCCAAACCAAATTCAATAGCCTTAATGCAGGCTTACATTTTCTTGATGGTAATTGTGTTTGGTGTAATATTAAGCAGCTCCAACGACAGGAGACCCTTGGTTTTTCTGTGTGCGTCTGGCTGGACTTAGACTTTATACAATACATGTCCATGTCCGTGGTTCTACTCTGAAAAACCCATGTCTGGGTTTGCTGATAAAAATTTGGCCGTAGAATGCTCCTGTGTAAAAGCAATCTCATTTAGTTGGTTGATCACGGTTCAATTTCTATCGAAAGTCATTTTTTTTGTGCACATGGACTTTAAAACGTGAGTAAATCATGTTTTAGCAACATTTGAAGTGATCTAAATGAGAATTGTCTCCAGACCGCGAGTTGAATTTTTAGGCAGCATCCACTATAACCAGATTTTTTTCAAATCCAAAAATAATGCCTGTATTTTTCTTATTTGGTATTATAATCTCTGGGGCATCTTTTCAAAATTTCACCTGATTTTAATGGTGTTTTAATTTTCTGTATAATATTTTATAATTGTCATGTCATCATTTATACATTGAAGTGAAGTAGACAGGTTTTGGAATAAGCGCCAATTTGCTGCTGAATTTGATGATTTGGAAAGCTTTGAAGCCTATGATAATCTGTGTCATTCCACACCATGTGAAATTCTTATGCCAATGCTGAAGCATCTTTTTCTTGTAACTGATTGTTAACAATTAAATTATGCCCATAGTCTTTTTGGTAACGGTTACAATACTTATCTATATGCTAAATATGGAGAGTTGTAAACTGGTGTTGATGTATGTATTAATTTTCTCTCCAGTCTGAAATGTCTCTGTGGAGTTGGTGTATTGTTTTATTTATTTTACGTTTTCCTTTCTTGTGTAGGAATCAGATATTGAACTAGCAAAAGAGTCAGTAGCACAGGATAAGGTGGCACTTAGAGCTGGCAGGCTCTGTTGAAATTGATACCTGGAAATGCAGATTTGAAGGGAAGTTTAGTTCAGATTGATGTCAAGGTCTGTACTGAAGATTTTTCTGAAAGTTGTAGAACTGTTGGAGTTAAAATATCAAAATCAGCTACAGTGGATCTGGATGAAATTCTTTCCTGTTTGATGTGAAGGACTTTGTTCTCAACAGACTTAGAAGTGCATGTTGTTGATGTTGATCCTGTTTCTCTATTTGAGAGAGATGAGTTAAAGTCATGAAATGAACTCAGCTAAGACTATATTTGCCACGTTGTGATGGGACTCATGCCACATTTTTGGCAAAAAATTGATGAGGTCATTGATAAAATCGTTCTGTTCAAAAATTCTTTTGGAGGTGGTGATACCTTCAGACTTTGAAAAGGTATATTTCCAACTCTATAGTATTTATGTCATGGAAGTGTTTCATATGAATAGAGCATTAAAAATGTTTTCTACTCTGTGCCAGCCTTCATCCAGCCCTTTATGAAGCTGCATTGAACAATACTATTTATTTACAGGTGGTGGCACTGTTTTGAAAGTTATTGAAGAGGGAGATCCAATGGGCTTGTGAGAATTGTCAAGGCTCTTTATTGCCATGTTATGTTGACTATTCAAAGAGTAGCTTCAAAACAATTGAAGGTAGTTTATGGCAGTGGTTTTAGCTTGGTAGAATAAGGGATAAATTTAGTCGTGCTGTTATCTCTAAGCAAACCAGCACGTAGAGATTGGCGTAGGCGAAATGGATATTTGGTAGAGTTTTTGATTTATTGGAATATTTTGTGGAATTTTTGATAATTTATTACTTACATATTTGTGGAGGGTCTCAAAGATGATGTTACCAACAGGCATTGTTGTCTGAGTTAATAAGATTTAAGGCATTTCTTGGTCACGTGAAGTTTGGTTTTTTTGACATATATTAGCAGAAAACTGAAAATAATATCTTACTACCAAGACATCCTTTTTCTTAGTTCCTTTGGACACAATGAAATTTTAGTTATTAGTTATTGTGCCTTTAAGTTTTCCTGAAACTTACTTGGCTTTATTGATAGTTTGGATAAGATGCTACATTTATGCTCATAAGGAAGATGTTCTGATGACTATGCCACTACTAAATGGATATTGTTACTAACAACTATTTTTGGGGTGATTGAACCAGAATGAAATTACTTGGAGACCTTGCAGGGAATACAACAATCATTTGTAGTGAATATGCATTTTTATCTTTTTTAATGTATTCATTTTTTTACATATTTGAGAGCAAAATTTCAAATAATCCGAGTATATGCCCACATGATAAGACCAGTGCAACAAATTATTGATGCCCACCAAGGAAACTCCGTTCTACAATAAACCATTCAAATGGAAGAGATCCATAATATTCGTTGACATATTTTAAAGCAAGAAACTAGTTTCTGCAAACCATTCAATGGCAAGAGATCTAAAACACTGACTGGTGCAGTTTTACAAGTATACCTCCCAATCAATATTGATTACACTTTTAGAAGTATACCTCCCAATCAATATTGATTACACCCCGTTGTGCAACATTATTATCCATGTTGGTCTTGACACATCTCCCTAAAACTATAACTTAGACACACCTCATATTTATTGCATCTTCTAATTTAAATGTGTCATTATAAATTTCACTTGACATGAAATTTACAATTTATTGGTGCTATAGTTTTGACATTGTATTTAGCATCATACTGTGGAAATTGGCTCCTACTGCCATCATTAATAGCATTGACTTTGGTAAGAACTAGTAATCCAGTTTTTCTATTTTTAGTGCTATTTTTGTGGTCAATGACCATGCTAAAGTCCCAACCTACTTTTTTTTGAGACGAGTTATGGACAATCTCACTAGCTTCCTTATGGGCACAAGGAAGAGAGTTGACACCAAATGAATTTGTGGTTTCCAACACTCCCTAGAATGGGTGACTTTGAAAAGAGGACAATTGTCTCTCTATATGCCCAAAACTGAGGGATAAGTATTTCCAAGAATTGTTGCAACAGGGAGTGTCAAACGAAAGTGCAACGAGATCATTAAATGGATTTAGTCAATCACAATGTCACTTTGAGATGACATGCCTAAACTTGCAATTACAAATTTCATGCCTAAGCAATGCAAGGAAGTGTGTAGGGAAAAGACAACAAGAATTAATAAGAGAGGTGATGGTCACAATGTTACTTTGAGACGAGTCATGCCCAAACTTGCAATTGCATTCATGCTTACAAGAAGAGTCAACAAATTTGGGGTTTTCAACTTTTTTCCTCGAGGAATAGGATGACCATCATTCTAGATGCTAAAACTTTCCACTTTCCAAGCAATGTTGCAAGGTGAAGAGGAATGATACGTAAAATGATAGCAACCAACTAATGGGAGGTGGCCGCATTATAAGTGAGCATATGAAAAAAGACAAATGAAATGAATGGATAAGAAGGTATATTAATTGCAACATTTCTTTTTTCCAGCATTAGTAATACCCATACTTGTAAGTGTTTCCACTTGGCAAGTAAGATGAGTGCATGCCAAGAAATTGGGCTTTAAGAAAAGGATTACCACCCCTCCACATGTAGAAAAAAATTGTGGCTTTCAAGTAATAGTTGCAAGATGATTCCAAGCATAACGACAAGGAGAACAAGGTGATTAACTAGTCACGAGTATACCATAAGAGGGGCTATGGGGAAAACAACAAATCGAATGGATAAATGTAGGTATAATAAGACCATTACTTTTTGAGATGAACCTTGCCCAAACTAAGAAGCTTGATTGTGCACAAGGAAGATGAGTTGACAATTGAAAATTTTTGGGCTTCCAACTTTTCCTCAAGGTGAGAGCTTGGAGAATAGGAACAATCATCCCTCCATAGCCTCAACAATCGGGTTTCCAAGAGTTGTTGCTCTAGGATGCCAAGGATAATGGAAAGAGGAAATTGATGAGATAAACTAAGCAAGAGGCAATGAGATCACAATGGACTTATATGGGAAAAATTCAACAATATGAATAGATATACCCTTCATCTCAAAAACTAAAATTACTTCAAATTAATAATTAACAAACGATACTCCTATCACCCTCCTTGCACCAACTGGGCAATCGTTAGTTTATAACCGCTTCATGGAAGCAAACAATCGTTGGTCGGCACATTAATGGAGGGTTTACCTGCTATTGAAGATAGAGCAACCAAATGTGAATCTAGAGCGAAAGTAGGTTTAAAAGGTGTGTGCCGTATGTCGATCAACATCTCGTGCTCAGTGCACTAAAAATAGAAATCGAGTAATGGAAAACGCTTTGATTGTTTGCATATAAATAATACCATGTATCTCACCAAAATAAAATGGTTGACGAAAACAAAAATGAGTTGATTCAAAAGAACAATCATTGACCTAATTAATAGCTTTTAACATTTTTCAACCATGTTATGACAAATAATTTGACAAATTTTAATAAAAATTACAATAAATATAAAAATCATTTGTAAAAGTTTATTTTGTTAAATTCAAAATTATTTAATATGATTAACCAAAAAGTAATAGGCGTTCAACCCAAAATCAAACCAAATACTGAAGATTTATTAATCGCACGCATAATAACAAGGAAAAATGACACATTTAATAAATAAGAAAGACAAAGATTAACAAGTATTAATCGCAGGCATAATAACAAGGAAGAATGACACATATCACTGATCACATTTAATAAATAAATAAGAAAGACAAATAACAAGTATTGCTTTGAGCAAGGTATTTTATTTTTCCAACACCAGATTATGGTTGTTCCTTTTTCAAAGTAGGTTGGTAAAACTTTTAGCGATGTATTGATTTATATTTAACAAGAAGGGCTGCGGGGTAGCAAGTCCTGCCACCAGCCAGCCATAATGTATATTATTTGATTTTAGTTTTGTTAGCTTGAATTAATTGTTTTGTATATTTATGGTTTCATAGTGTTAGTAGCTTTTATATTTTTATCTTTAGTTGGTTCATGAATTAACTATGTATGTTTGTTAACTTTAGAGTTTAGTGTTAACGGTTGTTTCTAACATAATTATTGAGTTATGGTAGTTATAAATTGATATAAAAGTTTTATTTTATTTTATTTTTTCTAATTAGTTTATTTTATTAGGTTATATATGTCAAAACATTACATCGCTTTTTCTTTGATTTTGATGTCAATTCCTAAGGAAAAAGTATCCAAGAGTTTGAAAACAAAATACATTGCTCCAAATGGGGAAACTAGTCCACTAGGAAAATTAGGAGCCAAATAAATGGGAAACCAGCAGATATTGTTTTGAAGTCAAATCGAAACATGACCGAGAAAGATTCCAAAACAAGTTCAAACCAGAGAACGCTATGAGATAACTGGAGGAGAGACAACCAACATTTGAAATTAAGGTGGACTTTGCCCTTCTTGGCCGGGGTTGGGGTCTTTCTCTCGATCTTGAAAACATAAAAAGAGTCATCATCCCTCTCGTCAAAGACGGATTGGAGTCTCTGGCCTAGGCGACACCGAGCATCCTGGCCTGCTGGAGGCAGAAGCACATGACCGTGCCTTCCTTGCCTCCCCGCATCGCCGCTTGGAACTTCGACCATCGAACCCAAATTGTTGCCGGTGCAATGGTCACATGGGAGGTGCTCTCAGCGGCGCTCATCTTGTGAGCATTTGGGCAGGGTCGTACCTTGATTGAAGAGTGGGGACTTGCGAGCGTTCCTTAGGCCGAATGCCGCAGGAAGGTGCGTACGACGGTGAGCCGAAATGATAAATGCGTAGAAAGGTTGACCCGGGTCAAGCTCGCTGGGCCCTCCCCAACCCACCTAGCACACCGCCCATGGAATTCGGGCGCAGGGGGCAGGAGGGGAGGCCGTGGCCCACGCCCTTCGACATCGCATTCGATGACGCCCTAGGCATGGTTGGAGCAGGGACAGAGGCACAAGACAGGAGGGGACCCCGACGAGCAAGAGAGGAGCGAATACCACATAAATTTGCCGAGGACTACCAGCGAGGATCGTATCTAGGCCAAGAGCCAAAGGTCGAAGGGGAAGGCAAGAGAAAGCACAAAAAGTCGAAGGAAAGATGGCATGAAAGCTTTATGAGCCAGTGCACAGGCTTAATAGCCATGGTAGTTATGGGACCGAGAGTCATACGTTCTGAAGAAGGAGGACGTCTTAAGAAGCTGGAGAGTGGAATAATGGTTGGCGTTCGGGGCATTTAATACAGGGTTGGCGACCATGTGGGTTTAAAAGAATCGCCCCGCCACATGGCGCCTATGTGGCCCCTCAAGCCACCGCGAGGCACGTCTCGCATTCTGTGAAAAAGTTCTATTTGCTGTGTCGAGTTGGCTGGCATGCTTGGCATTTAATGCTCGGGGCCGCAACCATGTGCGGCGTGTGGGGTAGATAGTCGCCCACCACAGCGGCGCCTGCGTACCCCTCGTTTCCACCGCGAGGCACCCTCGCATTCGGGAAAGTTCTATTTCATGTCGCAGTTTGTATTAATTTATTATTCATTCCTTAGTAGACATATATAAAGCATGAAGACAAGTCTTGTAGTAATTTATAATTCATATGTGTAGATTAAAAATATGTATATGTGCCATTAAGATAGATCCAATACTAATTAATTCATCATTTTATGCCTATTTCTTAATGCGCATATATAATGCATGGAAGAAAGGTAACTTTGTACAACAAGAAAATGGGCAAGAACTCGTCCTTCCTTTCCCGAAGGGCACCTCTTTATTTCATAAGTAGACCCTCGAAGTGAGTACTTATGCTCTATCACACTTGGCAATGGGTTGAAACAACCTGTCATAAAAGCGAGCTAATCCCTAACCGAAGTGATAAGTGATTTTCATAAGAACATTATTGTGTCCTAAAAAGTCTCTCCATGTTATAACAAGGGTCCCGTTCAACAATATAAACATGGTAATATCTTTTTTACTATAATATTTTTTAAATAAATATATTTAAACCAACATAAGAATTACTAACTATTATACAAAGCAAACGTGCAACCTTGGAGCTGCAAGGAAAACCATACGTGCTTCCGTGTGAATTTGAAACATGAAGCCCTTCTTTATACTTCTTTCATTGGGAAACCAACGACCTCCATCTAATCTCTAATCGATGACCTGCATTAAAATACTTCTTTGGTCCATCGTCACTTACAACATTTCTACCTGCTGTGTAAATTAATTCACTAATTTTTCTATTTCCCTATGATCTGGTATCCTTATTAAAAAAATTTAATTATTTTAATATCTCAGTACACCGTAGCGAAATCTATCCAAACACTTTCTAGTTCAGAGATCTCGTGTGTCTTAGCCCCTCCACAAAATTTCAAGCTAGAGAACACCCGATGTTATCCCAAAATCTCAAGATGCATATATGAGGAAATGTTGCACACTCTTTCAAAGATAAGCGACATGAGGAAATTTTCTTCATCTTCTTTTTTTTGTTTAACCTTGGGGGCTCCCCATCCTAGAAACATTGGAAGTATTATACCTATTCCGTGTTCTTTCTCCAATGAATTAAATGAAGAATTGGATGCGTGAAATTTTGAAATGTAAAATGGGATGTTTTTTCTTTTTCTATGTAGAAAGGGAAATTCCCAAGACCTAATGGACACAACCAATTTTTACGTAAGTGATTTACGAGCTTACGAGAAACATCCCCTGCACCAAAGGAGTCATATATAAAAGCTCGTATGCATGGATCTCTCCGACCACATTCCCTTGGTCTAATTCCAAAAAAATAGGACGTGGTTTCTTCAATGATCGTCTACTCGCTTACGTGTGTTATGTACAAAATTTTCACCAAAATTATTTATTTGAGATTGAAGCCACTTAGGTCTCCATATATTGAAGGAACAATTTGGTTTCCTTCAACACCATCAACCATAATGCATTAACCCTTGCACAAGAGACCCTTCACTCTAACAAGTTGCAACACTCTCTACTATTACTTGTAAAAACTGATCTTCAAAAGCTTATGATATGTAAGTTGGTCCTTTATCAAGTTGTGTATTATACAAATGGGTCTTCATTTGAAGACTATAAAAGTGGATCCTTGCATACGTCTCATCACCAATTTTTCAGTATTAATAAATGGCTCGTCTTCACGTTTCTTAAGGAATTTAGGGGCCTAAGACAAGGTTGTCCATTATCCCCATTACTCTTTTTGTTGGTGGCCAAAGTTTTGATTGTTTTAATCAAGAGGGATATTAACTAGGGTGAGCTTAAAGGGGTTCAAATTTTAGACCATTTATAACGCAATTATAGTTTGTGCACACTATTCTCATTTTTTTGGAAGGATCAATGATGAGCATTTCAACGATGAAAAATTTACTTGATTCATTCGAGCTTGTAACAAGTATGATGATCAATCGTAAAGTCTACAATCTCATACAATAACATTTTGATAGTATCCATACTGTTTTTTATATGATTTTTCCATTCCAAATCAAAGAAACACAAGATGACCCGAGTACTTAGGCTTCATTATAAATCCAAATCCTACAAGAAACTTTTGACTAGGCAAGGTTGATAAAGAAAGTGGACACTAGAATGAACATTTGGACTAATTTATTGTTGTCTAAGGGTGGTCGTATGGTGCTTGTTAAGTCAATATTGGAAGCAATACTTGTGTATAAGACATTAATAATGGGCATCCCAAAAGGTGTTCTAAACAAGATTACGATGTCGAAGCTTTAAAATTTTGTGGTCGTAAAGCAACCTCGAATGGTATCCCTTAGTAAGTTGGTTATTTCCAAGCCCAAATCGTTAGGAGGCTAGGGGGTTAGAAAAACCCTAAGTTTTAGAAAATCCCTTGTCAATAAAAGTCTATCGGCTACTTTTTAATAACATAAACTTGTCTTTAAGAAGGTTCTTAAAGACAAATATTTTGGGGGTAAAACCGATATTGAATGGATCCGTTGTACTAAAAAATCAATAGCAAATTCTTCAATTATGTGAGATTCCCTTTTCAAATGCCTTTTCCTCTTATCGAGAGCTAGATTTTTGAAAGTTTTGGATGGATGAAGTGTTAGAATTGACAGACTCCATGGGTAGGATGAGGGGAATACTATTCATTATCCGATAACATACGAATCCTCTCTCCACTTGTATGGTATGTTTTTCCTAAGATGATGCAGCACCTTAGAATGATTGTAATGGGGAATTGGGGCATGAAAATCTACCCAAGTTATGGGTCATTTAATTAGAAAGTTAAGGAATGGAAAATTTTCATGGGGATTCTAATTCTACAATGATTAGACTTCATATCGATGATGATGATAAACTAATATGGTAAAAAGTAGCTCAATTGGAACTTTCGCTAAGATCGAATATCAAGTTCTCATGATGATCAACCAAACATAAGACTCGAGTGGTGGGAGGTACCCAGAAGCCGTCGAAGGGGCCCATAGAGTGCAAGTTAGCGTTGTGGTCGGGCTCCTATTTAACATGATCCTCTACTTGGGAAAATCGTATCAAAAGGGGATGGACTAGTCCTAGTTTGTGTCCCCTTTGTAAATTAAATTAAGAAACTACATATCATTTATTTCTTTCTCTTTGTTAATACACTCGACAAGTCTAGAATTTTGTGCTATGTTCTCATCCTTCTACGATGAATTGGGACAAAGATTCTCAAATAATTATGTTAAGGATCGTGTTAATGATTTTTCATTTTTCGACATTTCTATCCTTTCCCCGTTGTGCTTATTGACTTAACATGGTGGGTCGTAAATATTGCTGATCTTTTTCAAAATAAACATATCCCAATCATGATGACGGGTCCATCGAGTTCACCTAACTTTTTTTCAAAGCTAAACTAAAAAGTATGGAAGTCGTGTCTTCCAGAATTCCTTTAACATCACTCAATCCATTAGGGATTCTTTGATGGGATAATGTAGACCCCTTAGCTATGGAGTCAAAAGCATGTTATTCTTAAATGAACTTCATTTTTTTGCATATCAAATATGATCTAGGGCTGCAGCATAAACATGAGAGTTAAATATTCAAATTTTGGGATCTTTCCTATGTGGCCAACCAAAAATATGTCAAGTGCCTACAAATTTTTGGGGATTGAGAACTTGTTTTGGACGATGTTAGTAGAGTCACAGTAGTGTTCTCCTCATTTAGTTCACATTTTGCATGGTATCAAATGAATTTGAAATAGGTTGTGCTTTGTTCTCTTGCATCCAGTCTATATTGTGAATCGAATACCCTAGTATGTGCTCACCATTCCATGAGTGTTGTAATAACAAGAGTATATGGATGATAATCTTATGGAGGTTGTTTCCCTCCATATCTAATTTCATGTTTTACTTATTACTATCTTTTGTAACTGTATATGTAAACAATTAGATGATGATATCTAGAGATATATTTTTCATTCTAACCTTATGGCACATCAAAATGCGGTGCCATTCCATCCAAAATCCGACCTCTTGACATCGTAGAACTTGATGTAGAAGCGTGACTTGGGTGCTTGGAGTTTATCTTAGTATAGTCGTATACGAATGCGTTGAGCTTTCTTGTTAAAAATGCATCTTCAACCCTCCAATAGACACCAATTCTCCACAGTCATTGGACTTTCGCACCCCAAATGAAATTGCTACCGAACCTTTTGAGTTGCTGTACCATATCACATAAGCTTCAAGCCTACAATGATTTTAGCAACGATTTGCTTGTTCTTTAGCATGCATATTGGAGGTTTTTACCCATCCAAAGGTAGCATTTGTTGAAAAGTCGAGGGAAGGCATGGCCGGCCGGCGCTCACGCTAAATCCTAATCGCAGAGAAATGTGCAGTAGGGCAAGGCTACTGTGAGTAACAACTAAATTGAGTGACAGGAAATACCCCACAATTCATCATAAAGAACCGATCATGTAAATGCAAATACATAAAAACATAAACTACTACTAACACTCGTGATCTCATAGCTTGAAAAGACGATAATGGTGACATAAAATGGTGCACATCTTCGCATAATATTAGATCTTGCAGTAATTTAGCTCACTATGTTATTACAATCCTGTGTCTCAGGGTACCATATCCATCCACCGACAAACATGAATCCTTCCAAATGACATCAATAACACTTAAATAACAACTTTAAGTGTGCCCTCTGTAGTATGATTGAGAGTAATATAACTCGCAAAGGTGACTTCGCAACAATAAAATCTAAGTAGAATTACATTGAATACCGCATGGCGTAGCGAGAATTATCAAAATAAATTGCGTCGAATACCAAAGACGACGTTTCCGTAGTAAGCTCGCGAATCTGTCTGCGAATCTGTCCACCCGAGACCGAAATTACCAAAAGGAGAAGGCAGAGAATGGCGCAGCACAACCCGAACTACATCCATGTTTATTGAAAGGAGAAATGTATATTTATGCAAGTCGGTGTCAGCTATATGTTCCAATCTCGGGAAACCGATTGCTAACTAATCTAGAACCATTGCAACTTAAACCGAATGATTAATTCTTTAACACCCCCTCTTAATCTTGAGGGTTACATTATTTTATTCCTAACTTTTGACATTGAAATTCATTCTATATTTCCGAACTCAGAGAGAAGTCTCTTGACTTTCAACTAGATTTGACTTTCTTCTTCTTTTTTTCCGTCAAATTAACAAAGGGAGACAACAGAGAATGGCAGAGCACAACGGAACTACATCCATCTTTATTGAAAGGAGAAATGTATATTTATACAAGTCAGAAACAGTTATGCATAAACTGAATCTGGAAACTGACTGCTAACTAATCTAGAACTACTTCTAAACTAACCGAATGATTAATTCTTTAACACCCCCTCTTAATCTTGAGGGTTACATTATTTTATTCCTAACTTTTGACATTGAAATTCATTCTATATTTCCGAAGTCAGAGAGAAGTCTCTTGACTTTCAACTAGATTTGACTTTCTTCTTCTTTTCTTCCAAATTTTGTAGCCTCTAAATTGTTTCCTCATATTCGTCTTATTGTATTGTTCAAACTTCAGACTTTTCATTTGCTGGTGCAGGTCTTTTACTATTCCAGGTTGTCTAAGCATGTCCTGGACATCTTCAAGAAATGTGGGCTGCTGCCACATACTGTCTTCCATATTATGGTTTTCATGATCAATCTGCTGCAACATAATATTAGAATAATGTTTTATTTCTTCAAAACTCCAATGCATGAAAATTTCATTGACATGTTCATCATGCATGTCATCTTCAACATTCATTTCTACATCTTCTATGTAGATCTCATCCAGACATGGTGTTGCAAGCCATGTTTCAATAAACTTTAACTCTTCTTCATAATCATTTTGTGTACCTGCACATTGGAAATCAATATCAGAATCCAAAATATTTCCATAATGACATTGGTTCCGGTCTTTTTGCTCTGCAATGAGAGCTTTCTCCCGTTGTGCTTCTTTCTCTATTTCTGCCTCTATCTCTGTTTCCTTATGCTCTGCAGTGAGAGCTTTCTGTTGTTGCGCTTCATTCTCTACTTCTGCATCTTTCTCTGTTTCTGTTTTTTCTTTGCAGACTTCTTTCTTTGCTTCTGTATTTGTCTCTTTTCCACTAACCTGTAATGCTGCAAACAGGTTGTCTTCCACTAACTGCAGTGGGGTTATCTCACCAAATAACATCATGTCAATATCATACTTTTGTTGCATCATCTGCAACCAGTCATCATTAGTCAAAAATTCATGATCAAAGTTAACATCAACCATCAAATTTTCATCAGCAAGTTGCATTGCTGGATTCACCATCTCATCATCAGCAAGCTGTGTTGCTGAAATCAATAAGTCATCATTAGCAAACTGTGTTGCTGGTTTCATCAAACTTTCGTTAGCAAGCTCTGTTGCTGGAATCACCAAATCTTCATCAGCAATCCATGTTGCTGGTATCAACAAATCTTCGTCAGCAATCCATGTTGCTGGTATCAACAAATCTTCGTCCACTTGTAACGATGTACAGTGGGGTTCACAAACATCTTCGTCCACTTGTAACTGTGTACTGTGGGGGTTCACAAACATCTTTGTCCACTCTCTCTGATGCTTCTACACTTTCTTCACATTCTTCATCCACCCGTGATTGAGCACAGTGGGATTCAACAAACTCTTTGCTTGACTTCCACAAACAAACAACTCTGCATATGCATCAAATATCTTGCTTCCAAAAACTTCCAAAATTTCTATACTAATATCCTCAAATTATTAACAAATACATAATAATATTTGTTCCCAAATATTACATATCTTCAGTCAACACTTCGCCTAGTGTTCCTTATAGTCCCATTCATTGAGCCATAACCAACCATTAATTGAATTCATTTACCCATCAGTGGAGGCAAGGAAAAAATCACCATAATTTATGAACATGGCTGCACCAAAAATATTGATTCGACTTTAGATCGAAAACGAATATATCTTCCTTTCTTTTATAATTTTCGCATGGTTAAAATATTTTTAAGAAAAAAAGAAACCAACGACATTGACAATATTGAGGAGGAGTCAACAACCATAAGAGACAAAAAAACTCGTGCAGTAAGTCTGTCTTCTCAAATGCATCCAACGACTTCAAATAATCAAAACTACCCTACGATCAATAGGGTACTACAGTGTTCCAGTCCACAACCATTTACAATGCTGCTACAACCCTTCTCGGTTTCTTCACAGACCACGACCTCCACATGAAGACCATAACCTTACGCAACACCGAACTTCAAATGGGCGTGAATTATGAGAGGCAACCTTGGTCAGCCTCTTGGTCAACCTTCAACGACTCTTTAACAAATAGCATACAACTCCACATAAATTCCTCCATTGGGGTGCCGCACTACTCAATATGGTCCCCAGAGTCACTTTTACCTCCTGAGGTTTAACGCGGGCGTGTTTCCATAAGGCGGATTTAAAAAAAAAACATTCAATACAAAAAATGAGTGGATGTGGTTCATTACGAGGAAAAAACCTGATTTTTGAAACCGCCAAACGGTGGTGCCATTATGGTTGACAAAACCACTGACTCCGTCAATTTTTCGTCGTCCAAGAAAACTCACGCTTCCACCACCAATGCTTCTGTTTCTGTTTCTGTTTCACACAACTTCCATAGGTTACGTCCAATCTGCCAGGTCAGCTCAATCTGCCAGGTCAGCTCAACATGTACTTTGCTGACTTCGTCAATTCCGTCGGATTCTACAACTTCTGCTACAGGGCACACTCCACTGGTTTCAGGCAGAGAAACAGAGTCTCAATCAAATCTGAGCAGAGTGGCGGATCCTTGGAAGGACGAAATCAAATCCTTGGCGGCAGAGTGGCGGGCGGACTCTTACGTAAAATCATAGTCAACATGACATGATATCATTTCTAATTCTTGAATAGTGAGGTAAGTTGAAATGCGACAGTGGCAGAGCACGCACAAATTCAAGGTGCTTAAACCCTAAATCGTAGACGTGACAGTGGCAGAGCACGCACAGATTCAAGGTGCTTAAACCCTAAATCATAGAGTTTTACGATTGTCGGCTTCTGAAAACCACGGTAACTATCCAAAAGCAACCACGACAACTATCCAAAAGCAAATGAATTCAAAACAACTTGATGTTTAAAATGATTTCATACCTTCACCTCTACTAATTTTATTTGCGTGGAACACCAAATTTTCAACAGAACAACCAGTTCCGCTTTCCCCCAAGACGTGTTTCTTTTACTCCAGCGTGCAGAGGGTTTTTCACTCCAGCGTGCAGAGGCGGCAGTTTCACAGCCTAACTGTGGCTCGGCTATGTACAACGAGCGGCTCTTTCTTCTCCGCTCCTTCGAATGCCCAGCATTAAGCCGCTCCAGTAAGTTCAAATGCGTAGAACCCCAACGCTCTCGAAAGTCTTGTGCCCTGATCTCTGTCTCTGCTACTCCAACAATCAAATAGAAAACAAATTCACAAAAAGATCGATAAGATCGACTCTTAGCTCTGATACCATGTCAAATTAACAAAGGGAGACAGCAGAGAATGGCAGAGCACAACGGAACTACATCCATCTTTATTGAAAGGAGAAATGTATATTTATACAAGTCAGAAACAATTATGCATAAACTGAATCTGGAAACTGACTGCTAACTAATCTAGAACTACTTCTAAAGGAAACTGATTGCTAACTAATCTAGAACTACTTCTAAACTTAACCGAATGATTAATTCTTTAACAGAGACTACTCAATGGTTTTCATTGAAAGATTGCAGCCCATAAGCTCCAGCTACTGTTGCTTATTTGCAGGTGGAAGCTGACCCGACACCGCAGTGTATATATT